>OU342745.1:53978811-54578811 GCA_910589775.1 Avena eriantha | reverse complement strand
GTAAAGCGGGAGGCTGCGTCGCCATCGCGCTCGCCGCCATGCATGCGCTCGCGTGGCATCGTTATAAACAAGCGCCACGCATCATCGCCGCCGAGCGGCCACATTCGGTTGGCTAGGCCGAAGCCGCGCACGCCGAAGAAGGAACCGGCGGACTAGGGCGTGCCCGTCGACGAGAACGCCTTCCTCATCAAGATGGCGATGGAAGCGTCGCTCCAAGACGTGCCACCGATGAGGGCCCACGACGCCTGCGCCTGGTCCAGGGCGGACTGGGAGCAGGAGGAGGCCGAGCGGCGTTCGCCACGAGAGCGCCTACCTGGGCGCGCTGCTCGTCGTCATGGATGACGACTACGACGAGGATGGTGTCGGGCCTTCGCAGTCGTGGCACTGCGGCGACGCTGGCCAGGGCAACTCCCGGACACCGCAGCCGCCGAGCGACGATGGCGGGACCTAGGACGCCGGCTACACGTTGTTCTACCGCCACTTCGACATGTGAACGGCGTCCGGCATCGGCATCGGCCACTTAGGTTATATTTCTAAGTTTTTCTTATTCTAGTATAGTCAAAATTCGGGTATATATATCCGAATTTGACATAATATGTATGAAGCTCGTCTATAATTTAATGAAATTGCCTAAGTTCGTTTTCGCCCGTTTGGTTGAATTTTGGCCAAACAGGTGAACTTGGCCTGAAAAAGCGAGTGGAAAACTGGACATTTCTAGACCGAATATTACACCCTTCCGGCACTAAAAATCGTCAAAATTGGGCCTGGCCGAACGAGCGGAGGTGCTCTAACGAACCAATAGATGTGGTATGGCATGGCATCAGTCCCTTCTAATTTTCAAGCAGTTCGTGTGCATTCACATAATTCGACAAGAAGCGGGGGGATTGAAGTGATAAGTGATATATATCTCCTTTTTGTTTAACTCTTTTCTGATCCTCACCACCTACCTCTATATATACACCACACATCCTTTCAAAATCTCCACATCCAAGTTCCAAGTTTCCAACGAACTGAAAAGAACATCAACACACTTCTAGCAAAGATTCCATGGGAGCCAAGCTTTCCAGCTGTATCAACCACCGAGGCAGCCTCTCGCAGCAGGCGGACCTGCCGGCGCCGGTCAGGGTCATCGCCGCCGACGGCTCGCTGAAGGAGCTCCCGGCCAGCCCGCGCGTCGCCGTCTCGGACGTTCTCGGCGGCGAAGCTGCCCCTTTCTTCGTGTGCAACTCCGACGAGCTCTACTTCAACGAGCCCCCGCCGGCGTTGTCCGCCAGCGATCTGCTCCAGCCGGGGCAGATATACTTCCTGCTTCCGGCGGCAGTGCTCGCGCAGCCGCTGTCGGGCGCCGACATGGCCTCTCTTGCCGTGCGCGCGAGCGCGGCGCTCGCGGCTAAGAGGCCACAGCGGTGTGGCGGCAAGACTAAGAAGGTGCGAGTCGTGCCGGTGCTGGAAGACGGCAAGGACGTCCTGTTCAACGAGAAGCTTAACGAGCGGACGCTTGGGGAGTTCGCGATGCCAATGAGTCCGGCGAAGAAGAGCCATGAGAAGCTCGCCAAGCGGTCGGGCCTGAAGCGGGCTCTGAGCCTCATTCAGGAGATGGCAGAGTGAAGCATTCCTGCAAGAGATAGATAGTGTCTTTGATTCCTTTTTGAAACCATTGTTTTTTGGTGAGGCTTAGCCTAGATATTGAAGTTGGTTCATTGGTTTTAGTAGATTTATAGGAGAGAGAAAGAGCATGAATTCTGGGAAGGAGGTTGTAAATACCTGCCAGGGTGTCTGATGCAGGATGTATAGAACAGCAGGATTGCAGAGAAGTGTTTCATGAGTTGTAAATCTTTTGTTCAGAATGGAAATCTTTTCCACTTCAGAAAAAATATTTTGTGCATAGTATCATGTCTCTCTAAAAAAACAGATGTGATGGCAATATACCATTTGTCGAGAATAATGAGAAGAGAGAATCCTCACCGGTTGTTGCATGTAATTTGAAAGATAACATAGAGCTACAAGTTGATGCCATTTTCTAGAAAAATCACCGCCCCAGGCAAACCCGGGAGGCCGCCCGGAATGAAGGTATGGTCGAACCTCTCCTGGGATTTTAGTGCAGATGCAAAAAAAAAAAAAGACTGAAGTCTAGGGGGCTATAAAAAACAACCAAACACATAAATTTACTCCCAAATGGAAATCATGTCACTGGAAAGCTGAAATGCAGCAGAACCACCAAGATGCCTTGACTGTTGAATATTATGTTGAATGATAGGGATCATCGAACCAGTAAAACCTGGCTCTGTGGCTGCAGCTCTTGTCGACGCCCTCCGCTTGCCCTGTGTGGGGAGAAGCCTCAGATGAGCAATAATAACGACGGGAATACTTATGCTACGGGTCACCAACCAACTTCAAACTAGTGAGTGAAGCACATCTAGCAAACAACATCGAAAAGGATGACCTCTACTCCAAGCAACTTCAAACTAGTGAGTGAAGCACTTGCCAACCACATAGGAGAGGGAAGCCAGGAGAGCCTAGGGTAGAGATGAGGAGGTAGCAAAGAAAGGAGCTTCCTGAGAGGACCCATCGCCACCTGCGGCCGACCAAGAGTCGGAGATGACGACGACGAGGAGGTGAGGTGACGGGAGGTGTTGGTTTTGTGGCGACGTGAGGAGCGCATGAGACGGCTCAGGAGGCGCTACGGTGTGATCACAATATAATGTTTTCGCGGTCTCAAGACAAGAGGCCAACTTAAGGAGTCGAGAAACAAATAATTAAACTATTTCTAAATCCACTTTTCACTAAATTGAAGTTATAGTTAGAAATCGATTTGAACGAGAGAATCTCCGTCAACTTAGAACAACCAAAATTAAATGTAAAATGTATAACTCAGTTGACATAATATCCGAGCAATCCACATATTTGCTTTTATCAAACGGTTGTGCTCCAAGTTACTCTCCTCAAATGATTCTTACACGCTTAATTCTATTCAGTCTATTTTTCACCTCTACATTTCATTTACACTAAAAATTATAATTACAAATATTAGGTCCAAATAACAAATGCTCTATGAGGCCGAAGTACAACGGTTCCCCGGTTACCTGCTGCGAGAATGCGACCTGGTCCAAGCGACCAAACATGCCTGACCGGTAATACTATTCCACTACCGATCGTGAAGGCAGATGCGACTCCCGTCTCCGGCGAGAAGTGCCTGCGATAGAACGTCACTTCGCCGGCCGAAGCTCCCCACATCCTTCAGCTCCAAGTCTTATCCGTTCCTCCCTGCCGCTTTCACGCTCGGAACATTCTGCCGTCGCGGCTTCCGACTGAAGCTGCGTTTGACGCAGAAAAGTCCGTGGCGATTGTTTGGCCCGCAAGAGCTACCTAACGTACGTACGCGCTGATGCGAGCAAAGATGATGGGGACACGCGGCGCCCTGCCGTCTGTCTGACGGGTTGCCCCCACGAGGAATCTCCGGAATATCGACTCTCGCTGGGTCACTGCGGAACTAGAAGCGTACATGCGGAGGAATAGTCGTTGCTGTCTACTTCCCAATCGGTGGAGTGGAGAGGATACTCACTACCTGCCTCTATATATATCTGCGCCTATTATCCTCTGAACCTCCACATCCAAGTTCCAACAAACTCAAAGAAGAATCTGAAAACTTTCCATGGGAGCCAAGTTTTCCAGCTATTTCAACCACCGAGGCGGCCTCTCCGAGCAGGCGGACCAGCCGGCGCCGGTCAGGGTCATCGCCGCCGACGGCTCGCTGAAAGAGCTCCCGGCCAGCCCCCGCGTCGCCGTCTCCGACGTTCTCGGTGGCGAAGCTGCCTCCTTCTTCGTGTGCAACTCCGACGCGCTCTACTTCAACGAGCCCCCACCGGCGCTGGCCGCGGACGAGCTGCTCCAGCCGGGGCAGCTATACTTCGTGCTCCCGGCGGCGATGCTTGCGCGGCCGCTGTCGAGCGCCGACATGGTGGCGCTTGCCGTGCGCGCGAGCTCCGCGCTCGCGGCCAAGAGACCACGCAAGAACAAGAAGGTGCGCGTCATGCCGGTGCACGAGCAGCAGGAAGACGGCGAGGACGTCTTGTTCAACGAGAAGATGAACGAGCGTACGCTTGGGGAGTCCGCGATGCCAATGAGTCCGGCGAAGGAGAGCCATGAGAAGCTCGCCGCGCGGTCGCGATTGAAGCGGGCTCTGAGCATCATTCAGGAGATGGCTGAGTGAAGCATCCCCGCAAGAGATAGATAGTGTCGTTGATCTTTTGGAACCATTTTTTTGTGAGGTTTAAGCCTAGCTATTGAATTGGTTTTAGCAGATTTAGGAGAGAAAAGAACATGAATTCTGGGAAGGGGGTTGTAACTTGTAAATACCTCCCAGGTTGTCTGATGCAGTATGTATGTAGAAAACAGTAGGAATGCAGATAAGTGTTTCCGAAGTTGTTAATCTTTTGTTCAGTAATGGAAATCTTTTCTAGTTAAAAATAATAATGAATTGAAAATTAAAAAGAATATTTTGTGTATATTATCATGTCTCACCAGAGAAAGAACGGCTGTAATGGTAATATACTACTTTTTTTAGAATAATGAGAAGAGAGAATAGTCGGTTGTTGCATATAACTCGAAAGATAAAATACAATTGTGCACATTTAGTAATTAGTGGCCGCAGGCCTATAAATTTCTTGAAGCATAAGCAAACCACAAGTTGATATCATCTTTTCTGATAAATCACCATGAAAAATCACCACCGCAGGTAAATCCGGGCGGCCGCCCGAACTGAATGGATGGTAGAACCTTTCGTGACATTTAGTCCAGAACCAAACAAACAATTCAAGCCTAGGGGCTATCAAAAACAATCAAACACGCTAAACACAAATGCAAATAAACAGAATAACATTGGAGGCTAAGTTTACTCCCAAATGGAAAGCATGTTGCTCGAAGATTGAAATGCACCACCACTACCAAGATGCATTGATCGTTGAGTTTAATGTTGAACAATAGGAATGCAAACATCATTAGTCTTCATCAAACCAGGCGAACCTGGCTCTATAGTTGCCGGTCTTGTCAATGCCCTCTGTTTGCCCTTCATGGGGGAGAAGCCTCATAGGAGGAAGAACAATGTCAGGAAAACTTAAAGACACCCAAGAGGATTGATTATCATGTCTCGCCAACCTAACTTCAAACCAGTGAGTGCAGCACATGTACCAACAAGCATCGAAAAGGAGGACCTCAAATCCAAGCTACATCACTCTTCTACATTATGCCCGTCGAATCGAGCTTTGTGGTAGAAACTCTTGCCATATTGGTAATAATTGAAGGAGATATGCCCTAGAGGCAAATAATAAATAGGTTTTTATTGTCATATCTCAATTAGTCTATAATAGTTTCATATTGTGCTATAACTGTGCTAAGTAGAAACATTGGTACAGGTGTGGTATGAAACAACCAAGTCCCTAGTAGCCTCCCTCTATTCATACTAGTTTGTTGGTCACGAAGATGATCTGGGTTTCAAGATCATGGGCATTTATGCCAACTGACAACGAGATCATATCATTGGAGAATGATGTGATTGGACATTCCTCGAAGGATTGCAACACGATCAAGTCATATGGTTCATTGTTGCAACAGCTATACTTAGACTCCTTCTCCTTAGACCGTGAGCTCATATTATTCACTGTTTCCCTAGGCTGCTTAGACTGCATCAACCGTCATCTGGTAATACGGTGGCCATAAAGGTGTATGTTGGGTATTACGAAGGAACAGTAGATGACATGTGACTGCAAGACCAGGATTTGTTCACCCACATGACGGGTAAAGATACATACGGCCGGCTTGGTGAGATTACATCTATAAATATTGCAACATGTGACTAGGTCACGGGAATGTAATATCACGGTAACAAAAAAACATAACTCGTTGTGAACGAGATTGAACAAAGATATATGATACCAATGATCGGATCTCGGACAAGTTGTATCGAGAAACAAAAGGAAGATGATGCTATATTTAGACGGTTCAAACGACATTGTCATCAGGAATGCATAGGGGTCACATGGACATCCCTGGTCCCTCTGTTGATCATTGATACAAATTATGTCTAGAGCATTCCCGAGCCGTGAGAGGATACACTTAAGGGTACGATGAGAGCGATCATTCATAAGAAGGAATCACAGTAGAGAAAGAGAGAAAACCGGAATCGTTCCGTGGAGAGATCCGAAGTTGTTCGGAGAAAGAATAAAGGAAAAGACCGGAAAAGTATTTTCGGATAAATGGGAATTTAAATATATATTTATTATATGTTAATTGTGAATTAATATATTATAAATAATATTTAGATTAAAATTTATAAAGTCAACTTTTATATTAGGCCAAATCCCAGAGGGAAAAGGCCTAGAAATAAAGCTGCAGAAAAAGAAAAGGAAAAAGAAAAAGAAAAGGCAACTGCTACCGCGAGTGGGACTGGCAACCCACAAAGGTAGGCGGCCGGTAGTGGCTGCCGCACGCGGGCAGGCAGAGCGCTGCGGGCCGCTGCGCCGAGCTGGGCCGCCGCTGGCCAACCGGGAGCAGGCCACCGCCGGCGTAAGCTGGGCCGCGGGGCTGTCGGCCCACCCGGGCTGGGTTGCCAGGCCGCCAGGGCGAGCTAGGCCGCTGGCGCGTGGCAAGCCCACCCGGGGTCGTTGGCCCACCTGGCTGCTTCCCTCCTGGCCGCTGTTGCTGGGCCGCTGGGGCGCCGCCGGCCCACCCGACTGGCAGCACTGAGCTGCTGCTGGTTGTTGGGCTGGCCGCCTAGGCCCAGCCGGCTGGGGAGGTCTTTTTTCCCCTTTTCCTTTGACATTTAGTCCCACATGGCTAATCCAATGGGGAGGGCACACCCCCTCCGCCTATATAAAGCGGTGCCCATGGGTGGGATTGAAACACACCAATATACACAATTAGAGAAGCCCTTTGGTTGACTTTCTCCCTCCCTCTCTCTCTATACCTCGTGACCATGGCCACAACTCTGGGCTGTGCGATCGAGGCACACCTGCAGTACGCCGTTGCGCTGCAGGGATTCCTAGACAGATATCAACTTCCGCACTCCCGGCAGTATCAGGGAGCCGGAGGTCTCATCGTGCACCGGATGTGTACGAAGACACGAGCGCAACACTTGGGGCGCTTGAATGTCGTGAGTCCGAGCTGTTGCACCATGAAGATGACGAAGGAGCAAGGGGTGACCTGCGAGGAGCTTCGCGACCTTGAGGTCGGCTTCGAGTACGACTACATCAACCACGTTCCCCGCGGAACGTTAACCGTGTACGGTCTATAAGGGTATGTATTCTCTACGCATTGGCCATTACTGCATTACTACATAGATAGATCCTAGGTAAGTTTCTAGGGTTCCTTTGTAGGAAAAAACTGCACGGATCCCCAACAGTAGTATCAGAGCCGATCTATGTGTAGGAGTGTTGTACGGCCAGTACGCACAAGTATTGTGCGGGCATTGATCCCTTAGTTGTTACCCTCTAACGTGTACTTGTTTATATCGTGGTATTGTTTGATGAAGCGGCCCGGACCGACCTTACGCGTATTCGTATGCGAGACTGGTTCCACGCTCAACATATGGCTTGTACCGTATAAGTGGCTAGCGGGTGTCTGTCTCTCATTCGATAGTTGATATAGCATTTACAACGGAGATCCCCAAAAGGGGTGTAGTAGAGACAACTGTCGGATCCATGTTGTGGTTGGAAAGTTCGTAGTTTAGAAACGGTTCTAGTGCGAAAGCCCTAACAACCACGTAAAACTTGCAATAGATAAAGTAGAGGCATCTAACTTTATTTTGCAGGGGGGCATGTGATTATGATATGGCCTTGGTCGTTGCGAAGGTAAAGTAGTTTACTTTTCTGTTACTAAGTAGTATAGTAATAGTCATCGTTCCGATGGACGACCTGGTGGCGGCGTCGTGGACTTCACGTCAAACCAAGGGCAAGATGGAGATCATGCCGGAGCGCTCGATGGAGATCAAGGCGCAAGAAAGACCATATCATATTACATTATACATATGATGTTGATAGCAGTTTTTACATCTTATTGTGTGCTAGTATTTAGATACTCAACGGTAGCAAATAAGATAATCCCTATTTAATTCCAATGTTCCGTGTTTCCCTTGTGTGTGCACCACCAAGAAAGTTCTTCGGTATGAGGCGATCCAGGGTTACAGGCCTGGGTGTCAAACATATCTACGTTCGCATACAATGGGTGTAAGCCATGTTGCACAGCGAATACACACAAGTTAGATTTGGCGAGCCTAGCACGCTAGAGAAGCGTGGCCTCGGAACACAAGAGATCGAAAGATCGAGCATGAGTCACATGGTGATGTGATTGACATTAGTGAATGTCTACCTTTGATAATGCACTGATGGCCGTGACGATCGGGGGAGGTATAGAGGATAGGGATCATGCGATCACTAAAATCGTCCAGGGGATGACCGTTTTAGTGGAGACCAATTATAAATTGATCTCTTATTATAAACTTAGTCTAGATGTCTGTTTGCAAATATCTTAGTAGACCTTAGCCTATCACATTGAGGTCCTTTGCGACCATGGGAATATATTGCTTAATTTGGAACTTAGCAAAAGGGTCCAACTTCATAGATTAATACCCATGCCTGAGGGATATCCTCGTAAAAGGTGATCTTCTCTTCTTGATACAATAACCATTAGGAGATAATTCGATGACTCTGGATTGTTTGCAAAAACACTTAGAGGTCTTGCATTAGAGTTAAGAACTCTTAGAAGGGCTTGATTGCAAACGGAGGTCATGGATGAAAAAGGTATATGTTAGATATACAAATTATAAATGTGATTCTTGCAAAACTCATTGCAGTTTGCAAAGTATTTGATACTTATCCCGTTTTGTGAAAACAAGAGGATCTGCTTGAGAATTGCTGGCTTTGAGGCAACATGACTTGATGACGGCAAGCAAAACAGTTGATGGCCGACATCACCTCTTCCCTCAAAGTTTATCATTTGGATTAGTGGACTTAAATATAAATTTGTAATCCTAGTTTGTGTGTCTTGCTTTTGGCGAGACGATTATTCATATGAACAAGTTACAAGCCATTTTGTACTATTCTTATGAACAATACCATTATGTTCACATTACGATTATAAATAAGTTATTCTCATCACTGTGTTAATGATAATAGTTTAAACATTTATAAAGGATTAGAATGCTAAAAGATATCCAAAGCTTAATAATGAAAAGACACTACAGTTTAAGTCATTTTGGTTATTGCATGTTCTTTATGAAAGATCGGGGTCCTAGATACTTAATCTAGAGACTTTGCAAAACCATGCCTCTTGGATAGAATGACTAAAACTCCGCATTCTGGTAAACCGGTGATATGCGAAGAAATGTTGAAACTTATACATAGTGATGTATCATATTTTCAACAAGTAGTGGAAATCATTTATTGTGGACTTAAGTGAATAAGTGTATTTACTTGATGAAACATGAGTTCGAAATGATTTGAATTGTTCAAATGAGTTCATAACAAAATGGGATATTGAATTAACTGAATTAACAAGTCTCTTCGATTTGATCGACACGACTAAAGTATTCAAGTTAAGTTTAGCATAAAAGAGACTTGTGAAAGATGTTTTACAAATTATGATAATTGGATGAATTAAAACTTTGTTGATATATCCAAACATCATAATCATTTTGTATTAGATACATATTATCTCTTATCGGGGTTATAGTTGTCATTTAGAGTTAGAGATCAAAATAAGCAAACACTCATTTAAAATACAAAGAAACATCTAAAGATTCGCAGAAACAACACCATAAGTGTTATGGCACGTTCAAGTTTCTAGAGATTTTGACAAGTCGAAGTCGTGGCGAATAAACAAGTATTTGTAGAGAATTCTTAGGAAGCTATGAATGCATCTTTCACAAAGGGGCAAACTTGTGGTTGTCCAATGTTAACGTGTCTTGATGAAGATACATGTGGAAGAAAGTAAAATATCAAACCAAGGTATTTGACCTTGCCTCTGGATTGTTGAGTGGCGCAGCGGAATTTGTTTCGTAAAACCAAACTCTACAAATAGAAAAGAAACTATTGATAATGATCATAAAGTTTCAAGTGAATACTTTTACTAAAGAAAGTAGGCTTCAACTATATATTCTATAAGTTTGTGGAATCATATATTGATTCACTTGTCATGTTTTGAACAAGACATACCTACGGAATACAAAGAAGCGTGATGGACCTAATTATAAGAAATGAATAGTCATTGAAATCTCGTTACTGGAATTCTCGAATTGATAATGATCAAGGTGTTGGGTCCGCAGCATAGAAAACAAAAAATTTCCTACGGTGTGAACTACACGCCAAGATCTATCTACTAGGTACAAAGCAACGGGTGGACATATATCCAACGAGAACTTACCCTCGAAGACAACGAGTTTTGTTAACGAGTAGGAACTCGTGGTTGATGTAGTCGTACACTTGCCGATCTCAAGATCGTGAGGAAGTCCGAGCGCCGCAACTCAGCAGCGCATCCGCACTCGCACACACGTTCAAGCCACCGGACAACCTCCACCTCCTCGCTCCAGCGATCCAGCGAAAGAAACAACTCCTTCCAGACGAAATGCCACCGGGAACATGTATCTCGCTAATCCGAGACCATGGGGGAATAATTCTAGAGGGGGAGAGAGATCCTTCACAAAGAGGTGTGAGGATGAAGGAGGGAATGGGTGGCTTTTTATAGGAGGAGGGGGTACCCCCTCTCTCCATGGCCGGTGCATGGGAGGGTGACCCCTCACCTCCCCCATTCATGTGGTGGTAACCCCTCCACATTAAAATGCCTCTTCACATTCCCTTTTAAAGTCTCCACTTTAAATGCATTAAAATTCTCCAAGTTTAATGCGCTCTCATTTAATAAAACTCTTTTATTAAATTTATTCATAATTTTGTTAATTACTTTAATTAACAAACATTCACATACAGTGCCTTGCAATATTTCAATATCACATGCAGAACCACTTTCTGCAATTTCACCCGAAACAATTTCCGGTTTCTATTGAAACAATTCCCGCGCTTTGCAATTCTTTTGTCTGAAACATATGTGCTCCAAAAATGGTGTCCGGTAACTCTTAAGTGTGTCACCCTACGGTTCACGAATAGTGCAGACATGATCGAGACCCCTCTCCGATCAATAATCAGCAGCGGGGCCTGGAGATCCGTACTGACTCCTACACATTCAACGATGACTTCTGTGATCATGAGAACCTTTAACGCTTGTAACTAAATCCCTCCGTCTCGCAATATATTACATGTCCGAGATTCGATCATTGGTATCCCCATACCTAGTTTTATCTCGTTACCAACATGCACTCTTTTCTCGTTCTCGTGATATAACATTCTAGCGATCACATCACTTGCTTACAAGCTATCTCAATGTGATATCACCGAGAGGGCCCAGAGTATATCTATCCGTCATCGGGGTTGAAAGATTCCACTCTTGATCCATGAGCCTCAACATAACACCTTCATAGTACTGAACCCATCTTTATAGTCACCCTGTTACGGTGTGACGTTTGATGTTATCAAGATACTCTTTAGGTGTTAGCAATTAACATGATCTCATGGTCTAAGGATAAATATTACTTCGTATGATGTTATAGCAATATAAACATAATGACTTCATCGTAATGCTATACTTCGGATGAATGTTCATCACATCATTCCACCAATGGTGTGACCTTGTTATTAACAACATCCAATGTCCATGATCAGGAAACCTTGATCATCTTGTTAATCAACAAGCTAGTCTATAAGAGAGGCATAACTAGGAACCCTTTTTGTTTATTAAACACACATGTATTGATGTTTCCGATCAATACAATTCTAGCATGCAAAATAAACATCTATCATATATAAGGAATACATAATAACAACTTTATTATTGCCTCTCGGGGCATATTTCCTTCAGTCTCCCACTTACACTAGAGACAATAATCTAGTTCACATAGTGATAAATCTAACACCCATGGAGTTCTGGTGTTGATCATATTTTGCCCTAGGGAGAACTTTAGTCAACGGATCTGCTACATTTAGGTCTGTGTGTACTTTACAAATCTTTATATCTCCATCATTGACATGCTCGCGGATGGCGCTTAATATGCTTGGAATTCTTGTGAGACCTCGGTTCCTTTGCGTTGGCTATGGCTCCATTGTTGTCACAATAGATCACCATTGGGTCCAATGCACTAGGAACCACACCTAGTTCCGTAATGAACTCTTACATCCAAACCGCTTCCTGCGCCGCTTCTGAAGTAGCAACATATTCCGCCTCCATCGTTGATCCAACCACCACAGGTTGTTTGGAACTCCTCCAACTAACTGCTACACCATTCAAGAGAAATACGTATCCGGATTGAGACTTAGAGTCATCCGGATCGGTGTCAAAGCTAGCATCGACATAACACTTAGCGACTAGCTCTTCTTCACCTCCGTATATAAGAAACATATCCCTAGTTCTTCTCAAGTACTTGAGGATGTTCTTTACCGCTATCTAGTGTTCCGAACCTGGATCAGATTGGTACCTACTAGTCAAACTAATAGCATGTGCCACATCCGGTCTTGTACATAGCATGGCATACATAATAGAGCCTATGGCCGAGGCATAGGGGATCTTATCCATCATCTCTCTTTCTTCCGCCGTAGCCGGACTTTGAGTCTTACTCAATGTCTTGCCTTGCAACATAGGTAAGAACCCCTTCTTACTTTCGTCCATATTAAACTTCTTTAATATCTTATCAAGGTATGTACTCTGCGATAACCCAATTAGGCGCCTTGATCTATCTCTATAGATTTTAATGCCTAATATATATGACGCTTCACCAATGTCTTTCATCAAAAATTTGTTGTTTAGATAACTTTTAACACTGTTTAAAAGATCTATACCATTTCCAATCAATAATATGTCATCCACATATAATATCATAAATGCCACATTGCTCCCACTCACTTTCTTGTAAAATACAAGCCTCTCCATAAGTTTGGACAAATCCAAACTCTTTGATCACCTCATCAAAGTGGAGATTCCAACTCCGGGATGCTTGCTTCAGTCCATAGATGGATAGGTGAAGTTTGCATACCTTATTAGCATTCTTAGGATCGACAAAACCCTTAGGTTGTATCATATACAACTCTTCTTCAATATTACCATTGGGGAACGCAGTTTTGACATCCATCTGCCATATTTCATAATTGAAATATGCAATAATTGCTAACATAATCCTAACTGACTTAAGCATCGCTACGGGAGAAAATGTCTCATCATAGTCAACTCCTTGAATTTGTCGAAACCCCTTTGCGACAAGTCGAGCCTTATAGATGGTCACATTACCATCAGCATCAGTTTTTCTTTTGAAAATCCATTTATTCTCAACGGCCTTTCGATCGTGAGGTAAGTCCACCAAGGTCCAAACTTGGTTCTCGTACATGGATTCCATCTCGGATTTCATGGCTTCTAGCCATCTGTTGGAATCCGGGCTCATCATCGCTTCTTCATACGTCGTAGGGTCATCCATTTCATCAACCATGAAATTCACAACAGGATTGCCGTACAGTTCAGGAGCTGCACGTGTCCTGCTTGACCTGCGAGGTTCGGTAGTTTCCTCTTTCGGAGTTTCATGATCAATATCATTAGCTCTCTCTTCATTAGGTGAATTCAACTCCGAAACAACTTTCGGTGCTGCGCCACTCGCCATTTCATGAAGAGAAGGTTCAATAACCTCTTCGAGTTCTACCTTCCGACTATTCACACCTTTCGCGAGAAACTCCTTCTCAAGAAAGGATCCATTCTTGGCAACAAAAACCTTGCCCTCGGATCTATGATAGAAGGTATACCCAATCGTTTCCTTAGGGTATCCTATGAAGACGCATTTTTCCGCTTTGGGTTCGAGTTTATCCGGTTGAAGTTTCTTCACATAAACATCGCATCCCCAAACTTTAAGAAATGACAACTTAGGTTTGTTTCCAAACCATAATTCATACGATGTCGTTTTAGCGGATTTAGATGGTGCCCGATTTAAAGTAAATGCAGCTGTTTCTAGTGTATAACCCCAAAATGACAGTGGCAAGTCAGTTAGAGACATCATAGATCGAACCATATCCAATAAGGTACGATTACGACGTTCCGACACACCATTACGTTGTGGTGTTCTGGCAGGCGTGAGTTGTGAAACTATTCCACACTCTTTCATGTGTGTGCGAAACTCGTAACTTAGATACTCTCCTCCACAGTCAGACCGTAGAAATTTGATCTTTCTATTACGATGATTTTCCACTTCATTCTAAAATTCCTTGAACTTTTCAAAAGTTTCTGACTTGTGTTTCATCAAATAGATATACCCGTATCTACTCAAATCATCCGTGAAAGTAACAAAATAACGATATCCACCTCGCGCTGACACACTCATTGGTCCACACACATCAGTATGTATGATTTCCAATAGATATGTCGTATGTTCCATTGAACCGGAAAACGGTGTTCTAGTCATCTTGCCCATAAGGCATGGCTCACATGTATCAAATGATTCAAAATCAAGTGATTCTAAAAGTCCATCAGAATGGAGTTTCTTCATGCGTTTAACGCCAATATGACCTAGACGGTAGTGCCACATATATGCAGATATATCATTATCAAGTTTAATATTTTTAGCATTAACATTATGAATGTGCGTAATATTACTATCGAGATCCATCAGAAATAAACCATTCAACATAGGTGCATGACCATAAAAGATATTATCCATATAAATCGAACAACCATTGTTTTCAGATTTAAACGAATAACCACTTTGCATCAAACATGATCCGGATACAATGTTCATGCTTAATGCAGGCACCAAATAACAATTATTTAGGTTTATGACTAATCCCGATGGCATATGTAGAGGCAGCGTTCCGACGGCGATCACATCAACTCTTGATCCATTGCCGACCCGCATTGTGACCTCATCCCTTGCTAGTTGTCGCTTGTTCCGCAGCCCCTGAATCGAGTTACATATATTAGCAACTCATCCCGTATCAAATACCCAGGTGCTATTGCGAGTACTAGTCAAGTACACATCAATAACATGTATATCACATATACCTTTGTTTGCCTTGCCGGACTTCTTGTTCGCCAAATACTTGGGGCAGTTGCGCTTCCAATGGCCAGTCCCCTTGTAATAGTAGCACTCGGTATCGGACTTAGGGCCAGCTCGGGGTTTCTTTTCAGGCGCGACAACAGATTTGCCACCCTTATTTCCCTTGTGCTTATCTTTCTTGTCCTTCTTGAAACCGGTGGTCCTATTGATCATCAACACTTGATGTTCTTTCCTAATCTCCACTTTTGCAGTCTTAAGCATTGACAGAAGCTCAGGAAGAGTCTTCTTCATGCCTTGCATTTTATAGTTCATCACGAAGCTCTTGTAGCTAGGTGGCAGAGATTGGAGAACACGATGTATGCCTAAGTCAATGGGAATCGTTATTCCCAAGGACACAAGCTTATCGGCGTACCCAGACATTTTGAGTACGTGCTCACTAACGGAGCTGTTTTCCTCCATTTTGCAGCTGAAGAACTTTTCAGAAGAATTATAACTCTCTACGACAGCATGGGTATCAAAAATCATTTTCAGTTCTCCCATGGTATCAAAGGCGTTGCCATTTTCGAAACGCTTTCGAAGTTCTGGCTCTAGCCCATACAGTATTCCGCAATGAACTAAGTTGTGGTCCTCCTGACGAGTCACATAGACATTCTTTTCCTTGTCAGGGGCATCCGGAGCTGGTGGGGGGTCTAGCAGCGCATCTAGCACATATTGGTTTTGTGCAGCAGTGAGGAGAATCCTCAAATTCATAGCCTAGTTGGTGAAGTTGCTACCATTCGCAGCAAGTTTCTCTTTCTCCATGAACACATTGAAAGTAAAAGCAGGTGGTGCCATCTACAATAGAATTTGTAAAGTTTATTTAGATTAAGTTTATGATAGATTGAGTTCAACTAATCCAAATTACTAATGAACTCCCACTCAAAAACGATATCCCTCATGCCTTTTTGGTGATTACATGAACCAAATCCACTACACCAAGTCCGATCATCACGTGAGTCGGTGTAGCTTCAAAGGTGAGCATCTATATGGGCATCATATCAACCATATGACTCATGCTTAACCTTTCGGTCCGTGTTCTGAGGCCATGTCTGTACATGCTAGGCTCGCCAAGTAAGAACCTTAGTACTCGCGTGTGTAAAACTGTCTTACACCCGTTGTATGAAAGCGTAGAGTCGAGTACACCCGATCATCACGTGATGTCTCAAAACACGATCCATAGAATGGTGCATACTCAAGGAAGAACACATTTTATCTTGATATCTAAATGAGGGATCATCTTACAATGCTACCAAAAGCGCCAAACTAGCAGTATAAGATGCTAACATCTAATGTGTAAAGTGACATGATATGGTCCATGCATTTGATCTCTATCATTTGCATCGTGGTATGATCTCTATCATTCCTTTGTGTGTAAGGCCAAGGTCTATGGAACTTACACGTTGAATGTGTTGTAAGAGTATCTACCATACATCTACTTACAACAATACCATATCAATACACTAGCCCAGCAACGATCTAAACTAGACGTCTCTAATTTATCAATTGCAAGTTTTACGTGGCTTAGGGCTTTCGGAGATAGAACCATTCTCACCTACGAACATGAACCACAACGAGGATAACTAAGTTATTAGCAACTCGTTGTAAATCAGATATTGACTATAGTAGGAGAGACAGACACCCGCCAGCCACTTATGCAAAACAAGTTGCATGTCAGTCGTGGAACCGGTCTCATGTACGATGACATGTAAGGTTGGTCCGGGCCGCTTCATCCCACTATGCCACCAATATCCAAAATACATAGAAGATGCAATAACATGATCATCATTGCCCACATATAAACTGGACTACCCGTGCAAAACACCTACACATAGACCAGGCTCTGATATCACTGTTGGGTCCGTAGCATAGAAAACAAAAAATTCCTACGGTGTGAACTACACGCCAAGATCTATCTACTAGGTACAAAGAAACGGGTGGACATACATCCAACGAGAACTTACCCTCGAAGACAACGAGTTTTGTTAAGGAGTAGGAACTCGTGGTTGATGTAGTCGTACACTTGCCGATCTCAAGATCGTGAGGAAGTCCGAGCGCCGCAACTCAGCAGCGCATCCGCACTTGCACACACGTTCAAGCCACCGGACAACCTCCACCTCCTCGCTCCAGCGATCCAGCGAAAGAAACAACTCCTTCCAGACGAAATGCCACCGGGAACATGTATCTCGCTAATCCGAGATCATGGGGGAATAATTCTAGAGGGGGAGAGAGATCCTTCACAAGGAGGTGTGAGGATGAAGGAGGGAATGGGTGACCTTTTATAGGAGGAGGGGGGGTACCCCCTCTCTCCATGGCCGGCGCATGGGGGGTGACCCCTCACCTCCCCCATTCATGTGGTGGTAACCCCTCCACATTAAAATGCCTCTTCACAATCCCTTTTAAAGTCTCCACTTTAAATGCATTAAAATTCTCCAATTTTAATGCTCTCTCATTTAATAAAACTATTTTATTAAATTTATTGAGAATTTTGTTAATTACTTTAATTAACAAACATTCACATATAGCCCCTTGCAATATTTCAATATCTCATGCAGAACCACTTTCTGCAATTTCACCCGAAATAATTTCCGGTTTCTATTGAAACAATTCCTGCGCTTTGCAATTCTTTCGTCTGAAACATATGTGCTCCAAAAATGGTGTCCGGTAACTCTTAAGTGTGTCACCCTATTGTTCGCGAATCATGCAGACATGATCGAGACCCCTCTTCGATCAATAATCAGCAGCGGGACCTGGAGATCCGTACTGACTCCTACACATTCAACGATGACTTCTGTGATCGTGAGAACCTTTAACGCTTGTAACTAAATCCCTTTGTCTCGCGATATATTACATGTTCGAGATTCGATCATCGGTATCCCCATACCTAGATTTATCTCGTTACCGACATGCACTCTTTTCTCGTTTCCGTGATATAACATTCTAGTGATCACATCACTTGCTTGCAAGCTATCTCAATGTGATATCACCGAGAGGGCCCAGAGTATATCTATCCGTCATCGGGATTGACAAATTCCACTCTTGATCCATGAGCCTCAACATAACACCTTCGTAGTACTGAACACATCTTTATAGTCACCCTGTTACGGTGTGACATTTGATGTTATCAAGATACTCTTTAGGTGTTAGCAATTAACATGATCTCATGGTCTAAGGATAAAGATTACTTCGTATGATGTTATAGCAATATAAACATAATGACTTGATCGTAATGCTATACTTCGAATGAATGTTCATCACATCATTCCACCAATGGTGTGACCTTGTTATTAACAACATCCAATATCCATGATCAGGAAACCTTGATTATCTTGTTAATCAACAAGCTGGTCTATAAGAGAGGCATAACTAGGAACCCTTTTTGTTTATTAAACACACATGTATTGATGTTTCCGATCAATACAATTCTAGCATGCAAAATAAACATCTATCGTATATAAGGAATACATAATAACAACTTTATTATTGCCTCTCAGTGCATATTTCCTTCACGAGGAATTTTGGAACGTCCAAGATTATCGAGAGGACCTAGATTTGAGTGGGAGCAAATCATCTTGGCTAATTCATAATATGTAACTGACATATTCTGAGTGGGAGCTAAGTGAAATCCCTGGATCTCAAACATGAATGTCATATTTGAGTGGGAGCGTGAAATCATTTTGTAATATGTGGACGACATATGTGAGTGATGTGATTGGTGTTAATAATATTTAAGTTCGATAAATAAGGATGAAGTTGAAGTTATTAAACAATAAGATCTATCGAGATAGATTGGTAAGTTTAATAAACACTGAATGTCGAATGCTTCCTAGACTTGATTCTGAAAGATATTCAGAAAATCCTAAGCAAGATTCTGAAATAGCTCAGAATGGAACAAGGTAAGAAAGAAGTTCTTACTTAATGAAACATTGAGTTAGTATTGCAACTATGGTTGAAAGAAAGAGATGTGTTGCATCTCCTATGCCTCAGTCATAGGTTCTTCCATATAACCATGTTGTATACTCGACGTAATGTGACCCAAGGTTCTGGTTGGTCGGACAAAGTCTTAACTATAAGAACATGTCTTCAAGTGATTCCTGAGTTGATCACTGAACCAGAATTAAGTTTGTACATAAATAGCAAGAAGCAATGTAAGTGGCATATATGCATTTCATGCACTAGGATCTATATAGAAATAGAAGTATAAAGGCTGCATCTGATGTGATGTATAATATTATGGCAGGGCTAGTTCGCTTTTAACGTAGAATGATGTGTCCCAGGGCCCAGTGCCCATGAGAAAGCCCTCGAGGTTGATCTAACGTCACTATAAGCTCCTGGAATCCGGCCTCGTTCTGCTGCCGTGACTATAGTATACACACAAAGGATAGCAAAGTGTGTCTTGAAGTTTAGATGACAACAGTGAAAACGACCGTCATCATAAACACTAGAAACAAAGTCTCGCTTTGTCGCCAAACAAATACTTCGACCCATTATACGATAATGGTGTGAATGTCAAAAATTATAAAGACATTAACGATTTGCAAAAGACATAATGATCTGGTAAAACAGAACATAGACATGACATTTCCCATGAGCATGCATGATCTGTTAACGCATATGGCATATGGTTTATATGAGTAAAAAATGCAAGCTAGGTTATTTGTACTCTAGTGCAAGTGGGAGACTGAAGGAGATATGCCCTAGAGAAGCAAATAATAAATAGGTTTTTATTTTCATATCTCAATTAGTTTATAATAGTTTCATATTGTGCTATAAATTTGCCAGGTAGAAACATTGGTACAGGTGTGGTATGAAACAACCAAGTCCCTAGTAGCCTCTATTCATACTAGTTCGTTGGTCATGAAGATGATCTAGGTTTCATGATCATGGGCATTTATGCCAACTGACAACGAGATCATATCATTGGAGAATGATGTGATTGGACATTCCTCGAAGGATTGCAACACGATCAAGTCATATGGTTCATTGTTGCAATAGCTATACCTAGACTCCTTCTCCTTAGACCGTGAGCTCATATTACTCACTGTTTCCCTAGGCTGCTTAGACTGCATCAACCGTTATCTGGTAATACGGTGGCCATAAAGGTGTATGTTGGGTATTACAAAGGAACAGTAGATGACATGTGACTGCAAGACCAGGATTTGTTCACCCACATGACAGGTAAAGATACATACAACTGGCTTGGTGAGATTACATCTATAAATGTTGCAACATGTGACTAGGTCACGGGGATATAATATCACGGTAACAAAAAAACATAACTTGTTGTGAACGAGACTGAACAAAGGTATAGGATACCAATGATCGGATCTCGAACAAGTTGTATCGAGAAACAAAAGGAAGAGGATGCTACATTTAGATGTTTCAAACGACATTGTCATCAGGAATACATAGGGGTCACATGGACATCCCTGGTCCCTCTGTTGATCATTGATACAGATCATGTCTAGAGCATTCCCGAGCCGTGAGAGGATACACTTAAGGGTGCGATGAGAACGAGCATTCGTAAGACGGAATCATAGTAGAGAAAGAGAGAAAACCGGAATCATTCCGCGGAGAGATCCGAAGTTGTTCGAAGAAAGAATAAAGGAAAAGACCGGAAAAGTATTCTCGGATAAATGGAATTTAAATATATATTTATTATATGTTAATTGTGAATTAATATATTATAAATAATATTTAGATTAAGATTTATAAAGTCAACTTTTATATTACGCCAAATCCCAGAGGGAAAAGGCCTAGAAATAAAGCTGCAGAAAAAGAAAAGGAAAAAGAAAAAGAAAAGGCAATTGCTGCCGCGAGTGGGCCTGGCAGCCCACAAAGGTGGGGGGCCGGTAGTGGCTGCCGCACACGGGCAGGCAGAGCGCTGCAGGCCGCCGCGCCGAGCTGGGCCACCGCTGGCCAGCCGGCCCACCCGGGCTAGGGAGCAGGCCACCGCCGGCGTAAGCTGGGCCGCGGGGCTGCCGGCCCACCCCAGGCTGGGTTGCCAGGCCGCTAGGGTGAGCTAGGCCGCTGGAGCGTGGCAAGCCCACCCGGGGTCACTGGCCCGCCTGGCTGCTTCCCTCCTGGCCGCTGTTGCTGGGCCGGTGGGGTGCTGCCGACTCACCCGGCTGGCAGCACTGAGCTGCTGCTGGTTGTTGGGCTGATTGCCCAGGCCCAGACGGCTGGGGAGGTCTTTTTTTCCCTTTTCCTTTGACATTTAGTCCCACATGGCTAACCCAATGGGGAGGGCACACCCCCTCCGCCTATATAAAGGGGTGCCCATGGGTCGGATTGAAACACACCAATATACACAATTAGAGAAGTCCTTTGGTTGACTTTCTCCCTCCCTCTCTCTATACCTTGTGACCATGGCCCCAAGTCTGGGCTGTGCGATCGAGGCACACCTGCAGTACACCGTTGCGCTGCAGGGATTCCTAGCCGGATATCAACTTCCGCACTCCCGGCGGGATGGGGGAGCCGGAGGTCTCATCGTGCACCGGATGTGTACGAAGAAACGAGGCGCAACACTTGGGGTGCTTGAAGGTCGTGAGCCAGAGCTGTTGCACCATGAAGATGACGAAGGAGCAAGGGGTGACCTGCGAGGAGCTTCGCGACCTTGAGGTCGGCTTCGAGTACGACTACATCAACCACGTTCCCCGCGGAACGTTAACCGCATACGGTCTACAAGGGTATATATTCTCTATGCATTGGCCGTTATACATAGATAGATCCTAGGAAAGTTTCTGGGGTTCCTTCGTAGGAATTTTTTTGTTTTCTGCACCGATCCCCAACAATAATATATGGTTGTGTGCAGTGATCGATGTAGGGGGCAGGGGCTTCCCTATTTTCCAAAACAAAAGAACTCTTGCCAAAGGGCTCCACTTTCCCTTTGTAAGGATCCTCGCAATTGGCCAAATAGTAGCAACTTAGGAGAGAGGCGACACGCATCCCGGACCGGGGACTATTCATGTTGCTTGTGTTATGGAAAAAGGAAGGGACGACGAAAGATGCCGCAACCTCTGGCAAGCCGCCCATGGTAAGTTTGTAATAGAACCACATGATGCAACGATAAAACACGGTGTCCATTCTTGATTTCGTATAGGATGTCAACGAAGATCCGCTCCACTGCTTGTATCTTGATGGAGCGAAGCTCGGAGGCGAGTGCAGTGCTGCACCATCGATGTGTCAGGGACCTAGGGGCGAGCACCCAGTGGAGGCAGGGCACCATCAACCTGAGGATGTTGACGACCACAGAGGAGAGGGAAGCCAGAAGAGCCTAAGGTAGAGTGGAGAGGTAGGAAAATGAACTTCACTAAGAAGGTCCGCCTCTACCATCGGCTAACTAGGTACCAGGGACGACGATGACGAGGTGACAAGGTGAAGGGAGAGGTTGATTTAGCGGCGACGTGGTTCTCGCATGGGGTAGCTCACGAGGTGCTATGGTTTGATCGGAATATAACATTTCTGCGTCCGGAAAACAACAGACCGACTTTAGGAATTGAGAACCAAATAATCACCTACTTATAAATCCACTTTTCATCAAATTGAACCCATAGTTAGAACTCGTTTTGAACAAGAGAACCTTAGTCGTCTTAGAACAACCAAATTTAGATGTAAAATGTAGAATTCCACATTTTGAATATATTTGAGCCATCCAAATAATTATTCGGAGTGCCATAACTTTTATCAAACGGTTGTGCTCCAAGTTATTCTCCACAAACAGTAGTACATGATTAATGAAAGATTGCGGAAGTACATATTGTATTGATATTGCAATAGGTGATTATATCGTGAGCCCTTAGGCTGTTTATATAGTAATAGAAGACTTGAGGGGAAAGAAGACTACTAGAGATAGAATTGGATTACAAACTTAAACTACCAAATATTACCAAACCATGACATACTCTAACACCCCCCGCAGTCGGATCGGTAGTGACGAGAACAGTCGGAGCATTGCGGACGGTCTAACTGGAGCATAATCCGAACGCGTGAACTATAGAGGATGTCAGTGGATGTCGATGTCGATGGAGCCAAAAGTAGGGTGCTGTAGTCGTGGTCAATGATGCCGTTGGTGATGTAGTCGTCGTTGATGAAATTGATGATGTTTACGTTGTCGTGGTGTTGTGGTCGATGTCGTCGTTGAGCCTGGAGAATTCACCGTAGTTGACGTAGACGTAGTTAGATCCGGAGTAGTCGAGGTAGGCGACACGCCTTGCCGAGTTTGCCAAACTCGGGAGCACGCCGGGGACGAAGGCACGCGTCGGTGTTACCAATACCAGACGTGCGAAGACAAGGACCATCTCGAGCCATGCGAGCCAGAGTCGGAGGGAGCAGTAGAGAAATTCTCTGTGAACGGTCGGTGCGTAGAAGTTGTCCGCCGATTTGTCGGAGTAGATGAAGTAGTTGCAAGAAGAAAATTGATTAAGTAAAAAATAAAAATTAGACTGCGACTCTAGCGGCGAGGTCGTGGTGGACGAAGACAAAGGTGGTAGTTATGGATGGCAATTGAATTGTAGCGGTAGTTGATTTCAGGGATTACACCCGTATTTTCCGCTTGTATGAGCGTGTCGTCGCTCATGGAGAAGAACTTGTTGGCGTTGACGATGACCACGATCGGTGGTGGTGGCGACGATGCGACGATGTTGTTGGTGTAGATGGTTGTCGGTGATGATGACCACGGGTGATGAAGATGCATCCCTTTGTTGACGGCGAGGCGCGTACTCAGGGATGTGCGTCCCGGTAGATGTTGGCGAAAACGGGCCGGCATGAAGACGACGTAAGGACGAAGCAGCCGACGCAGCGCCTGAAGGCGTCCCTTGGGGCGCCGCGCAGAGCCTCCTTGCCACGATGGTTGACGATGATTCGCTGGAGTAGAGTCGACACCGAGGTTCAAGTAGAGGCGCGCGATGACGACATGCGGCTATGGGCGATGCTTTTGGTGACTAAAAGAAAAATAGATATAATAGAAAAAAGAAATTTGCTAGAATTACTAAACCGATCTAGAAAATTGGAAGAAAAACGAGCTACAAGATGCGATGTCCTCGACGGAGATCATGGAGATCGACCTTGCCGGGAGCGGCGCGGCGGAAGCAGTGGCTAAAACCTAGGTCGAGGAGCGACATGCTGTGATACCATGAAAGATTGCGGAAGTACAGATTATATTGATATTGCAGTAGGTGATTACATCGTGAGCCCTTAGGCTGTTTATATAGTACTAAAAGACTTGAGGACAAGAAGACTATTAGAGATAGAATTGGATTACAAACTTAAACTATTAAATATTAACAAACCATGACATACTCTAACAATTAATCCTCTTCCTCTTCAACCTATTTTTACCTTTACATTTCATTTATTCATGAACAACTAAAATTCTACTTATAAATAGGAGGACAGAAGGTTGCTGCTGCGACCCGGTCCAAGCGAGTTAACGTGCCTGACCGGTAATTTGATTCCACTGACCGATCCAGGAGGCAACAGAAGTGACTATGCGACTCTCTGTCTCCGGCGAGAAATCTTACGTGCGATGGAAGATTACTTCGCCGGCCGAAGCTCCCCACATCCCTGAGCTCCAAGCAATGTGAATATTCTCTGTTCCCTCCTCTGCCGCTTTCACGAGTGATGAAACATTCTCCTGTCGCGGCTGCCGATGGAAGCACCGGCGAAACTGCGGTTACAAAGCAGAAAAGTCATTGGCGATTGTTTGGGGCGCAAGGCCTGCCCAGGATGCGAGTACGCACGAGTCACTCTCACTGGTCACTGGCGAGTACGTAGAAGCGTACCCGCGGAGGAATAGTCGTCGCTGTCCGGTTCCAATATGGTGGAGTGGATTTCTGGTGCCAGTCCACGAAAAGCGGCACTTTTTCTGAACCTATCTCTGTATATATGCGCCAATTATCATCCGAACCTCCACATCCAGATTCCAACGAACGAAAAGAAGAATATCAAAACTTCCACACGCATACTGCACGAACGCAAACATTCCATGGGAGCCAAGCTTTCCGGTCGTTTCAACCACGGAGGCAGCCTCTCGCAGCAGGAGGAGCACCAGCCAGCGCCGGTCAGGGTCATCGCCGCCGACGGCTCGCTGAAGGAGCTCCCGGCCAGCCCCCGCGTCGCTGTCTCCGACGTTCTCGGTGGCGAAGCTGCCTCCTTCTTCGTGTGCAACTCCGACGCGCTCTACTTCAACGAGCCCCCACCGGCGCTGGCCGCCGGCGAGCTGCTCCAGCCGGGGCAGATATACTTCGTGTTCCCGGCGGCGGTGCTTGAGCGGCCGCTGTCGAGCGCCGACATGGCCGGGCTCGCCGTGCGCGCGAGCTCGGCTCTCGCGGCCAAGAGACCACAGCGGCGTGGCGGCAAGAACAAGAAGGTGCGCGTCGTACCGGTGCAGGAGCAACTGCAAGACTGCGAGGACGTCCTTTTCAACGAGAAGCTTAACGAGCGGACGCTCGGAGAGTTCACTGTGGCAACAAGTCCGGCGAAGAAGAGCCAGGAGAAACTCGTCGCGCGGTCGCGGCAGAAGCTGAAGAGGGCTCTGAGCATCATTCAGGAGATGGCTGAGTGAAGCGTTCCTGTTGATTTTCTCGTTCCTTCTTGGAACCATTTTTTTAGGCTTAATTAAGCCTAGATATTGAATTGGTTTTAGACTTTTACTAGATTTAGGAGAGAAAAGAACAGAATTCTTTGAAACAGGTTGTAAATACCTCTCAGTATGTATGATTCAGTAGGTGCAAAACTACAGGAATGCAACAGTTTGTTTCTTGCGGTGTTAATATGTATATTATGACGACTCTTTATACTCCCTCCGATCCAAATTAGTTGACTTGGGTTTATCTAGATTCGGATGCATCTAACACTAAAACATGTCTAGATACATCCGCATCTAGAAAAATCTAAGTCAACTAATATGGATCGGAGGGAGTACAAAAATTGTTACTCCCTCCGATTCATACTAATGGGCTCAATTTTGTGATGCATATGTTAGTTAAGTATTTAGACTAGATCGGTGGGAGTATTACAAAATTAAGTCTATTAATTTGGATCGAAGGAAGTATTGCAAAGTACTACTCATTTTCCATATAGAGGCTGACTTAAGGAATCGATAACCAGTTGGTCGACTAGTTCTAAATCATAGTTTATTAAAGTGAAGTTGCATGACAACGATGTGAATTCATATTTCAACATGCTTTATTGGTAGGATCCAGTGCTCAAATGTTGCTTAACGCATAACGATGTCGACAAGGCTGACAGCCATCACCATCTGTGCCTAGCTTGCCGAGTCAAACTAACCGTTCAATCATTGAAGTTCCACGGCGATTCGTAGACGCTCACACCGTAGTCAGTCAGTCAGTCGTGCGTTACGGACTCCGGAATCGTCAAATGCCCCGGCTGCAAGGCAACGAATTAACAAGCGAGGCGAGACGGCAACATGAGAAGCAGAGAGGAAGCTGTGAGTAATATGTCGGTCAATAATGAGTTAGCCAGGCACGAATGAACAAGCGAGCTGAGACGTGAGACGTCAACAGGAGAAGCAGAGATGGCACGACGCGAGAATAGAAAGTCCCAGCTCTGTCAGTCAGTCGTCGATGATAGGCAGGTAACTACACCCCCAGATCACAGATCAGGCTTTCTGAATCTGGTAGACGTGCGGCGGCTAACCGGGGAGAAAAAGAAGAGTCACAGTCACAGAGCAACTTATGCGTTTAAAATACCGTTAGGATGTACGCTACTCTATGACCGTTACAAGTTTTCTTTCGGAGCACCGTTTAAAATAGGACAGTGCTACGCGTCCCGGGATGGAAATGTTCCATCCCCGGTCCCCAGCCGTCCCATCGAGGCAGATCGACGGTCAGACCTGTTTCCCGTCCCTTCATCCCGTTTTCTATAAAAAGTTTCGCTTCTACTACATATAGTCCGTTTTTTACATGTAGCAGAAAACGGTTTAATCTAAAAAATAATAGATAGACTGCACCTCGCTGGAGAGTTCGTCAGAGATCTCGTCGGCGAGCTTGGAGCAAAAAGTTGTGCTAATGTAGCAGATCCGACCTCGCCGAAAACTTTCGCCAGTAGACCTCGCCAGAGACCATGTAGCAAAAACTCTACGCTATTGTAGTAAACCCACAAAACAACTGTAGCAAAATGTTTTTTCTAATGTAGCAAAAGGGGACATCGCTGCAGACTCTCTCCGGAGACCTCATAGAAAAAACCATAGAGATTGGTTGTAGCAAAAAAAAAGTGAGAAAGTAGAAAAAAATGTATGAGTACATAGCAAAAATAATATGGTAAGGTAGCAACGCTCGTAGCAAAAAGATAGACACAAACGTAGTGACACCGGCGAACTGGAGGAGCAAGCGCTCTTGATGCAGCCCGTCCTACGGACGCTCCTACATCTACACCACAAAGTCCTCCAAGTGGACCCATGACTCGTGCCCGAGCCAAACTCCTCCAACATAAGGTGAATTCGCTCCTCTCCTCATGTGACTTTGATACATCCTTGGATAGCTTGCCACTTCATGCAAATACACTATGCATTCTCAGCTATGAAGCCACAACGCATCACCAAGCCCCTATGGATGAAGTGCAAGGAGCAGGCCAAGGAAGCTGCTGGAGCTCACACACCGGAGTCTCCGGTCTGGCAAACCAGAATCTCCGAACTAGCACACCGAAATCTCTAGCCGGTCTCTGGACCAGCCTCCGAACTAAGGCTCAAGGATAGTCTAATACCCCCTCCGGAGCTGGACCGGAGACATACCGGAATATCCGGCCTACACCGGAGTCTCCGGACCGCTACACCGGAATCTCCAGACCGCGTGTCGACAAGCATGTAAAAGCATTTGGGCCTTCGGCCCATGTACCCCTAGTCCGTCCGGAACTTATCTTTTATTCCCAAAGTACCCTTGAATTAGTGGCTGGCCTATATATAGTCCCCCACCTCTATCATAAACCCTAGGTATGATATTTGGAATTAGTGGACACCCCTTGTGGATCTATCTAGTTCTTGCCTCATGCTCCTTTGATAGAGGATTACCCAAATATCACAAACCTCGTTGGAGTTTGCATCGTGCCTCCCTCGTTATACAAGGACTTGGCATCGAAGTCCCTTTGCCAAGACGTCAAGATATCACTAAGACTCCCTACTTGTCGTGCCGGTTTGAGAGAGAGCACTCCGCCCAACGCCGATCCTAGGGATTGCGCCGGACCGGTCGCCACCGGCGTGAGCTATTGGCTTGTATCGTGGTTTTATGTCTATGTGTTCATCGTGCGTGAGTTCGTCGTGTTCATCCGCCCTCTCCTTCCCCCGCACCCCCCTCGATTTGAAAGGGATTCGTGAAAAATCGGTCCATCCACGAGGTTAGCCTTCAACATATTGGTATCAAGAGCTTCGTTGCTCACGAATTCCCCCACAAAATTTTCTTCTATGCACCAAAAATTCAGAAATCCCCAAAAAAAGAGCCCCAATTTTTTCCTTTGGATCGATCTCTTGATTTGGAGTGTTATTTGTGGTTTTGATCCGACCAAATCTTGTCTTAGGTATTGGTCCAGTTTTATCCTATGTTTTCCCAGCCCAATTTGGACATTTTTTCACGGATTTGAGGACCCAAGGCATGAATTTCCGCTTAAGAACACGAGCAGTTTGAGCTCTGTCCCAGACCGGAGTTTACGGACCTGCAGACCGGAGTCTCCGGCCCACACCGGAGTTTCCGGCCTGGACCGGAGTCTCCGGCCCGAGACACCGGTGTTTCTGGCCCTGACGCCTGATTTTGACAGTTTTTCCTCTTATTTCGCATTGGCTAACTTTCCTTTTATTTTTTTGTCTCGTGTGCATGTCGTCAACTAACAACAAGCTTCCTCATCGACAACTCAGCGCTCATCGACACCACGGCACTAAACATCATCCCGCAACACCGACCACAAGCTCATCATCACCAAGAAGGTATAACTTGCGTCACCTTGTTAACCCTATCTTCCTTTGTGTGTACCTATCCCACGAGAGTGGCTCATCTTGTGTTTGCTTGAGCATTGTGCATTTGTCCTTGGATAGTGAGAGTGCAAAATCAATAGCAAGAGTGAGTTGGTAGCATCAAGGGAGAGCAAAAAAAAGATAAACAAAATAAAAAAGAAAGAAAAAGATGAAAAATAGTCTCCCATAGAAAAAGAGAGTCTCAAAGCTTGTAAGCAAGAGAGAAAGAAAAGTGCCCAAGGCAAGTGCACGAATCCGTTGCTTATTTTTCCTCTTTACAAACGAGCCACCGTCTCTCCTTGCATTGGCACGACACTGAGCGTAGTCTTCGTTAGGACATTTTGTTTGCTCATTTTCCTAGTCATGCAATCCCAACAATCTCCACGTGTGTGTATATAGTCGTAGGTTCTCGTCACCCCTTTTGAGTTGTTGACCTTTGCCTTTGACTTGAGTTTTGTTTGGATTTTACCCACTTTTGACTATCCATTTTCTTTTGGTTGGTTCTTTGGCATTCCACAATCCTAACCTACCACCAGTAAGATTTTGAGAGTTAGTTCTTTCTTTAGTGTGAGTTTTCTTTGTGATTTCACTTTCCAAGCTAATAGTTCTCGCTTGTGGTTTATAGTTTGGTGCAATCCCCAAGGTGAGATAAAAGGCTAACACCACCATATTCCACTTCCATATACAATCCTTGTGTGTTTTGCATGATGGATAGGCATGGTGAGTCGAGCCAACCACCTCCCCAAGAAGAAGAACAAGGCCCATACATGACGCGCACAAGCCACTACATCATCTGACATGAGTTCCGTGATTGTTGCCAAGCGCTTGAGACACGTCAAGATGAACAATTCGGCGAGACTCAACCCAAGTTCAAGAACATCGACACCTGCTTCGATGGCCTTGAAAGACAAATGCATGCAATGCAACAAAACTTTGTGAAGGAGATATGCCCTAGAGGCAAATGATAAATAGGTTTTTATTGTCATATCTCAATTAGTTTATAATAGTTTCATATTGTGCTATAACTGTGCCAAGTAGAAATATTGGTACAGGTGTGGTATGAAACAACCAAGTCCCTAGTAGCCTCTATTCATACTAGTTCATTGGTCACGAAGATGATCTGAGTTTCAAGGTCATGGGCATTTATGCCGACTGACAACGGAATAATATCATTGGAGAATGATGTGGTTGGACATTCCTTGAAGGATTGCAACATGATCAAGTCATATAGTTCATTGTTGAACAACTATACCTAGACTCCTTCTCCTTAGACCGTGAGCTCATATTACTCACTGTTTCCCTAGGCTGCTTAGACTACATCAACCATCATTTGGTAATACGGTGGCCATAAAGGTGTACGTTGGGTATTCCGAAGGAACAGTAGATGACATGTGACTGCAAGACCGGGATTTGTTCACCCACATGACGGGTAAAGATACATACAGACGACATGGTGAGATTACATCTATAAATGTTGCAACATGTGACTAGGTCACGGGGATGTAATATCACGGTAACACAAAAACATAACTTGTTGAGAACGAGATTGAACAAAGGTATGGGATACCAATGATCGAATCTCGGACAAGTTGTATCGAGAAACAAAAGGAAGAGGATGCTACATTTAGACGGTTCAAACGACATTGTCATCAGGAATGCATAGGGGTCACATGGACATCCCTGGTCCCTCTGTTGATCATTGATACATATCATGTCTAGAGCATTCCCGAGCCGTGAGAGGATACACTTAAGGGTATGATGAGAGCGATCATTCGTAAGATGGAATCACAGTAGAGAAAGAGAGAAAGCCGTAATTGTTCTGTAGAGAGATCCAAAGTTGTTCGGAGAAAGAATAAAGGATCGGAATCATTTCGGGAAAGATCCGAAGTCGTTTGGAGGAAATCGAAAGGGAACCGAAAGGTGTTTCGGGTCAAGACGGATTTTGTAATATGTATTTACATATTAATTAATGTAATTAATATTAAATATAATATTAAAATCTAATTTGAAGGGTTATTCTACTAATGGGCCAAACTTCTTAGTGAATAAAGGCCCATGAGGGAAAACTGGAGGAGGGAAGGGCCAAGGGCCAAAGGGCCAAGGCCCAGCCGCCACAAGGGGGCCCACCCGGCCAGCCTAGGGCTATGCGCGGGGTGGGACCCACCCTTGGCCGGCTGGCCCATGAAGCCCTAAGGGCCCATGTGCCTCCCCCTCTCCCATGAATAGTCCCACATGGGAATCCCAAAGGGGAGGGCACACCCCCTCCCCCTATATAAAGGGGTGCCCATGGGGGGGATTGAACACACAACTTGAGAAGTCCTTTGGTTGACTTTCTCCCTCCCTCTCTCTATACCTCGTGACCATGGCCTCAAGTCTGGGCTGTGTGATACATTGCAAATGTATCTATAATTTTTGATGTTCCATGCTTGGCCACTTTCTTGTGTTTTGTTCCAACTTTGGAGTACTTTTCATATGATTTATTGGACTAACCTATTAACAAGAGCCACCGTGCCAGCTGCCTATTTTCTGCTGTTTTTGGTTCCAGAAAGTCAGAAAATGAATATTCTCAAAATTGGACGGGACAAAAGCCAAAGTGCCTATTTTTCCGGATGTCATCAAGTGCCAGAATACGAGACGGAGAGGGGCCAGGGGGCCACCACACCACCTGGCCGCGCGTTCAGGCCTGGCCTATGCCAGGGGGTGGTGTGGCCGCTCCCGGCACCCCCTCGGCGTCTCCTTCCGCCTATATATTTCCCTCGGGAAGAAAACCCTAAGTACCCGATCAAAAATCCACAAAAGAGTCTATAGCCGCCGTCATCTCCATCCCTAGATCGGGAGGGATCTGAAGCTCTTCCCGGCACCCTGCCGGAGAGGGGAATTCACCCTGGAGGCGTTCTTCATCACCATGCAAGCCTCTGGTGTGATGCGTGAGTAGTTCATCATTGGACTACGGATCCATGTAGTAGCTAGATGGCTGGTTCTCCTCCTTTGTGCTTTCATGTTTAGATCTTGTGAGCTCCGTTCATGATCAAGATCATCTATTTGTAATTATGCATGTTGTGTTTGTGGGGATCCGATGGATATTGAGATGCTATTTCAGATTGATTATTGATTCTATCATGTCTTTGTTATTTGTGATCTTGCATGCTTTCCGTTGTTAGTAGCTATCTTGGCTAAGTAGATGCTAGCAACTCCAAGAGTTAGTATTTATGCTCGATAGTGGGTTCATGCCTCTAGTAATCTGGGGAAGTGACAGAAATCTCTAAGGTACTAGATGTGCTATTGCTACTAGGGAGAAAACAACAATCCTTTGTTCATAGAACAATCGTATTGTTTACTTTACACGCAGTTCGTAAAGCATTAATCTGTTGCTTGCAACTTAACACTGGAGGGGGTTTGGATGATAACCTGAAGGTGGATTATTAGTCATAGATGCTGTTGGATGGCAGTCTATGTATAATGTTGTAATGCCCAATCAAGTCTCAAAGGAGTCAAGATGATTAGTATATGCATGTATTGCTTTCTCGGTGTTTGTCAATTGCCCCGTTGTAATTTGTTCACCCAGCATGTTATCTATCTAAGGAGAGCCACCTCTAGTGAACTATGGATCCCGGTCCTTTTCTTTATATACAATCTACAACTGTTTACTTCTTTGTGTTTACTTTCTGCAAACTATTACTTCTTTCCGCAAAACACGGTGAGATTGACAACCTCATCGCAAGTTGGGGACAAAGTTCCGTGGTTGTGTTGTGCAGGTCTCCACGTTGCTACTAGCACCTGTAGTGCGCCCTGCCAAAGCTCAGCTAGTATCACCTTTGGGGTGTTTCCTTGCTCATACTGGTTCGATTAAACCTCTTGGGGTTCCCAACGAGCTCTACATCAACACCGCCATCAAGCATTTTTCTGGGCGCCGTGCATTGAGCCATCAAGCATTTTTCTGGCGCCGTTGCCGGGGAGTCAAGGACATCTTCACAAGGGGAGTACCTCATAACCAATCTCTTTACTTTGTTGTTTTTCTTTTGCTTAGTTTTCTTTTTGCTTTGTTTGCTTGTTTTGTTATTCAAAAACAGAAAAAAAAATTAGTTTTACTTGTTTGCTTTCTTATTCAAAAACACAAAAAAATTAAGTCTCCTTTAGTTGTCACCTCTTCCTTAGCTCACCATGTTGGTCCCTACATTCACCCTGAAAGACCTTCCAATTGGTAGTGGTTCTATAATTGGGAAAGATAACATTGAAGTATTCTTTAATCATGTTAGTAAGCATGAAGATACTGAGGATAGATCCCTTGTAGAACTTGCTCCAAACTATGAGATTGCTGCAGCTTCTTTAATTCACATGTTAGAAGCTAGGTTTGTTAACCTCAACCCCTTAATGCAAGTAATGTTTCTTAAGCTTAAAGAAATTGAGGACCCTGAAAAGAGGGATTTCATTTTAGAAACTTTGTTTAAAGAGTTCTATGATGTTGCCAAGGAAGCAAGGAAAGTCTTTGAATGTTTCAATATGCTAGGCTCATGTGTAGATGTTGTTGGTACACGAGAAAAGATGAACAAAACCGAACCTAATGGGGAGGAACCTAAGATACCAACACCCTTTAAACTAATAGCAATACATAATGCCATAGAAAAAAATCTTGATTGGATTGTTCCTGCAAACCCTTTTGATGAGAATAGTGAACCTAAGAGCATTGAGAGAGGATCCTCTAGAACTTATTTGGATGATATACCTTGCCTTGTTGAAGATATTTCTGGTATTGATCTTAATGCTTCTTCATTTGAGAACACTTGATTCTTTCTTTGCTTCTTATGCCTAACTTAAAGGCGTTAAAGAAAAGTACTTATTGGGAGATAACCCAAAAGTTTTAGATGAGTCTTGGAAGTTATTACCTCTGTAATAACCTATCCTTATCCTTTTTATTTGCTTTTTGTGCCAAGAGTAACCTCTAATGAGAGTGAAGTAATGATTAGGAAAGTTGCTGTCCCGAAACAGATTTTTGTGCTTCACCATAAAAATTCGTGAGAGATCTCTGTATGTCGGATTGAGATGTAATTTTTTGTTCTTCTGCCCCAGTTTGTTATCTAACTTTTTTTAGTTCAACACTTTTTGATTTGAGCAACATAAGGTCTTCGAAAAAATTCGTCTTTACCTGCTGGTCTGTTTTGACAGATTTCTGCCATTTTCTGCATTTGCTTCTTGTTGGTTCCTTTTTGAGTTCTTTTGGGGAATTGAGATTTTTGAGGGAAGTCCTACAGTAGCTAGTGTTTTAATGGAAGTTTATTTGGTGTTAGAACTGAACCTTAAGACTTATTTATCTTGAGTGGACTAATGTTGCTAATAAAGATTGTGTGAAGTTTTGTATGAAGAAAAATTTTCAGGTGTATGAAAGGAATGAGTAATGAGATGAAGAATGGACTAAAGCTCAAGCTTGGGGATGCCACACGTGTCACCCCAAGAAATATCCAAGAAGTACAAGTGACGAGGGTTTAACTCATCAATGCCCATTGTTATGGACTTGGGTTTTGGAGAAGAAGGGAGTGCTGGAGACATCTATCAGCTAGAAAACAAGCACACAGGGGACAAACGATTTACCCAGGTTCAGGCCTCGTAGAGGTCCCTACTCTTGCTTGTCTGCTCGTGGAATTATCGAAGGAGTCGAAAGTTACAATGGTGCGCAGATGCAATCTGGCGAGGGTTGTGGAAACTAGGGTTGCGTGTGTCCTTCTCGCCGCCCCTCCTAGCCTTTATATAGATAGGCTAGGTCTCGGATAGCAGGTCGAGTCGGTTACAAGTTAGGGTTTTCCCCTTTAAACTTTCTATCTTTAGTTTCTTCTTGTCCTTCAAGCAATCGAGAGTCCGCAGGTTACTCGAGTCCTTTCATCTGGGCCTTGGCGACACCGCGGGCCTGTACGTATTTAGACCATATATACCAAGCTCGAGTACCTGTAGGGTATACCCATGTCAGTAGCCCCCGAGTATCCAGTGGAATCGCAGATTCGACTGGGTACTTTTTGAAGTCTTCGAGTGCCTGAATGAGTACATTTTCGACTGCTTTCATTTATGTCATATGGATTGTTGATATACGTGCCTGATAAAACCGAAGTATCGGTATCAGTTAACCACCTTAGGGTGAAACAACGCAATCTACTCGAACTCGAGTCCCCGGACTCAAATTTAGAAAAGTGCTGGCGTAATTCGACTCAGGCCACGGAGGTCTTACAGGAGTCGAATTCCAGTTATATGGGTGTGAGCACTTGACGCGTCCGTCAAGGCATGTTCATCGTGCCTGCAGGCACGGATATTTTTCTGGTAATGCGCAGTTAAATGTGTTGCCAGGCCTTATTCAGGTCTTACCTTCACGCTGTAAGCGCGGCATCCGAATTTTATCATCGCGAAGACGATTCGGGCGACCCAGGAGACGTAGTCTCTTTGTAAGGAAAATTATGAGGCGGTGTCGCCATGATCTACGAGTGCGGATGTTATCAACACACAGCTTTTGTGCAAGTAATCATAGGGTGCGCGACCAACGCTCCCTATGGGAGTAGCCCCCGAGTGCCTAGTTGAGTCGAAGACTCAGGCAGGGACTAAAGAAATTTTGTGACTGCTGGCGTCTTTGCTTGTTTGTTTCAGTCGAAGACTTAGGTAGAGACTAAAACACGTTTTGTGACTGCTGTCGTCTTTTGCTTGCTTGTTTCAGTCGAAATTGTTTCCGGCGCTCCCTATGGGAGTAACCCACGTCCATAGTCGAATCGTGTTTCGAGTGGTTGGGTTTGATTGTGATTGCCTGTATCCCTGCAATAAGAAAAGAAAAATCATAGGGTGCGCGACTAGCGCTCCCTATGGGAGTAGCCCCGAGTGCTTGGTGGATTCGAAGACTCCAACAAGGACTAAAGTAGTCGAAGTTTTTCGCTGCGTAGCTGTTGATGACGTTAGTGCTGACGCTTGCATGACCTCAGTTGCCCGCATGAGCGGTTTTGACGGGACGTGACGAGCGGTGGGTCCCACTTTCTGACTTTGATTTGACTGGGCGTGCGTAATCTTATTATTAACTGTGCCTCCTCGATTTCCGTGCGTAATGGGAGCAGTGGAGGGACAGTTTGTGCTTCCTCTTCTCCACGTGTCGAGCGCGATGCGTGCCACGCGTCCAGTAGGGTTTTTGTGAGCCGTTGGATTGCATCTCCTAGGGGTTAAGTAGCGGTGCTACGGCGGTAATTTTCCATCTGCGCTTTTTTCTTCCTCGCCGCCATCGCCATTGCTGCTGCTCATCTGCTTTTCCCTGCGCTCATCTCCTCCTCAGCTCTGGACCATCTCCGCTCATTTCCAAGTTATTTTCTGCGTTCTCATCACCGCCGCGCAATGGGAAAGAAGAAAGGAGGCGCTGTCGCTGAATCCGCGGTCACCGTCGTTGCGACGAAGAAGAAGGGTGGCCCCGCTGCTGTGGGTGCCAGTGCCGCCGCCGGCGGGAAAAAGAAGGTCGCGGGCACCCGCATGACCAATGGCGCGTGGCGTCCCTCTATCATCAAGGCGTCGGATCTCCGTCTTCTTCACCAAGATGGAGTTATTTCTGCAGCAGTCGCCGATACGCGCGTCCCCAGCGGTGAGACCATTCCTGTGCCTCCCGCCGGTTTTCGAGTGATGTTTTTTGCATTCGTCATTCGCGGACTTTGTTTGCCTCTCCACCCCTCTCTTAGGGGTCTCCTTTGTTTCTACGGGCTCCAGCTCCATCAGCTGTCCCCAAACTCAATTCTTCACATCTCCTGTTTCATCACTCTTTGCGAGTGCTGGCTCGGAATCGAGCCACACTTTGGCCTTTTCAAACGCTTATTTAAGCTGAAGCGTCAGTCCACCTCTAGCTCTCTAGTTTACGACGTAGGTGGTTGTGGAATCCATGTCGACCCGTCCGCCACCTACTTCGACATCAAGCTCGCCAAGTCCGTCCAGGGATGGAGGGACAAATGGTTCTATGTTCGCGACCAGAAGGCCAAGGACGAGCACTTTGGACTCGCGCCTTTCAATGCCGTGACTCCCTGCAAGAAGATGCGTTCTTGGAAGAACGTGATCATGCCTTCCGAACTCGCGGAGACAGACGTGCTATATCAACGCGTCTGTGACCTCGAGAGTCACATAGGCGCGAAAGAGGGAGGCTGCGCCCTTGTCAGGACTTGGTTGCGTCGTCGCGTCTAGCCTCTCCAGGCCAGAGTCCATCCCATGTTTCAATGGGGTGGCCCTGATGATGCCACTCGCGTGTCTGCCGATGGCATGTCCGCGAGTGAGGTAGATAAGAGGGTGCGACTGGTCACGAAGTACACCTTCAAGGATATGCTTCCAAATGAGCCAGTCGTTCCTCCTTTCGATGCTTCGAATCCTCCTCCTGAGGTACAGTTGTGCTACACAGTAGCTTACTTTCGCGATTGTTTTTTTTGTTGCTTACCTGTTCTGTTTCCTGATCTTCATTGTCTGTATGCAGGATTGGGCGGTGTCGCCTTGTATGCCTCCTCTCCCTGAGGGTATATTCCTCGCGAAGCTTTGGAAGAGGACGAGTCTGAGTCGACTGTCCCTTCTGATGTGGAAGTGGAAGCCCCCGAGTCCGAGAGCCCGGATACTCGCAAGCGTTCGCGCAGCGAGGACTCTGATGCGTCGACTCCTTCAACTCCAGAAGGCACAGCTGCTAGCGCGGAGTCACCAATTCCCGCCGTTCCTGTGAGGGCTGTGGCACCATCTGCTCGCAAGAAGATGTGATTGCCCAAGGAGTCTTCGTCGGAGTCGGCGGAGGCCACGTTTGATCTTAACAAGTTTGACTCGTAAGTTTGCGAGTTCATTCATTCTTCTCTGTTTTCTTCTTGTTGGCTTTGCCCTGGAGTTTGCCCTTTCTTAATGCGGATTTGGTCTTGCAGTCAAGAGGCGTCGTCATCTTCTGGCGACGTCCAGTTTGTGAAAGAATCTGGAGTCGCAACCTCAAGGGCCAAAGTAGAGGTCGAGCGCGCTCGTTCTCCTCCGGCGGCGGCCCACTCCGGGCACAATTCTTCGAGCTCTCCTCATGTAGGGGAGCATCGAATGGTTGCTCGGATGATGGTTCAGCAAACTTCTTCGGAGTCGCTAGAGGACCATGTAAGTACATCTTTCTTTATTTTGTAGTGTGGCAGTCGACGCCTTCTGTTGCCCTCTTCTGACTCCTTGTTTTGTGTGACAACTCCTTGTAAAGGAAGCCGCGCAAGTGGCGGAGCAGGTTATGGCGATGGGTCGCCAGCATGCGATGCTGGAGACGCGCCACCGCGTGGTCGAAAGTGAGTGCTTCCACACTTATTCTTTTCGTCTTCTCTCTGTTTTGGTGTATTCGACTGATAGCCAATTATTGAGTGCCATGTAGCTGAGCATAACACTTTACTGCGCAACGTCGCCACGTTGGAGAAGACATTGGCCGTAGCTGTGAAGGGGCGCGATGAGGCAATCGTGGCTCGTGATGATGCCCAGAAGCGCGAAGAGGATATGCGCGCCTCCTTTGTGGCCAGGGAAAAGTTGTTCGAAGAGCAACTGTTCTCAGTCGCCAAGGCCCTCTCAGGTACCTTTACTGGTAGATATTTTATTGATGCTCCTCTCTGCTTCTAGAGTTTTGCCGGTGGTACTTAGAAATTTGATCCATGTATATTTTCGGTGTAGATGCTGGCGACTTGAGTTTTGACCCGCAGGCCCTTCGTCGTGATGACGCTCTGGCCGGCGCGGTATCTGCGGTCGAGGACCGAAGCGCCGCCATCCAGGATACATTGTCCAAGGCCAAGGTCGCCCTTAGTCGCCTCCGGGAGGAGTTGATGCCGAAGGCGGAGCTGGTCGATAATATGGACGAGCTGGTAGAGTCACTCGCCGGGGGTGTGCCTGCTACTTACAAGAACTCCCTCCGGGCGGCTGGTGCAACGATGTCACTCGCCATGGTGCAAGCCCACGGAGTCGAGATAGATCCCTCTGCGGTGTCGAAGACGATGCCTATTGGCGCGGATGGTCAGCAGGTAGTCTTCGCTCCTTTTGCGACTGCTTGTGCCAAATATGGCCATTCTTTAATAAATACTGTTGCCAAGTATTCGGAGGAGCTCCAATGTGCGAAGAAGGCATCGAAAGCTTCGGCCTCAGGGGCCGGCAGAAAGTCTGTGGCATCTGATACTGCCACGGACTTGATGAAGCCCCCGAAGCCATCGAAGTCGAAGAAGCCAGCTGCTCCTTAGTTAGCTTGTTGTAATAACTGATCAATTACCCTTTTAGTCTAAGGACGTGCCTACTGGCGAGTGTGTTTGTAAACACTTTATGCTTATCTTTAATGCGTTTGTTCCCCTTGCCTTTGTGTTAATTTGGTCGCCTTGTTTGCTTTTGTCTTGACTTGTGGTAGGGCACATCGAGTGGTCCTGTGGGGCGAAACCAGGATTCGCCATCTCTTGATGAGACAGTGTCGCCACCGTGCTCTAGGGTAGAGGAGCTGTCCTTGCTGTCGCGACTGCATGATCACGTGAAGCAGCTGGAGCGTGAGTTGCCCCTAATCCGTGATAACATAGACGTGTGGAAGTCGAAGGCAGAAAAATCCGCCGCCCGCGAGCAATATCTGCTTGGCGAGGTGACGCAGCTGGGCGACCAGTTTAAGTGTTAGTTTGCTCGTCCTCATCTTTTCCTTTGTAGTTAGTCACAATGGTACGTTGTACTCATGCTGTTGGTGCTGCTTCGTGTAGTTGTTAGCGCTCGCCATCCGCAGGAGGAGAGGGATAGGATTGCCATCCGCCTTCATGGTCTCACCCAGGAGGAACTTCAAGAGAGTGGATACTTCTGGGTGGAACATGATCGTGCGACTGTATTGGCGTCCCTGCAGGATCGCGCTTCGCGAGTGCTGCTCTTCCTGAAGAACATCTATCGGGCGATGTTCCCGTTGGATGACACTCCATCAAGCCTGTTGGCTCTTCTGGCCAAATTTCAAGATATGTCCGCCGTTCGCGAGTGCATGAGGCAGCAGTTGGTGGCTGGTGCCAAGGCTTCTCTCTCGATGGTGCGATTGCATAGGCCTGACGTGGATGTTGCCGCCGTAGCTTCCGGTCCGCCAACGCCGCTAGCCGGATCTGCTTGGAATATGGTGCCGCACTATCAGGCGGTGTACCGTCCTGCAGAGGAGATTGTTGACTTCTTCGAGGAACAAACCAATGTTCTTCTGTTGCAGCAGTAGCCAGATTTGTATCCTGCACATAAGTGTATTTGTGTTGTAAAGTTCATGTATAGGTTGTAGATATTTTATTGTTGAATGTGTATAAACAGCTTTGTTGGCGTGAGGTGCGTTGCACTATGCGAGTCCTTTTCGTTAGCCTGGCCATCCCTTTGTCAACCTGCCAGGTGCGTTGCAGCTGGGTTGAGTTTTCGTTAAGGGGTTTGATTGATGTGCCAGCTACTCAGGATATCACGTTTATTGGTTCGAAGAACAGATGTATGTAGGGTGGCGCAGCCCCCGAGTATAAAATTGACAGAAGTGAAAAGAAAAACACAGAGTTTTGGGGCACCTAGCTTTTGTTTACTTGAAGAACAGTACGAGGTACAATGTGTGTCTAAGTAGCCTTGGCTGAGTAGCCTTATTTGCGATGTGAAAGTAAAAAACTAGGGGTAGAAGCGTCGCAGTTGTGCTACGTTCCAAAGGTTGGAGTATGCGACTCCTGTCTCTAAATCTTGAAGGCGATAGGCGCCACCTGGGATTACTTCTATAATCACGTACGGTCCTTCCCAGGGGGACTCGAGCTTGAGATGCCCCTGCTGCTTCAGTCGCAAGACCAGGTCACCTTCGACGAAGGATCTGGGGCGAAGCCTTCTACTGTGGTAGTTGCGCAGGTTCTGCTGGTAGATCGTGGATATTTCTGCGGCGATTTCTCTTGCCTCGTCGAGGAGGTCGATGGAGTCTTCGAGTGCAAGAGATGACTCTTGTTCGCTATAAGCGACTATGCACGGCGCCTTGTACCGGACTTCGGCGGGTAGTACTGCTTCTGCTCCGTGCACCATGCAGAATGGCGTGTAGGCCGTGGCGCTGTTTGGAGTTGTTCGTAGACTCCAGAGTACAGATTGGAGCTCATCTGGCCAGCAACCCGTGGCCTGCTCGAGTGGTTGAAGGAGTCGCTTCTTGATGCCGCTGCAGACGAGCCCGTTTGCTTTTTCTACCTGACCGTTGGTCTGTGGATGCGCGACTGAGGCGTAACTGATGTTGATCCCCAGGTTTCCGCAGAATTCTTGGAACTCTTTCGATGTGAAGTTCGTCCTGTTGTCAGTGATGATGCTGTGCGGCACGCCGAAGCAGTAGACGATGGACTCAAAGAACTTGACCGCACTGTGACCTGATTGCTTGGTCACTGGCATGGCCTCAATCCACTTGGTGAATTTGTCGACTGCGACCAAGAGGTAGACGTAGCCTCCCCGCGAGGACCGTGGGAGCTTGCCCACCATGTCGAGCCCCCATTGCGCGAAGGGCTAGGCCAATGGAATAGGCCGTAGTTCTGCGCCGGGTGCGTGTGGCTTGTCCGCGAATCGCTGAGAAGCGTTGCACTTTTGGACTATGTCCTTGGCGTCATGCATGGTCGTGGGCCAGTAAAATCCAGCTCGTAGAGCTTTGGCGACGAGGGCGCGACTGCCGGCGTGGTGCCCGCAGGTCCCTTCGTGGATGTCGAGGAGGACAGCTCTTCCATCGGCCAAGGAGACGCATCGTTGTAACACGCCTGTGTTGCTGCGTTTATACAATTCGCCGTTGACAATGGCGAATGCCTTGGAGCATCGCGCGATGTGTCGTGCGTCTGTCGGGTCGTCCGGTAGGCGCTTACTAAGGAGGTACGTAATGTACGGCTGCGTCCAGGATTGTTCGATCATCATGACGCTCATTGGGACCTCGAGTCCTGTGTCTAGCTCCAAGTCATCGAGTGCCATTGGCTCATTGGGTGGCGTAGCCCCTGAGTCCGTTGCTATGCTTGTTTTCTTCTCTGCGGCCTTTGGTTTGATGGAGCATTCGCAGATACGCTCGAGAAATACCCTAGGTGGTATGGGGGCGCAGGTAGAGCCTATGTTGGCGAGTGCGTCCGCCTCCTCGTTGCTTTCGCGACCTACATGTCGCAACTCGCAACCATCAAAGTCTCCCTCGAGTGTGTCGTAGAGGTCGCGGTATGCGATCATGTTGTCATTTAGTGCGTCGCACTCTTGCATTGTTTGGTTGACGACCAGCTTGGAGTCGCCATATATGATGAGCCTCTTTGCGCCACAGGCTTTTGCCATCCTCATTCTGTGCAACAGGGCCTCGTATTCAGCCTCGTTGTTTGAGGCTGTGAACTGCATTCGCAGGATGTATTTCAGCTTGTCCCCTTGAGGTGATGTCAGTATGACACCTGCTCCTGCTCCATCTTTCCGCTTGGATCCATTGAAGTGCATTGTCCAGTGGTAGGACATATCTGGCTTGTCTGGGAGTTGGTTTTCTATCCAATGCATGAGGAAGTTAGGGAGAACTTGCGACTTGATTGCGTCGCGCTTTTTGTATGTGATGTCTCGTGGAGACAGTTCGATTCCCCAAAGCGCGACTCGTCCCGTGGCGTCGGGGTTATTGAGGATATGTCCCAATGGGGCGTCGCTGACTACCACGATTGGGTGTTTCTGGAAGTAATGGCGCAGTCGCCGGGCGGTCATGAAGACGCCGTACGCCAGCTTCTGGTAGTGCGGGTATCGCTGTTTTGTTGGCGTGAGGACCTCGCTGAGGTAGTATATCGGGCGTTGTATGCCATGGACCTTGTTTTCCTTGGCCCGCTCGACAACGAGCACTGTACTAACCACTAGGTTGGTAGCGGAGATGTACAGCAGTAGTGGCTCCCTTTCTCGTGGAGTCACCAGTACTGGCGAGGTGGATAACAGGCGCTTGAGATCTTCGAATGCTTCTTGCGCTTCATTGGTCCACTTGAATTTGTCAGCTTTGCGGAGGAGCTGATAGAAGGGCAGTTCCTTTTCTCCCATTCGACTGATAAATCGACTGAGGGCCACGATTCGTCCGGCTAGTTGCTGGACGCCTCTTATGTTCTTTGGCTTCTCCATGGCCAGTATGGCCTTTATCTTTTTCGGGTTTGCCTCAATCCCTCTCGCAAAGATGAGATATCCGAGCAGCTGCCGAGATGGTACGCCGAAGGCACATTTGTCCGGATTGAGCTTAATCCGGTAACGATCGAGATTGGCGAATGTTTCGCGCAAGTTGTCGATTAGAGAGGCTTCCTCCTTTGTTTTGATTACTATATCGTCAACATAGACTTGGATGTTGCGACCCAGTTGCTCCTTGAGGCAAGCCTGCATGCACCGCTGGTAGGTGGCTCCCGCGTTTTTTAGCCCGAAGGGCATTGTGTTGTAGCAGAACACGCCGAAGGGCATTGTAAACGCGGTCTTCTCCTGGTCTTCCTCCTTCATTCGAATTTGGTTATAGCCTGAGTAGGCATCGAGGAAGCAGAGGCGCTCGCATCCAGCGGTGGAGTCGATGATTTAATCGATCCGTGGTAGCGGGAAGTGATCTTTTGGGCAGTGCTTGTTTAAAGAAGTGAAGTCCACGCACATCCATAGGATATCCGTGTCCTTTTTTGGCACCAGCACCGTATTGGCGAGCCAAGTGCTTTCATTAATCTCGCGTATTAATTTGGCCTCTAGGAGTCTATTGATCTCCATTCCGACTGCCTGTGCTCGTGGCTCAAACAGTCGCCTGATTGTTTGCTTGACTGGCCTTGTGTCGGGGTTGACGTTGAGTGTGTGCTCGGCGAATTCCCTGGGAACTCTTGGCATGTCCGCAGGACACCAGGCAAAAATTTCCAAGTGCTCACGGAGGAATTCGACGAGCGCGAGTTCCTATGCTGGACTCAAGTTGTTGGCGATGAGGGCCGTTTTGGCGGGATCTGACGGATGGACCTGCACCTTTTTTGTGTGCACAGATGAGTCGAAGGAGAGATCAGCTGAGCTTGGCCTACTCAGGGGAGGCAGACTGTTGTCTATCGTTACCTTCAATCGCGCGAGCTCCTCCTACATGCCGAAGGACTGGGAGATTCTGTTGAATTCCTTGTCGCAACTGTCAGATCGCTCAAAGCTCCCGGTTGATCGTGATGACGCCGTTGGGACCTGGCATTTTCATCTGCAGGTAAGCGTAGTGGGGTACCGCCATGAACCTAGCGAACGCGACGCGTCCGAGGATGCAGTGGTATTGTGAGGGCCAGTCGACGACCTCAAAGTCGATGCGCTCACGCCGGAAGTTCTTTGGCGTGCCGAATATGATGTCGAGGTTGATTTTGCCCAGGGGGTATACGCCTTTCCCTGGGATGATGCCGTGGAACGTTGTGTCCGATGCCTCCAAGCAGGTTAGAGGGATCCTCATTGCTCGCAAGGTACTCGCGAATATGAGGTTGATGCCGCTTCCGCCATCCATGAAGACACGACTCATGTCGAAGCCTCTAATTTGTGCCTCGAGTACGAGGGGGCAATGACCTAGGCGAGGTACTTGAGGTGGGTGGTCGCGTTTATCGAAGGTAATGCACGACTCACTGCCACTGAGGTACTCAGTGGTGGATGGTGGCGAGTGCATGGCCAAGTTGACTTGGCGAGTGATGGCTTTCTGCACCCTGTTGGAGGGGCGCCCCTTTTGGATCATCATGGTACCCATGGCCCATGGGTACGGTTCTCCTCCGTGGTGCTAGTTCGGTGCAGCTCCGTTCGGGGGTGGCCCAGGTGGTGGTGGCGGTGCGCCATGTGGCACGGCGCCTGGAGCGGCTCCGTAGCCTCTTTCGACTGTGTTGCGGTTCATCCGAACCAATCCCTCGTGTAGCTTGAGGAACTCGCAGCAGTCCTTGAGGAGGTGGGTGGACTTTGTCTTGCCATCATGCTTGTCGATGTAGAAGTGTACCGTGCATGGCTTGGACAGTTTTTCCTCGATGGAGGTCGCGGGTGCCTCATCGTGAGTGCGGCGTTGCCACACTTGTGTGGTTTTCCCGGAGTCGCGGTATCCGCTGCTGCGGTATCCGCTGTTGCGGTTGTCGTCGCGTCTATCAGCGTAGCCGGTTGCGACCATGTTGACGTCGTCGCGATCATCGTAGATGCGCATGCGACACTTGCCCCGGCGGTCGCGTCTGCGTTCGAGTTCCGCCTCCTCGTCAGAGTGAGCGTGGTTCTTCACCGAATCTTCTCCATCGGCCCACCGATTCGCGATCTCCATCAGGTGGTCGATGGTCTGGGGCTTCGAGTGGCCCATCTCCTCCCTGAGCTCTAGGCGGCGGACGCCACCGTTGAATGCATCAATCACGCGATCCTCCGAGATGTTTTCCGCGGAGTTCTTGATGATGGACCACCTTTGGATGTATGAGCGCAGCGATTCGCCAGATCTTTGCTGGCAGCATCTCAGTTCTTCGATTGATGCGGGCCATTTGTACGTGCCCTTAAAGTTGCGCACGAAGCTGTAAACCAGCTCATCCCAACTGCGAATGGATCCGCGTGGGAGGTTATTGAGCCATGCTCGGGCGGCGCCCTGCAGCTGTAGCTGCAAACATTGCATGGCAGTACTTCGACTGCCTCCGTGGAGCCTGACGGAGGAGATGTGATCCTCTAGCCAGATTTTAGGGTCTTGTAGACCGTCGAATTTCGGATTCTCCGACGGAAGTTTAAACCCTTTAGGCATTCGCTTCTGCCTAATGGATCTGCTGAAGCATCTGCGCCGCAGAGCTTCCCATCTTCCTCTTCCGAGTCAGTCGACCGAGCACGTCGTGCCCTTGACTTGTCGATCTTGTGTTGCGTGAGGTCGTTGCGCGCATCGTAGTCGCGATCGTGTCACCGTGAGCGACGGCGTCGAGACAGGTCGTGACTGTCATCGCTGGATGAGGGCGAGGAGTAGCGCTTTGCTAGCGCTTTGCCCTTTTTTGGGTCTGGTACCAGCTCCTTGTCGAGGGCGGCCTCGATTAGCCCCAAACCCGCGATCGTAGATCGGTGCATGGCAGTTCGGGGATCTCCAGCTAGCGGCTGGTTATTGAGGAGGTACATGGTGGCTGCTGTCACCGCAGCCTGCGGCGTCCTGGGAACCACGTTGCCTCTAGTTTCTACTGTCATAGAGCCGAAGTCGAGGACTTTCCCGACCTCTATGCGTTCTTGCTCGGTGAGGTGAGCCATCCGTGACTGCCTCTTCTTGGCGAGGTACTCGTTGCCTCTTGAGGTGGATCCTCCGTAGGAGGAGAGCCCAGCGCGACGAAGGCTTGACTCGTCCGCTGCCTTTTTACGCGCCTCAAGTTGCACGATTGCTTGTTTTTGGCGCGTGAATTCTTCTTTTAGGAGCCAGTGGTAGCCCATCAGCAGTTCCTGCGGGGACCCAAGGGGTAGAGGTGCACCTTGTAGGGCTTCGCGGCAGCGCTCCCACTCTTGCTCGTTGAGCCTGATTACGACGCGTTCGCCGGTTTGCTCATTGATTATGCTGGGAGGTTCGACTGCTCCCCCGTTGGCGCCGTTACCGCCGTTGCCACCATTGCCACCGTTAGGTGGATCGGTGCCATTGCCGGTGTTACCGCCGTTGCCACGATTGGCGGAGGTGTCGCCTGCGTTAATGACGGCGCACATGAAGTGATTGGGGAAGCTGTTGCTTCCACAACTTTCAGATTCGGAACCGTAGGTTCCATCTTTTGTGGCCAGATCGCTCAGATTAGAGTCGCGACTGATGTCGCTGATCGTGTTCCCGACTGCCACCGGAGCATTGAGCTCGCTGAGGGTGCCGATCGATGGAGGGAACAATGATGCCGGGGCAATCGCCGGTGCTGTCGGTTGATCAGGCATGCGAAGCGTGCCCATCTGACCAACTTGGAAGCGGAAGCTCCCAATCGCCAGGCTAATTCCGTCGCCCACGGATTCGAAGGCCGGGCGGGTGGCCGACGTGTGGACGGTGAAGTCGAAGGTGCCGAAGAGCTGGCGAATCTCCGCTGTTGCGGAGTTGTAGATCGCAGTTGATGGGGCCAAAGAAGCCGCAACATCAGCACTCCCAGTTCCCACAGACGGCGCCAATTGACGAGGGTTTAACTCATCAATGCCCATTGTTATGGACTTGGGTTTTGGATAAGGAGGGAGTTTTGGAGACATCTATCAGCTAGCAAACAAGCACACAGGGGACAAAGGATTTACCCAGGTTCAGGCCTCATAGAAGTCCCTACTCCTGCTTGTCTGCTCGTGGAATTATCGAAGGATTCGAAAGTTACAATGGTGCGCAGATGCAATCTGGCGAGGGTTGTGGAAACTAGGGTTACGTGTGTCCTTCTCGCCGCCCCTCCTAGCCTTTATATAGATAGGTTAGGTCTCGGGTAGCAGGTCAAGTCGGTTACAAGTTAGGGTTTTCTCCTTTAAACTTTCTATCTTTAGTTTCTTCTTGTCTTTCAAGCAATCGAGAGTCCGCAGGTTACTCGAGTCCTTTCATCTGGGCCTTGGCGACACCGAGGGCCTGTACGTATTTAGACCGTATATACCAAGCTCGAGTACCTGTAGGGTATACCCATGTCAACAAGCGTCAAAGCTTGGGGATGCCCAAGGCATCCCCTTCTTCATCAATAAAAATCCCAGGTTTCTTCCAAACGCTTCATTTTTATTGTTTCATGCACAGTTGTGTTGTTCTTGGAGCGTCTTCTTTTTCGTATTCATTTTGGTTTTTAGTTTGCTTGGTTTGCTTAGTTTTCTGAATAAATTGGTTGGACCCCCTCTTTCATACATTGGTTTGCAAATAGTTTGGTTTGGTTTGGAAAAGAGTACGAAAGTTCATGCTTATGTGGTAAAAAGAGCTCGTTTTTGACTGTGGCCTATGCTTTGTCATGCCATGCTTGATATTGTTTTGGCTTTATGCTTAGTATTCTTTACTGTAACATGACTTGTTATAAACAATTGGGATTGCTTAATGTGCCTTGGATGAATCATGCGTTGTTTTAGCATATTAAAGAATAGTATAGTGGTATTCTCCTTTGATGCTTTATTTGGGTTGACTTGGCGCATGCTCACACCACGTTATGACTATCCAAAGTCACCATAGCCTTTATGATCCTTTAGTTTTCAACTTGTAGTATCACTTTATGCTTTGATCAATGATGTTTTGTCGCTCTGCATGATTATGGCCATTATTTCTCTCTTAGTTTGTCGCTCCCAGTCTTTTGCTAGCCTCCACAACAAAGTATGAGTTCCACTCATGCATCCAACTCCCTAAACCAATTTATTCCAAAGAGTCCACCATACCTACCTACTAGCTTATGCTATTCCAAGTATATTCATGCTTTTGTTTACCTTCCAAATTAAACTTGTTATGAGAAAACTGGTGATTAAAGCTCTCACGAACTTGATGGCACACTTTACTTTATTGCCTCTAATAAACTTGAACCATTGGGTCCTTCTTTGTTGCGTATATGCTTGCGCTTTATAAGTTGAAATTAGCAGAACCATGTACCATGGGGATCGCTTTCAACATTGCACTTGTACTTTGTACCCCGTTGATATCATGTTCTTTTGCTTACGGATCCCGGCGGTGTGAAATAAAAGTGGAACTTGTAAGATCATGGAGTTTGTATGTGTGTTAGAGAAACGCCTGGGCCGCTAGCCTAAGCCATGCCTAATCATGGTGGAAACTTTCCGCATCACCATAATGAGCACCCTATGAAGCATCCTCAATAAAAACCTGTTTGGGGGATACCCCCGGGTAGGGTCACGCCGGGTATAAAGGCCTAGTTAGCCAAGGTACGGTAAGGTCAAAGCAAGTGCTGGCCGAGTCACCTCAAGGCAGGCCGGATCACGGAGTAACCCGGACCAGGGGACGTCCACCCAACTTGGTCTCAACCGACTTATGTCGTATGTCGGTAAGATGTATCTAACTTGTATGCAGGAACATGTGTGGCCGGATCAACTATGTAGGATCCGAGTCATATCAAGCTTGTAAGAGAAGGAAGGTATCTCTCTGGTCAAAGGTGACCACTGTACGCAGAGCGTGAGCGAAGCGGACAGAGGCAGGACCACCGAGGCGTGGCCGACAAAGGTGACGATGCCTATGTCGGATGACGCATGCGCCGCAGAGGCTCACCTAGCCTCTGCATGGATGATGTAGGGCAAAAGTGACCCGGTCGGCTTACTATTTTGGGAAGAGGCATATTTCAGGGAATATGCCTCCACGTATGCCCTAAGAAGAGACCTAGCCACCCCTATATAAGGAGGGCTAGGGCCTCTGTAGAAGGGGCTGGTTGATCTCTGGTGGATTAGTTTGGACTTGTTGTCTCCTAGAGAGTTGAGTTTTGCTAGTGGTGAGAGTAAGAGGGTTCTTCTTCCTCCTCCTCTCCCCAATACAGCTCAAGGAGCACTTGTAAATCTTGGAAGTGAATCAAATACAAAGCAACTGTGTGTGGAATCACCACACTATCCCTCCCTGGATTCCCCTAGTGCATTTTGTCCCCACCTTTAGCCTATCCATGGCATCTGCCGTGACACCACCACGACAGTTGGCGCCCACCGTGGGGCTAGCAGCGCTAGCAGGGGTGAAGATCCGGACGGGAAACTTCATCGGCACCGGAGAACGTATCGTCTCCGGGCTCGTTCAGCGCTTTGGAGCGCTGGATTTCATCAGCGACAATGCTGGCTGCTTCGGCAAGCGTCCTCTCCCGCGCAACGGCCTCTTCGTCAAGCTCGGCGCGCACAAGATTGCTGTCGATGTGTCGTGCGTTCATCCGCGACACGTCGTCGAAGGAGGCGAGCCACCCCTTAGTGCGGTTCGCGGGGCACATATTACTCGCTCCCCGGACCATGTTGAGGTAATGATGACCGCGCCTGGAGCTGGCGCAAGCAAGGATCCGGCACCAGATCCGGAGGTAACACCTAAGGCACCGAGGAAAAGTAGAGGTCCTCCGCTAGAGAGGCCTGAGAATGTGCTGCAGTAGGCGATGGATAGTTTGGCAAACCCAGTAGCAGCGGCAGTAGATCCGGCTCAGGCACAGGCCGAACTAGAGGAGACTAGGCAAAAGATACTAGAGGGTGCAAAAAAGATAGCTGCGGCTCAGCAGTCATTGAACATGACACTGGGTGAGTACGCAAAGGCAAATAAGGTAGATGTCGTAAAAGTGAAGGGGAGAAATCTCATGAGTGAAATGAATAAAGAGGGTGATACTAGGATTGAGGAATCAGAAAACTATTTGTCCGTGGGGCTGCCGAAGTATAGTACCCCGGCAAAGAACCTCAGAGCAGCGGATGCAACTGCATCCGAGTTAGAAGGTCTAACGGGTGAAGCCCGTCAAAGACAGTAGGATAGAGTCAATGAGTTGGTTCGGATCGTGAACAGGCAAAACGAGGAGTTGCTCAGGGCTAGCCCGGAGAGAGCTGGGGCCTCCAAGATCGTTTATTCGGCGGTGGGTAATCCGGAGAAATCCGCTGGAGCCGCATCGTCTCCTCATGGTGGTCCAAGGAGAGAAGAGGTAGTAACTTCGGCCAGGAGGAATAAGTAGATAGTCCCATATGACCCGGCAAGGGCAGGGAAAGGGAAAGAAGTGCAAAGAAATGAGGATCGAAGGAGTGTGAGCCGAGGTGAAGCTGGCCAAGGTAACCGCGACCAAGGCAATGCCGGTCAAGGGAATGCTATAAACGGTAATGCCGGACAGCGTAATTCGGTAGTTGCAGGTCAACCACAACAGCGGAATATACCACGGCAAGAGCGCAGCGCCGACCAAGGTATGCAACAGAGAGCAGCTCCACAGGAGCAAGATAGATACAATGATGGCGATTTGGAGATGGTGAACGCTGGCTATCCCAGACCGGACTATCACGTGATAGGGTCAAGATTGGGAGGCAGGAACTTGATGCCTGATGACGCTAGGATAAAACTGGATCGGCTGTATAGGTCGGAGCAAATTGAGTGTCAAGGTCCTCCGGGTCCAACTTGTTTTGGGCCCCGGATGATGAAGGAACCTCCGGTACCTAACTTCCACTTACCTAGAGGCACAAAGACGTATGACGGCAGCACTAAGCTGGAGGATTGGTTGATTAACTATGCAACTGCTGTGAAAATTGCCACAGGCAACTTGAGATGGGCTGTGAGATATGTACCCCAGATGCTGGAGGGGCCAGCAAGGGTATGGCTAAACAATTTACCACCCGAAAGTATTAACTGTTGGATCGATTTTGAGGAGATGTTTGTTAGCAATTTCTCAAGTACGTATCAGAGGCCCAACATGCCACAGACCCTAGCGATGTGCAGACAGAGACCGAATGAGACTGACCGGGAGTTTTTAACCCGTTGGTGCACTGTGCGAAACTCGTGTGAGGGTGTGATTAAGTCATAGGACATAACTTGGTTTGCGCAAGGATGCAGATATGCAAGCATGCTATGGCAAAGGTTGCAAAGAGATATGCCAACCACCTTGGCAGAAACAATCCGAATTGCTAATTCATATGCCTTGGGTGATCCGACGCAACCTAGGCTCACGTGTCAAGCGAGGAGTATTGTCAGCGAGATGGGGCCAGGTCATCCCGGAGAAATGATTACCGAGGAAAAAGAAGGGATGACAAACCAGATTATCGGTACGGTTCGCAACAAGTTGCAGCTGTGAATCAGGATCAACCCGGAGCAGGAAGCAGTCAACGTCAAAAAACTGGAGGACAGCAATGGACATCAAGGAATGATGGAAAGAAAACTTGGACGCCAGAGCAGAAAAACAGTGGCAAGAAAAAAAGGACCGTCCGAGGTACACCTATGAGGCAATGCTGGATCAGCCGTGTAAGTTTCACACGCCAAATTCGAGTAACCCAGCGGGTCACACAACCAGGCAGTGTGAATGGATGCGAAAGATAGAACAAAGTGGTTCGGGGAATGCTCAGGAACCTCGGAATGATCAACCTCGGCAGGAGTTACCCCGGCAGCAATTGCTCTCCGGAGGGAACAGGCAACGGCTAATGTTGCCTCCCCCTCCGCCGAGGTATGACAACCACAAGAGAAGGGATGCAGTGCATCAGGTGGAGAACCAAAACCAACATGATCAGAGGTACCCCGGAAACAAGGGGAGGAATGAGTACAGAGAGCATCATCAGAGTTATTGTGTGTTCACTACGGAAGAGACAGACAGAAAGAGCTTGCAGCGCCGACATATGGAGGTCAATGCAGTAATGCCGACCGTGACGAGGTATATGCCTTGGTCGGATCAGGAGATTACCTAGAGCATCAAGGATCATCCGAAGCTCATGCCAAGCCCTAGTTCGTATGCACTGGTGTTGGATCCAACATTCATTGGGCCTAACATCAATGTAAGGTTCTCAAAAGTGCTGATTGACAATGGCAGTAGCATCAGCATCATGTATGTGGACACGATGCGCAAGCTGGGTATCTCGGAGAATATGCTCCAAGCTACAAGGACAACTTTCCATGGCATTGTGCCAGGCATTTCTTGTGAGCCCATAGGCAAGGTCCGGGTTGACGTATTGTTCGGCACAAGCGATAACTGCCGGACTGAGAATTTGGAGTTCAAAGTTGTAAATTTGGAGAGCGCATATCACGCGTTGCTTGGCAGGCCACCTCTGAACAAATTCATGGCAAGTTGTCACATCAGTATGAAAATGAAGCTGCCCGGGCCAAATGGTGTAATTACCATAGCTGGGGATTTCCGACGTTCCATAGAGTGTGCATCTGCCGGATCTAACCTGGCCGAGTCACTCGTGATTGTGCAAGAAAAGAGAAAGATTCAAGAAGTGGCGGCATTGGCTCATTCCGCGCAGCAGTACATGCCGGCGCTGAGTAACCCGCATGGCAGTGTCTCATTCCAAGCGACAAAAGATACCAAGAAAGTGCCTGTTGATGATATGTTCCCTGAGTGTACCGTAACAATTGGTGCCGGGTTAAATGACAAATAGGAAAGCGAGCTCATCAACTTCCTCCGTGAGAATCGGGATATTTTTGCTTGGTCCACACAGGACTTGCAAGGTGTTTCGAGGGAGTTGGCCGAGCACTCTTTGAATGTCAGACCCGGAGCAAAGCCGGTGAAGCAACCTCTTCGCCGCTTCGCCGAAGACAGGAGAAAGGTCATAGGAGATGAGATAGCTCGTTTGTTGGCTGTAGGATTTATCATGGAAGTGCTTTACCCGGATTGGCTGTCTAATCTGGTGCTGGTGGAGAAGAAGAAGGATGATCTGAACATGGCAGTACTTTGGCGTATGTGTATCGATTACACGAACCTGAATAAGGCGTGTCCAAAAGATCCATTCCCACTGCCAAGGATAGACCAAGTCATAGACTCCACTGCTGGGTGTGAGTTGTTGTCGTTCATTGATGCATATTCTGGTTTCCACCAGATACCTCTGAATCCAAGTGATCAAATAAAGACTGTGTTTATCACCCCGTATGGGGCTTATTGCTATCGCACCATTCCTTTTGGTTTACGTAATGCAGGGGCAATGTACCAAAGATGTATGCAAAAATGTTTGCATGACCAAATTGGTCAAAATGTGCAGGTGTATGTGGATGATGTTGTGATAAAGACCAAGGAAAGCATAATGCTCCTTGACGATATCAGGCAGACGTTTGCAAACCTAAGGAGGTTCCGAATGAAGCTTAATCCGGAGAAATGTACCTTCGGTGTCCTGGCTGGAAAGTTGCTTGGATTTCTTGTCTCCAGCCGAGGTATCGAGGTCAATCCAACTAAAATCTGGGCCATAGAGCGAATGGAACTACCGAAGTGTCTTAACGATGTCCAGAAGTTCACTGGTTGCCTGGCATCTTTAAGTCGGTTTGTATGTCGGTTGGGAGAAAAGGCACTGCCTCTCTATCAACTCATGAAAAAGTCGGACAAGTTCATTTGGACGCCGCAGGCCAATGAAGCCTTTATCCAACTAAAGAAGATGTTAGCCACTGCACCAGTGTTAGCCTCTCCACTATCAAAGGAGCCAATGTTGCTCTATATAGCCGCAACCAACCGAGTTGTAAGAGCAGTAATTGTGGTAGAGCGCGACGAAGAGGGTAAGTCAGTGCAAAGGCCAGTATATTATCTGAGCAAGGTATTATCAGCCTCAAAGCAGAACTATCCTCACTATCAGAAGGTGGCATATGGTGTGTATATGGCAGCTAAGAAGCTAAAGCACTATTTCGAGGAACACCCAATCAAGGTAATATGTGAAGCCCCCATATCCGAGATAATGAGCAACAAGGATGCAAGTGGCAGGATTGCAAAATGGGCAATTGAGCTAGCACCTTATGCGCCACAATATGACAGGAGAGAAGCAATCAAATCTTAGGCTGTGGCAGACTTTTTTGTGGATTGGGCCGAGGTGCAATATGAGCCACCATTGCCAGATCTGAACTACTGGAAAATGCACTTTGACGGGTCAAAAACAAAAACCGGGTTAGGTGCCGGAGTTGTGCTTACCTTGCCAAAGAAGGACCAGCTAAAGTATGTGCTGCAAATCCACTTCACTGCATCAGACAATGTTGCAGAATATGAGGCACTTGTACATGGGCTCAAAGTGGCGAAGGAGATTGGAATACGTCGGATCCAATGCTTCGGTGACTCGGATCTCGTAGTCCAGCAAGTCTCCGGACAATGGGATGCTTTGGATGCAAATATGGCACTGTACAGATTTCATGTGCATAAGATATCTGGTTACTTTGAGGGATGCGAATTTCACCATATACCCCGGGTGGAAAATGAGGCTGCCGACGTATTGTCGAAGCTCGGATCAACCCGACAAGCAATTCCACCAGGTGTAGCATTGGAGCACCTCAGAAAACCATCTATCAGGCCATCCCCGGAGTCAGACTCAATTTTTATCCCGGCAAATCTGGAATCAGAGGCTGTGCCCATGGACATTGATGTGGGGAATGGTTCGCGAAACCCGAGGACTGCCTTGGCAAACCCGAGGACTACTTCAGTAAACCCGGGGACTGCCTTGGCAAACCCGGGATTGCACAGCATGATCCGGTAGAAGTTATGCCGGTGGATTAGATGGAAATTGGTGAGGATGTGTTCCCAGTGAGAGCGGTACCAGCTTGGGCACTGCCCATGTTCCAATTCCTAAAATATAGAACCTTACCCGCTGAGGAGGTACTTTCCAGGCAAACTCAGAGGAGAGCAAAAGCATACACGATCACCAATGCCTAGCTATACAAAAGGAGTGTGACTAATGTCCTCCAGCGATGTGTTGACCCAGAGGAAGGACTTGACATCCTCCGAGATATACATCAAGGGGAGTGTGGGCATCATGCCTCGTCCAGAGCCTTGGTAGCAAAAGCTTTCCGCCATGGGTTTTACTGGCCAAGTGCCTTGGAACAAGCAGAATATCTGGTGAGAAAATGCAATGGCTGTCAGAGATATGCGACAAAGACACATATGCCAATGTCGGAGCTCAAGACCATACCAATTACATGGCCATTTGCCGTATGGTGCTTGGATATGGTTGACCCGTTTAAACCAGCAAGAGGGAACATGATCCACATCCTGGTCATGGTTGACAAATTTACGAAATGGATTGAAGTGAAGCCAATAAGAAAATGTGATGGAGCTACTGCCGTAACTTTCCTCAAAGACATCATCTTGAGATACGGTTATCCTCGTAGTATCATAACAGACAATGGCACAAATTTTGCTGAAGGAGCATTTGCGCGTTCTTGCCAGGAAAAGAAGATCCGGCTGGACGCTGCCTCGGTAGCCCACCCCGCATCGAACGGACAAGTGGAAAGATCCAATGGATTGGTGTTATCCGGGATAAAATCCCGGCTCATTGAGCCGCTGCAAAGATCAGTGGGGTGCTAGATAGAAGAACTACCAGCAATACTGTGGAGTTTAAGAACAACTCCGAATCGATCAACGGGCTATACGCCATTCTTTCTGGTATATGGGGCAGAAGCTATATTACCAGCCGACATAGAGCATGACTCGCCTAGGGTCACCCAATACACAGAAGCCGAAGTGCAAGAAGCCCGGCAAGATGATGTTGATCTGCTGGAAGAAGCGAGAGAATTGGCATTGTCTGGATCCGCCATATATCAGCAAAATCTCCGACTCTATCATAGCCGGAAAGTAAGCCCCCGAGTTTTCCGGGAAGGCGATCTGGTACTCCGGTTGGTACAACGTACTGCTGGCATGCATAAATTATCCCCCCCATGGGAAGGGCCATTCATTGTGAGCAAAGCATTGCACCATGATTCTTATTATCTTATCGATGCAAGACCATAGGAGAAGAACAAGGCGGACAGGTCCGGCGAGGAATCCAAACGTCCATGGAATGTAGCTCTACTTCGTCCTTTCTACACTTAGCAGAGAAGTGTATGTATCCGAGTCTCTCATATGTCGGTATGTATGCCGGCAATGAGCTTATCAATGGAATCTTGGCACCTCGAGCAGTAACTCGGGGACTGCCTTAATAATATTGGTTGTTTTCTGTATCTTCTATTTATATGTCGGCTGGCATAAGTTGCTTCTACTTAAGCCGGATTAGTAGTGTGTGAGCACCAAAAACCTAACTCTTCGACTTGCTGCTGTCCAACAAGATTTGGCTTCATGGCAAGCAAGAGAACAAGTTTGGAATTGCGTAGCACATGAAAAACGACTAAGGAAAGAAACTTAATCGAGCCGACATTTTTTTTCCGGACTAACCCTATGCTTACTTTAAATTTATTACCCTGAATTATTTTGAGCTAATCCTAAAGTTTCCAAGTATTGTTAAGTCAATTTTTGAAACTCGGACTCGTAAGTCATAAAACCAAATCAAGGTAGACACGAGCCAAGCCAAGAAATTGGAGGAACAAGAAATGAAACTCGGGGACTACGCCCAAGTTAATCCGGCATAAAAACTTAGTAGCAAAATATAACTGATGTGCTTAGATACAATTGCACCCGGCATACCGGGGATCTGATAAATTTCAAAGTTTTTTCGCTCAAGGAGCAGCAGGAGGAGGTAATTTGGTGCCAGCAGGTGCAACTCCAGCCTTGGCTTCAGCTTCATCTTGATCTTCTTCGACGTCCGAGGCTTCGCTCTCATCATCTTCACCCGAACCATCTTCGACGTATTCATCGTCAACGGTATCAAGAAAGCTTGGTCCCTCATTCCATTGATGGATGGGGGCATATTGAATGAGGTTGTGGGCGTAAGCCTTGCGACGAGCTACACAATCCGGATCGGTGGACCACCTTGACCCGGTGCACATGCGCTCGAGAAGATCGAGATTGATTTTCTTGTACCATGTGAGCACATAGTGGAGAACGGTCTCAGCTCCGGCACGTCCGACGGATTCCCTCCAGAGGTCTAGCTGGGTCTTGCACTCCATCAACTTGTTAATTAGAGCAGCGGAACCCTCCGGAGTGTCTTTGCCAGGCCAAAGGGCATTGAAGACCCGGACTACTGCGCTTAGAATATCCTTGTCATGGTTCTTCATGATTTCAACTCTAGAGGACAAGCTGACAAGCAGGTCCTCCAGATCAAGAGGAATGGCGCCAGAACCAGATGGAGTACCTCTCTACTGGCGGAACTTGGTAACAGCAGTGGATGCAATGGCATCACCCTCTGGAAACTTGTCTGAAAACAAGACAAGTGGGATAAGTACAAGAGGTTGACCCGGAGAGATTCATGCCAGCTTAAGGAAAAGAACTTACGAGAGATGTGGCTATGGATCCGAGTCAGCTCCTTAGTGCACTTGTCATGCCTCTCCCGGAGTTGCGCAAGTTCAGCATCCACCGACTCAAGATTGACGTTGGCCTCCTTGAGAAGATCCTGGTCCTTGGCGATCTGGAGATTGAGGCGTTCTCTTTCTTCGGTAAAGTCTTGGCATGCCTTCTCTAGTTCGGATTTGTGCTGCGCCTTAAGCTTCTTCATATCTGCCTTAAGCCGGGCAATTTCTTCATCTTTGGTCCGGAGGAGGGCAAGCTCATCGTCTTTCTTCTTAAGTTCAGCTTGGTGCTGCCCTGCTTGTTCGAGAAAATGCAGCATCATGTCAGGCACGGGCACACTATCTTCAAGAGAGGCTGAAATAGTTTGTTGACCCGGCAAAGCCGAGGTATGAATATTTGCCGAGCCAAGGAGAAAAGGAGATAGAAAGCACAACAAGGTGGAGCAAGATTAACTTACCCTTTATCTGGTCCAAAATTTTCCTCATAAGGATATTTTCAGCCTCCACACCAGCTGCAAAATCCGAACGAGGGATTAGTTCGGCGGAAAAAGATGAAGAGAGATGGAAAGTTGACAAGGAGAAAACGTACCCCTTTTATCGTGTTCGGCGAGCAGCGCACTATGCTTTGCGCACAACATCTTGTGAGTATCAAGGAGACGCTGAAATTCAGCGCTCCGATGATTGGTGGTCACCCGAAAGAGCAAAAATGGACAGCTTAGTCTTGTGCATAATCGAAGTGTACAAAATTCGGGCCAAGTGGAACTTAACCCGGCTCTAGGTGTGTGCATGTTCGAAGTGTACAAAATCCAGGCCAAGTGGAACTTAACCCGGCTCTAGGTGTGTGCATATTCGAAGTGTACAAAATCCAGGCCAAGTGGAACTTAACCCGGCTCTAGGTGTGTGCATATTCGAAGTGTACAAAATCTGGGCCAAGTGGAACTTAACCCAGCTCTAGGTGTGTGCATATTCGAAGTGTACAAAATCTGGGCCAAATGGAACTTAACCTGGCTCTAGGTGTGTGCATATTTGAAGTGTACAAAATCCGGGCCAAGTGGAACTTAACCCGGCTCTAGGTGTGTGCATATTCGAAGTGTACAAAATCCGGGCCAAGTGGAACTTAACCCGGCTCTAGGTGTGTGCATATTCGAAGTGTACAAAATCCAGGCCAAGTGGAACTTAACCTGGCTCTAGGTGTGTGCATATTCAAAGTGTACAAGATCTGGGCCAAGTGGAACTTAACTCGGCTCTAGGTGTGTGCATATTCGAAGTTATTAAGGAGCTATGTTAATTCTCTAAGGAGCATCCGGCCGAGTAACAAGTTACTCCCGGAGGCTGGGAGACTAATGGTTATATCACTAATATCTTCTGCATGCTAAGGAAAAGGTGAAGTAACGCACCTCCATCATCCGACCTGCAAGGTTGATTGCCTTGGCAGCGGTATTCATCTGGGCAGCAAATTCGGCGGGACCAAACTTCTCCGTAAGATTGTCATTATGGACGAACTCCGCCTTGTTCCAGTTGTTCACGAACTCGATCAAGGTTGGAGGATATCGTTCGCCACTGAGCATGTGGGGTGCAACTAGACCCTTAGCATGAGCTTCCCTCCTCTCAACCTGGGCAAGGGCCGGACTGGTGTGCAAAGCAAGTTGCGTATCAGCTGGTTTGGCAGGGGCGTCCTTTGGCGGGGGAGTCTTTTTTGGGAGCATGGACGCAAGTGTGCGCTGTCCAGTCTCAAGGGACTTTACCCTGGCGGCGTCAGGAGCCTTCTTGCCCTTAGGTTGCTGCTGTGTGGCGGAAGTTGCTGCAGTGGGTTTGCCCTTGGGAGCTACCTTGGTGCTTCCCTTGGTGCTACTGGTGTCTTCTCGCCGAGCCTTGGAAGGCTCGGACGAGGCGGAGGGGCTTGGTGCCTTGGTTGTAGCTGCTGGTGCTGGAGCCGAAGATGGTGCTGGTGCTGATTTTCATTTTGGTGGGGGTACTATAGGTATCTCGGACGAAGCTGTTTGCGGCGGGGCCGAAGTGGTGGTAGCTGCTGCCTCGGAAGAGCCAGTCTCCCCTGCTCCGAGGTTGCCCTCTTCTTGACGAGGTGGGCTAGAACCCGGAGCAGCCGCTGAACCCTCCTGAATGGGGCTCAACGGGCGTGAATCGTCACCACAAGGGGGAGAAGGGCTATGCCGGAGCGGTGAAGCAATACCCGATCCACTCTAGGGAACCTCTACCGCGACCCTGCCGAATCAAATCATGAATGATGAAAAACTATAACAAAGGAAGAACGAATAAATAGCAAAGGGTGAAGTGGCTTACTCATCCGAGGTCAGAGGCTCTTTGGGCTTCCGACCCCTCCGGGCTGTGGCCTTGGTTGGAGGCTTGGTGGCAGTCTTGTCCCCGGACTTCTTTCGCCTTTTAGCTGGTTGAGAGGGTCCGGAGAAAGATGCTGACACAGCTCCCCTCTTCTTCTTCGGCGCAACCGGAACAGGATCACCCACAGCAAGGGGAGGATTTTCATGGATCTGCCCACCAGGGTTAGCTAATGCCGGAAAAGCATAAGAAAGGGGGACAACGTCAAATGCCTCCATCACCTCAACGTCCGAATCATCCTCATCGCCGGGCCAATCTCTAATGGAAGAGAGTTTACCGGTGGGACGCTTGGTCGCATCTGCCATAGGCAGGAACATCTCCTGATCCGGTTCTTCCTTGTCCAAGGTATCGCGATCGGGCGCCCATTTGAGAGATGGCTCGGTGCCGTCCTCGATGGTTTGCTGAAGAAACATCTAGGGGAAAGAAAAGGCAACAAGATTAAACCTACAACAAGGACCGACATACAATTTAATTCGGAAAGAGTTTGGGGTACGAGACTTACCGCAGGAGGAAGCCTATCTCGGCAGAAGTGTTCAAGCCCCCACGTCCACTCAGAGGAGAAGTCCTTGTGGGTGGTGAAGAGGGCCTTGACCCGGCGGTAGATCTCAGTATTGCTTAATTCAAACGAGGAGGTCCGGTTTGGGTCACGGCCCCAACTCATATGACAGAGCTTATGTGTGCGTTTCTGTAGGGGGGAGATCCAGTTGCGAACAAACGTGATCATTGCGTCTTCATTGCGCAATCCCAGATCCCTCAATTCCTGAAACCGCTTGTTGACTTGGTTCGCCAAGACACTGGGCTTCTTGGGGACCTTGTCCCATAAATCCGGGTTAGGAGGACCCGGAGTATAGGGGCGCAGCCGGATCAAATCTTTGGAGGTGCTATTCCGGACATAGAAGAAGGTCCGGGCCCATCCCTTGCAAGAGTCAAGTCCCGTGACTCGAGGGAAAATGGACTGCTTCTGGGGAGAGATTGACGCAGCGCCGAACTGCGTAAGCTGTTTCTCCTCCGGATTAAGCTCAATGTTCAGAATCACGTTCCAGCGAAGGCCAAAGAACCGGATCCAGAGCTCCTTCATGGGCCATAGTCCGGCGTAACCCTTGATAGTGGAGGCAAAGGCGGAGAGAGATGTGATGGCATTAGCCGGAAGGTGGTGCGGCTGAAGCTCATATGTATTTAGCCAGTCGTGGAAGAAATCACTGACTAGGAGACCAAATCCGCGTTGGAAATGAGACAGGAACACCACATACTCACCCGGATTGGGTGAGGGGGCAAGCTCGGCAGAAGCAAGGCGTGCGGAGACGCCCTCCAGGATGCGCCTGGCGCGGTAGAGCCAATCCAGGTCATCCTGGCAGACCCAGGATCCGGCCCACGCGCCGCGGTCAGCGTTCGCCGCGTCTTCCTCCATCTCCTGCTCTGCGACGGTGAGTTCCTCCTCAGTCATCTCAAGGTCACTCCCTTCACTTGCACTAGCGGCGGTGGGAGGTAGTGGCCTGGAGTGGCGGGGACCCATGGTGGAGGAGATGCGCGACGGCGGCGGCACTGCTACTCAGATACGGTGGCGGCGGCGCTGTCGCTGGAGAAGATGAGGAAGAAGCAGAGGCTGAGGGGCGCGGGAGTGGGGAAATGACCCAAGGGGCGCGCCCCTCCCTTATTTAACCACTCCCTTAGGGGGGTAGTGGGATCGCATTTTGCGGGCGGGCCACACGGTGTGGCCGTGTATGATCCGGATTGACCAATCAACAACGAGCCACAGGGAGGGCCATAGGGCGCAGCGGATCATACGACGCGACGTTGTGATACAGTTAATGAGGAGGCAGGCACGACGTGGCGTGCGCCATGGTAACTTATGACAATAACTGCGGCGGTTACTATAGCAGGCCCTTAAAATGAGGCAAAGTAATGATTAGCCTCCACGTGGGGAAGCGTACGAGAGAAGGAAGAGTGACCCGGATGAGTACGAGGTAACCCGGCCAGCAAGTAAAAACTTGGAATGTGCCAAGGGAAAATAAACCTATGAAATCCGGATTATGAGGTAACCCGGAGAAGGAGCAAGGAGCTCAGTAAGATTGAACCTGATGTGGCCTTAGCGGCTAAGGCAGCTAAGACCGCACCAGCTTCAGGGACTAATGTTGGGGGGATACCCCTGGGTAGGGTCACGCCGGGGTACAAAGGCCTAGTTAGCCGAGGTACGGCAAGGTCAAAGCAAGTGTTGGCCGAGTCACCTCAAGGAAAGCCGGATCATGGAGTAACCCGGACCAGGGGACATCCACCCAACTTGGTCTCAACCGACTTATGCCATATGTCGGTAAGATGTATCTAACTTGTATACAGGAACAGGTGTGGCCGGATCAACTATGTAGGATCCGGGTCATATCAAGCTTGTAAAAGAAGGAAGGTATCTCGCTGGTCAAAGGTGACCACTGTACGCAGAGCGAGAGCGAAGCGGACAGAGGCAGGACCACTGAGGCGTGGCCGACCAAGGTGACGATGCCTATGTCGGATGACGTAGGCGCCGCAGAGGCTACGTCACGTAGCCTCTGCATGGATGACGCGGGGCAAAAGTGACCCGGTCGGCTTACTATTTTGGGAAGAGGCATATTCTAGGGAATATGCCTCCACGTATGCCCTAAGCAGAGACCTAGCCACCCCTATATAAGGAGGGCTAGGGCCTCTGTAGAAGGGGCTGGTTGATCTCTGGTGGATTAGTTTGGACTTGTTGTCTCCTAGAGAGTTGAGTTTTGCTAGTGGTGAGAGTAAGAGGGTTCTTCTTCTTCCTATCCCCAATACAGCTCAAGGAGCACTTGTAAATCTTGGAAGTGAATCGAATACAAAGCAACTGTGTGTGGAATCACCACACTATCCTTCCCTAGATTCCCCTAGTGCATTTTGTCCCCACCTTTAGCCTATCCATGGCATCTGCCGTGACACCACCACGACAAAACCTATGCAAATAGCAAATAAAAAGATTGCTGAGATGCTCATTGTCTGCTTGCCTTGTCATTTTGATTATGGGAAACCTCTCGTATCATGTGCAAGGGGTACCCCGTTGGCGGTTCTTAATGATACACATGCACTTACAATGACAAGAGCTTACTCGTGACTGAAGTTGAGTAGCATGAGGATCGGTCTTCATAAGTAAGGGGCATGAGATTTCGGTTTATAACTTTTCAAGCATATCCTCTTAGTTGTGTCACTTTAACCTTAACCACTTCAAGATGCTTATGATAGGGGCAATGAGAGCTGAAAGCTACAAGTACCATAATTTTTGGAAGCTCTTTATGAGACTTGAATCCCTACTTCCTTTTACAAAGGTTTTCTTCCACCATTACATTGAGTCTCCACCTTCTATCTTTATGCACTTACTTTGAGAGCATAGTGGCCATTCTTAGTTCTATGTGCATTGTCCCAAGATTAGTTGATTGATGCATACTTTGATATTGCTTGTTTTAAACTATTGTATCTAGTCACTCTTATGAACTGTGAAGGTGTCCTATGCATTTATATTTGCTACTCTATTGAGGGACAAGCTGAATACTAGTATGCTATGTTTTCTTTATGTGAAACAAACAAACGTCTTGCAAAGCATTGTTATTCATGAATCTTTTGTTTGTGCCTTTTCTTGCTGCATCATAGTTTCTTTGTCTTATTGCTAAAACTCTGTCTTTCATGCTATGATTGAAGTACTATGATCCCAGCTTTGAATGTTTTACAAATACTTTGATCAAGTCTTTGATGGTGCATGTCACCTCAAAAATTATTCTTTCTTTTTATCACTTACCTACTCGAGGACGAGTAGGAGTTAAGCTTGGGGATGTTGATACATTACAAATGTATCTATAATTTTTTATGTTCCATGCTTGGTTTTATCCACTTTCTTGTGTTTTGTTCCAACTTTGGAGTACTTTTCATATGATTTCTTGGACTAACCTATTAACAAGAGCCACAGTGCCAGCTGCCTGTTTTCTGCTATTTTTGGTTCTAGGAAAGTCAAAAAATGAATATTCTTGGAATTGGACGGGACAAAATCCAAAGTGCCTATTTTTACGGATGTCATCAAGTGCCAGAATACAAGACGGAGAGGGGCCAGGGGGCCACCACACCACCTGGCCGCGCGGCCAGGCCTGGCCCGCGCCAGGGGGTGGTGTGGCCGCTCCCGACACCACCTCGGCCTCTCCTTCCGCCTATATATTGTCCTCGGGACGAAAACCCTAAGTACCCGACCAAAAATCCACGAAAGAGTCTGTAGCTGCCGTCATCTCCATCCCTAGATCGGGAGGGATCTGAAGCTCTTCCCGGCACCCTGCCGGAGAGGGGAATTCACCCTGGAGGCCTTCTTCATCACCATGCATGCCTCTGGTGTGATGCGTGAGTAGTTCATCCTTGGACTACGGATCCATGTAGTAGCTAGATGGCTGGTTCTCCTCCTTTGTGCTTTCATGTTTAGATCTTGTGAGCTCCGTTCATGATCAAGATCATCTATTTGTAATTCTGCATGTTGTGTTTGCGGGGATCCGATGGATATGGAGCTGCTATTTCAGATTGATTATTGATTATATCATGTCCTTGTTATTTGTGATCTTGCATGCTTTCCATTGTTAGTAGCTATCTTGGCCAAGTAGATGCTAGCAACTCCAAGAGTTAGTATTTATGCTCGATAGTGGGTTCATGCCGCTAGTAATCTGGGGAAGTGACAGAAATCTCTAAGGTACTAGATGTGCTGTTGCTACTAGGGAGAAAACAACCATCCTTTGTTCATAGAACAATCGTATTGTTTACTTTACACGCAGTTCGTAAAGCAATAATCTTTTGCTTGCAACTTACTACTGGAGGGGGTTCGGATGATAACCTGAAGGTGGATTATTAGTCATATATGCATTTGGATGGCGGTCTATGTATAATGTTGTAATGCCCAATCAAGTCTCAAAGGAGTCAAGATGATTAGTATATGCATGTATTGGTTTCTCGGTGTTTGTCAATTGCCCCGCTGTAATTTGTTCACCCAACATGTTATCTATCTAAGGAGAGCCACCTCTAGTGAACTATGGATCTCGGTCCTTTTCTTTAGATACAATCTACAACTGTTTAATTCTTTGTGTTTACTTTCTGCAAACTATTACTTCTTTCCATTCGATACGTTTAATCCTTTGTTTACCGCAAAACACGGTGAGATTGATAACCTCATCGCAAGTTGGGGACAAAGTTCTGTGGTTGTGTTGTGCAGGTCTCCACGTTGCTACTAGCACCGGTAGTGCGCCCTGCCAAAGCTCAGCTAGTAACACCTTTGGGGTGTTTCCTTGCTCCTACTGGTTCGATTAAACCTTGGTTTCATAACTGAGGGAAACTTGCTGCTGTGCTCATCATACCTTCCTCTTGGGGTTCCCAACGAGCTCTACATCAACACCACCATCAAGCATTTTTCCGGGCGCCGTGCATTGAGCCATCACTGTGCGATAGAGGCACACCTACAATATGCCGTTGCGCTGCAGGGATTCCTAGCCGGATATCAACTTCCGCACTCCCAGCGGGATCGGGGAGCTAGAGGTCTCATCGTGCACCGGATGTGTACGAAGACACGAGGCGCAACATTAGGGGCGCTTAAATGTCGTGAGCCGGAGCTGTTGCACGATGAAGATCAAGAAGGAGCAAGGGGTGACCTGCGAGGAGCTTCACGACCTTGAGGTCGGCTACGAGTACGACTACTTCAACCACGTTCCCCGCGGAACGTTAACCGCATACGGTCTACAAGGGTATGCATTCTCTACATCGACCGTTACCGCATTACTACTTAGATAGATCCTAGGCAGTTTCTGGGGTTCAACGTAGGGAAATTTTTGTTTTCCGCACCGATCCCCAATAGTGGTATCAGAGCCGATCTATGCGTAGGAGTGCTGTACGGCCAGTACGCACAAGTATTGTGTGGGCATTGATCCCTTAGTTGTTACCCTCTAACATGTACTTGTTTATATCACGTTATTGTTTGATGAAGCGGCCCGGACCGACCTTACGCTTATTCGTATGCGAGACTGGTTCCACGCTCAACATACGGCTTGTACCGTATAAGTGGCTAGTGGGTGTCTGTCTCTCATTCGATAGTTGATATAGCATTTACAACGGAGGGCCCCGAAAGTGGTGTAGTAGAGACAATTGTTGGATCCGTGTTGTGGTTGGAAAGTTCATAGTTTAGAAACGGTTCTAGTGCGAAAGCCCTAACAACCACGTAAAACTTGCAATAGATAAAGTAGAGGCGTCTAACTTTATTTGGAGGGGGGCATGTGATTATGATATGGCATTGGTCATTACAAAGGTAAAGTACTTTACTTTTCCGTTACTAAGTAGTTTAGTAATAGTCATCGTTCCGATGGACGACCTGGTGGAGGCGTCGTGGACTTGGCGTCAAACCAAGGGCAAGATGGAGATCATGCCGGAGTGCTCGATGGAGATCAAGGCGCAAGAAAGACCATATCATATCACATTATACATATGATGTTGATACCAGTTTTTTTACATCTTATTGTGTGCTAGTATTTAGATACTCAACGGTAGCAAATAAGATAATCCCTATTGAATTCCAATGTTCTGTGTTCCCCTTGTGTGTGCACCACCAAGAAAATTCTTCGGTGTGAGGCGATCTAGGGTTACAGGCCTGGGTGTCAGACATATCTACGTTCGCATATAGTGGGTGTAAGCCATGTTGCACAGCAAATACACACAAGTTAGATTTGGCGAGCCTAGCACGCCATAGAAGCGTGGCCTCGGAACATAAGAGATCGAAAGATCGAGCATGAGTCACATGGATGATGTGATTGTCATTAGTGAATGTCTACCTTTGATAATGCACTGATGGCTGTGTAACACGGGGGAGGTGCAGAGGATAGGGATCATGTGATCACTAAAGTTGTCCAGGGGATGACAATTTTAGTGGAGACCAATTATAAATTGATCTCTTATTATGAACTTAGTCTAGATGTCTGTTTGCAAATATCTTGGTAGACCTTGGCCTATCCCATTGAGGTCCTTTGCAACCATGGGAATATATTGCTTAATATGGAACTTAGCAAAAGGGTCCAACTTCATAGATTAATACCCACGCCTGAGGGATATCCTCATAAAAGGTGATCTTGTCTTCTTAATACAATAACCATTAGGAGATAATTCGATGACTGCGGAATGTTTGTATTTTCTCCATAATCATCCAATAAGCCATTCTCTATTTGATGGAGAGTTGGGCTACATTTTGTATTCTATAGAATAAGGCACATAGTGTATGATCCATTGGATGGGTTTTGCTCTATCATGGATGAAAAGAGAATATTTGGAAAATCACTTAGTGATCTTGCATTAGAGTTGAGAACTCTTGGAAGATCTTGATTGCAATGGAGGTTATTGATGAAAAGGTATATGTAATATATAAAAATTATAAATGTGGTTCTTGCAAAACTCATTGCAGTTTGCAAAGTATTTGATACTTGTCCTGTTTTGTGAAAACATGAGGATCTGCTTGAGAATTGCTGGTTTTGAGGCAATGTGACTTGATGACGGCAAGCAAATCAGTTGATGGCCGACATCACCTATTCCCTCAAAGTTTATCATTTGGATTAGTGGACTTGAATATAAATTTGTAATCCATGTTTGTGTGTCTTGCTTTTGGCAAGACGATTATTCATATGAACAAGTTACAAACCAGTTTGTACTATTCTTATGAACAATACCTTATGGTCAGGTTACGATTACAAACAAGTTATTCACATCATGATGTTAATGATAATAGTTTAAACATTTATAAAGGATTAGAATGCTAAAAGATATCCAAACATTAATGAAATGACACTATAGTTTAAGTCATTTTGGTTATTGCATGTTCTTTGTGAAAGATCGGGGTCCTAGATGCTTAATCTAGAGACTTTGCAAAACCATGCCTCTTGGGAAGAATGACTAAAACTCCGCATTCTGGTAAAATGGTGATATGCGAAGAAATGTTGAATCTTATACATAGTGATGTATCATATTTTCAACAAGTAGTGGAAATCATTTATTGTGGACTTAAGTGAATAAGTGTATTTACTTAATAAAACATAAGTTTGAAATGATTTGAATTGTTCAAATGAGTTTATGACTAAATGGGATATTGAATTAACTGAATTAACAAGTCTCTTCGATTCGATCGACATGACTAAAGTATTCAAGTTAAGTTTAGCATAAAAGGGACTTGTGAAAGATGTTTCACAAATTATGATAATTGGATGAATTCAAACTTTGTTGAAATATCTAAACATCATAATCAATATGTATTAAGATACATATGGTATAATATAATCTCCTATAGCGTTATAGTTGTCGTTTAGAGTTAAAGATCGAAATAAGCAAACACTCATTTGAAATATAAAGGAACATCTGAAGATTCGTGGAAACAACACCATAAGTGTTATGGCACGCTCGAGTTTCTAGAGATTTCGACAAGTCGAAGTCGTGGCGAATAAACAAGTCTTTGTAGAGCATTCTTAGGAAGCTATGAATGCATCTTCCACAAAGGGGAAAACTTGTGGTTGTCCAAAGTTGACGTGTCTTGATGAAGATATAGGTGGAAGAAAGTAAAAGATCAAAAACAAGGTGACGAGGGTTTAACTCATCAATGCCCATTGTTATGGACTTGGGTTTTGGAGAAGGAGGGAGCGCTGGAGACATCTATCAGCTAGTAAACAAGCACACAGGGGACTCCAAGATTTACCCAGGTTCAGGCCTCATAGAGGTCCCTACTCCTGCTTGTCTGCTCGTGGAATTATCAAAGGAATCGAGGTTTACAATGGTGCACAGATGCAATCTGGCGTGGGTTGTGGAAAATAGAGTTGCGTGTGTCTTCCTCGCTGCCCGTCCTAGCCTTTATATAGATAGGCTAGGTCTCGGGTAGCAGGTCGAGTCGGTTACAGGTTAGGGTTTTCCCCTTTGAACTTTATATCTTTAGCTTCTTCTTGTTCTTCAAGCAATCCAGAGTCCGTAGGTTACTCGAGCTCTCCATTTGGGCCTTGGTGACACTGTGGGCCTCTACTGTATTCAGACCGTATATACCAAGCTCGAGTACCTGTAGGGTATACCCATGTCAGTAGCCCCTGAGTGTCCAGTGGAATCGCAGATTCGACTGGAGACTTTATGAAGCCTTTTGAGTGGATGGATGAGTATGTTTTTTGACTGCTTTGGTTGTCTCATAGGAATTGTTGATGTGCGTGCCTGATTTAACTGATGTATCGGTATTAGTTAACTACCTTAGGGTAAAACAACGCAATCTACTCGAACTCGAGTCCTCGGACTCGAATCCGGAAAAGTGCTGGTGTAATTCGACTCAAGCCGCGGAGGTCTTACAGGAGTCGAATTCCAGTATACGGGTGTGAGCACTCGACGCGTCCGTCAAGGCATGTTCATCATGCCTGTTGGCACGGATATACTTCTGGTAGCGCGCAGAAAATGCGTTGCCCGGCCTTATTCAGGTCTTATCTTCACGTTGCAAGCGCGGCATCCTAATTTTTTCATCGCGGAGATGATTCGGGTGACCCAGGAGACGCAATCTCTTTGTAGGGCAATGTCATGAGGCGGTGTCGCCATAAGCTTCGAGTGTGGATGTCATCAACACATAGTGTGATGTACAAATAATCATAGGGTGCACGACCAGCGCTCCCTATGGGAGTAGCCCCTGAGTGCCTGGTTGAGTCGAAGACTCGGGCAGGGACTAAAGAACTTTTGCGACTATTGTCATATTTTGTTTGCTTGTTTCAGTCGAATTTGCTTCCGGCGCTCCCTATGGGAGTAACCCATGTTCATAGTCGAATCGTGCTTCGAGTGGTTGGGTTTGCTTTGATTGTCCATGTTCCTGTAAAAAGAAAAAGAAAAAATTGTAGGGTGCGCGACCAGCGCTCCCTATGGGAGTATCCCCCGAGTGCTTGGTGGAGTCGAAGACTCGAGCAAGGACTAAAATAGTCGAAGTCTTCTGCTGTGTAGTTTTGGATGACGTCAGTGCTGACGATTGATGACCTCAGTTGCCCGTGTGAGCGAGTTTGACGGGACGTGACGAGCGGTGGGTCCCATTTCCTAACTCTGATTTGACCGGGTGTGCGTAAATCTTTATTTTAACTGCGCCTCCTTGATTTCCGCGCGTAATGGGAGTAGTGGGGGACGGTTCGGGTTTGCAGGTCCTCCACGTGTCGAGCGCGATGAACGCCACACGTCTGATAGGGTTTTTCTTAGCCATTGGATTGCATCTTCCAGGGGGTTAAGTAGCGATGCGGCGATGGTAAATTTCACCTCTTCCTCTCTTCTGCCTTTGCCTCCATCGCCATTGCCGCTGCTCCTCTGCTTCTTTGCGCTCCTTTCCTTCATGGCGCTGGACCAGCTCCGCGTATTTCCTAGCTACTTTCTTCGGTCACATCGCCGTCGCGGAATGGGGAAGAAAAAGGGAGGTGCTGCGGCCGATTCCGCTGCCGCTGCTATGAAGAAGAAGGGCGGCTCCGCCGCTACGGGCACCAGCACCGCCGCCGGCGGAAAGAAGAAGGGCACGGGCACTCGCGTCACAAATGGTGTGTGGCGTGCATCTGTGATCAAGTCCTCAGAGCTTCGTCTTCTTCGCCAAGACGGAATTTTGTCGTCCGCAGTCGCTGAGCGCGCGTCCCTGGCAGCGAGGTAATCCCCTCTCCTCCTGCCGACTTTCGAGTGATGTTCCTAGCGTTCATCATTAGCGGCCTCTCGTTGCCCCTGCATCCTTTCTTCAGGGGCCTTCTTTGTTTTTACGGGCTCCAGCTCCATCAGCTATCCCCTAATTCCATCCTCCACGTAGCTTGCTACATCACCCTTTGCGAGTGCTGGCTCGGAATCGAGCCGCACTTCGGCCTCTTCAAGTGCCTCTTCAAGTTGAAGCGCCAATCAGCGTCTGGCTCCGTAGTCTACGATGTAGGCGGCTGCGGTATCCACGTCGATTCCTCTGCTACATACTTTGATATCAAACTCATAGCGTTCGTCCAAGGGTGGAGGGACAAGTGGTTTTATATCCGTGACCTGCAGGCCGACGGAGACCACTTCGGACTCGCGCCCTTCGATCCCGCAACACCGTGCAAGAGGAGGTGCTCCTGGAAGAACGTGATTATGCCCGGCGAGTCCGTGGAGACAGATGTGTTGTACGAGCGCGTCTGTGACCTCGAGAATCGCATGGGCAAAGAGGAGGAAGGCTGCGCCCTCATTCGCACATGGCTGCACCGTCGCATCCAGCCCCTGCAGGCCAGAGTCCACCCCATGTTTCAGTGGGCTGGCGCGGACGATGTCACTCGCGTGTCTGCTGATGGCATGTCCGCGAGTGAGGTAGACAAAAGGGTGCAACTGGTCACCAAGTACACCGCCAAGGATGTGCTCCCCAGTGAACCAGTCGTTCCTCTGTTCGATGCTGCTAACCCTCCTCCTAAGGTATAGTTGTACTACGTAGTAGCTTTGTTTGTCGATTGCTTCTTTGCTGTTTCTTGACTTTGTGCTGAATTATTGTCTGTATGTAGGATTGGGCGGTGTCACCCTGTATGCCCCCTCTTCCTGAGGGGGTTATCCCTCGTGAAGCCTTGGAAGAGGATGAGTCGGAGTCGACCGTCCCATCTGATGTGGAGGAGGAAGCCCCCGAGTCGAGTAGTCCAGATACGGCTGCCTAAGGAATCGTCGTCAGAGTCGAGGGATCAAACCTTTGACTTTGATAAGTTTGATTAGTAAGTATTCGAGTCTTCCTTTTTGGTTCTTCTTTGGAGTTGCCTTTTCTTGACATTGATTTTGTTTTGCAGCCAACAAGCATCGTCATCTTCTGACGATGTACAATTTTTGAAAGAATCTGGAGTCGCGACCTCCAGGGCCAAAAAAGAGGTTGAGCGTGCTCCTTCCCCTCCATTGGGGGCCCACTCCGGGCATAATTCATCAAGCTCTCCACACAATGGGGAGCATCGGATGGTTGCCCGGATGACTGCACACCAATCGACTTCGGAGTAGGATCATGTAAGTGTAGTATCTCTTCTTCTCATGTTGCAGTCAATTTTATCCTATGTCATCTGCTAATCCTCTATTGTTTTCCTTTTACGACAACTCCTTGTGAAGGAAGTCGCTCACTTGGCGGAGCAGATCCTTGCGATGGGTCACCAGCACGCGATGCTGGATACTCGCCACCACACAGTTGAAAGTAAATGCCTTGCTTCTTCTTTGTCTTCTCTGTGATATATCCGACTGATAGCCTGTCTTTTTTTGTTTCATAGCTGAGCATAATGCACTCCTCCGTGACACCGCTTCCCTTGAAAAGACGCTCACTGCAGCGGTAAAGAGCCGCGATGAGGCAGTCGCAGCATGTGCCGAGTCGCGGAAGCGCGAGGAGGATCTGCGCGCCTCCATCGTGGCTAGGGAGAAGCTGTTCGAGGAACAGCTTTTCACAATTGCCAAGGCTCTCTCAGGTATTCCCTTGTGTGAATTTTTGGTGCTTTTTTCTTCTTTTGAATTTGTTATTGGTGTTGACTCTTGTTCCTATGCTTGGTTGTAGATGCCAGCGGTTTGAGCTTCGACCCTCAAGCCCTCCGCCGTGACGATGCCTTGGCGGGTGCTCTTTCTGCAGTGGAGGATCGCAGTGCTGCAATGCAAGAGATGCTTTCCAAGGCTAAGGGCGTGCTCAGTGGCATCTGGGAAGACCTGACGCCCAAGGCTGAACATATCGAGAATATGGACGAGCTGGTGGAGTCCTTTGCCGGTGGCGTTCCTGCAAGTTTCAAGAACTCGCTCCATGCAGCTGGTGCGTCAATGTCACTCGCGATGGTGCAAGCCCACGGAGTCGAAGTTGATCCTGCAGCAGTCTCAAGGGCGATGCCCATCAACACGGATGACCAGCAGGTTGTCTTTGCTCCTTTCGCTACTGCTTGTGGTAAGTATGGGCCACATCTGATCAACACAGCTGCAAAGTACTCTAAGGAGCTGCAGCGAGCCAAGAAGGCGACGAAGGCTGCGTCGTCAGGGGCCGACGGAAAGTCAGTGACATCTGATACCACCACGGACTCGTTGAGGCCCCCAAATCGAAAGTCCAAGTCGAAAAAACCAGTTTCTCCTCAGTAGCTTAGTAATAGTTAGATAGCTTATGTCTTTTGTCGAAAAAATGCCTTTTGGCGAGTGTATTTGTTGATACTTTTGCTAATCTTGAATGCACTCGAATCTTTTGTCTGTGCATCGCTTTAGTCTTCTTATTGCTTCTTGCTTGGCTTGTGATAGGGCACATCGAGTGACCCGTTGAGGGAACCTCAGGATTCACCACCCCTTGATGACACTTTGGCACCGCCGCGCTCAAGGGTGGATGAGCTGTCTCTGCTCTCGCGACTCCGTGATCGCGTGAAGAAGTTGGAGCGTGAGTTGCCCGTACTCCGCGGTACTGCGGATGTATGGAAATCGAAGGCAGAGAAGGCCACCGCTCGAGAACAATATCTATTGGGGGAGGTGACACAACTGGGCGACCAATTTAAATGTTAGCTTTCTTACTCTTATCTTTTCTTTGTAGTCACTCGCGATGGTTCGCTGTCCTCATACTTCTGCTTTTGCGGTGTGTAGTTGTCAGCGCGTGCCATCCGCAGGATGAGAAGGATCGAATTGCCATTCGTATGAATGACTTGACCCAAGAGCAGCTTCAGGCGAGTGGGTACTTCTGGGTAGATCATGATCACGCGATTGCATTGGCGACCCTGCAGGATCGTGCGTCACGAGTGCTTCATTTCTTGAAGAAGTTGCAGTCATGCTTGAAGAATATTTATCAGACGATGTTCCTGTTGGACGTCGTTCCATCGAGCCTGCTGGCCCTTCTTGCTAGAATCCAGGATTTGAGTGCGGTCCGCGAGTGTGTGCGGCAAGAATTAGTGGCTGGTGCCAAAGCTGCTCTGTCACTGGTGCGATTGCATAGGCCTAATGTGGATGTTGTAGCAATTGCGGCTGGGCCACCTGCACATCCAACGGGTTCTGTTTGGAACATGGTACCGCATTATCAAGCAGTGGACCTCCCGGCAGAGGAGATCATCGATTTCGTCGAGGAGCAGACCAATGTTTTCTTGCTGCAATGGTAGTTTAGTTTGTATCCTGCACATAGTTGTATCAATGTTGTAAAGTACGTATATATGCTGTGTATAATTGATTGATGATGTATAAACGAGCTTGTTAGCGTGTATTTTTGTGAGTGCGTTTCACTATGCGATTCCTTTTCGTTAGCCTGGCTTTGTATTTGTCTCAGTCCCTTGTCAACCTGTCAGGTGCGTTGCAACTGGGTTGATGTTTTGTCAAGGGTTTCGATTGGTGTGCCAGCTACTCAGGATATTGTGTTTTGAGTTCGTAGAACAGATGTGTATAGGGTGGCGCAGCCCCCGAGTGGATAATTTGCAAAAAATGAAAGAAAAACACAGAGTTTCGGGGCACTTAGCTTTATTTATTTCGAGGGTAGTAGGAAGTACAATGTGTGGCTAAGTAGCCTTGGCTGAGTAGCCTTATTTGCAATGTAAAAGTAAAAAGCAACTAAGGGTAGAAGCGTCACAGCTGCGCGATGTTCCAGGGGTTGGAGTATGCGACTCCTGTCTCTAAATTTTGAAGGTGATAGGCGCCACCTGGGATTACTTCTGTAATCACGTATGATCCTTCCCAGGGGGACTCGAGCTTGAGATGTCCTTGCTGCTTCAGTCGCAGTACGATGTCGCCTTCGACAAAGGATCTGGGGCGTAGCCTCCTACTGTGGTAGTTGCGCAGGTTCTGCTGGTAGATCGTTGATCTCTCCACGGCGATTTCCCTTGCCTCGTCAAGGAGGTCTACAGAGTCTTTGAGTGTGAGAGTTGATTCCTGCTCGCTGTAAGCGACCACACATGATGCTTTGTATCGTACTTCAGCGGGTAGCACCGCTTCAGCCCCGTGCACCATGAAGAACGGGGTGTATCCTGTAGCACTGTTTGGAGTTGTGCGTAGGCTCCAGAGTACTAATTGTAGTTCGTCTGGCCAGCAACCCGCGACTTGTTCCAGTGTCCGGAGGAGTCGCTTCTTGATGCCGCCACAAACTTTCCCATTAGCTTTTTCGACCTGACCGTTGGTCTGTGGATGTGCTACTGAGGCATAGCTGACGTTGATACCCAGATTCTCGCAGAATTCTTGGAACTCCTTGGATGTGAAGTTCGTCTCATTGTCTGTGATGATGCTGTGCGGTACTCCGAAGTGGTAGATGATGGACTCAATGAACTTGACTACGTTGCGCCCTGATTGGTTGGTCACTGGCATGGCCTCTATCCACTTGGTGAATTTGTCGACTGCGACCAGGAGGTAGACGTAGCCTCCTCGTGAGGACTTTGGGAGCTTCCCGACCATGTCAAGTCCCCATTGTGCGAAGGGCCAGGCTAATGGAATTGGCCGGAGTTCTGCGCCAGGTACGTGTGGCTTGTCCGCAAATCGCAGGCAAGCGTTGCATTTCTTGACGATATCCTTGGCGTCACGCATTGATACATCCATTTTGCATCACTATTCTATGTCTTAATTCACTATTATTCATTGATATATTTCATATTGAGAGGTGATACTTATGTCATTTCATCTGTTTTTGCATGGTTGATGACTTTTGGAGCATGGACCGCTGCAGTCAGGATTCTGATGGAAAAGGTGCTGTTTGGAGGCAAAATTCGCGAAGATCAGAAAATCCGGGAAAATATACCGAAAATTCTATTTTTCCAGAAGACTCAAGATGCCAGAAGATGGAGTGGAGGTGGGCCATAGGGGGCCCACACCACCCCATGGCGCGGGCAGGCCTAGGCCGCGCCAGGGACTGGTGTGGCCACACTGGCCCACTCCAGCCTCTCCCCTCTGGCATATATCTTCCTCCCGAAACCCTAAGACTCGGGGAGCGACCACAGAAAGAGTCCCCCGCCTCTGCGGGGCGGAAAACACCGAGCGAGAAAGATCTCTCCGGCAGACAGATTTCTACCGGGGGAATTCCTTCCCGGAGAGGGGAGATCGTCGCCATCAACACCACCATCAAGCTGCACTTCATCGGGATCATCATCATCATCACCACCATCATCACCATCAGCACCCTCATCACCATCTCCATATTGCTGTAACAATTGCGTTGAATCTTGCTATAATTCATAGGGGAAACTTTCCCGGTGTTGATTACTCTTTGTAGTTGATGCTATTGAGTGAACCATTGAATTATTGTTTATGTTCAGATTGTTATACATCATTATTCCATCTCTGATCATGATCCATATGATGTCTTGTGAGTAGTTCGTTTTGTTCTTGAGGACATGGGAGAAGTCTTGTTGTTAGTAGTGGAGTTGCGTTGAGAAAGATTCAATAGATTGTTATTTAAGTTGTGGTGTACTTCTTCTAGTGGTGTCATGTGAACGTCGACTACATGACACTTCACCTATATGGGCCTAGGGGAATGCATTATGTATTTGGCTACTAATCGTAGGGGTTGCCAGAGTGACATAAACCTGAACCCCCGTTAGGAAACCATTGCACAAGGGACGTAAGGGTCTTAGAGTTTAAAGCTGTGGTTAGGTTTCTACCTTAATTACTTTCTTGTACTTACGGATGTTTGCAAGGGGGTTTAATCACAAGTATGTATTATGTCTTGGATGGGACGGTACATTAGCACAGGTTCACCCACACAACACTTAGCAAGCTAGAGAAGATTAATCGACTATATGAAGCGATAGCACTTGACAGTCTTCCCATGTGTCCTCGAGAACATTTGGTCATCTATAGAAATACAACCGGCTTGTCCTTTGCTGCATAAAGGATTGGGCCACTTGCTGCATTTATTCCTACTGTATTTTATTTACTCGTACTTTGTTTACTTGCTTTATCGAAAACCCCTAAAAATCCGTTTGCTAAGTATTTGCAGAGAATTCCTGACCCATACCACTAGCCAGCACCTTCTGCTCCTCGTTGGGTTCGACACTCTTACTTATCGAAAATACTGCGATACACCCCCTATACTTGTGGGTCATCAAGACTATTTTCTGGCGCCGTTGCCGGGGAGTGAAGCGCTATTGGAGAGTGGAACTGGTAAAGGAAACTTCTACTGTGAGTATTGTTTACTTTTGCTAGTTGCTTTATTTTCGTTATGGATAATTCGCTGAGTTTCTTATTTGGTAATGCTACTACCACTGCTAAGGTAGTAGATAAGCCACCACCTGCTGAGAAAGATGTTTTCAAAATACCTACAAGAATTATTGATCGTGTTATGGATAACTACTATGTTGGGGATGGAACTGTCCATCCCGGTGATCATTTGCTCTTTATACACGAATTATGCGGGTTGTTCAAGTGTGCAGGTATTACTACAGATCAAGTTAAGAAGAAGTTATTCTCATTATCACTGAAAGGAAGAGCTGAGGAATGGTATAAGCTGCTGAAGAATGGTCAAGCTCTGGAATGGGAGGAAATAGTGCCTCTCTTTTATTCAAAGTTTTATCCTCCTAGTGAAATTCATAAAGATCGGAATCAAATATACAACTTTTGGCCTCTTGATGGAGAGAGTACTGCTCAAGCTTGGGGGAGATTGAAGTTACTAATGCTCAAATGTCCCATTCATGAGCTCCCCAACAATATTATTATCAATAACTTTTATGCAAGGCTCCCTCTACATGACAAGGATTTATTGGATGCTTCTTGTGCTAGATGATTCACTCGCATGGAAGAAGAAGTTAAATGGGGTCTTCTGGATCGTATTCAAGACAATGCTGAAGCTTGGGAGAACGACAAAGGTAGAAAGTCAGGTATAAAATATGATTATGAATGCATTGAATCTTTTATGGGAACTGATGACTTTCAAAGTATTAAAAATGCTTATGGTCTAGACTCTCAAGCTATTGCTTCTTATTTTAAGGCTTTTGCTTCTTATATTGAAGTGCCTAAAAAGAAGTGGAATAAGTATCATGAACCTTATAAAGATATTGCTAAGAGTGTTCCTGCAAGAAATACTGAAGTTTATACTGCTAGTCATGTTTTACCTAAACCTTATATTGAGAAAATGCCTTTCCCAGTTAAGGTAAAGGAGCATTCTATGATAGCTAGTATGGTTAATGAAAGTATGAGTAGGGCTGCTGAACCTGATAAACAAATGATTGATGAACCTATTGTAGCAAATGTGAAAGACTTTGTTGCTAAATATGAAAAAGAGGGACACACTATCCTTTGTAAGGATACCTCTAATATTGTTTCGCATAGTAGTGTTATGAGAGCTAGTATTCCTGTGTTTTCTATTAGAATAAGTGATCATTGCTATGATAGTCCTTGTGATAGCTATATTGTTAAGTTTATGCATGATACTGAAAGCTATTATGAGAGAGGGAAAAGTGTTCTTGTGCATCTCAATAATATCAAGTTTCCTCGTTTTATGCTGAAAGTTTTTATGTTGCACTTCTTTTGCCTTCTTATGCAAGTTGCCTTTGGTTCCAATAACTTGTTTGTTTACAAAATTTCCTTGCATAGGAAGTGGGTTAGACTTAAATGTGCGTGTGTTTTTGCTTCTTAATGCTCTCTTTCACTTCAAATCATATCCCTATGAGAGCTTCTTCAAAATTATCATGCCCATCTTAATGGCTATAAAGAAAGAGCTTTATGGGAGACAACCCAATTTGTTTTTGCTTTCAGTTTGTTTTTGTTTCTTTGAGTCTTGGAAGTTATTACTTCGGTAATAACCGCTCCTTATCCGTTTTGTTTGGTTTTTGTGTCAAGATCAACCTCTAATGAGAGAGAAGTAAGATTTGGGGAAGTTGCTGTCCCGAAACAGATTTTTGTGCTTTACCGTAAAAATTCGTGAGATATCTTTGTATATCGGATTGAGCTGTAATGTTTTGTGCTTCTGCCCCAGGTTGTTAGTTAACTTTCGTTAGTTTTGCACTTTTTGATTTGAGCAACAGAAGATTTTCGAAAAAAATGATCTTTACCTGCTGGTCTGTTTTGACAGATTTTGCCAATCTTGCATTTGCTTCTTTATTCGATTTCCTTTTTGAATTCTTTTTGGGTTTTCGAAAGGAGTTGCTACAGTAACTTTTGTTTTGATGGTTTTCAGTCGAAGTTGGACTCAAAAGGTTTTATCACTTCACTTATACTAATGTTGCTAATAAGAACCGTGTGAAGTTTTGTGTGAAAGAAATTTCCAGGAAGTGGAGATAATGGTGTAACAAGGAAGAGAAAGGTTTCATGACTCGAATAATAAGTATATGAAGATGAAGATATCAATGATATTCAAGTGATGACTCCGGAAGGATCCACTCAATACCAAATTCAGAGACCTGCAGAATCCGTTTCCAACTAGGTAACAGTTCTGGTAAGAAAAGTTCCGCGAAAATACAATCCAACTATATTTTTGCAGTTTTCAGTCAATAAGGAAAGCTATGAAGCGAAAAAGGGACAGAACCGGAGCCAGGGTGGCCCACACCACCCCATGGCGCGGGCCCACCCCTGGCCGCGCCACCAGGTGGTGAGGCCACCCAGGACTCCGCCTCCGACTCGTTTTCTCCCAGTACCTTCCTTTTGATATGAAACTTCGTAATATATAACCCCCAGATCCCCTGAGGTTCGTATATTGTGTTTTCATCGTGTTTTTGTTCCGATCTGTTTCTGCCAGGACATACTCTTTGAAGGTTTAGAAGCACAATGGTGTCCGCCAAGGATAAAGGGAAGGAACCTATGGAGGAAGACCTCCAAGACACCGAGAAGGAGAAAGAGATCCAGAGTGAAAGTGGAGAGGAGGCAAAATACACCAGCACTACCATTGCAAGCATTGGAATGGTGGCGAACCCTGCTAGGATCAGAAGGACTGCACGGATGCAGACTGGGGGAAAGCTCCTCGTCACTGTTTGGCACCAAGGACACCTTCTCCGAAAACCAAGAGTACCTTCCATACCTTTGCTCATAACCATGCAGGAAAAGAAGACTCCAAGTGGGAAGAATGGAAGAAGAATCACAAGAGCTAGGATTCTCAACACGACATGATCATGAGCCGCATTGAGAAAAACTCACAGCTGATTCGTAATCTCACCTTCGAGATTGAGGACTTGGGGAAACTTATCAGAGAGCTCATTGAGAAGATACCACCACCACCTAAGGAGTAATTCGTCATCAGGTTTGGCATCCCCTTGGTTTGTTCGAAGCTTGGGGGACTGCCGCGGTATCATATCACTATCTTCTATCTTTTTACCTTGTTAGTAGAGTCATATCATGAATAGAGGAGTTATTTTGTAGTATGGTTTGCATTATGGAAGTGTCCCCTCTCTCGTTAGATTTGTATCCCTTGGTGTGAGTTTCCATTATGGAGTACTAATGAGAAGTTCTATCATTCACTCTTTTGCATAGCTTATGATAGTTTTCAATTCGTGGTTATATGATTGATCTTGTTGTTAGTATTGGTAGCACTTTGGGATCATTGAGTTAATTCAGTTGGTTTTGTCAAACCTGGCTTGATCAGTAGCAACACCCTTTTTGAGAGTTGAAAATAAAAAGATAGAAGTACTCTAGAGGAAAATAATTTCATCATCTTTCCTTCTTGATTTGCTCATAAGTCTAGTTTTATCTAGTTAAGATCTTTTGTGCTTCCAAGGAAGATTGCATGTTTGTCTTTACCATTTGTATGTTTGTTTGTTTCCTTCAACTCTTATACTTGCTACCCAGCCTTGCTAGCCAAAAACCTGTACTGAGAGGAAATTCTTCTCCTGCATCCACTTCCTTTAAACCAAAACCTTTGCCATTTGTGTCCACCATACCTACCTAGTAGCATTATTGCTATTCCAAGTAAATTCTTCTTTTATCTACCTCCTAAATTAAACTTGTTATGTGAAATTTAGTGATTAAAGCTCTCACGAACTTGATGGCACACTTTACTTTCTTGCATTCAATAAACTTGAACCATTGGGTTCTTCTTTGTTGCGTGTATACTTGCGCTTTATGAGTTGAAGTTAGCCGAACCATGTATCATGGGGACCGCTTTCAACACTTCATTTGGTACTTTGTACCTAGTTGATATCATGTTCTTTTGCTTATGGATCCCGGCGGTGTGAAATAAAAGTGGAACTTGTAAGATCATGGAGTTTATATGTGTGTTAGAGAAACGCCTGGGCCGCTAGCCTAAGCCATGCCTAATCATGGTGGAAACTTGCAGCATAACTATAGTGAGCATTCTATGAAGCATCCTCAATAAACCTATGCAAATAGCAAATAAAAAGATCGCTGAGATGCTCACTATCTGCTTGCCTTGTCATTTTGATTATGGGATAGCTCCTGTGTCATGTGCAAGGGGTACCCCGTTGGCGGTTCTCAATGATACGCATGTATTTACAATGACAAGAGCTTGCTCGTGACTGAAGTTGAGTAGCATGAGGATCGGTACTCATAAGTAAGGGGCTTGAGATTTCAACTTATAACTTGTCAAGCATATCCTCTTAGTTGTGTCACTTTAACCTTAATCACCTAAAGATGCCTATGATAGGGGCAATGAGAGCTGAAAGCTAGTAAGTATCATAATTTTTGGGAGCTCTTTATGAGACTTGTAATCCCTGCTTCCCTCTTTGAAGGGCCCTTTCTTTTACTTTGTAGTTGAGTCAGTAAACCTATTCCCTTCTATCTCGGCAAGTATTTTGAGTTGATGTGTTTCATTCATTCATACGATGATTTATGCATTCATGTTTCTTATGTTCCTTATTTTGCACATTGCCCTTATCTTGATGTTTACTACCTTGAAAGCTTTCGTTGAAAAACCTGCTATTTGTGAACTCCAGCAAATTATCAACTATTCTTCGACCAAGAGCTAAGTTTGCCATTACCAATTATGATTCACTTTATGTCTATTTATTGTGTTTCCTTTACTCATTGCAAGTTGAGTTGTATAATAGTGAGTTGTCTTCTATTATGATCTATGTATTTGATAAATGTGATGCTTCTTGTCCGTATTCTTTTGTCGACTCTTCACTCCATAAACTTGAGGTCATGTTTATTGAGCTCAGTTTTGCTTGGGGACAAGCGAAGCCTAAGCTTGGGGGGAGTTGATACGTCCATTTTGCATCACTATTCTATGTCTTAATTCACTATCATTCATTGATATATTTCGTATTGAGAGGTGATACTTATGTTATTTCATCTGTTTTTGCATGGTTGATGACTTTTGGAGCATGGACCGCTGCAGTCAGGATTCTGATGGAAAAGGTGCTGTTTGGAGGCAAAATTCGCGAAGATCAGAAAATCCGGGAAAATATACGGAAAATTCTATTTTTCTAGAAGACTCAAGATGTCAGAAGATGGAGTGGACGTGGGCCACAAGGGGCCCACACCACCCCATGGCTCGGGTTGGCCTAGGCCGCGCTAGGGAATGGTGTGGCCACCCTGGCCCACTCCAGCCTCTCCCCTCTGGCATATATCTTCCTCCCGAAACCCTAAGAATCAGGGAGCGACCACAGAAAGATTTCGCCGCCTCTGCGGGGCGGAAAACACCGAGAGAGAAAGATCTCTCCGGCTAACAGATTTCTGCCGGGGGAATTCCTTCCAGGCGAGGGAAGATCGTCGCCATCAACACCACCATCAAGCTGGACTTCATCGGGATCATCATCATCATCACCACCACCATCATCACCATCAGCACCCTCATGACCATCTCCATATTGCTGTAACAATTGCGTTGAATCTTGCTATAGTTCATAGGGGAAACTTTCTCGGTGTTGATTACTCTTTGTAGTTGATGCTATTGAGTGAACCATTGAATTATTGTTTATGTTCAGATTGTTATACATCATTATTACATCTCTGATCATGATCCATATGATGTCTTGTGAGTAGTTCATTTTGTTCTTGAGGACATCGGAGAAGTCTTGTTGTTAGTAGTGGAGTTGCGTTGAGAAAGATTCAATAGATTGTTATTTAAGTTGTGGTGTACTTCTTCTAGTGGTGTCATGTGAATGTCTACTACATGACACTTCACCTATATGGGCCTAGGGGAATGCATTGTGTATTTGGCTACTAATCGTAGGGGTTGCCGGAGTGACAAAAACCTGAACCCCCGTTAGGAAACCATTGCACAAGGGACGTAAGGGTCTTAGAGTTTAAAGCTGTGATTAGGTTTCTACCTTAATTACTTTCTTGTACTTACGGATGTTTGCAAGGGGGTTTAATCACAAGTATGTATTAAGTCTTGGATGGGACGGTACATTAACACAGGTTCACCCACACAACACTTAGCAAGCTAGAGAAGATTAATCGACTATATGAAGCGAAAGCACTTGACAGTCTTCCCATGTGTCCTCGAGAACGTTTGGTCATCTATAGAAATACAACCGGCTTGTCCTTTGCTGCATAAAGGATTGGGCCACTTGCTGCATTTATTCCTACTGTCTTTTATTTACTCGTACTTTGTTTACTTGCTTTATCGAAAACCCCTAAAAATCCATACCACTAGCCAGCACCTTCTGCTCCTCGTTGGGTTCGACACTCTTACTTATCGAAAATACTGCGATACACCCCTATACTTGTGGGTCATCACGCATGGCCCTAGGCCAGTAGAATCCAGCTCGTAGAGCTTTGGCAACAATGGCGCGACTGCCGGCGTGGTGCCCGTAGGTCCCCTCATGGATGTCGAGGAGGACAACCCTTCCATCGGCCGTGGAGACACATCGTTGGAGCACTCCTCTGATGCTGCGCTTGTACAGTTCGCCGTTGATAACAGCGAATGCCTTGGATCCCCGCGCGATGAGCCGTGCGTCAGTCGGATCGTCTGGTAGCCTCTTGTTGAGAAGGTACGTGATGTACGGTTGAGTCCAGGATGGCTCGATCATCATGAAGCTCATGGGTCCTTCGAGTCCTGTATCCAGGTCCAAGTCGTCGAGTTCCATTGGCTTGCGGCATAGCCCCCGAGTCCGTTGCTGTGCTTGTTTTCTTCTCTGCGGCCTTTGGCTTGATGGAGCGTTCGCAGATGGGCTCGAGAAATACCCCGGGTGGTATGGGGGCGCAGGTAGAGCCTATGTTGGCGAGTGCGTCCGCCTCTTCATTGCTTTCGTGACCTATGTGCCGCAGCTCGCAGCCGTCAAAATCCCCTTCGAGTTTGTCGTAGAGGTCACGGTAGGCAATCATGTTGTCGTTTAGTGCGTCGCACTCGTGCATTATCTGATTAACCACCAGTTTGGATTCGCCATATATTATGAGCCTTTTGGCGTCACAGGCTTTTTCCATCCTCATCCCGTGGAGGAGGGCCTCGTATTCAGCTTCGTTGTTGGAGGTGGTGAACTGCATTCACAGGATATAATTCAGATGTCTCCTTGGGGCGATGTCACTATGACACCTGCACCAGCTCCGTCCTTCCGCTTGGATCCGTCGAAGTGCATTCTCCAGAGGTAGGACATATCTGGTTTTTTGGGGAGCTGGTTCTCCATCCAGTGCACGAGGAAGTCAGGGAGAACTTGTGACTTGATTGCGTCGCGTTTTTCATATGTGATGTCTCGTGGAGACAGTTCGATTCCCCAAAGTGCGACTCGTCCGGTGGCGTCGGTCTTGTTGAGGATGTGCCCAAGCGGGGCGTCGTTGACTACCACGATTGAGTGTTCCTGGAAGTAGTGGCGTAGTCACCGAGCCGTCATGAAGACGCCGTACGCCAGTTTCTGGTAGTGCGGGTACCGCTGTTTTGTTGGCGTAAGTACCTCGCTGAGGTAGTAGACTGGACGCTAGACCCTGTGGACCTTGTTTTCTTCGGCTCGTTTGACTACGAGCACTGTGCTGACCACCTGGTTGGTGGCGGAGATGTATAGCAACAATGGTTCCCTTTTGTGTGGGGTCACCAGTACTAGCGAGGTAGATAGCAGGCGCTTGAGGTCTTCGAATGCTTCCTGCGCCTCATTGGTCCACTTGAACTTGTCAGCTTTGCGGAGGAGTTGGTAGAAGGGCAGTGCCTTTTCACCCATCCGACTGATAAATCAACTGAGAGCCGCGATTCACCCAGCCAGCTGCTGGACGCCTCTTATGTTTTTTGGCTTCTCCATGGCCAGTATAGCTTTTATTTTCTTCGGATTTGCCTTGATTCCCCTCGCAGAGATAAGGTATCCGAGTAGTTGCCCAGATCGTACGCCGAAGGCGCACTTGTCCGGATTGAGCTTGATCCGGTAGCGATCGAGGTTGGCGAAGGTTTCACGCAAATCGTCGATTAGTGAGGCTTCCTCTTTGGTCTTGATTACTATGTCGTCGACATAGACTTGAATGTTGCGACCGAGTTGGTTCTTGAGGCAAGCCTGCATGCACCGCTGGTAGGTGGCTCCTGCATTCTTTAGCCCGAAGGGCATTGTGTTGTAGCAGAACACACCAAAAGGCGTTGTAAACGCTGTTTTTTCTTGGTGTTCCTCCTTCATTCGAATCTAGTTATAGCCTGAGTAGGCGTCGAGGAAGCAGAGGCGCTCGCATCCCGCGGTGGAGTCAATGATCTGGTCGATTCGTGGTAGCGGGAAGTGATCCTTTGGACAGGGCTTATTCAAAGAGGTGAAGTCCACGCACATCCGCAGGATGTCCGTGTCCTTTTTTGGTACTAGCACCGTGTTGGCGAGCCAAGTGCTTTCCTTGATCTCGCATATAATTTGTCGTCGAGGAGTCTGTTGATCTCCATTCCAACTGCCTTTGCCCTTGCTTCAGACAATCGCCGAATTGTTTGTTTGACCGGCCTTTTCATCTGGATTGACATTGAGTGCATGCTCGGCGAATTCCTTGGGAACTCCTGGTATGTCCGCTGGACACCAGGCGAAAATTTCCCAATGCTCACGGAGGAATTCGAAGAGCGCGAGTTCCTATGCGGGACTCAAGTTGTTGGCAATGAGGGCCGTCTTGGCGGGATCCGATGGGTGGACCTGGACTTTCTTCGTGTGCACTGATGAGTCGAAGGACAAGTCGGGTGAACTTGGCTTGCTTAGGGGAGGCAGACTGTTGTCTGTCGACTCCTTTAGTCTCGCGAGTTCTTCCTGCATGCCGAAGGACTGGGAGATTCTGTTGAATTCCCTATCGCAACTGTCAGATCTCTTGAAGCTTACGTTGATTGTGATGACACCGTTAGGGCCTGGCATCTTCATCTGCAGATAGGCGTAGTGTGGTACCGCCATGAACCTAGTGAATGCGACACGTCCGAGGATGCAGTGGTACTGCGAGGGCCAGTCGACGACCTCGAAGTCGATGCGCTCGCGCCGAATGTTTTTCGGCGTGCCGAAGATGACGTCGAGGTTGATTTTGCCAAGGGGATACACGCCCTTGCCTGGGACGATTCCATGGAACGTTGTGTCTGAGGCTTCTAAGCAAGTCAGAGGGATCCTCATTGCTCGCAAGGTACTCGCGAATATAAGGTTGATGCCGCTTCCGCCGTCCATGAAGACGCGGCTCATGTGGAAGCCTCCGATTTGCGCCTCGAGTACGAGGGTACAATGGCCTGGGCGAGGTACTTGGGGCGGATGGTCGCGCTTGTCGAAGGTGATGTAGGACTCGCTTCCGCTGAGGTACTCAGTGGTAGATGGCGGTGAGTTTGTGGCCAAGTTGACTTGGCGAGTGATGGCCTTCTGCACCCGATTCGAGGGGCGCCCCCTTTGGATCATCATGGTACCCATGGCCCGTGGGTATGGTTCGCCTCCGTGGTGCTGGTCCGGCGCAGCTGCCTTCGGGGGTGGCCTGGGTGGTGGTGGCGGAGCTCCATGTGCCACGGCGCCTGGGGCGGCTCCGTAACCCCTTTCGACTGTGCTACGGTTCATCCGAGCCAGTCCCTCGTGTAATTTGAGGAACTCGCGAAAATCCTTGAGGAGGTGACTTGACTTCTTGTTTCCGTCATGCTTGTCGATGTAGAAGTGCACCGTGCATGGCCCGAACAGCTTGTCTTCAATGGATGTTGTGGGTGCCTCATCGCGATTGCGGCGCTGCCATACTTGCGTGGTTTTTCCGGAGTCGCGGTATCCATCGCTATGGTAGCTGCTGTTGTGGTTGTCGTCGCGTCTGTCGGTGTAGCCGGCCGCGACCATGTTGACGTCGTCACGGTCATCGTATATGCGCATGCGGCGTTTGCCTCGGTGATCGTGTCTACGCTCGAGTTCTGCCTCGTCATCAGAGTGAACGCGGTTTTTCACCGAATCTTCTCCATCTGCCCAGTGATTCGCGATTTCCATCAGGTGGTTGATGGTTTGGGGCTTTGAGCAGCCCAGCTCCTCCCTGAGCTCTATGCGGCGTACGCCGCCGTTGAATGCGTCAATTGCGCGATCGTCCGAGATGTTCTCTGCGGAGTTTTTGATGATGGACCACCTCTGGATGTAGGAGCGTAGCGATTCGCCCGATCTTTGCTGACAGCATCTTAGCTCTTCGATTGATGCGGGCCGTTTGTATGTGCCTTTGAAGTTGCGCATGAAGCAGTATACCAGCTCTTCCCAACTGCGAATGGATCCGCGTGGGAGGTTGTTGAGCCAGGCCCCGGCGGCGCCCTGCAGCTGTAGCTGTAGGCATTGCATGGCTGTGCTTTGACTCCCACCGTGCAGCCTGACGGAGGAGATGTGGTCGTCCAACTAGATCTTCGGGTCCTGTAGGCCGTCAAACTTCGGGTTCTCCGATGGGAGCTTAAACCCCTTGGGCATTCGCTTTTGCCTAATGGCCCTACTGAAGCATCTAGCACCACAGAGCTCCACATCTTCGTCTTCTGAGTCAGTCGACCGAGCACATCGCGCCCTTGATTTGTCGATCTTGCGCTGCGTGAGGTCATCGCGCGCATCATAGTAGTGGTCGTGTCGCCGTGAGTGGTGACGTCGAGACAGATCGTGATTGTCGTTGCTGGATGAGTGCGAGGAGTAGCGTTTTGCCAGAGCCTTGCCTTTCTTTGGCTCTGGTACTGGCTCTTTATCGATGGCAGACTCGACTAGCCCCAAGCCTGCGATCGTAGATCGGTGCATGGCGGCTCGGGGATCTCCACTTGGCGGCTGGTTGTTCAGGAGGTTCATGGTGGCTACCGTCACCGCAGCTTGCGGCGTCTTCGGGACCACGTTGCCCTGTGTGTTGACTGTCATAGAGCTGAAGTCGAGGACCTTTGCAGCTTCTATGCGTTCTTGCTCGGTGAGATGGGCCATCCGGGATCGCCTCTTGTTTGCGATGTGCTCGTTGCCCTTTGAGAAGGATCCTCCGTGGGAGGAGAGCCCTGCACGTCGAAGACTCGACTCATCTGCCGCCTTTTTGCGCGCCTCGAGTTGCACGATTGTTTGCACTTGACGCTTGAATTCTTCCTTCAGGAGCCAATGATAGCCCATTAGCAGCTCTTGAGGGGAGCCAAAGGTTAAAGGGTTACCCCGTAGGGCTTCGCGGTAGCAAGCCCACTCGAGTTCATTGAGCCTGATCACGACGCGTTCGCCAGTCTACTCGTTCATTATGGTTGGGGGATCGACTGCTCCCCCGTTGTTGACGGGGGCGCCGTTTGGCGATGGCCCGCCGTTTGGCGGTGGTCCACCGTTGGGTATGCCGCCGTTTGGCGGGTCAGCTCCGTGGCCACCGTTTCCCATGTTGTCGCGATTGGCGGAGGTGTCGCCTGCGTTGATGACGGCACACATGAAGTGGTTGGGGAAGCTGCTGCTCCCGCAACTTTCAGATCCAGAATTGTAGGTTCCGTCTTCAGTTGCTAGATCTCCCAGATCGGATTCGCGACTACTGTCGCTGTTTATACCCCCAGCTGTTGCCGGGGCGTTGAGTTTGCTAAGGGTGCTGATTGACGGAGGGAACCATGATGCTGGGGCAATCGATGGTGTTGTCGGCTGATCAGGCATGCGAAGCGTGCCCATTTGACCAACTTGGAAGCGGAGGCTCCCGATCGCCAAGCTGATTCCGTCGCCCACAGACTCGAAAGCCGGGCGAGTGGCTGGCGTGTGGACGGTGAAGTCGAACGCGCCGAAGAGTTGGCGAATCTCCGCTGCTGCGGAGTTATAGATCGCGGTTGATGGGGCCGAAGAAGCCAAAACATCAGCACTCCCTGTTCCCACAGACGACGCCAATTGACGAGGGTTTAACTCATCAATGCCCATTGTTATGGACTTGGGTTTTGGAGAAGGAGGGAGCGCTAGAGACATCTATCGGCTAGCAAACAAGCACACAGGGGACTCGAAGATTTACCCAGGTTCAGGCCTCATAGAGTTCCCTACTCCTGCTTGTCTGCTCGTGGAATTATTAAAGGAATCGAGGATTACAATGGTGCGCAGATGCAATCTGGCGAGGGTTGTGGAAACTAAAGTTGCGTGTGTCTTCCTCGCCGCCCCCTCCTAGCCTTTATATAGATAGGCTAGGTCTCGGGTAGCAGTTCGAGTCGGTTACAGGTTAGGGTTTTCCCCTTTGAACTTTCTATCTTTAGCTTATTCTTGTTCTTCAAGCAATCGAGAGTCCGTAGGTTACTCGAGCTCTCCATTTGGGCCTTGGCGACACCGTGGGACTCTACTGTGTTCAGACCGTATATACCAAGCTCGAGTACCTGTAGGGTATACCCATGTCACAAGGTATTTGACCTTGTCCCTGAACTGTTGAGTGGCGCAGCAGAATTTGTTTCGTGAAACCAAACTCTACAAATAGAAGAGAAATTATTGAAAATGGTCATAGAGTTTCAATGAATACTTTTACTAAAGTAAGTAGGATTCAACTATATATTCTACAAGTTTGTGGAATTATGTTGTTGATTCACTTGTCATGTTTTAAATGGGACATACCTACGAAATACAAAGAAGCGTGATGGACCTGAGTACGAGACATGAATGGTCATTGAAATCTTGTTAGTGGAATTCTCGATTTGATGGTGATCAAGGAATTTTGGATTGTCCAAGATTATCGAGAGGACCTAGATTTGAGTGGTAGCAAATCAGCTTGGCTAATTCATAATATGTAACTGACATATTCTGAGTGGGAGCTAAGTGAAATCCCTGGATCTCAAACATGAATGTCATATTTGAGTGGGAGCATGAAATCATTCTGGGATATGTGGACAACATATATGAATGATGTGACCGGTGTTAATAATATTTAAGTTATATAAATAAGGATGAAGTTGAAGTTATTAAACAAGAAAATCTATCGAGATAGATTGCCGAGTTTAATAAACACTGAATGTCGAATGCTTCCTGGACTTGATTCTGAAAGATGTTCAGAATGTCCTAAGACAAAATTCTGAAGAAGCTCAGAATGGAACAGGGTAAGAAAGTAGTTCTTACTATATGAAGCATTGAGTTAGTATTGCACCTATGGTTGAAAGAAAGAGATGCATTGTCACATCCCAAAATTCTCCTAATTTTGGAATGTAAAGTTAATAAAGTAATTTGGCTGAATTGTTTGACTTTGCTGAAATTTCTCAAACAAAGAAACTTTCTGATTTGATTTTCCTTCCTTGAATTCAGAAACTTGCATGAGATTGGATTAACATGACTATACAACTTGTTTTCGTTTTCTTTTCAACCATTTGATTCTTTAAATATCCAACCATGCTTAGATGATTAAAGAGAGGGAATAAAATGACCTTCCCAAATTAGGGTGGAGTGATATTATGATTTTCTTATTTGACTCTTGAAGTCTCTACTTCAATTTGTGAAACCATTCCATATGCTTTTCACCACTTTCTTGAAAAGAGAGAAGATAACATGACATCTTCATTTTCACTGGATGTTAAAAATGTGCTGATGACTGAACTTGTTGTTTTAGAATTGTGGCATTGTGTGTCTTGATTGAGTGACTAAAAATAAACCATAATAAACTATTTAGAAATATTGCATAGTATAGCCATATAAGGCCAATTGCATAAAATCCTATATCCTTTTGATAATGCCTAAGTAGCCCTATTTGGCAAAAGGGCATAACATGATTTGTATTTCGGTGATTGATATGACATGCATATATGCATTGCACAAAGCATCCTGCAAAAATTTCAATTTCAAAACCATTTGTGAAAACCCCTTTTTGAAAATGCCATTTTGTTCCCATGAGGAATTATACAAGGATTTATAAATGCACTCATTGGAACGAGTGAAAAGGATAAAATTATGATCCTATGTTAATTTGCAGAATTTTAGAAAAATTCAGAAACAAAAATCAATTCTTTTGGAGCTATGTTGCAAAAGATATTAAAGAATTAAGAAATGAAAAAGAATAAAAACAAAAGGAAAAAAAACCTAAACTACTCGGAGCCGACCAGCCCAGCGGAGCGAGCAGCGCTCAGAGCAAAATAGCCACGCGCAGCAGCCAGCCCAGCATGCCCAGCAGCAGCCCGGCCACGCAGCCCGCTCCCTCTCCTCTCTCACCGATAGGTGGGACCCACCTGTCAGTCCACTTCAACCTCCAGCCAGAGTCCTCGCGCGACACGGCTTCGATCCAAAGTGAAAATCCGCCGATTCCACGCGCCTCGTTTCGTTTTTCTTGCTATCCGTGAAGCATAGCCCATCTATAAATTCTCCCGAACTCACCTTGCCGTTTTTTTGAGTTTTGTGAACCCTAGCCGCCGCAGGATCCCGACCCGATCTCGCTGAAGCCGCCGCCTCGGACGAGCTCGGACTCGTCGTTCCCGTGCACCCCGCGCACCTCTTCTCCCCTCCATCCTTCTCTTCTAGATGCACCGCGTTGCCTCACCAACTTACCCCTTGCGCAGAGCCCCGGATCCACCTCCCGAAGCCGCCGGAGCACCACCTCAGCCGCACTGCCCAGCCTCCTGCTGCCATCGCTTGGGGAAGCGAGAGCCGCCGCAGTAACCAGCCGCATGACCGGCGCCCGAAGCCGCACCCCATGGACCACTCCGCCGTGCCGAAGGACCGCCAGAACCGCCACCCGCGTCGCCGACCGAACCTCCACCGCCGCCGTCCTCATCGTCAAAGGTGAGCTCGGGAAGTTCCCGTTCCCATCCGTCGGATCCGGGAAGAACGGCCCAGATCAGCGCACATACCCAGCAACACTGACCGGTCAAACCGCCACGTCGGCTTGACCCCACCAGTCAGCGGGAATATTCCCAGAATATTCCCCCAAAGATTTTCAGAAATTGAATTTAAATATCCCCCCACGGTCAAACTGCCACATTGGATTCACAATTTTGTAAGCATATTAATATGTAATTGTATCAGATATTTACAGTAAGTATTTGTCGTGATTATTTAAATGGTTTAATACCCTTTTTGAAGCAATTAATTCACAGAAAATAAAATACAACTCAGAAAACTACAAATGATATACCCCTAGATTCACAAAATTGTATAGAACATGATTCTGGAATAAATGTATAAGCTGATAGTACAGATAATGTTTCACACATTAAAAGGCATTTTGTAGTATTTTAATTCTACAAAATGACCTGTAAACTATTTTGACCTGAATCATTTTGCTCCCGACTCTAAATCAACATATCTATCCAGGAGTATGATTACCAAAAATTAACTACACTGTTTACAAAAGAATCTCAATTAAATTGAATAAAGCCTATTAAATGGATCTAATTAATACAATAAATGGTTTTGATGCATTAAAAAGTTTTCCATGCATGTCATCTATAGTATAATGATCATAGAACCTAAATACACTACTGAAACTTTTATTAAATTATCATGCATGCATTTGTGCATTTGTTTATGATTGTGCATGATTGTTTATGTGTTTGCAATTCTTTAATCGATAGATTGCGAGGAGTGCAACGTGTGTGATTGCAATGAGTGCTTGAACGACTCCAGCAACTATGAAGGCAAGTAGATGCTAATTTTGTTCATACCTTGTCCTACTATTTTCCCTTATGCATGTGTAGTGTATTTCTGTAGTTATTGTATAGGAATTACTATGCTATGCTATATCCTATATATTTGTGGTAGGATTACCTTGTAGTTGAGCCCTGTTCAGTAGATGTGCTTAGACCCGCTGTGAAGACGGGGACAGGGATCACACTATGGTGAAGTTTGTGTTTGTTTCAAACTAAAACAACATAATGTTAATGAACTACCTAGGCGGAGTGGTTGGATTGTCAACGGAGTGTGGATAATGATGGGAAATGCCGCCCAGGGTACTGAGAAAGATTGGTTCTCTTTGTTATAGTAGCTTATGTGTGCAACCATGTGGCAGTAAGAATGGGTGGCTGGTTGGACTTAGTAGGTCGTGGTGATCTGAACCCAGCGTAGCCAGAGATATAGTGAATGGTAGGTTGGGACCGGTGCGTAGTGGGGTTTGGTGATCTACTTTCCGAACGGTCTCATCTTGGACTTCTCCCTGTCATCACACAATATGAGTGTGGTGGTACGAGCTGGGTTAGCCAAGTCACATGGGTAAAGTGTACAAACCCCTGCAGGGTGTAAAAACTGAGTACTTAGCCGTGTCCCCGGTTACGGACGATTGAGTTGCTTGATATTGCGACTATGACATATTCTCGCTCATCCTTATTTCTTAATTACTAAAACTTGATGGGTGAAATTAATGGCTTGCTGTGAATCAAATTGGTTTATGAAAGTAGAGCAAAGGTCTTTGAAATTGCAAGCTAGCCAAAGCTCCACCAGCCAAATAAGCATGTAGAAGCTAGGTGCATTGTCTCCTTATTTAGCCTACTTGCCCATACATTCCAAGTATTGCCCCTTAGGGGCTGCTACGTTTTATGTTGCAGGTTATACCGATTCTGAGTGATCGAATAGGTCGCGATACTCCACTCAACAGTTGTTCGCCTATGGCACAATTGAAGATGGAGCCTACTATCTGTTTATGCTTCCGTATGCTATTGAACTATTTGAGCTAGCCTTTGAGCTATGCATTATGTAATAATTGCAGATTCTGGTTCATTCGATGTAATAATGATGCACTGTTATATTCTTTGGTATTCATCTGTACTGTGTGTGCCAGTGAACCGATCCAGGGATTGACACTATACACATGAACTCAGCCTTATCAAGCGAGGGTGTTATAGAATGGTATCAGAGCAGTGTGTTGACTGTAGGATCGTGACCTAGGGATAGAATAGAAAACCATATGAATATAAACCCTATTTCATCCTATCTATTCTCATCTTACAATTTTTTCTAGTATCTTTTACCTATTCAATTCTCATACTCTCATCTTCTAAAACATAGAAGGAAGACTCTTTGTAGGATGAACTCAAAACTTTGTATTTATTAGATTCTTGCAATACTTTATCCTTCGTTTCTAATCTCATCTTGTTCAAAACTTATAGATGAGCACTCGTGCAAAGAAGTGCGAGATCCAAGAATAGTTAGATGATGTCCACCATGTAGTATTGATAGGATTTCGTTTAGATTTAGCAATCGATTATCGCAAGAACTTGTGTGATAGTGGTTTTATTATGTTTAGGTTGTGATATTTGATACCCCAAAGTTTCAGAATATTTTTGATAGTTTTTATAATGAATTAATGAAGGTTTTGATTAAAAATTCGTGGTATTAGTGCTGCAGTTTTCTGCCTGACCAGTTGTACCGCGCGATTTTTAGTTCCTTACTGGTAACTCGGATTGCGCTCATATTTTAGGATCTGTAGGGTAATTACCTGTAGCACCAGAAAAAAAATTGGCTAAAATTCTTGATGAGCTTAAGGTGCCTATAAAAAATCATGAACACTGCTGTAGTTTCAGGACAGATTCTGTCCATTGCTTTTATGATTGTAGGTTCACCCCCAAACAAATTTTAATCAAATGAAAACTATTTTGTGGATGGTATGCCACTAAAACAAAACTTCTGGAACATAAACAAAATTATTTTGGCTTGAGTGTTGCTTGTTATGATTGTTTGCTTGTGTGTTGATTGCTTATCTTTGAATGTTTGTATGATTGTTGGACAATGAGCTTGTTTGCACGGGTAGAACTATTTTATTAGTAGTTCTTTTCTCTAGAATCTATTCTTCTCTATCTTAAACCCTTGGAGATAAAACGATGTGTTTAATATAGGGAGAATGAGTTAGTGGAAATATTTGGAAGATGATGCCCCAAAGAGTGTGAATAGTTTGTCTAATGCAACAAAAGGATATGGAAGTATGAATTGTTGCAAGTAATGTTATGTAGTAGATTTACGCAACCCAAAGGTGTTGAAGTATCGATAGTTTACCTTTTGTAGTAGCTTTATTGATTGAGTACATGGGAGTCTACATCGATCATTGGTTCTTCCCCATGGAAACTTCAACAGGGAAAGTGAGGATGCTCGAGTGATAGAAAAATGTGATTCACCTATCCTCATGCAAAGTAATAGTTTGGGTGCGGGATGGATTGGCCCCCATACCGAATACTCTTATTATTCGCTCTTGTATTGTTGGCTTTGCGAATCTTGAGTTCCTTTTCAACCTTAGCAGAGAGCCGACGTTGAGCCTAAACCTTAGGAATGGTATGATCTTCCACCATTACAAAAGCATCCGTTGCTAACCATAGGAATGTACGGCAAGGATAAACCTTCAATAGTATTTAAAGGGGCAGCATGAAGCAAATGTTCCCTAGTTGACCACCATGAGAGTTTCGCTAGTTCAAGTAGTGTATGCCTAGAATATGCAAATCCTGAAGAACAGAATGTGCAATAGACATCATGCCAATAAATGTCTAAAGGATGAATCCTCAAGAAGTGACCTAGTCAATTTCCTTTTAAGGGTAGTAGCACCCTGGTGCAGCAAACCTTGCTTTCTTTCTAGCTTTCTCGAATCTCGGGACGAGATTCCTTTTAAGGGTGGTAGTTTGTCACATCCCAAAATTCTCCTAATTTTGGAATGTAAAGTTAATAAAGTAATTTGGTTGAATTATTTGACTATGCTGAAATTTCTCAAACAAAGAAACTTTCTGATTTGATTTTCCTTCCTTGAATTCAGAAACTTGCATGAGATTGGATTAACATGACTATCCAAATTGTTTTCGATTTCTTTTCAACCATTTGATTCTTTAAATATCCAACCATGCTTAGATGATTAAAGAGAGGGAAAAAAATGACCTTCCCAAATTATGGTGGAGTGATATTCTGATTTTCTTATTTGACTCTTGAAGTCTCTACTTCAATTTGTGAAACCATTCCATATGCTTTTCACCACTTCCTTGAAAAGAGAGAAGATAACATGACATCTTCATTTTCATTGGATGTTAAAAATGTGCTGCTTTATGTTATATGACTGAACTTGTTGTTTTGGAATTATGGCATTGTGTGTCTTGATTGAGGAACTAAAAATAAACCATAATAAACTATTTAGAAATATTGAATAGTATAGCCATATAAGGCCAATTGCATAAATCCTATATCCTTTTGATAATGCCTAAGTAGCCCTATTTGGCAAAAGGGCATAAAATGATTTGTATTTCGGTGATTGATATGACATGCATATATGCATTGCATAAAGCATCCTGCAAAAATTTCAATTTCAAAACCATTTGTGAAAACCCCTTTTTGAAAATGCCCTTTTGTTCCCATGAGGAATTATACAAGGATTTATAAATGCACTCATTGGAACGAGTGAAAAGGATAAAATTATGATCCTATGTTAATCTACAGAATTTTAGAAAAATTCAGAAACAAAAATCAATTCTTTTGGAGCTATTTTGCAAAAGATATTAAAGAAGTAAGAAATGAAAAAGAATAAAAACAAAAGGAAAAAAAACCTAAACTACTCGGAGCCGACCAGCCCAGCGGAGCGAGAAGCGCTCAGAGCAGAATAGCCACGCGCAGCAGCCAGCCCAGCATGCCCAGCAGCAGCCTGGCCACGCAGCCCGCTGCCTCTCCTCTCTCACTGATAGGTGGGACCCACCTGTCAGTCCTCTTCAACCTCTAGCCAGAGTCCTCGCGCGACACAGCTTCGATCCAAAGCGAAAATCCGCCGATTCCGCACCCCTCATTCTGTTTTTCTTGCTATCCGTGAAGCATAGCCCAGCTATAAATTCTCCCGCATCTCACCTTGCCGTTTTTTTCGAGTTTTGTGAACCCTAGCCGCCGCGGAAGCCCAACCCGATCTCGCCGGAGCCGCCGCCTCGGACGAGCTCAGACTCACCATTCCCGTGCACCCCGGGCACATCGTCTCCCCTCCACCCTTCTCTTCTGGATGCACCGCGTTGCCTCACCAACTTACCCCTTGCGTAGATCCCCGGAGCCGCCTCCCGAAGCCACCGGAGCACCACCTCTGCCGTACTGCCCAGCCGCCCGCTGCCATCGCTTGGGGAAGCGAGAGCCGCCACAGTAACCAGCCACGTGACCGGCGCCCGAAACCGCACCCCGTGGACCACTCCACCATGCCGAAGTACCGCCAGAACCGCCGCCCGTGTTGCCGACCGAACCTCCGCCGCCGTCCTCGTCGTCAAAGGTGAGCTCGGGAAGTTCCTGTTCCCATCCGTCGGATCCAGGAAGAAAAGCCCAGATCGGCGGCTGACCCAGCAAGGACCGCTGACCGGTCAAACCGCCACGTCGGCTTGACCCCACCAGTCAGATGGAATATTCCCAGAATATTCCCCCACAGATTTTCAGAAATTGAATTAAAATAGCAGAAAATGATTAAACTTGTAAAATCATATAAAAAGATCTACTCATTGGAAAAATGCAAATAAGATACCCTTGGATTCAGAATTTTGTGAATCATATTAATATGTAATTGTATCAGATATTTATATTAAGTATCTGTCGTGATTATTTAAATGGTTTAATACCCTTTTTGAAGAAATTAATTCACAGAAAATAAAATACAACTCAGAAAAATACAAATGATATACCCCTGGTTTCACAAAATTGTATAGAACATGATTTTGGAATAAATTTATAAGTTGACTGTACAGATAATGTTTCACACATTAAAATTCATTTTGTAGTATTTTAATTCTACAAAATGATCTGTAAACTATTTTGACCTGAATCCTTTTGCTCCTGACTCAAAATCAACATATCTATCCAGGAGTATGATTACCAAAAATTAACTACACTATTTACACTAGAATCTCAATTAAATTGAATAAAGCCTATTAAATGGATCTAATTAATACAATAAATGGTTTTGATGCATTAAAAAGTTTTCCATGCATGTCATCTGTAGTATAATGATCAGAGAACCTAAATACACTACTGAAACTTTTATTAAATTACCATGCATGCATTTGTGCATTTGTTTATGATTGTGCATGATTGTTTATGTGTTTGCAATTGTTTAATCGATAGATTGCGAGGAGTGCAACGTGTGTGATTGCAACGAGTGCTTGAACGACTCCAGCAACTATCAAGGCAAGTAGATGCTAATTTTGTTCATACCTTGTCCTACTATTTTTCCTTATGCATGTGTAGTGTATTTCTGTAGTTATTGTGTAGGAATTACTATGCTATGCTATATCCTATATATTTGTGGTAGGATTTCCTTGTAGTTGAGCCCCGTTCAGTAGATGTTCTTAGACCCGCTGTGAAGACGGGGGAAAGGGATCATACTATGGTGATGTTTGTGTTTGTTTCAAACTAAAACAACATAATGTTAATGAACTACCTGGGCGGAGTGGTTGTATTGTCAATGAAGTGTGGATAATGGTGGGGAATGCCGCCCAGGGTACTGAGAAGGATTGGTTCTCTTTGTTATAGTAGCTTACGTGTGCAACCATGTGCCAGTAAGAATGGGTGGCTGCTTGGACTTAGTAGGTCGTGGTGATCCGAACCTAGCGTAGCCAGAGATGTAGTGAATGGTAGGTTGGGACCGGTGCGCAGTGGGGTTTGGTGATCTACTTCCTGAATGGTCTTATCTTGGACTTCTCCCTATCATCACACAATATGAGTGTGGTGGTACGAGCTGGGTTGGCCAGGTCACATGGGTAAAGTGTACAAACCCCTATAGGGTGTAAAAACTGAGTACTTAGCCATGTCCCCGGTTATGGACGATTGAATTGCTTGATATTGAGACTATGACATATTCTCGCTCATCCTTATTTCTTAATTACTAAACTTGATGGGTGAACTTAATGGGTTGCTGTGAATCAAATTGGTTTATGAAAGTAGAGCAAAGGTCTTTGAAATTGCAAGCTAGCCAAAGCTCCACCAGCCAAATAAGCATGTAGAAGCTAGGTGCATTGTATCCTTATTTAGCCTTACTTGCCCATACATTCCAAGTATTGACCCTTCGGGGCTGATACGTTTTATGTTGCAGGTTATACCGATTCTGAGTGATCGAATAGGTCACGATACTCCACTCAACACTTGTTCACCTGTGGCACAATTGAAGATGGAGCCTACTATCTGTTTATGCTTCCGTATGCTATTGAACTATTTGAGATAGCCTTTGAGCTATGCATTATGTAATAATTGCAGATTATCATTCGATGTAATAACGATGCACTATTATATTCTTTGGGATTCATCTGTACTGTGTGTGCCAGTGAACCGATCCAGGGATTGGCACTATACACAGGAACTCGGCCTTATCAGGCGAGGGTGTTATATCCGTTGCATCTCTTATGCCTCAGACATAGGTTCTTCCATAAAACCATGTTGTATACTCGATGTAATGTGACCCGAAGTTCTGGTTGGTAGGACAAAGTCTTAACTATAAGAATGTGTCCTTCAGTGATTTCTAAGTTGGTCACTGAACCAGAATTAAGTTTGTACATAAAAGGCAAGAAGCAATGTAAGTGGCATAGTTGCATTTCATGCACTAGGATCTACATAGATATAGAAGTATAAAAGCTCCATCTAATGTGATGTATAATGTTATGGCAGGGCTAGTTCGCTTTTAATGTAGAATGTTGTGTCCCAGGGCCCAGTGCCCATGAGAAAGCCTTCGAGGTTGATCTAAAGTCACTGTAAGCTCCTGGAATCTGGCCTTGTTCTGCTGCCATGACTATAGTATATACACAAAAGGATAGCAAAGTGTGTTTCGAAGTTTAGATGACAACGGTGAAAACGACCGTCATCATAAACACTAGAAACAAAGTCTCACTTTATCGCCAAACAAATGCTTCGACCCATTATAAGATAATTGTGTGAATGTCAAACTTAGGAAGACATTAACGATTTGCAAAAGACATAATGATCTGGTAAAACAGAACATGGACATGACGTTTCCCATGAGCAAGCATGATCTGTAAACGCATATGGTATATGGTTTATACGAGTAAAATGCAAGCTAGGTTATTTGTACTCTGGTGCAAGTGGGAGACTGAAGGAGATATGCCCTAGAGGCAAATGATAAATAGGTTTTTATTGTCATATCTCAATTAGTTTATAATAGTTTCATATTGTGCTATAACTGTGCCAAGTAGAAACATTGGTACAAGTGTGGTATGAAACAAGCAAGTCCCTAGTAGCCTCTATTCATACTAGTTCGTTGGTCACAAAGATGAACTAGGTTTCAAGGTCATGGGCATTTATGTCGACTGACAACGGGATCATATCATTGGAGAATGATGTGGTTGGACATTCCTCGGAGGATTGCAACATGATCAAGTCATATAGTTCATTGTTGCAACAACTATACCTAGACTCCTTCTCCTTAGACCGTGAGCTCATATTACTCACTGTTTCCCTAGGCTGCTTAGACTACATCAACCGTCATCTGGTAATACTGTGGCCATAAAGGTGTACGTTGGGTATTCCGAAGGAACAATAGATGACATGTGACTGCATGACCGGGATTTGTTCACCGACATGACGGGTAAAGATACATACGGCCGACTTGGTGAGATTACATCTATAGATGTTGCAACATGTGACTAGGTCACGGGGATGTAATATCACGGTAACAAGAAAACATAACTTGTTGAGAACGAGATTGAACAAAGGTATGGGATACCAATGATCGGATCTCTGACAAGTTGTATCGAGAAATAAAAGGAAGAGGATGCTACATTTAGATGGTTCAAACGACATTGTCATCATGAATGCATAGGGGTCACATGGACATCCCTGGTCCCTCTGTTGATCATTGATACAGATCATGTCTAGCGCATTCCCGAGCCGTGAGAGGATACACTTAAGGGTACGATGAGAGCAATCATTCGTAAGACGGAATCAAAGTAGAGAAAGAGAGAAAGACGGAATTGTTCTGCAGAGAGATCCAAAGTTGTTCGGAGAAAGAATAAATGACCGGAATCATTCCGGGAAAGATCCGAAGTCGTTCGGAGGAAATCGAAAGGTGTTTCAGGTCAAGACGGATTTTGTAATATGTATTTACATATTAATTAATGTAATTAATATTAAATATAATATTAAAATCTAATTTGAAGGGTTATTCTACTAATGGGCCAAACTTCTTAGTGAATAAAGGCCCATGAGGGAAAACCGGAGGAGGGAAGGGCCAAGGGTCAAGGCCCAGCCGCCACAAGGGGGCCCACCCGGCTAGCCTAGGGCTGTGCGCGGGGTGGGGCCCACCCCTGGCCGGCTGGCCCATGAAGCCCTAAGGGCCGATGCGCCTCCCCCCTCTCCCTTGAATAGTCCCACATGGGAAACCCAAAGCGGAGGGCACACCCCCTCCCCCTATATAAAGGGGTGCCCATGGGTGGGATTGAACACACAACTTGAGAAGTCCTTTGGTTGACTTTCTCCCTCCCTCTCTCTCTTCCTCGTGACCTTGGCCCCAAGTCTGGGCTTTGCAATAGAGGCACACCTGCAGTACGCCGTTGCGCTGCAGGGATTCCTGGCCGGATATCAATTTTCGCACTCCCAGCGGGATCAGGGAGCCGGAGGTCTCATCCTGCACCGGATGTGCACGAAGACATGAGGCGCAACATTTAGGGCACTTAAATGTCGTGAGCCGGAGCTATTGCACGATGAAGATCAAGAAGGAGCAAGGGGTGACCTGCGAGGAGCTTCGCGACTTTGAGGTTAGCTACGAGTACGACTACTTCAACCACGTTCCCCGCGGAATATTAACCGCGTATGGTCTACAAGGGTATGTATTCTCTACGCATAGGCCGTTATCGCATTAGTACATAGATAGATCCTAGGCAGTTTCTGGGGTTCAACGTAGGGAAATTTTTGTTTTCCGCACTGATCCCCAACACTTTGGCCATCAAAATGAAGCACTCTAACGCTCCGTCGCCAAAACAAATGACAAGCTTCATCTCCTCATCAACGGAATGTCACGACCGTGCTCACGCGCATCGAGCTCTTCAAGTTCGTCGCGCCACCATTCTCCTCTTCGTCAAGATCGTCATCCAAGTGCTCCAAGCCGCAATGACACCCCCGTGGTTGAAGATGGAAGATCTTCGCACTATGTACCTTCCCCACGGCACACCGCAATGACAAGCTATGATGGTGATTTCTCCTCAAGACCCCAAGCAAGGCGAGAAGAGCACTGTCATCACGCAAGGGCACTAGTGATCCAACAAGCACAACCAAAAGTGGAACCTCAAGCACAACCTCAAGTCAACCACTATCGCCCGCAGCACATACTTGACACAACAAGTGATGACTCCAACTTGGAGGAACAAGCTTGTCACCGACATGAAGCTCTCCAATATCCTCCTCCTCGTCATCACTGTCATGAACGACCACGCCGACACCATGGTCACTAGAACACGCCCCTCCACCACATCAAGACATGGAGCGTCAAATTGTGCATGTTGAGCAATGCCCACTGATGGCTGTGATAATACAACACTTTTTAGCAATATAAATTGTGTCATTTTCCTATCATATCATGCTCCATCTAACTATTGTTATGCCTGATATGCATGATTACTTGTTTTTATTAAATTCAATATGAGCTTTGCACATTTAGTAGTTTAGGTATAATTTTATCCCTCTTCCTTGTCTTTGACATGTGTGTAGGTGTTGATGATGATTATGGATAAAACAAAAGCAGAAGGAACAAAGAGAGCATAGTATGGAGGAGCTACAGGAGCTGCAGGGACCAGACTTAGCCATTTGAGGTGTTGGAAAAGAGATTTTTCCAACTTCTCAAAATAAATATACAAGACCGCAGGATTGTAGCCCTCAATGATACAAATTCAACGAGCCTAAGAACACCCAAAACGGAGTTCATATGAAGAAATAGCGACCAAAATACTAAAGAGTACTGATGATTTAACGACTAACTATATGGCGGGAGCAAAAATTCCGGCCGTATAGATCCCACCGTATAGTTGCCAAAAAGGTCGCAAACGACGGGATTTCGCCCTCCGGAAGCTCCAAAACCTTCCCTAAGTCATATGATGGTATTGGGGGAATCCTGATGGGTTCGTAGCATGGAAAACAAAAAAATTCTACCGCAAGAACAAACAAAACCCAGATCTAATCTAGATAAAAGCCAAGATCTAATCTATTAGACATGAGCAACGTGATAGAAAGGAACTAACCCTCGTAGATCCGAAAGTGTTAACGAGATTAGATCTCGTGGTTGATGTAGTCGATCACTTGCCGATCTCAAGATCGTGTGGACGATCCTTCCGGCGTCGCGTTCCGGCAGCGCTCCCGCAGTCGGTCAAGTTGACGATCCTTCCGGCGCCGCGATTCGGCAGCGCTTCCGCAGTCGGTCACACGTGCAGAGTCGAAGCAGACCTTCCTCTCCCCGTTCCAGCGAGCAGCGGAGGTAGTAGACCTTCTCCACGAATCCCAGCAGCACGACGGCGTGGTGGTGGTGGTGGAGTAGAGAATTCTGCAGGGCTTCGCCTATGCCTGTGCAGAATAAAGGTGGAGGAGAGAGGCGGCATAGATTGGGAGTTGTCAGAGGAGAGCCTGGAGGGGGCGCCCCTGCCCTTCTATTTAAGGGGGGAGGCGCGCCTGGGAGGGGGAGTCCTAGTAGGACTCCCCTCCTATGGCCGGCGGTGGGAAGGGGGGAGGAGTACTCCTCCCCCACGAATCCGTGTCTTGCCCCACTAGGTTTCCTTTGACCCTTTCTTGGTTTTCAAGCAAACTCCAAGAAATCCTCTAGAACCTTCCAGAACATTCCGAAACCTTCTAGAACCCTCATACAAATACTCCGGAACATTTCCTAACTTAGAAAATGATCCCCAATATATGAATCTTATTCTCCGGACAATTCCAGATCTCCTCGTGATGTACCGGATCCATTCTGAGACTCCGAACAACATTCGGTCTCCAACGCACATTCCATATCTACTTAAAACAACTTCGAACCTTAAGTGTGTCACCCTACGGTTCGTGAATATGTAGACATGATAGAGACACATCTCCTATCAATAACCATCAGCGGGACCTGGAGATCCATAATGGCTCCCACATACTCAACGATGACTTCGTGATCGATAGAACCATTAACATACGAAACCAATTCCCTTTGTCACGCGATACTATACTTATCCGAGGTTTGATCGTCGGTATCTCTATACCTAGTTCTACCTCGTCACTGATAAGTACTCTTTACTCGTTCCGTGATATGTCATCCCTTGTGACCTAGTCACATGCTTGCAAGCTAACTAGATGACATTCCACCGAGAGGGCCCAGAGCATATCTATCTGTCATATGGATGGACAAATCCCAATCTTGGTTCATGCGCTTCAACACATACTTTCAGAATACCCAATGACACCTTTATGACCACCCAGTTACGAAGCGGTGTTTGATGTCATCAAAGTATCCATCCGGTGATGGTGATTAACATAACCTCATGGTCGAAGGATTAGGTTACTATGTATTTTAAAGCTTATAGCAAACGAACTTAATGGCTTGATTTTATGCTATGCTTACTACGGGTGTTTGTCCATCACATCATTCTCCAAATGATATGATCTTGTTATTAACGACATCCAATGTCCATGATCAGGAAACCATGATCATCCATTAATCAACAAGCTAGTTTAACAAGAGGCTTACTAGAGACTCTTTTATGTTTACAAAACACACAAGTATTAATGTTTCCGTTTAATACAATTATAGCATGGGATGTAAACATTTATCATAAACATAAAGATATAATAATAACCACTTTTATTATTGCCTCTTGGGCATATCTCCAATAGTCTCCCACTTGCACTAGAGTCAATAATCTAGTTAAAAACTTGTGCATTCAACACCTATGGCTTTCTGGTGTTGTATAGACACTATTGCTAGTGGTAAACATAATCTTCGGATCTGACACTTCCAGGTTCGTGTGTATTTGCATGTCCTTGCGTCTCTACGCATTAGTCATTCTCCAATGAGATGGCATTGTATAAATTTTGTCCTTTGGTGAGACCTTTAGTTCCTTCGGCTCAAAACATGTTGATATTATTGTCACACAATATATCTTCATAGTATTAGCCCGCTAGGAACCACACCTAGTTTGACAACAAACCACTTGACGCAAATTCCCTCATTTACTTCTACAATAGTATTCATATACTTAGCCTTTTGTTGTAGTATCTGTTACAATGTTTTAACTTTGGTACTCAACCAAATCCGTTATGGAACTTCCTTTCCATTACATTGTGCCACCCATAGTTTAAATTGAGATAAATTTAATTTGTATCTTGTGACAAAATTAGTATCAATGTAACGCTTTACAATGAACTACCTTTAACTATTTGTCACTTATACATGATATATTCTTAGTTCTTCCAAAGCTCATAAGAATATCTTTACTATTGTCCAATAATCATCTTATGAATCATTCTGGTATATGCTCATAACATTTAGAACATAGGACATATCTGGATGTGTACATCTCAAAGAATGATTGATCAAAATATTCTTGTGATTTCACCAAGTGTCAAAACACTTGAATCTCGTGTCAACACACTCGAATCTTGATTCAGTCCTTTCCGTGCGTCAAGAACCTTTCTTATTGTTTCCATATTGAACTCATTCAACATCTTATCTATGTACATTTGGCAAAACCATATTAGCGCCTCAATCTATCCATATAGACATTGATGCCTAATTCTTGGGTTATGCCTAAGTCTTTCATCAAAATGAAATTCTTAACCTGTGTCAATACAAGATACATCATTTCCAATCAACAATATGTCCTCTACATAATGTATTAGAAATATGTCTCAGCACTCCCACTTAATTTCTTGCAAATGCAAGCATCTTCATCATCTCCGATGAATTTAAACTCTTTTAACAATTTCATCATGGTGAAGATTCCAACTCCTTGCTTACTTCAACCATTGAAGTTTTGCATACTCTTTTAGCATCCTTTGAATTAACAAAACCCTTTGGATCGTGTCATGTACACGTCCTAGGTAACCATTCTATTAGAAGAACTTGTTTTGTTTGTTCAACTACCATATACCAAAATATATGTAGTGGTTGCTACATTAATCCGTCCAGACTAAATATCGCTATGAAAGATCAAATCTTATCATAGTCAATTCCTTGAACATTGTCGTAAACTCTTTCCGACATGTCGACAATTTCATAGATTTGAAACATCCATGTCTATTTATTTATAGATCCAAACATGACCGATAGGCTTCACGCCTTTCCGGAGGGTCTTCAAAGTTTAGAAACTTGATTTCTCGTGTATGGATGCTAGCACGGATTCCATGACTTCTAGTCATTTTATGGAGTCAGGGCCCATCATCGCTTCTTTGCATGTAGTCGGTTCATCATTGTCAAAACAATAATGACTTGCTTTATCAAATCTTACTATTTGATTCTTACCGACCCACACGGTTCTATAGGAACTCTAATCTCCGAGATCACACCTTTTGTAATCACGAGAGCCATGAGCATTGTGGCCATCACTGGGACACTTTCCGGCGCTGCGCTACTTAGCACATATAGCTAAGGTTCAACAACCTTATCAAAGTTCTATTGTCCTCCCACTTAACTTTTCACGAAAAATTCCTTTTCAAGAAACTTGACGTTCCAAGTAACAAAATCTTTTGTCCTCGGTGTTATGGAGAAATTCCCAAAAAATTCTTTGGGATAACCTACAAAGACGTGCTTATCCGACTTTGGTTTGTAAACATTTTACTTATGCATAACATACCAAAATTTAAGAAAAGACAATTCGGGTTTTATCCCAAACCATGACTTATATGGTGTCATTTCAACGGATCACGATGGAGCTCTTTTCAGTGTAAAACCGGTAGTCACTAAAGCTTTAATCTTTAATATATAATGGCAGTTTTTATAAATGACACCCTTGATCTTACCATCTCAAACATGGTTTGATTTCATCTCTCGAATATGCCATACTCCTATGGTTTATCGGGAAATACAAATCATGGAACAATTCCTCAAGTCTTAGGTGTTTTTGCTAAACATGTAACTCAAATATCTTCCTTTATGATCGAATCATAAACTCTTTATTTTCTTGTTACAATGATTTTCAACTTCATCTTGAAAGTCTTTGAACAACTTTCAAATGTTTCATACTTACTCCTTATTAAGTAAATATACAGATATATTCACTCAAATTTTCGGAGAAAGCATATGAAGCAAAAAAATCCATCGCATATGGCTACACATAATGGACTATGCACATCAGCATGCACAATTTCTAATAAGCTAGTCATCCGTTCCTCTTTGGCCTATGGACGGAGTTTCAATTATCTCGAGGAAAGTCTCACATGCGTCAATTGATCAAAATCAAAGACTCCAAAATTCCATCAACATGGAGTTTCTTCATGTTTTATTTCAAATATAATTTAAACAGCGATGTCACTTCATAAGTGATCTTTCAATCATTTGTCTTGCGACATTTTAGCAATAGTGTTTATGGATGTGATTTCTCCCACCAGACTTGTAAAAGTTCATCCATCCTTTATGGAATACGGTAATTATTTGAACAACCATTGTTCTCGTAATACCGGAACAAAATAACAATTATTAAAAAAAATCTTGAAGGCTAGGTTTGATGTCAACGAAAAACACAATAACACTTTATTTATTTTCGATGAACATCATCACTCATTCTCTTGCTAGTTACTTAGGCCATTGTAGTTCATAAATTGTGTTGTCCTGTATGACACTTCATGCCAACCAATTCGGTATCCAATACCGGAGAACCACATTGTTTAACAAGCAAGGAATACAGCCATAACATGTATCTTCTATATGCCTAAGTTGGACATCTCCAACCTTTTATTTTCTGCCAAATATTTTATAGATTCTCTTTCAGCAATTCCTTTTCTTTTTTTTTAAAGAATCTATCAACATCAATAGTGGTGTCATCAACATGACACATGGTACAAAGCATATACAGCCAACTACTAATACCTTTGGACTTGCACTTTGAGGTGGATCACCATCATCAAATGTTTGGCATTCTTTCAAAATTCCATTCTTTAGTAATCTTTAAGTGTAGTAAACATTTTACTTACATCTTCTACTAGGTTTCCTTTGACCCTTTCTTGGTTTTCAAGCAAACTCCAAGAAATCCTCTAGAACCTTCCAAAACATTCCGAAACCTTCTAGAACCCTCATACAAATACTCCGGAACATTTCCTAACTTAGAAAATGATCCCCAATATATGAATCTTATTCTCCGGACAATTCCGGATCTCCTCGTGATGTCCCGGATCCATTCCGAGACTCCGAACAACATTCGGCCTCCAACGCACATTCCATATCTACTTAAAACAACTTCGAACCTTAAGTGTGTCACCCTACGGTTCGTGAATATGTAGACATGATAGAGACACATCTCCTATCAATAACCATCAGTGGGACCTAGAGATCCATAATGGCTCCCAAATACTCAACGATGACTTCGTGATCGATAGAACCATTAACATACGAAACCAATTCCCTTTGTCACGCGATACTATACTTATCCGAGGTTTGATCGTCGGTATCTCTATACCTAGTTCTACCTCGTCACTGATAAGTACTCTTTACTCGTTCCGTGATATGTCATCCCTTGTGACCTAGTCACATGCTTGCACTTGCAAGCTAACTAGATGACATTCCACCGAGAGGGCCCAGAGCATATCTATCCGTCATATGGATGGACAAATCCCAATCTTGGTTCATGCGCTTCAACACATACTTTCAGAATACCCAATGACACCTTTATGACCACCCAGTTATGAAGCGGTGTTTGATGTCATCAAAGTATCCATCCGGTGATGGTGATTAACATAACCTCATGGTCGAAGGATTAGGTTACTATGTATTTTAAAGCTTATAGCAAACGAACTTAATGACTTGATCTTATGCTATGCTTACTACGGGTGTTTGTCCATCACATCATTCTCCTAATGATATGATCTTGTTATTAACGACATCCAATGTCCATGATCAGGAAACCATGATCATCCATTAATCAACAAGCTAGTTTAACAAGAGGCTTACTAGGGACTCTTTTATGTTTACAAAACACACAAGTATTAATGTTTCCGTTTAATACAATTATAGCATGGGATGTAAACATTTATCATAAACATAAAGATATAATAACAACCACTTTTATTATTGCCTCTTGGGCATATCTCCAACAAATCCTAGGGAACCCCCAAGGCCTATATAAAGGAGGGGGGAAAGGAGGAAGCCACAATACACCATATACAAGATCTAGATCCCATCTATCGCCTCCATGGCGGCACCCTACCGTCGTGCCGTTTCCATAGCCTCTACAGCTCCACCAAGATCCAAAAATCGCCATCAACACCATTAAGCCATCCAAGCAAGAAGAGGAGGAGAAGGAGGACGCCGCCATCACCACGCCGACGCCACCCTCACCGCGCCGCCATCACCATCTCCATCGCTGCTACTCCTTCATCCTTCCCCATCACGATCTCCGTGATGGGTTGTAACATGGCTTGAACCCCCTTTTATTAATGTTATGATGATTTGAGTAATTCAAGTGTGGTGTGTTCTTGTTAATTAATATGTTTGTGCTTTCTCTTTACATTGTGTTATTCCTGATATTATTCTAGTGATTGGAGACGTCCAATCCATTGTTGAGGAATTTATTAGGGATTCACGGAGTGCCATAAAATTTATCATTTGTCTCTACTCTTACATGGGTACCTGACAAGCCCATGGGTAGAACTAATAGGCTATTTGCTATAAGTGATTTGCGGAGGCAATAGCAGCTTAGGATGCACCGCCCGGAGTTCCTTTAAGATCACTCATGATATAGATATGTATAGTGTTGCGAATTGCTTGACCCCAAAGTGATAGATGGGATATCTTTTGACTAGCACACTTGCTTAGGAGTACGGTTGTCCATAGAACTTAATGCCTTTGCTCTGGTTTACCTTGATTGGTCTTGTTACCTTAATACACTATTCTCTTACGAGATGACCCATGTCCGAAGATGGTGTGGACAATTGAGTTGTCTAGTTGCCACTTACCAACGGTGGGAGACAAAGGTATATGAGGGACCGCCACAATTACATTTAACAGCTATTCCATAAGCACTTATCATGCACACCGGTATACACAACATTACTTGAGGAATCATAGTATTAATATTTCATCTCACTACATTCACATCTTTTCAGTTTTACTTTTGTTCTAGTTTTCTTCTAGTCCTAGTAGTAGTTATTACAAAACATCTTCAATTCATTTATCCTAGCAACTTATAGAATAGGCTATTCCCAAACTACGGTTTAGGTGCGAACGTGGTCGCATTGACAACGTGCCCGCGGGGTCGTGTTCGCCGAGCTCCCATCGGGACAAACTCTTTAAATATTTGGTGCTACAAGTACTGCGATAACCCAGTTATTGGTGCAGGAACCCAGTCCATCACGCACCACGTCATGAGGCTCAAGACCATGATCTTCGTCGTGAGGCCCATGTGCCTAATACACATCACCAACTAAGGAACGAGCCTCCTCTTCGTCAACAACCGTGTCAAGAGGCTCCACATCCTCTACACCCTCATGAGGACCAAGCGCCTCAACCTCGTCATCCACCATGCAAGAGAAAGAGCAAGCTCCTCAACAAGGTCGCGAGAACCAAGTTCCACCTCCTCAATAGTAAGCACATCAACAAACTCGCCAAGCTCGTCGCAATGATTGCATGGAAGACGAAGACCGTCAGCACCATGGAAACCACCACCACCGTGACCGCAATGAGGAAGAAACCTTTGGCAAGATCAAGTTCACGATGCCCAAGTTCACCGGTTCAAATGATCCCGAAGAATACCTCTCATGGGCGCTCAAAGTCGACAAGATATTCTGTATGCACAACTATAGCGATGAGAAGATGGTCTCCATGGCCTCGCTTGAGTTTGAGGATTACACCAACCTTTGGTGGGAACAAGTCTAAGTTGCTCATGACGCAAGAGAAGAGCCCCAAATCACAAATTGGCATGACATGAAGGCTCGTATGAGATTTGATGACCCACAAGTATAGGGGGTGTATCGCAGTATTTTTGATATGTAAGAGTGTCGAACCCAACAAGGAGAAGAATGTGTTGACAAGTGGCTTGGAGCAGGAATTCTCTGTAAATACTTAACAAACATATTTTAAGGTTTTTTTGATAATGCAGATAAATAAAGGGCGAGTAAATAAAATACAATAATAATCATTGTAGCAAGTGGCCCAATCCTTTCTTTAGCAAAGGACAAGCCTGTTGTATTACTTAAGATGACCAAACCTTCTCGAGGACACACAGGAATATCGTCAAGTGCTTTTGCTTCATATAGTTGATTAATCTTCTTTAGTTAGATAAGTGTTGTGTGGGTGAACCTGTGCTAATGTACTGACCTTCCTAGTACTAATACATACTTGTGATTATACCCCTTGCAAGCATCGCAAGTACAAGAAAGTAATTAAGATAGAAACCTAACCATAGCTTTGATCTCTAAGATCCTACACTCCCTTGTTCAAAGGTTTCCTAATGGGGGTTTAGGTTTCTGTCACTCCAGCAACCCCTACAATTAGTAGCCAAATACACAATGCATTCCCCCAGGACCATAAAGCTGAAGTATCATGTAGTCGACGTTCACATGACACCACTAGAAGAATAACACCACAACTTAAATATCACACCATTGAATCTTTCTCAACACAATTCCACTACTAACAACATGACTTCTCCCATGTCCTCAAGAACTAAACGAACTACTCACAAGACATCATATGGATCAAGGTAAGAGATGAAATAATGATAACTAACAATCTAAACATAAATGATAATTCAATGGTTCCACTCAATAGCATCAACTACAAGTAATCAACACCGGTAAAGTTTCCCCTAAGAACTATGCAAGATTCACCCCAATTGTTATAGCGGTATGGAGTGGTGATGATGGTGCTGGTGGAGATGATGGTGGTGGTGATGATGATGATCCCGATGAAGTACATCTCGATGACAGTGTTGATGGCGACGATCTCCCCTCTCCGAGAAGGAATTTCCCCGACAGATTTCTGCCTGCCGGAGAGCTCTTTCTCTCTCTGTAGTTTCTGAAGGAGATATGCCCTAGAGGCAAATAATAAATAGGTTTTTATTGTCATATCTCAATTAGTTCATAATAGTTTCATACTATGCTATAACTATATTAATACGAAACATTAATACACGTGTGGTATGTAAACAAACCGTGTCTCTAGTTACCTCTAGCAAACTAGTTCATTGGTCATGAGGATGATCTAGGGTTTCGAGATCATGGGAATTTATGCCAATTGACAATGAGGTCACATCATTAGTTGAATGATGTGATAGACAAACAACCCAACCAATTATATCTTAATGAGATCTAGTTACAAAGTTCACCATTAATGATAAAACTAAGGAAACCTCGTGACCTGTCCTTAGACTGTGAGATAATGCAAATCACCGTTCTGGAGGGAGCTTAGATGGTTATCAAGTATCACTCCGTGACTGGGTGATCGAAAAGGTGCTACTCATGTTTCCCAAAGGAGCGTGTAGAGGAGAACATATCAAGAGCAGGATTTGCCAATCCATGTAACGGATAGATACATATGTGGCCATCTTAGTGACGTTGCATTAACGAAGCTTGCAAGCGTGTGACTAGGTCACAGAATGCAACGACACGGAAACGAGAAAACAAGTTCATCAGTAACGAGATTGAATGAAGGTATGGAGATACCGTAGATCAAATATCGGATGAACTAGGTATCAAGTGGCAAAGGAAATGGGAAACGACTGTTTACGGTTCAAACGACATTGACATCGTGAATGCACAGGGGTCAATATGGGCATCCCGGTCCCGCTATTGATCATTGATGGAGATCATGTCCGTGCCATTCCCGAGTCATGGGGAAATACACTTAAGGGTATGATGAGCTAGAGATCCTCTGTAAGTTGGAATCACCATATCAAAGAGGGAAGGAAACCGGAAAAGTTCCATGAGAGAACCAGAATCGTTCCGGGAAAGTTCCGAAGTCATTCGGAGGAAATCAAAAGGGAACCGAAAGGTGTTTCGGGTCAAATCGGATTTTGTAATAGGTGTTTACATATTAATTAATGTAATTAATATTAAATATAATATTAAAATCTAATTTGAAGGGGTATTCCACCAATGGGCCAAACTTCCTTGGGAAAAAAGGGCCCATTAGGGAAAACCAAAGGAGGGAAGGGCCAAGGGCCAAAGGGCCAAGGCCCATGCGCCTCAAGGGGGCCCACCCGGTTAGCCTAGGGCTGTGCACGGGGTCGGGCCCACCCCAGGCTGGCTGGCCCATGAAGGCCCATGCGCCCCCCTCTCCCTTGTTTAGTCCCACATGGGAAACCCAAAGGGGAGGGCACACCCCTCCCCCTATATAAAGGGGTGCCCATGGGTGGGAATAAACACACCAATATTTGGAGAAGTCCTTTGGTGGACTTTCTCCTTCCCTCTCACTCTCTCATCTCCATGCATTGGTACGGTCCCAAGTAAGGACTGTCCGAGCATGAGACACCGCACCTACAGCACACCGTTGCGCTGCAGGGATTCCAAGCCGGAGATCTACTTCCGCACTCCCGACAGGGATCAAGGAGTCGGAGGTCGTCATCATACACTGTATGTGTACGAAACCACGAGGGGCCTCACTTGAGGCACCTTGGATGTCGTGAGCTTGAGCTGCTACACGATGAAGATGGAACAAGGGGTGACCTGCGAGGAGCATCACGACCTTGAGGTCGGCTACGGCTTTGACTACTTCAACCACGTTCCCCTCGGAACGTTAACCGCGTACGGTCTACAAGGGTATGTATTCTATACGCTCCGGACGTTACTGCATTACTACATAGATAGATCTTGGGCGTTAGGAGGTTCCAACGTAGGAAACTTTTTGTTTTCTGCTGCGGAACCCTTCAGTGGTATCAGAGCTGATCTATGCGTAGGAGTGTTGTACGGCCAGTACACACATGTATTGTGCGGGCATTGATCCCTTAGTTGTTACCCTCTAACATGTACTTGTTTATATCGCTGTATTGTTTGATGAAGCGGCCCGGACCGACCTTACGCGTATTCGTATGCGAGACTGGTTCCACGCTCAACATACGGCTTGTACCGTATAAGTGGCTAGCGGGTGTCTGTCTCTAATTCAATAGTTGATATTACATTTACAATGGAGGGCTCCGAAAAGGGTGTAGTAGAGACAACTGTTGGATCCATGTTGTGGTTGGAAAGTTCGTAGATTAGAAATGGTTCTATTGCGAAAGCCCAAACAACCACGTAAAATTTGCAAAAGATAAAGTAGAGGCATGTAACTTTATTTTGTAGGAGGGATTGTGTTATGATATGGTATTGGTCGTTAGAAAGGTAAAGTAGTTTACTTTTATGTTACTAAGTTAAGTAGTAATAGCCATCGTTCTCATGGACGACTGGGTGGTGGCATCGTCGACTTGGCGTCAAACCAAGGGCAAGATGGAGATCATGTTGGAGCGCTCGATGGAGATCAAGGCGCAAGAAGAAGGACCATATCATATCACAATACACATGTGATGTTGATACCTGCTTTATATCTTATTATATGCTAGTATTAGATACTCAACGGTAGCAAATAAGATAATCCCTATATAATTCCAATGATAGTGTTCCCCTTGTGTGTGCACCACCAAGAAAGTTTGCCATTATGAAGCCGACCGTGACGATCGGGGGCTAGACATATCTACATTCGCATACAATGGGTGTAAGCCATGTTGCACAGCGAATACACACAAGTTAGATTTGGCGAGCCTAGCATGTGTAGACATGGCCTCGGAACACAAGAGATCGAAAGGTCGAGCATGAGTCACATGGTTGATGTGATTGACATTAGGAAATGTCTACCTTTGATGCTGCACTGATGGCCGTGATGATCGGGGGAGGTGCAGATGATTGGGATCATGTGATCACTAAAATCATCCAGGGGATGACAATTTTAGTGAGAGCTCAATTAGGATTGAACTCATATTATGAACTTAGTCTTGATGTCTGCTTGCAAATATCTTAGTAGATCTTGGCATATCCCATTGAGGTCCTTTGTGACCATGGGAATATACTTCTTGATGTGGAACTTGGAAAAAAGGGTCCAAGTTCATAGATTAATACCCACGCCTGAGGGATATCCTTGTAAAAGGTGATCTTCTCTTCTTGATACAATGACCATTAGGAGATAATCCGATGACTCCGCAATGTCTGTGTGTTCTTCGTAATCATCTAATAAACCATTCTCCATTTGATGGAGAGTTGGATTACAATCTTGTATTCTACGAGATCAGGCACATAAAGTATGAGCCGTTGGATGAGTTTTCTTCCATGATGGATGAAAAAGAGAATATTTGGAGAAACACTTAGCAATATTGCATTAGAGTTATGAACTCTCAGAAGGGCTTGATTTCAATGGAGGTCATAAATGAAAAAGGGTATATGTTAGATATACAAAGTTATAAATGTAATTCTTGCAAAACTCGTTGCAGTTTATATAAGTATTGGATACTTGTCCCGTTTTGTGAAAACGGGATGGTCTGCTTGAGAATTGCTTGAATTCAGGCAATCTGGCAAGATGACGTCAAGAAAAATAGTTGATGGCCAACATTACCCCTTTCCTCAAAGGTTTATCATTTGGATTAGTGGACTTGAAAATAATTTTGTAATCCTTGTTTGTGTGTCTTGCTTTTGGCGAGACGATTGTTCATATGAACGAGTTACAAGACAGTTGTACTATTCTTATGAACAATACCATTATGGTCACATTACGATTATAAATGAGTTATTCTCAACACTATGTTAATGATAATAGTTTAAACATTTATAAAAGGATTAGAATGCTAAAAGATATCAAAAGTTTGATTATGATATGACACTAGTGTTTAAGTCATTTTGGTTATTGCATGTTCTTCATTCTAAATGAAGATCGGGGTCTTATATGCTTGATCTAGAGACTTTGCAAAACCATGCCACGTTGGGTAGAATGACTAAAAACTCTGCATTCTGGTAAAATGGTGATATGCGAAGAAATATTGAACTTTATACATAATGATATATCGTATTTTCAACAAATAGTGGAAATCATTATTTCACACTTCATTATGGATTTAAGTGAATATGTATATTTACTTAATGAAACATAAGTTTCAAACTGTTTTGAATTGTTCAAAAGATTTCAAAGTGAAGGAGGATATTGAATTAACAAGAATACAAAAGCCTTTTCGATTTGATCGACATGACTAAAGTATTTAAGTTAATTTTAGCATAAAAGGACATGTGAAAGAGGTTTCACAAATTATGATAATAGGGGCAGTTTCAAAGTGTATTGAAATGTCTAAATATCATAATCATTATGTATTAGATACATATGTTATAATATTATCTCTTATCAAGGTTATAGTTATCTTTTAGAGTTAGAGATCAAAATGAGCAAACACTCGGTTGACATACAAAGGAACATCTAAAGATTCGTGGAAACAACACCATAAGAGTTATGGCATGTTTGAGTTTCTAGAGTTTTCGATAATTCGAAATCGTGGCAAATAAACAAGTCTTTGTAGCGTATTCTTAGGAAACTATGAATACATGTTCCATAAAGGGCAAACCTGCTGTTGTCCAAAGTTGATGTGTCTTGATGAAGATACAGGTGGAACAAAGTAAAAGATCAAAACAAGGTATTTGACCTTGCCTCCAAATTGTTCAGTGGCACAGCAGAATTTGTTTCATGAAACCGAACTCTACAAATAGAGGAGAAACTAATGATAATGATCATTAAATTTTGGGTGAATACTTTTACTAAAGAAAGTAGGATTCAACAATATATACTCTACAAGTTCGTGGAAATATATTATTGATTCACTTGTCATGTTTATGAACAAGACATACCTAGGAATTACAAAGAAGCGTGATGGACCTAAGTGCGAGAAATGACTAGGAGTCATAAAATCCTATATTAAGTTACATTTAAGATTGTAAAGTAATATGTTACTTGATCTTATTAAGTAAAGAAGTTTACTTGATATTTCTGAATGACTTCAAAGTCATAAGGTGAAAATGAAACTTAATGAAGACGTAAAAGCTCGATTTGTCTCAAAGTATGGAAAAATTCAAGGAGTTGACTACAATGTAGCGATGCTTGAGTCTATTGGATTTACACCAGCAATATATGGATATTGGAATCTCGTAGCTGGAATTCTCAATTTGATGATGATCAAACAATTTTGGAATGTCCAAGATTATAGAGAGGACATGCATTTGAGTGGGAGCTAATTAGCTTGGCCAAATCTTAATATGTAAGAGACATATTTTGAGTGGGATCTAAGTAGCTTGGCTGAATCATAATATGTATCAGACATATTTTGAGTGAAAGCTAAGTGAAATCCCTGAATCTCAAATATGGATGTCATATTTGAGTGGGAGCGTGAGATCATTCTAGGATATGTGGACGACATATGTGAATGATGTGATTGGTATTGATAACATTTAATTTAGTAAATATGGATGAAGTTGAACAAGTTATTAAACAATAAGATCTATCGAGATAGATTGGTAAGTTTAATAAACATCACAGTTGAATGCTTCCTAGACTTGATTTTGAAGATGTTCAGAATATACTAGATGAGATTCTGAAGTAGTTCAGAATGGAACAAGGAAAAGAAAGAGGTTCTTACTTGTATCAAGCATTGAGTTAGTCTTAGTATTGCAATGATGGTTAAAATGAAGAAAGAGATGTGTTGCATCTCCTATGCCTCAGTCATAGGTTCTTCCATACAACCATATTGCATACTCGACATAATGTGACCCAAAGTTCTGGTTGGAAGGACAAGCTCTTAACTGTAAGAACATGTCTTCAAGTGATTCTTGGGTTAATCACTGAACCAGAATTAAGTTTGTGCTTAAATGGCAAGAAGCAAAGTAAGTGGCATAGTTGCATTTCATGCACTAGGATCTACATAGATATAGAAGTATAAAGGCTCCATCTGATGTGATGTATATTATTATGGCGGGGCTAGTTCGCTTTTAACGTAGAATGATGTGTCCCAGGGCACAGTGCCCATGAGAAAGCCCTCGAGGTTGATCTAAAGTTACTGTAGGCTCCTGGAAATCGGCCTCGTTCTGCTGCCATAACTATCGTATATACGCAAAGGATTGCAAAGTGTGTTTTGAAGTTTAGATGACAACAGTGAAAACGACCATCATTATAAACAGTAGAAACAAAGTCTCACTTTGTTGCCAAATGAATACTTCGACCCATTATGAGATAATGGTGTGAATGTCAAAGTTAGGAAGACATTAATGATTTGCAAAGACATTATGATCTGGTAAAATAGAACATGGACACGACGTTTTCCATAAGCATGCATGATCAATAAACACAAATGTGATATGGTTTATGATGAGTAAAATGCAAGCTAGATTATTTGTACTCTAGTGCAAGTGGAAGACTGAAGGAGATATGCCCTAGAGGCAAATAATAAATAGGTTTTTATTGTCATATCTCAATTAGTTCATAATAGTTTCATGCTGTGCTATAACTGTATTAATACGAAACGTTAATACACGTGTGGTATGTAAACAAACCGTGTCTCTAGTTACCTCTAGCAAACTAGTTCATTGGTCATGAGGATGATCTAGGGTTTCGAGATCATGGGAATTTATGCCAATTGACAATGAGGTCACATCATTAGTTGAATGATGTGATAGACAAACAACCCAACCAGTTATATCTTAATGAGATCTAGTTACAAAGTTCACCATTAATGATAAAACTAAGGAAACCTCGTGACCTGTCCTTGGACTGTGAGATAATGCAAATCACCGTTCTGGAGGGAGCTTAGATGGTTATCAAGTATCACTCCGTGACTGGGTGATCGAAAAGGTGCTACTTAGGTTTCCCAAAGGAGCGCGTAGAGGAGTACATATCAAGACCAGGATTTGCCAATCCATGTAACGGATAGATACATATGTGGCCATCTCGGTGACGTTGCATTAACGAAGCTTGCAAGCGTGTGACTAGGTCACAGAATGCAACAAAACGGAAACGAGAAAACAAGTTCATCAGTAACGAGATTGAATGAAGGTATGGAGATACCGTAGATCAAATATCGGATGAACTAGGTATCAAGTGGCAAAGGGAATGGGAAACGACTGTTTACGGTTCAAACGACATTGACATCGTGAATGCACAGGGGTCAATATGGGCATCCTGGTCCCGCTATTGATCATTGATGGAGATCATGTCCGTGCCATTCCCGAGTCGTGGGGAAATACACTTAAGGGTATGATGAGCTAGAGATCCTCTGTAAGTTGGAATCACCATATCAAAGAGGGAAGGAAACCGGAAAAGATCACAGAGCTATGGTTCAGCTGTGTTTCCGAGATCTTCATCCGGCGTAGCATTTCGACATAGAGAATATTGATGCTGCTACCACCATCCATGAGGGTCTTGGAGAAACCATAACCGTCAATAAGTGGATTGACGATTAAGGCGGCATTGATGAGTTTACGCGCACCTTCAGTGATCATGTGTCCATCCACCGATGCTTCTTTTTTCGGCTCGTCTGGGATAAGTGCTCCATCCGAGTCTTCCTCGTATTCCTCGGTAATCACCTCCTCTGTCAGAGGGTCTTTTGTTGGGGTCTTGTTCTTCTTGTTCTTCTTCTTTGCCTTCTTGGCAGCGCCGGTAGCAAAGAAGGCTTTGGGTCCGTTTCTCGGAGTCAAGCTCTGATCGGTACTTTCAGACATCTGGACCTCGGGATTATCTCCGACGTCCATGTCATCCTACGCTTTGGGAGAGTGTTCCCCGGATCCTTCATCCATGGCTTCTCCTTCTTCTGCAGCTTTGGAGTTGTACTCCTCCTCATATTCCGCGGAGAACTTTCGGAAATCTGCCGATGTCATAGATTCATCCGAGGATGCGGGAACGTCGGCGTTTGTTCCAATTGCCTCCAGCACCGAGTCGGTGTTTTCTCCAGCATCGACAGAGCCGGATCTGGATCCAACATATCCGACGAAGTGCGATGCGTGCTTCCTGAGGTACCTGCGGCTTTCGCGATCAGCCATATCGAAACTTTTAATGGTTTCGAGGATTGCATCTGCGCTAGCGCCTTGCAGATCATACGTCTTAGTGTGCACCTGAGGAAAGGCCTGTCTGTCCCGGCATCGTCAGAGCCGGAATCAGTGTCTTTGATATGCTCCTCCTGGATTTCGACTTCCACGGGTGGGTCGATTTGGGATCCGGCTTCTCCAGGTAGATCCACTCCAGGTTCGACTTGGACCGTGAGGTCTTCTTCAGGCTCGGATTTCTCCACTATCTCCCGCAACTGGTGCGGGCTGGGTGGGATGAGGGTTTTCTGAGATCTGGAACTCTACCACCTCCGCGGACAAAGGGGACCCAGAAGATTCTTCTGCCTCTATCATCACCGCTAGGGTGGGTTGGGCAGTTTCAGCGAAACCGATGTAAACATCGATCTCGCCAAAAGACATGATTGTGTAGGCAGTCACAGCTTCCCTAGCCGGAATCCAAGTCTCGTTGAGAACGATGAGAGGGACGTCGCTGGCGTAGAGGATGCGGCCGACGGCGATGGTCTCGCCAATTCCGATTCTTGCAGATTCCGCTCGGAACGCATATCCGAAGCTCACTTGCCCCACGATGGGCGCCAACTGTCGTTGGATTGATGACAAGTACGCCATGAGGGGGTCCTCGAGGCGTGCGGAAGAGAGGGGGGTGAGACGTATGGTATTCCGGGACGGTGAGCACACAAGTTTACCCAGGTTCGAATCCGCCGGCTTTGGACGGATCCTACTCCTGCTAGCAATCCAGTAATACGGTAGAGCCGGAATATGGGTTACAATGGTATCGCCTGTGCGAGTTGAGGGTCTAAAGTATTGGGTGTTCTAAAGGCTCTCCCTAGGACAGCTTATATAGATATCCGGCCTAGGGTTTATAGGAGAGATCAATCCGGCTACGACTAAGAGTTGGTTACAGAGTACATCTTGAACTACAAGTAACATTATGGGCCTAAGTCGGTAAGTCTTCTAGGCCTTCCCGTAGCCGGATTGGACCCCGTCTTCTCTCCCGATTGGGCCGCCCGTGAAGCAAAGCTCTAACCCGAAGTGGGCCACCCTGGTCAGTGAGGAACTGTGAGGATACCTGGAAAGTATATCCCCAACAGGCACCTTGGATGTTCTGAGCTGGTGCTGCGACACGATGAAGAAGGAGCAAGGGGTGACCTGCGAGTCGCATCGCGACCTTGAGGTCGGCTACGACTTCGACTACTTCAACCACGTTCCCCTCGGAACGTTAACCGCGTACGGTCTACAAGGGTATGTATTCTATATGCTCCGGCCGTTCCTACATTACTACATAGATAGATCTTGGGCGTTAGGAGGTTCCAACGTAGGAAACTTTTTGTTTTCTGCTGCGGAACCCTTTAGTTTCCGCCCCGCAGAGGCGGCGGAACCTTTATGTGGTCGCTCCCCAAGTGTTAGGGTTTCGGGAGGATAATATTCGCCAAAGAGCAGAGCTAGAGGTGGGCCAGGGTGGCCACACCACCTTGTGGCCCGGCCAGGGCTGGCCCACGCTAGGGGGTGGTGTGGCCCCCCTATGGCCCACCTCCGCGCCCCCTTCTGGCTTCCTTCGTCTTCTGGAAAAATAGGATTTTTCATGTGTTTTCCGGGATTTTCTGATCTTCGCGATTTTCGCCTCCAAACAGTGCCTTTTCCATCAGAATCCTGACTTCAGCGGTCCATCCTCCAGAAGTCATCAACCATGCAAAAACAGATGAAATCTTATAAGTATCATCTCTTAATACGAAATATATCGATGAATAATAGTAAATTATGATATAGAATAGTGATGCAAAATGGACGTATCTGAAGGGAATATGCCTGAGAGGCAATAATAAAGTGGTTATTATCTTATTCCATGTTTATGATAAATGTTTATTTTGCATGCTATAAATGTATTAATTGGAAACGTTAATACATATGTGTTTAATAAACAAAATACAAAGTTCCTAGTAATGCCTCTCATATAAACTAGCTCGTTGATTAACAAGATGATCAAGGTTTCCTGATCATGGACATTGGATGTTGTTAATAATGAGGTCACAACATTGGTGGAATGATGTGATGAACATTCATCCGAAGTATAGCATTACGATAAAAGTCATTATGTTTATATTTCTATAACATCATACGAAGTAATCTTAGTCCTTAGACCATGAGACCATGTTAATTGCTAACACCGGAAGAGTATCTTGATAACATCAAACGTCACACCGTAACAAGGTGAATATAAAGGTGTGTTCAGTGCTACAAAGGTGTTATGTTGAGGCTCATGGATCAAGAGTGGGATTTGTCCATCCCGATGACGGATAGACATATTCTAGGCCCTCTCGGTGATATCACATTAAGATAGCTTGCAAGCAAGTGATGAGATCACTAGAATGTTATATCACGGGAACGAGAAAAGATTGCATGTCGGTAACGAGATCAAACTAGGTATTTGGATGCCAATGATCGAATCTCGGACATGTAATATATCGCGAGACAAAGGGATTTAGTTACTAGCGTTAAAGGTTCTCACGATCATAGAAGTCATCGTTGAATGTGTAGGAGTCAGTATGGATCTCTAGGTCCCGCTTCTGATTATTGATCTGAGAGGGGTCTCGATCATTTCTGCATTATTCGTGAACCGCAGGGTGACACACTTAAGGGATACCGACACCATTTGGAGCAAATATGTTTTAGATAAAAATTTAAGAAAGCGCTGGAATTATTTCAATAGACACCGAAACTGTTTCGGGTGAAATTGCTGAAATTGGTTCTGCATGTAATATTGAAATGTTGCAAGGGGTTTTATGTGAATGTTTGTTAATTAAAGTAATTAACAAAATTTTGAATAAAATTAAAATTTTGAATAAAATTAATAAAAGAGTTTTATTAAATGAGAGAGCATTAAATTTGGAGAAATTTAATGCATTTAAAGTGGGACTTTAAAAGAGAATGCGAAGGGGCAAATTTATGTGGAGGGAGTTACCACCACATGAATGAGGAGGTGAGGGGTCACCCCTTGGGCGCCGGCCATGGGGAGGGGCACCCTCCTCCTCCTATAAAAGGCCCCCCTCACACCCCTTCTTCCTCACACCTCCTCGTGAAGGATCTCTCTCCCCCTCTAGTTATTCCCCATTATCTCGGATTAGCGAGATACATGTTCCCGGTGGTTTTATCTGGAAAGGCGTTGCTGCTTCTGCTGCTTTGCTGGAGCGAGGGACAGAGGTTGTCGGGGTACTGGACGTGTGTGCGATCACGGATGCACAGCTGCTTTGCGGTGCTGGACTTTGTGGTGCTGGACTTGCTGGAACTGGATCTGATGGACGTGCTGGAGCCGGACCTGCTGGACTTCATCATGATCTTGAGATCGGCAAGTGTACGACTACATCATCCACGAGTTCCAACTCATTAACAAAGCTTTGTTGTCTTCGAGGGTAAGCTCTCTATGGATGTATATCCACCCGTTACTTGTATCTAGTAGATAGATCTTGGTGTATAGTTCCCATCGTAGGAAATTTGTTGTTTTCTATGCTGCGAACCCAACAGTATCAACTCCCCCCAAGCTTGGACTTCGCTTGTCCCCAAGCGAAAACTGAGCTCAATAAACATGACCTTAGGTTTATGGAGTGAAGTGTCGATAAAAGAATACGGACAAGAAGCATCACATTCATCAATACATAAATCATAATAGAAAACAACTCACTATTATATAACGTAACTTGCAATAAGTAAAGGAAACACAATAAGATTACACAAAGTAAATCATAATTAGTAATGGAAAACTTCGTTTTTGGTCAAAGGATAGTTGACAGTTTGCAGGAGTTCAAACATAATGAGGTTTTCAATGATAGCCTTCAAAGTAATATTTACTAAGATAAGAGTAATGTGCAAAACAAGGAACATAAGAAACATGATTGAATAAATCATCATATGAATGAATGAAACACAACAACCCAAGAATACTTGCTGAGGTAGAAGGGAATAGGTTTACTGACTCAACTAAAAAGTAAAAGATAGGCCCTTCACAGAGGGAAGCAGGGATTTCAAGTTTCATAAAGAGCTTCCAAAAATTATGGTACTCTTAGCTTTCAGCTCTCATTGCCCCTATCATAATCATCTTTAGGTGATTAAGGTTAAAGCGATCAAATATGAGGATATGCTTGACAATTTATAAGCTGAAAATCTCATGCCCCTTGCTTACGAGTACCATTCCTCATGCTACTCAACTTTAGTCACAAGTAAGTTCTTATCATTGTAAATACATGTGTATCATAGAGAACCGCCAACGGGTACCCCTTGCCCGATGATACGGAAGATTCCGCATATCAAAATGACAAGGCAAGCAGACAATGAGCATCTCAGTAATCCTTTTATTTCCTATTTGCATAGGGTCTCTTTTTTTCTTTCCTATTTGCATAGGCTTTTTTTCTTTTCTTTTTTTATTGAGGATGCTTCATATATTGCTCACTATGGTTGGCAGGTTTCCACCATGACTAGGCATGGCTTAGACCAGCCGCCTAGGAATTTCTCTAACACATATACGAACTCAATGAGACTTACAAGCTCCCCTTTCATTTCACACCGCCGGGATCCATAAGCAAAAGAACATGATATCAACTGAATAATAAGTGCAATGTTGAAAGCGTTCCCCATGATAACATGGTTCTGCTAATTCACAACTTACAAAACGCAAGCATATACGCAACATAGATGGGCACAATGGTTCAAGTTTATTAAGTGCAAGAAAAGTAAAGTGTGCCATCAAGTTCGTGAGAGCTTTAATCACTAATTTTCACATATCAAATTTAATTCGGAAGGTAGATAAAAACATGAATTTACTTGGAATAGCAATAATGCTAATAGGTAGGTATGGTGGACACAAATGGCATAGGTTTTTGTTTAAGGATTGGATGCACGAGAAGCATTCCCTCTCAGTACAGGTTTAAGGCTAGCAAGGCTGGGTAGCAAGCATAAGAGTTGAAGGAAACAAACAAACATACAAGTGATAAAAACAAAACATGCAATCTTCCTTGGAAGCACAAAAGATCTTAACTATAGAATACCAAGCTTATGAGCCAATCAAGAAAGAAAGATGAAATTATATTTCTTAAAAGTACTTTTCTATTTTTCATTCAATTCTCAATTAGTGTTGCTACAGACCAAGCCAGGTTAGCCCAAACCAACTAAATTTACTTAATGATCCCAAAGTGATACCAATACTAACAACACGATCAATCATATAATAGAAATTGAAAACTAATATAAGATATGCAAAAGAATAAATGATAGAACTTCTCATTAATATTCCATAACGGCAACTCACACCAAGGGATACATATATATCTAACGGGAGGGGATACACTTCCATAATGCAAACCATCCTATATGATAACTTCTCTATTCATGATATGACTCTACTAAAAAGGTAAAAAGATAAAAGATAGTGATGTGATACCAAAGCACTCCTCCAAGATTGGAACAAACCAAGGGGACGCCAAAACCTGATGATGGATTACTCCTTCAGTGGTGGTGGTGTTCTCTCGATGAGCTTTTCAATCAATTTCCTCAAGTCCTCAATCTCGAAGGTGAGAGTACGAATCAATTCCGAGTTGTGCTCAATGCGGTTCATGATCATGTCGGGCTATGAATCCCAGCTCTTGCGATTCTTTCCCCACTCTTCCTCCTTGAAGTATTCTTTTCCTGCATGGTTAGAACGCGAAATATCCCAATTGGAGGGTAGTTTTTCCTTGGGCATATTTTGGAACTGATGCTCATGAATAAGGGTATGGAAGGGATTCTTGGTGCGTGGAGGAGGTGACCGTGAAGCCAAGCAATGACGCGGAACCTTCCCTCCAGAGGACATCCGTGCAGTCCTTTTGAACCTGGAAGGATTTGCCACCACTCCAATGCTTGCAATGGTGGTGCTGGTGTGCGGATGCTGGTTTTCCTCATCCTCCTCTTCAACTTCACTCTCGATCTCCTCCTCCTGCTCAGAGTCTTAGAGATCATCTTCCGCAGGTTCCTTGCCCTTATCATTGGCGGAGACCATTGTGCCTCTAAACTTTTAAGAATAGTTCCTGATAGAAACAGATCGAAATGAAAACACGACGAGAACACGATATACAAACCTTGGGGGGATTCGGGAAATTATATATTACGAAGTTTTACAATGAAAGGAAAGTACTGGGAGAAAACGGGTCGGAGATGGGCTCCGGGGTGGCCACACCCCCTGGTGGCACGGCCAGGTGGGCCCGCGCCATGGGGTGGTGTGAGCCACCCGGGCTCCATTTCCGTCCCTATTTCGACTCATTGATTTCCATGTTAGATAAAAACTGCAAAAATATAAATAAAATATAAATTGACAGATTTTTCGCGGACCTTTTCTTACCAGAACTATTACCTATTCAAAAACGGACTATGTAGGTCTCTGAATTTGGTCTTTGATAAAACTTTCCGGACTCACCGCTTGAATAACATCAATATCTTCATCTTCATAAAGCTTATTGCTTGAGTCTTTTAACCATTCACCATCTTATTACACCATCTTCTCCTATAAGCTGGAAATTTCTTTCACACAAAACTTCAGACAATTCTCATTAGCAACATTAGTGTATGCAGGGTAATAAACCTTTAAGTTCAATTTCAAATGAAATCCATCAAAACATAAGCTACTGAAACAACTCCTTCCGAAAGCCCAAAAAGAATTTCAAAAAGGAAACCGATTTAAGAGGCAAATGCAAGAGTGGCAAAAATTTGTCAAAACAGACCAGCAGGTAAAGATCAATTTTTTTGAAACTTTTCTGTTGCTCAAATCAAAAAGTGCAAAACTAATGAAAGTTAAATAACAACCTCGGGCAGAAGCACAAAAAATTAGAGCTCAATACGACTTATAGAGATTTTTCAAGAATTTTTACAACGAAGCACAAAAATTTGTTTCGGGACATCAACTTTCCCAAATATTACTTCTCTCTCATTAGAGGTTGATCTTGACACAAAAACCAAACAAAAAGGATAAGGAGAGGTTATTACCGAATTAATAACTTCCAAGACTCAAATAAACAAAAACAAATTGAAAGCAAAAATATATTGGGTTGTCTCCCAAACAGCTATTTCTTTATAGCCATTAAGATGGGCATGATAATTTCAATGATGCTCACATAAGATATAAATTTAAGTAAAAGAGAGCATCAAGAAGCAAATATACACATGTTTAAGTCTAACCCACTTCCTATGCAAAGGAATTTTGTAAGAAAATAAATTGTTGAAACCAGGGCTGCTAGCATAGGAAGGCAAAACAACTTGAACATAAGGACTTTCAGCATAAAGCGAGGAAACTTAATATTATTGAGATGCATTATAAAAATCTTCCCTCTCTCATAATAACTTTTAGTATCATGCATAAATTTAACAATATAACTATCACCTGAATTATTGTAGCAATGATCACTTATTCTAACAGAAAACACAGGGACACTAGCTCTCATAACACTACTTTGTGAAACAATATTAGGAGTACCTTACAGAGGATAGTGTGAACATCTTCTACATATTTAGTGACAAAGTCTTTCACATTTTCTATTACTGGTTCAACAACTATTTGTTCGTCAGGTTCAACAGCTTTATTTGTACTTTCATTAACCATACAAGCTATCATATAATGTTCCTTCACCTTGAATGGGAAAGGCATTTTCTCAATGTAAGGTTCAGGTAAAATATGATTAGCAGTATAAACTTCAGTATCTCTTACAAGAACACAATTAACAATATCTTTATATGGCGCATGATACTTGTTCCATTTCTTTTTAGCAATTTCAATATAAGAGGCAAAAGCCTTAAAATAATTTGCAATACTTTGAGAATCAAGACCATAAGAATTACTAATATTATGAAAGTCATCAGTTCCCATAAAAGATTTAATGCATTCATAATCATAATTTAAAGCTGACTTTCTTCCTTTATCATTCTCCCATGCTTCAGCATTGTCTTGGATATGGTCTAGAAGATCTCATTTAGCTTCTTCTTCCATGCATGTAAATGATCCAGCACAAGAAACATCCAATAGATCCTTATCATGAAGAGAAAGTCTTGCATAAAAGTTATTGATAATAATATTGTGAGGGAGCTCATGAATAGGACATTTGAGCATTAGTAACTTCAATCTCCCCCAAGCTTGAGCTATACTCTCTCCATCAAGAGGCCAAAATTTGTATATTAGATTCCGATCTTTATGAATCTCACTAGGAGGATAAACTTTTGAATAAAAGAGAGGTACTACTTCCTCCCATTCAAGAGATTGGCCATTCTTCAACATCTTATACCATTCCTCGGCTCTTCCTTTTAGTGATAATGAGAATAACTTCTTCTTGACTTGATTTGTTGTAATACATGCACACTTGAACAACCCGCATAATTCAGGTATAAAAAGCAAATGATCACCAGGGTGGACAGTTACATATCCAAAATAGTAGTTATCCATAACACGATCAACAATTCTTGTAGGTATCTTAAAAGTATCATTTTCAGCAGGTGGTGGTTCATCTACTACCTTAGCAGTGGTAGTAGCATTACAAAATAAGAAACTAAGTGAATTATCCATATTGAAATAAAGTAACTAACAGAACTAAACAATACTCATAGTAGAAGTTTCCTTTATCAGTTCCACTCTCCAATAGCACTTCACTCCTCGGCAACGGCGCCAGAAAATAGTCTTGATGACCCACAAGTATAGGTGTGTATCGCAGTATTTTCGATAAGTAAGAGTGTCGAACCCAACGAGGAGTAGAAGGTGTTAACGAGGGGGTTGGAGCAGGAATTCTCTGTAAATACTTATCAAACGGATTTTTAGGAGTTTTTGATAATGCAGATAAATAAAGTGCGAGTAAATAAAAGACAGATATAATAATTCCAGCAAGTGGCCCAATCCTTTCTTTAGCAAAGGACAAGCCGATTGTATTACTTAAGATGACCAAACGTTCTCGAGGACACACGGTAATATCGTCAGTGCTTTCGCTTCATATAGTTGATTAATCTTCTTTAGTTAGATAAGTGTTGTGTGGGTGAAGCTGTGCTAATGTACTGACCTTCCTAGGACTAATACATACTTGTGATTATACCCATTGCAAGCATCCGCAAGTACAAGAAAGTAATTAAGATACAAACATAACCACAGCTTTAAACTCTGAGATCCTACACTCCCTTGTGCAAAGGTTTCTTAACGGGGGTTCAGGTTTCTGTCACTCCGGCAACCCCTACGATTAGTAGCCAAATACACAATGCATTCCCCTAGGCCCATAAAGGTGAAGTATCATGTACTCGATGTTCACATGACACCACTAGAAGAATAACACCACAACTTAAATATCAAACCATTGAATCTTTCTCAACACAATTCCACTACTAACAACATGACTTCTCCCATGTCCTCAGGAACTAAACGAACTACTCACAAGACATCATATGGATTAAGGTCAGAGATGAAATAATGATAAGTAACAATCTGAACATTAATGATAATTCAATGCTTCCACTCAATAGCATCAACTACAACAAGTAATCAACACCGGGAAAGTTTCCCCTAAGAACTATGCAAGATTCAACCCAATTGTTATAGCAGTATCGAGTGGTGATTATGGTGCTGGTGGAGATGATGGTGGTGATGATGATGATGATCCCGATGAAGTACAGCTCGATGACGGTGTTGATGGCAACGATCTCCCCTCTCTGGGAAGGAATTTCCCCAGCTGATTTCTGCCTATTGGAGAGCTCTTTCTCTCTTTGTAGTTTCCGCCCCGTAGAGGCGGCGGAACCTTTCTGTGGTTGCTCCCTGAGTCTTAGGGTTTCGGGAGGATAATATATGCCAAAGAGCAGAGCCAGAGGTGGGCTAGGGTGGCCACACCACCTGGTGGCGTGGCCAGGGCTGGCCCGCACCAAGGGGTGGTGTGGGCCCCCTGTGGCCCATCTCAGCTCCCCCTTCTGGCTTCCTTCATCTTCTGGAAAAATAGGATTTTTCATGTATTTTCCGAGATTTTCTGATCTTCGCGAATTTCACCTTGAAACGGTGCCTTTTCCTCAGAATCCTGACTTCAGCGGTCCATCCTCCAAAAGTCATCAACCATGCAAAAATAGATGAAATAACATAAGTATCATCTCTTAATATGAAATATATCGTTGAATAATAGTAAATTATCATATAGAATAGTGATGCAAAATGGACGTATCAAGATCCCGCTTTGTTCCTTCGCACTATACGCATGACCTCTTCAACAAGCTTCAATTGCTTAGTGATGAGTGCATATTTGCATCATATTTTATATTATAATTTTGCATTGTAGTTGTAGGATCTTGGTATTTTACGGGATACGCGTGCACATTTTATGTCTGTTTTCACCAGGATCAGGACAAATGATGGATACAATGGACACAATTCTTGGAGCAGTTGTACTAGGGAGAAAAGGAGTAAAAAACAACATAAATCACTTATTTGGGAAATATCAATAATACCATAAGAAAACCCGAAGCGATCAAGGTATACAGATGGTTTAATGGCCAACTATACGGCGGGAATAAAATTTTCGAGCGTATAGTTAGCGCCGCCACCGCCTCCTCAAATAGTTTCACCCCGTGCAACTGGATGAGGGAGACGACATACAGAACAACCAGAAATCGTTGAGACCTCACCTCCTAAAGGCATCTGGAGGGGGAACTCGTCCATCGGGGATCCATCTTCTCCCTGCAGATCCGGGAGGCTAAGGCATCGATCTTCATCATCAACCGCTGCATCACCACCATCCCCATCCATCCCATCTACATCTTGTCTAGATCTTGTTGTAATTTCTGTATTCATTGTAGATTTATACAAGTACTATTTATCTATGATACATTCCATTGATATTGCCATGATGTTGATTGCCTCCATGTCTGAGTAGATCATTAGTTCTTGGGGAGATGGATAAACCCTAGTATGAGATTGAAATAAGAAAAAGTTTATTATGATATTCATCGCTGTGACCATGTGTTATATTGTCTTCATCTTGATGTTGGGAGAAGTCGACCTCTCAATATTTGCCTCTTATGGGGACTTGATGGAGGTAACTACTTGTTGGTAGACGGGGGTGTGTTAGAATTTACAGTGACTATAAAGCTGTTGGAACCCCTTACGTATCAACTTGGGAACCAAGGAAACTCACAGAACACTATCCATGCATGGGATACATCCTACGGGATTACGTCCCTTAATAGCACAATAATTCGAATGATGTTGATTGCTGACTGTTGTGGTTATGTGATATCTTCGATCCGGATTACAGATGTAGTATAACTCTTTTTCCCTAGTAGACCTAGGTTTATCGAATCCTTGGGAAGTAGAAGCGTAGTGAAGTTATTTTAACGGACCTTCGGGAGTTTTAGAATTCCTTTTGTGTTTTTATCGGACCAAGAGTTTGTGTCTTTTTGTTGTTGTCGATGATGGAGAGAGAGGGCATAGGGCATTCTGGTTCACCTGTAAGTGTGTAAACCATCTGATGGGAATAAAATATAGAAATAAAGCATGCATGCAATTGTTAGAGCAAGATAAATTATATGTGGGCAGTGCATCCATAATTTCTATTGCCTCCGCAACCGCTTATAGCAATAACCTACTAGTCTTATCCATAGAAGAAAGAGATCTAATGATATGCATAGTGATGTCACCCTTAATCCCAAGTAAATCCCTCACGTACAGCCGTACTACCCTTTCTGTCACTAGGGTTCCCAACCTGCAGATTAATCATTACTCATACTCCCTATACCTGGCTCAATCCTCGGGTCTTGGGTACCTTACAAGTCCTTGGATTGAGGCAAGAGAGGATACAATAATCATCATGTCATACAAACTAATACATGATACCATCTATGATAAATAGCATGCACAAAAAGCTACATGGCTAGGCCGAAGCCCTTAGCCCAAGGAGAATTACTCACACATAGAGATGAGATCAAAGATCATAAACATTGTAGTAGAAATCATGAGATTGATAGAAAATAGTCTTATAATGTCACCAATCGAAGAAGAGATCTACAATTACCAGTGGTGGATGGCTATGGTGGATGAGAGATTAGGTCTAAGTCTATTCCTCCAGTGGCTCGTCGGTATTGTGGATGGAGATCTGGGGGTGGCTGATGATTTCTGCGAGCGCCTAATTTTCATTGCCCGAGGCCTCTTTATATAGGGGTCCCTTCATGAAAGTTCTATTTGACCTAGGAGCGTCGATGTCAACTATACAACCAGAACAATATGGCCAGAATTTTATTCCGGTCGTATAGTTGGTCGTTAAAGCGTCTGCCTCCGATCCATGACTCCTGGTTTCTTCTGGTTGTTGGAAATCTCGTATCTTCGACTTTAACGTCATTATCTGTGCAGAAAAAAATAGAAAGAAAGGATTGCATACCCCTTTGAATATTAGCATTAGTGGAAGGGTTTAGAGAGATATTTCATCAAAATTATGAATAAAATCCAATTTAAATGTGGACGTAGATGGCTAAATTTCAGAGCCATCATTCTGAGGATGATGTGAGCAGTGGTTGCTGCCTATTTTTCCAAATACGAAGTTCCTCCCACACATACATAGTTGAGAATGTTCATGATAATATAATCTTTACTTTAGTTCCTTTATAATGCTAGTGGTGTATCCACTACTCTCTGAGAACGCCTTTTTCCCTATTACAGTTCCAATCTCTCTTACATACGCAATACTTACTTCCTGTGTTCAGTTGTTTTACTTTACTTATTGTTGCTCTTATACCAAAACCCCCCAAAACACCTTTTTACGCAATACTCGCATTTTATCTTATCACTTAGAACTTTATTTAGCATTTCTATTGTAGTATTTATTTCAAAAGTTATTAGACTTTAGACTCCTGCTACCTATGGGATCGATATATTTATTTCGAAACTAGCGATAAACGATATGTGCACTTGCAGTCATCACTTAGTCAAGGGACAAAGACCATGGAAGAGTACTTCAAGCAAATGGAGCTCAACATGATCCACGCCAACATTGAAGAGCGCAAGGAGCAAACAATGGCACATTTCCTCGTCATCTTGAGCCACCCAATCAAACGCATCGTCGAGTTCCAAACATACAATGACATGGTTAGCTTGTGCACATCACAACAAAAGCCGAGCATCAAGTGCAAGAGGACATCAAGTACAACAAGCCCGAGACATACTTAACCTACAAGCAAGCTCCAACCACTACACCAACAACCTTCAATGGAAGCTCCTCAAGTACCTCCAAGCCTTCCTTCAAGCCAACACTTCCTCAAGGAAAACCGCCCCCAAGTGGCAAGTATACAAAGAATACCATGCCACTCAATGCCAAATGCAACAAGTGTGGAGGAAAAGGACACAAGTCGGCCAAGTGTGGAAACAAGAAAGTATTGTTTATCCATGACAATGGCGACGAAGAGTACTTGCATGAAGATGAATTTGATACCCGAGTCAAGGACGCAATGACAAGGCAACATGTGGAAGATGACCAAGAACTCCTCATGTGTGAACATGATGGAAGTCCATCGCTTCTCATCACAAGAATCTTGACCACTCAAGCACAAGAGCAAGAAGATCAACGATCAAATATCTTCCAAACACGTGTCGGCATCAATGGGAAATCTATCAAGGTGATCATCGATGGAGGGAGTTGCCACAACCTTGCTAGCACCGAGTTGTGTGATAAGCTCAACCTCACCCTCCATCCACACAAGCACCCCTACCACGTGCAATGGCTAAGTGACCAAGGGTCCATGAAGATAAAGCACACCGTCTTGGTAACCTTCTCTATTGGCCCATACAAAGACACGGTGGAGTGTGATGTGGTCCCAATGATGGTTTGTCACATGTTGCTTGGTTAACCATGGCAATTCGACAAAGGTGCTCTACATGATGGTCGCACAAATTTTTACACCTTCAAGTGGCTTAACAAGACATGTGTTTTGCAACCGATGACTCCTAGCCAAATAATTGCGGACAATGCAAAGGCTTTAGCGAGGGTGCAAACCACAACACAAACTTGTGAGAAGAGTGGTGAGCGAGAGAACCACGTCATAGCGAGTGAGAGCCACAAGCCTAACTTGAGTGGAAAAACTAAGAGTGTTCTCCTTGCCACCAAAAGTGAGATGAGAGATGTGAGGAACAACCCATCCATCTTGCACTATGTTCTCATTTGTAAGGGACTAGCGCAAGGACCTAATGACTTGACAAATATTCCTCCCTCTTTGATGATTGTTTTGCAAGAATTCAAGGATATGTTCCCCGAAGAGCTCCCACATGGACTACCTCCTCTTCGCGGAATCGAGCATCGCATTAACGGCATACCCGGTGCACCCCTTCCAAACCGCGACGCCTACCGCACAAACCCGGAGAAGATGAAGGAGATCGTACGTCAAAATCAACCAACTCGTCTCCAAAGGTTTGATCCAAGTAAGCACTAGCCCGAGTGCGGTACCTGTGATTCTTGTTCCAAAAACGGATGATACGTTGCGGTTATGCATGGACTGCAGTCCAATCAATGCTACCAACGTGTGTTATCAACATCCAATACCATGTCTCGATGATATGCTTGATGATTTGTGTGGAGCCACTATTTTCTCGAAAATTGATCTTCGTAGTGGTTACCATCAAATACGCATAGCGGAAGGTGATGAGTGGAAAACCGCCTTCAAGGCCAAACTTGGTCTCTATGAATGGTTGGTCATGCCCTTTGCCTTATCTAATGCCCCATCCACCTTCATGCGCCTTATGAATCATATTTTACGTTCTCTCATTGGAAAAAGTGTTGTTGTCTATTTTGATGATATTCTTGTTTATAGAAAGTCACTTGAGGAACATGTTACACATGTAAAGGAGGTTTTACAAGTCCTTCGAGATGAAAACCTTTATGCTAATCTTCCCAAGTGTACTTTTGCTAAAGACAAGTTGATTTTTCTTGGTTTTGTTCTTTCTTCGAATGGAATTGAAGTCGATGATTTTAAAGTGAAAGACATTCGAGATTAGCCCATCCCCACAAATGTGAGTGAACTTTGAAGTCTTCATGGGTTGATCGGTTTCTATCATTGCTTTGTGAAAGACTTTTCTACCATTGCTTTTCCTCTCAATGAATTGACCAAAAAGAATGTCACTTTTGTGTGGGGCAAACCACAACAAAAAGCTTTTGATGAACTTAAAAAGAGGCACACCGAAGCACCTCTTATTTCATTACCGGATTTAAAAAAAAGAGATAGAGTGTGATGCTAGTGGTATTAGCATTGGAGGAGTGAAATGGATTGTATGGGCACCTAGAGGGGGGTGAATAGGTGCTATTCCAAATTTTAGTTCTTTTTAAATTTTAAGCTTGACACAAATGTAAATTCTCTAGATATGCAATTACGAGAATTTCCCTATATTCCAACCTAACTACTAAGCGTGTAAAAAGGAGCGAGGTAACCGTAGTGGAGCACGCAGAGACACGGGGATTTGTTTGACCGTAGTTCCTTCCTTGTTAAGGGAAGAACATCTGCGTTGGAGGGGTGCGCGGTTCTAAGACCACCACGCCAAAATAGGCCTCACCCTATTCTCCGATGGATCTCACCACCAAAGGCCTGATCCACCTTTCTACTATTGGTACCCTTTGAGACGGGAACCGGTGCCTTTACAATGCTAGCGGGGCACACATGCGCAACTGAATTGGAGGCTCTCATGATAACAACAAGCTGCCACAAGAACAAGGATTATCAAATAATCAAAACTAGGATCTAGATATTTGCAAGAAATACTAGATCAAGAATGCCCCAAGTGAATGGAGGGGAAGTTGAGCGCTTGATTGGTGTTGATGAAGATCGAGGCCTCCTCCTTCAATTCCCCAAAGATAGAAGCCTTTGGGTGGGAGAGGATGGTGATCTCGCTTGGAACTTGAAGAACAGGTCTGAGATTTTTCGAATAAGAGTTCTAATAGGAGGATCAATTGGGGTATTTATACCCCCTTCCAAAACTAAGCCGTTGGAGATTTTGGGGCCGGATTATCTGGCTGGGGCAAAAGCTCCGCCCCAAAGTCGGATTTTCCGAGGGAAAATCCACCCCCTTACTGCATGACACGCCTTGGCACCCTTTACAAAAAAATCCGGGTGGGGGGGGGGGGGATTATCCGGCCTAGGCACAAACTCTGGCCCCGGCCGAACAATCCTAGGGAAAGTCCGCCCCCATACTGCATGACGCGCCTTGTCCACCTTTTTCGATTGAGCTAGGCCGGATTATCTGGCCCTTGACAGGGGCGGATAATCCCCCCAAAACCTCTTTTGGCTGCTTTTTATATGAGCACTTATCTGCAGTACTTAACACACATCAAATATTCCTTGGTATTGTTATCTAACATACAGAACTATAGGGATTAAGAAATCTTCTTTCAATATCCCCTTTTTGGTGTTAGATGACAATACTAGGATTTGCATAAAGGATCTACTAACATCATCATTCAAGGATGGAAAAGACTCCCCCTAAATGTGTGCATATTAGAAGTTTGCATTTGAATACAAATGCACACAAGAAGGTACAAGGCTTTTCATTGACTTGAAAGCTACAAGGAAATGATGAGTTACAAAAAATAAACCATACCACCGAGAGGACGAAGTTCACAATAGTATATACATAACCAGTATAATCATCATTCATTTGGAATTCGAAGTATAATACCATTTGGATGTATCCATAGAGATAAAACCATAATTCCATAGCATCATGATGAATCCATTCTCCCCAATAGATAAATCCATAATAATAATTCCAGTGATTACCGAGATAAATCCAAAGTACCACACAACCACATAGTCTCATACAAACCAAATGGCAAATTTAAAGTTCAACACTAAAATGGGAACAAGCGAAAATAAAACGAAACAATAAAGTGAAAATGCTTGCACCCGGCCCATGCAAATCCACGATAGCCTACTAGAAATACTTCTCCCCCTTTGGCATCAAAGCACCAAAAAGGAAGAAGACCAATGCTAACGCCCCACGGAATCACTCCTCATCCTCGTCCTCATTCTCGTACTCCTCTTCTTCTTCCTCATCATCATCAGCCGGAGGAGTAGGCTCCCACTCAAAGGTAGGGAACAAGTGACGCTCGAGCTCTCCATAGTTAGTGCCAGAAGTGTTCCACTGAGCATATGGTGTGGGAGTTGCAGGAGTAGGAGGAGGGCCTGATGCCCCTGAGACGTGGTGGAGAATGACTTGCAGAGTGTGAGCTATATCATGGTTCTGCCTGTAGGTCTCATACTGCCCCTTGTGCGTGTCTATCCCCATGCACATAATGTTACCCTGGAACCAATTGAGTTTCTTCACCTCATGGGTAGCGGACGATACATGGGCCATCACCCACTAGCACGAGCATCTCTCATGAGGCTATCTAGAGCAGAAGAAGGGTGGGAGGTCTTCCTTGACTTGTTGTAAATCTTCTTCACCTTATGCTCACAGTCATAGTTGAAGTTCACATGAGGAAGCATATTCTTGATTAGCATCATAATGTACTGGGCATAAGAGATGGAGAGCCTATTGAACATGGCATCTATCAACTCACGATAAATAAAGTCCATCGCATTCAGCCGGTAAGTCACATTCAGATCTTCAGCATTGGCACATTCATGAGCAAAAGCAAGCAGCTGAACAAGGTGTCCACGAATGCTGTCATTGTTGCCTCCAATAGGCATGATGGAGTCACAAAAGACACTAACCAGCCGAGCATAGAGAGGTAGGAGACTAGACACCAGGCCCACAACACCATTGGGACGACAACAGGGAGAGAGTAATGTATCCTTACTTGGCTTGATGGGAGAAAGGATGCAATGACCACAAGCATGATCACGACCATTGAAGGGATAGCCAAGCACCTAAGAGAAAATCCTGAAATTAGCCTGAATAAGGGTGTCACCAGTCATCCACTTCATAGTCCGTCGTTCATCACCACAAATCACAAGAGTGGAGAAGAATTGCTTCACCACTGCGGAGTTGTAGAAGCATTGTAGGGACATGAGATGGTGCATCCCTATCCGTTCAGCCATAGCCAATGCATCAACTAGATGGGGATTCTCCTTGGCCTCGGAAATAACCATGGGACACATAGGGCGAATCTTCAGGGAGGAATATACATCCTCAAATATGAACTTGTGATCAACACACCAGAAACGGGAATCCCCAAGGTCTTCATCTTGTTCAGCCTCATCATATAGATCACGGTGGCAAATAGAAGAGTAGGTAATTATATCCATATGTTTATAGTTGACCTTGGTTTCCTTACACTTCCTCTTGGAACTTGCCTGGGTGGCATTTTCTTTCCTTGCACATTCAATCATTCTCTTAGCCTCTCACAAGCGTCTGCGCAACTCAACCTCGTCAACAGGACCTCCTTCACAATCAGGCCTGAAATAGCGAGTACGCGGACGACGCTTGTATGTTTGATGTAGCACCCCGGGTAAAACCACTACTAGAAAATCGCTGTGTTTTTGTTTAGTGCATCATCATGATTGCATGCTCATGTCATCATGCCACATTGCATTTGAGCATCTTCATGTTTGCATGATATGATTTGCCTGAAACTATTTTCTAAACGCCTATCTTTGTTTTCAAATCAAAACTCTAGGTCCACCGGAATATTTTATTTGTCTAAAAACTAACTACAAAAGTCTTTTCAATAAATATATGAAACTTATATTATTTTTGGGAGGCAGCCAGCCTGGCCCAAAAGCCTAGCCGGCCACCTCCAAACCCTAACTCTAGATCCCACCTGCCCTAACCCAAACCCACACCTGCCGCCGCCACCCACCACACACTCACGCACGTTGTGTGTGCCATGCACAACACACACACACCTAGCCCCAACACGCGCATGTCGCCCTGCATGCTCCTCGCTCAGCTGACTGTTTCCCGCATGCTACCCAGTGGCCGCTAGTGACAACTCCCCCTACCCTGATTCTGGACCGACCCCGCTCTGCAGCCTGGCCCCACCCCCGCTAGCGATACCCCGTCCCGCAATCCCCACCTCCTTCCTCCCGATGTGGCCTCCCCTCCCTACTCGATCCCCACCCCGTCTCTACCCCCCTCGTTACCAACCGCCGCCGTCGCTCGTGTATTTACACGCCGTGCTCATCCGGCCGACCATGCCAGCGCTGCCGATAGCCCTCCTCTCGACCCGACCTCACCTTGCTCCGCTTCCACAAGTGTCACCGGGATCCCTCGTCGTGGCACCTCTGCAGCGCCCCATCCCTGCTGTCCTCTCCTCTCACGAGCCGCCGCCGCGTGCCCCTCATCATCCGTCGCCTCGCCGTTCGGCCCCGCAGAGCTTCGCCCCTAGCTGCCCCGCATCAAGCTCGCACCGGGCTCCCTCTGCCGCGAGCGATGCCGCCAACCTCTCCTTCCTCCTCATCACAGTGCACCTTGTCATTGTGTCATCATGGCCGCCCTCGTCAGCAGTCACCGGTGGTCCTCTCGCTCGTCCTCGGCTGCACGTGCACTGCCGCTTTGCCCTCCTTGCCTCCGGTCGGAGCCCCGCCGCCGTCCGCGAGCCCCTGCGCCTCGTCCCCTGATGTTGGACGCTGCCACGAGCTCGCGCGGGCCCTGCCCTTTTCCATCGTCACCTCCTCGATCTCCAAGACCCGCCTCTTCTCGAGCTCTCTGCACGCCGCTGTCTCAACACAACGCGCAGCCTCACAGGAACACCCCTCTTGCAGATATTGTACAAATGATCGTCCTGTTTGGATGTGTTGTCATTGCTAAGTGCTTATGTTGGATGCACGTGACCAAGTCTGGCGCGACTAGGTGTAGTAAAGTGAAGATGTTGATGCATGCGTGTTCTACTCAAGATCTTCATCCTTCCGGTGTTTTGTTCTGTCAAGATCGTCATGTGTGAAACCAAGTTCTTCAACGACCACGGAAGCCAGAACCCTAGGCCTCTGATAGAGAACGACAAGGACTTCTACCGGAGCGGATGAACCGAAGATCTTCTTCACGGAACACCAAGTCCTCCTTCCTAGATCCGCTGACCGAGACCCTGTAGGCACCCACCCTCGGACCCCAAGATCTCTGGAGCCGACATGTGTGATCCCCTTTCCGAGCCCTCTTTTATAAAATATAATATCACTTGTTGCATATAAATTTTTCATGCTCGCATACATATTCAATTGTTTGAGGTACTTTGTTGATTCACCTAATAATTAAATATGGAGTATTTATGCGGGTTATTCTAGTCTTATATTTGCTCCATTTAAATTTTGTAGCGAACCGATGCCATGTTTTGCCGTGTTAAGTCACATTAAAATTGTGGGGTATCTAAACAACATAAACCTTCTAACTAATGATCGGGATGCCGGTTCCGCTTAATACTGCCTAGTCGCATCACACCTTGCCATGTCATACACCATACATGCATCATGCTCGATCTTCTACCATAGTATTAAATAGTGCATCTGGTGTTTTCTTTTAGTGCTTTGCTTATTCGTGGATTAGACTGTTGAGTTGATGCGAGTCTCGACCAGTTCTTCAGATAATGTATCTTCGACAATGTTTCCCAGGCAAGCAATCTCCTTCTTTCTACCTATTTTGCATTTATAGTGTCATGGGAATGGCCACAACAGTCGCTGCCATGGGTAGCGATTGATAGAATAGGGGGCGAGAGCTAGCGGCCATCTGCGGTGCGAGATGGGGGCGAATGCACATGCGTTACCCAGGTTCGGCCCCCGAAGGGTAAATACCTACTCCTGCTAGATTGTATTGATGGAGAGCGAGTTACAGGTGGGGCGAGCTCGGTGTCTAAGAAGCGAGTCGCTCAAAGGGGTGTATGATGGAACGTAAGTACTCAAGCTACCCCAGGGAGGTTCATATAGGGGGTACCTCGCTAGGGTTTACAGTATACAACCGAACAAGTTATGGATTCAGAGGCTTTTGACCTAATCTAACTGGGCTTCAGCTACGCTTCTGGGACTCCAGTCGCCAATTGCCAGGCCATCTCTTCAGTCACGTTCCAGTCGCCGTCCTGCACGCCCACTCGCGAGGCTTTCGACCCGATCGGAATATCCTACTGGGCATACCCCATTCGGCATATCCCCATCAGTAGTCCCCGAGGGCATCGTTGATTTAGTGCGGGTGTTTATTTGGCAGTCGGAGTAGGCGAGTCCAATTTGGACGCCCTGTCAAATCGGTGCTGGACTCTATCGAGAATGGAGGAAATTTTTCACCTGGCTTCCATTCGTGGCTTTAGCAAGCGTATTCTTGCTCGAATCGCTGCCCCTATCGATTGGATAGAGCATACCTGCAGGCGAGTCGAGTGGAAGAAGCTGGACCATCAGCTTGGTGAAACTAACCGTTGGGTAATCCAGCGGTAACTTCGGCACAATTACCGCGGGTAACGGCTACCCCGAGATTGTCATGTAGCACTTCTTTATAAGGAGAGTGATGGAAAATTCATGTACATCCTCTCCTGCATTCCTCACTTTCGCGCATCCCATTTTCTTTGTCTCTTCGTGATACAGATTCCCCGAGCCGTGTGACCTTGTCTTTCCTTCGATGGCGCCCCCGAAAGATCTGTGGGGGAAGTGCAAGTGAAGCATGGCGCAGCTCAAATTGTTTGAGGACACATGGGTCCTCTGCAAGGGGAATTGGAGAATTCCCACGCCCTCTGAAACCGAGCCGAAGTCATGCGTCGGCGAATTCATCTGCTTCCCGAGTCACTTGGATAGGGGCTTGGGATTCCCCACCTCAGTCTTCTTCCGGCGGTTCTGCGTGTACTACGCGATCAAGCCATCGGACCTTGGCCCGCACAACATCGAGCAGCTGGCGATATTCGTCGCCTTCTATGAATGCTACCTCGACTGCAGGCCATACTTCCCGCTGTGGCTGGAGCTATTCCACGGTCGCATTGGGCGCGACGGATCCGGCGGTCCCGTCTTGGCGGCAAGCAGCATCACATTCCAGTTGAAGCCGAAGGAAAAATTCTTCAAGATCCAGCTGCCGAACAAGGCCACGAGCAAGTGGAAGAAAAGTTGGTTCTATGTGAAGGAAACCACCCCTTCGATAAAGTGGCGCTCCCCGAGTATGTCGCAGAAAGGAGCGAACCCCGCAGGTTGATAGCGGACAAGCTTCCCAACAATTAGAGGATGGTTGTCATGAAGATGATGGACCAGATCCAGGAGCTGAAGGACAAGGGGTTGTCCATGATTAATCTGTACAATTGCTGGCTTGGGCGGCGCTTGGTCCCATTGGCGACCTGGCCCCACTGGATGTATGAATACACCGGGAAGAATGATCCTTCCCAGACCATCAAGGAGCCATGGGACGTCACGGACTACAAAGCCGCTTTGAAGAACATCACCGACGCGGAATTTACCACCATGTCGGCCGGGCTCGCCCCGTATTATCCCGAGAAGAATGAGGCTCCTACAGTAAGCCACTCTCATTAGATTTATCTTAGATCATGACTCTATAATGTTCATTCGTGGCCATTCTCAGTTGTATAATGTTCATTCGTGGCCATTCTCAGTTGTTTCAGGTCCTCGAGGGTTGGCTTCCCCACTCGATGAGGAGGTTCCCAAAAACTCGAGGAGGGGACCGAAGGGGACTCCTCCGAGACTGAAGAAGAAGAGAGGGAGGTTCCTCCCCCAGCGCCCGTGGCCTGCAAATCGCATGCCGAAGCAGCACGAGATCGAAGTGAGTCGCAATCTTGAAGAACGCGATGAAGGCAAAAAAAATTTGCAGGAGCACAGTTCATAGTGAACTGCCACGCCAGCGAAGCCCACGTGCAAACTGAAATCGCCCGTGAAGAAGCTAGCTCCGAAGCCGGTGTCGCCACCCTGGACGGTGGTGGCGTTTGGGTTGGACGACGAGTCCGATGATGACATGACCAAGACCTCGCCCGAGATCCCAAAGGATACGACTCCGATGATGGGACCGGAAGTAGCGGATGTGGTGGTGGAGGTGGAAGTTCCGCTCGTGGCGATCGCGCCAACAGTCTCGGCTGCATCGAAGCCAGGAGCTTCTGAAGCTGCGGCGTCAAGGTCGCCACAACCGGCAGGTACGACCGCGTCGTTCGGGCCAGAGATTCCTGCAACTGCGGCTTCATTATCGAAGAAGCCCGCGGTGTCATGGGCCGCAAGTGTCTTTGAGAAGGGGCTCTCGTGCAAGCTGGGCCCAGAGCTAGATAAGCCCACCCACATTAGCACGGGGCTACGTGTTCTTCCGGTCACCAAGTGAGTCTACTATTCTCTGTTCCATTCTTGGATGTTTTCTTGCATGATTTCTTTGCTGACCTTGGTGATTTCGCAGGTCTGGTGCCAAGAAGATAGGCCGCCCTACGGTGGATGAAATTCCGCCAGTCCTCACCGTAGAGGAGGCCGATCCTCCCAGGAAGAGGAAGCCTATTGCAGAGGTCGCACCCGCTGAAGGCGCGAAGAAGAAGAAGAAGAAGAAGAAAGGAGATGCCACTGATGCTGCGATAGAGGACAACACCGAGGGGGATGACCCTACTGCCCATGCGGAGGAAGTGACGGTCACCCAATCGGAGCCAACCAAGGAGGCTCCATCGACGGAACCACTGGCCCCAATGACTAGCGCTCCGACGAGGGCGGCTGCGTTGTTTCCGCGCTTCATGGTGAAGGGGTTTCCGTTCGTGACGGAGAACCAACCTCCGTAGTTTCCAGAGATTGTTGATGAAGACATTGGGCCTCGTCGTGGGCGCACGTCCTTTGTAGTTCCTTCATCGGACGGCAACAAACTTCATGGCATGCTTGGTACCGCCATTCAGGTATGTCCAGTCCCCGAGTGCCTGAGCACTGAATTTTCGCGGTTGGGCACTAAAAACTCTTCTAGTCGCCAGTCCCAGAGTGTCTAGTCGCCGAATTTCAGCGACTAGGCACTTAAAATTGTAGTCATCCAGTCGCTGAATGTTTGTTCTGTTTGCAGGGCCTGCAGAGGGAATCGGCTGATCGGCAAGCCGCGAAGGAACGCTTGGAGCGTGACCTGCGTGTGGCGCAGGAGGCCAACCGATGACTCCAGGAAACTGCTGGTGAGTTATTGTTCTGCTTGGCGAGCGCGAGCTGCTAGTGCTTACACGAGACTGACTTGTGTTGCTATTTCTTTGTAGATAGTCTTCCGGCTGCTATTCCCAAGGCCCGGGAAGGGTATGTCCCGGCTGTTGAGCTGGACGTAGCGAAGGGGCGGATCGACTCGTTGGTGAAGGAACTAGAGGAGGTGAAGGCATCGATGGTCTCTTCTGAAGAGAGGGACAAGGCCGCAGTCGTTGCGGCGGAGGAGGAACGGAAGGCCGCTAACTAGGTTATCCTTGGTGCCCTTGAAAAGCATGTGACAGAGAACTACCGTAACCTCCTTGGTTAGTGTCCCTTCTGCTCTTTCTTGTATGCGGAAAGTCCCCGAGCGGGGTGGTGTGTAATGACGCTGAGTTCCTGACATGCAGCTCTGTTAGGTCAAAGTGACGCGGTGGTGCAGACCTACACTACCTCGCAATGTGTGACTATGGTGGTGAACGCGGCCACCGCCTCGATGCTATGCGTCCAGGCCGTTCTTCAAGGGATGTCCCCCACCGAGGTTATTCCTAGGGGGCTGACTGAAGTTTGGTGCTATCTGGAGGAGGCGCCCACCATCATGGAGTGGATGGCACATTTCGCCTTCAGGCGCGGGGCCACTACATCATTGAGCTTGGGGCTCACGCATTTCCCCAACGACTTTGACCTTGACGACGTCACCAACGGCTACCCTTTGATGACTGGCTCAGTGGAGATATCGGAGGTTCTGCGGCTGACCGCCAAGGCTGCTCCATTCGTGGATCGGGTGCTGGCGATGGGGGACTTGTTGCCGTACCAGGAGATGGTGGTAGCACCGGGCAACCCCCAACCGGAACATCACGACCTGAAGTCAGAGTAGCCCTTCCAGTCAGCGTTGTCGAAGTCATTGACGACGTACCCGACGAATCCATGGGAGCCATTCATCTGGGTCAAGGGCGATGACGGCTCTTCTTCATCGGAGCCTGCAAAATAGATCGCTGCCCTAGGGGGCTTTTGGAAATTATGCTGAATGGCCAGTTTTGTAATATGAAGAATACATATGTATGGATGTAAGAGGAGTCAATCGACTCACAACGCATGGTCAAGTATGTTATATGTTGATTTTTATTTGAGCGAGTCCCCGAGCGCGTCCGCCCTTTAATGGGGTGTGACTCGTTTATGTGCATGTGTGTTTGCTTTGGGTTTTTTGGTTTGGTTGAGACTGATTTGTCGTGGCGCGTAGGGCTAGGACTTAGCTGTTTTCCTGGGTGCAAGCAGGGTCGGTTTAGGCGAGTCCCCGAGTGTGGTACTTAGCCGTTCTAGGCGTGTGCCTATCGTAGGATCTGATACGTTGTTTGTAACACGTCTCTACCCCTGGCTCAGAAATCCAGTCACGTGGTGAGTCCAAGGCAGCTCTCTTGGTGTGTTCCTGAGCCGCGTGAGGTTTTCTTGTTGTGAAGTCCTCATGCATGGTACTTAACCGTTCGAGTCTCTTTGCACGAGGATGGGGAGGATAGGTCGCTGTGAGAAGCGTTTATCGGTTATCTTGGCCTGGTAGGATAGTCGAGCAAGGCGACTCCGATGGTGGCTCCGAGGTGGCATGTTCGTGGATGACACAAGACCCGAATATCTTCGGTGCCCTTTGGTCGCACTACTTAGCCGTGCCGGTCGCTCGACCAAGGGTTGACTTCCATAGGTAGCATATTGCAGAATGTACGAGTGCGAGTGGCATAAGAAGATGGCAAGTAGACACAATTTGTGCGATCCGAATGTATTTCATTATATAGCAGCTGAGTACAAGTTCGAGTTCTATGTATAGAACTTTCGGAGGAGGTTTAAATTCCATGGCCTCCCAACCTCGAGCTGGCCAGTTCCTCGTATGTCGATGAGGTAGTAGGCGTCGTTGCCGAGGACACGCCCTATGACGAATGGTCCCTCCCATGGGAGGAAAGATTGTGCTTGCCCTTCTTGTCCTGGACCAGTCGTAGGACCAGGTCTCCTTCCTGGAAGGTGCGGGTCCGGACTCGGCGGCTGTGGTAGCGGCGGAGTCCAGGCTGGTAGATGGCGGTGCGGGAGCGAGCTAGGTCGTGTACCTCGTTGAGCTGAGCGATTCCGTCTTGGCGGGCGATCTCATTTGCCGCCTCAACGTAGTTGGCGACCCACGGTGAGACGCGCTCCAGGTCAGTTGGCATTATGGCCTCAGCGCCATACACCATGAAGAAGGGCGTGAACCCCGTGGAGCAGTTGACGGAGGTGCGGATTCCCCATATTACGGAGGGGAGCTCTTCGACCCAGCATCCTGGGGTTCGCTTGAGGGGCACCTGAAGTCACGGTTTGAGCCCATGGAGGACACTTTGATTGGCGTGTTCTGCTTGGCCATTCGACTCGGGGTGGGAGACTGAGGCGAGGTCGAGTCGTATGTTGTGCTCCTCGCAGAATTCTGCCATGGCGCTTTTGGCGAAGTTGGCGTCGTTGTTCATTATGATGTTGTGCGGGTAGCCGTACCGGTAGATGAGTTCGCGGAGGAACTTGGTGGCAGTCTTGCCGTCGCACTTCTTGATCGGTTTGGCTTCGACCCATTTGGTGAACTTGTCGACCAAGAGCAAGAGGTGGGTGAAGCTTGATGGAGCCTTCTTGAATCGGCCGGCCATGTCCATGCCCCATACGGCGAATGGCCAGGTGATGGGGATGGTCTTGAGTGCCGAACTAGGGAGATGCGTCTGGTTGGTGTACCTCTAGCACCTGACGCACCGTTGGACGATGTCGATGGTGTCGGCTTGCGCGGTGAGTGATACGTTGCTAACGTATCCATAATTTTTGATGTTCCATGCTTGGTTTTATCTACTTTCTTATGTTTTGTTCCAACTTTGGAGTACTTTTCATAGATTTTCTTGGACTAACCTATTAACAAGATGCCATAGTGCCAGTTGCCTGTTTTCTGCTGTTTTTGGTTCCAGGAAGTCAGAAAATGAATATTCTCATAATTGGACGGGACAAAAGCCAAAGTCAGTTTTTCACCGAGGGGGACACAGAGCCAGAATACGAGACACAGAGGGGCCAGAGGGCCGCCACACCACCTGGCCGCGGGGGCCAGGCCTGGCCACGCCAGGGGGTGGTGTGACCGCCTCGAGCACCCCCTCGGCCTCCCCTTCCACCTATAAGATGCCTCCGATATAGAAACCCTAAGCACCCGATCAAAATTCCATGAAAGAGTATGTAGCCGCCGTCATATCTATCCCTAGATCAGGGGGGATCTGAGGCTCTTCCTAGCACCCTGCCGGAGGGGAGAATTCACCCTGGAGGCCTTCTTCATCACCATGCAAGCCTCCGGTGTGATGCGTGAGTAGTTCATCTCTGGACTACGGGTCCATGTAGTAGCTAGATGGCTGGTTCTTCTCCTTTGTGCTATCATGTTTAGATCTTGTGAGCTCCGTTCATGATCTAGTTCATCAATTTGTAATTCCTACATGTTGTGTTTGCGGGGATCCGATGGATATTGAGATGCTATTTCAGATTGATTATTGATTCTATCATGTCTTTGTTATTTGTGATCTTGCATGCTTTCCATTGTTAGTATCTATCCTGGCCAAGTAGATGCTAATAACTCCAAGAGTTAGTATTTATGCTCGATAGTGTGTTCATGCCTCTAGTAATCTAGGGAAGTGACAGAAATCTCTAATGTACTAGATGTGTTGTTTCTACTAGGGAGAAAACAGCAATCCTTTGTTCATAAAACAATGGTATTGTTTACTTTACACGCAATGCGTAATGCAATTATCTGTTGCTTGCAACTTAATACTGGAGGGGGGTTCGGATGATAACATAAAGGTGGATTATTAGTCATAGATGTAGTTGGATTACGGTCTATGTATAATGTTGTAATGCCCAATCAAATCTCAAAGGAGTCAAGATGTTTAGTATATGCATATTGCTTTCTTGATGTTTGTCAATTGCCCCGCTATAATTTGTTCACCCAACATGTCATCTATCTTAAGGACAACCACCACTAGTGAACTATGGACCCCGATCCTTTCTTTTATCATCAATCTATAATCAACTGTTTACTGCTTTCTGTTTACTTTCTACAAACTTTTAATTTCTTCCACTCGATACGTTTAATCCTTTGTTTTCAGCAAAACCGGTGAGATTGACAACATCACTGTAAGTTAGGGGCAAAGTTCTATGGTTGTGTTGTGCAGGTTTCCACGTTGCTGCTGGCGCCGGTAGTGCGCCCTGCCAAAGTCCAGCTAGCAACACCTTTGATGTGTTTCATTTCTCCTACTGGATTGCTAACCTTGGTTTCATAACTAAGTGAAAACTTACTGCTATGATCATCTTACCTTCCTCTTGGGGTTCCCCAACGAGCTCGTTAATACATGAGTCAGCAAGTATATTTTCTGGTGCCGTTGCCGGGGAGTCAAGGACATCTACACAAGTGGAGTCCCTCATAACCAATCTCTTTACTTTGTTATTTTTGTTTTGCTTAGTTTATATTTGCTTTGTTTGCTTGTTCTTTTTATCAAAAGTATAAAAAAACTAGTTCCTACTATAGTTGTTATTTTCGTTGGTCTGTTATTGTCTTGCTTTATCATGCTTTCTATCAATGGTTGGTTTCTTTGAAACTGAATCTAATTGGCAAGGTGGGTTCATGGAACAACAAAAATATTATTATAAGGAACACTGCTTGTCACGAAAAGGGAAACTCTTATAGGAACAAATTGATAAATTTAATACCATTGCTAGAAACGTGTGCTCTACGTATAATGTTACTTATTGCATTGATAAATCTTGTTGCTGTAGGATGTATAAACACCTCCCTTTTCAATGTGAGTATAATGATAATGTTACCATATCTTCTTATGTTAAAGGAAATTATGACTTTTATGATGTGGAACAAACTGAAGAATTTATTGCTTGGAAGGGTGCATTTGAACTTGCTAGTTTGCTTGAAAATACCGATGATTCACCTTATAAATATGAGTTTTTTGATATACTTAAATTTTGCTTTGATAATTACAAGGAAGAAAATGGCTACATTCTTGAATATATTAATAGATGTTTTCTACAAACGGAAGAGACTAATGCCTTGCAGGAGCTTATGGAAGAAGAAATTGCTGAAACAGGACGCTCGTTAGATGAAAAATAGGAGGAGAGTGATGAACAAAAGGAGGAAGAATGGATTAGCTACCCATGCCTACCTTCTAATGAGAGTAACTCTTTATCCCTTACATTATTTGATTGTCCCCCGTGCTTACCAAAGGAGGATGAATGTTATGCTTATGTTATCTGTGATAATCATTTATTTGTGCCTAACTTCGAAATGCATTGTACTAAAGATTTTTGATTAGAAAATGTTTATAATAAAGCTCTAGACGATGGTCCTATATTGAATGATCAGTCATCTTGTTATAGAATTGTTAAAAGTGGGTTTGAAGGTTTTAATCCCACTATTTTTGAGCTTGATAAAAATTACGTGTTTGTAGATCATGAAAAGCATGCTTTATGTGATAGTTATATTGTTGAGTTTATCATCAATTGTTAAATGTGTTTTGAATTTGCTTCTTGATGCTCTCTTTTACTTCAATTCGTATTTCTTATGTGAACATCATCGAAATTCTTATGCCTAACTTAAAGGTGTTAAAGAAAAGTACTTATTGGGAGATAACCCAAAAGTTTTAAATGAGTCTTGGAAGTAATTACTTCTGTAATAACCGCTTCTTATCATTTTTATTTGCTTTTTGTGTCAAGAGTAACCTCTAATGAGAGAGAAGTAATGATTTGGAAAGTTGCTGTCCCAAAATAGATTTCTGTGCTTCACCGTAAAAATTCGTGTAAAATCTCTCTACGTCTTTTTGTGGTGTAAATTTTTGTGCTTCTGCCTCAGGTTGTTATCTAACTTTCGTTATTTCCACCCTTTTTTATTTGAGCAACAGAAGGTCTTAGAAAAAATTTGTCTTTACCTGCTGGTCTGTTTTGAAAGATTTCTGCCATTTTCTGCATTTGCTTCTTGTTAGTTCCTTTTTGAGTTCTTTTGGGGAATTGAGCTTTTTAAGGGAAGTGCTACAGTAGCTTGTGTTCTAATGGAAATTTTATTGGTGTTGAAACTGAACCTAAAGACTTATTATCTTGAGTGCACTAATGTTGCTAATAAAGATTGTGTGAAGTTTTGTATAAAGAAAATTTTTAGGTGTGTGGAAGGAATGAGTAATGAGATGAAGGATGGACTAAAGTGAAGGGAATATGCCCAAGAGGCAATAATAAAGTGGTTATTATCTTATTCCATGTTTATGATAAATGTTTATTTTGCATGCTATAATTGTATTGATCGAAAACGTCAATACATGTGTGTTTAATAAACAAAAAGGGTTCCTAGTTATGCCTCTCTTATAGACTAGCTCGTTGATTAACAAGATGATCAAGGTTTCCTGATCATGGACATTGGATGTTGTTAATAACGAGGTCACAACATTGGTGGAATGATGTGATGAACATTCATCCGAAGTATAGCATTACGATCAAAGTCATTATGTTTATATTGTTATAACACCATACGAAGTAATCTTTATCCTTAGACCATGAGATCATGTTAATTGCTAACACCGGAAGAGTATCTTGATAACATCAAACGTCACACCGTAACAGGGTGACTATAAAGATGGGTTCAGTGTTATGAAGGTGTTATGTTGAGGCTCATGGATCAAGAGTGGAATTTGTCAATCCCGATGACGGATAAATATACTCTGGGCCGGCTCGGTGATATCACATTAAGATAGCTTGCAAGCAAGTGATGTGATCACTAGAAGGTTATATCACGGGAACGCGAAAAGAGTGCATGTCGGCAACGAGATCAAACTAGGTATGGAGATACCAATGATCGAATCTCGGACATGTAATATATCGCGAGACAAAGGGATTTAGTTACTAGCGTTAAAGGTTCTCACAATCACAGAAGTCATCGTCGAATGTGTAGGAATCAGTATGGATCTCCAGGTCCCGCTTCTGATTATTGATGAGAGAGGAGTCTCAATCATGTCTGCATTATTCGCGAACCGTAGGGTGACACACTTAAGAGTTACCGGACAACATTTTGGAACACATATGTTTCAGACGAAAGAATTGCAAAGCGCAGGAATTGTTTCGATAGAAACCGGAATTGTTTCGGGTGAAATTGTAGAAAGTGGTTCTGCATGTGATATTGAAATATTGCAAGGGGTTATATGTGAAATTTTGTTAATTAAAGTAATTAACAAAATTCTGAATAAATTTAATAAAAGAGTTTTATTAAATGAAAGAGATTAAACTTAGAGAATTTTAATGCATTTAAAGTGGGGACTTTAAAAGGGAATGTGAAGAGGCATTTTAATGTGGAGGGGTTATCACGAAATGAATGGAGGAGGTTAAGGGGCACCCCCTTGAGGCGCCGGCCATGGGGAGAGGCAACCCCCCTCCTCCTATAAAAGGCCACCCTCTTCCTCCTTCTTCCTCACACCTCCTTGTGAAGGATCTCTCTCCCCCTATAGAATTATTCCCCCATGGTCTCGGATTAGCGAGATACATGTTCCCGGTGGCATTTCGTCTGGAAGGAGTTGCTGCTTCCGCTGGATCGCTGGAGCGAGGAGGTGGAGGTTATCCGGTGGCTTGAACGTGTGTGCGAGTACAGATGCGCTGCTGAGTTGCGGCGCTCGGACTTCCTCACGATCTTGAGATCGGCAAGTGTACGACTACATCAACCAAGAGTTCCTACTCGTTAACAAAAATCGTTGTCTTCGAGGGTAAGTTCTCGTTGGATGTATGTCCACCCGTTGCTATGTACCTAGTAGATAGATCTTGGCGTATAGTTCTCATCATAGGAATTTTTTTGTTTTCTATGTTGCGGACCCAACATAAAGCTCAAGCTTGGGGATGCCACGTGTGTCACCCCAAGAAATATCCAAGAAGTACAAGCATCAAAGCTTGGGGATGCCCAAGGCATCCCCTTCTTCATCAATAAAAATCCCAGGTTTCTTCCAAACACTTCATTTTTATTGTTTCATGCATAGTTATGTTATTCTTGGAGCGTCTTCTTTTTCGTTTTCGTTTTGGTTTTTCGTTTGCTTGGTTTTCTTAGTTTGCTTGAATAAATTGGTTGGACCCCTATTTCATACATTGGTTTTCAAATAGTTTGGTTTGGATTGGAAAAGAGTAGGAAAGTTCATGCTTAAGTGGTAAAGAGAGCTTGTTTTTTGACTGTGGCCTATGCTTTGTCATGCCATGCTTGATATTGTTTTGGCTTTATCATTAGTGATCTTTGCTGTAGCATGACATGTTATAAACAATTGAGATTGCTTAATGTGCCTTTGAAGAATCATGCGTTGTTTTAGCATATTAAAGCATAGTATTGTGGTATTCTCCTTGGATGCTTTATTTGGGTTGACTTGGAGCATGCTCACACCATGTTATGACTATCCCAAGTCACCATAAGCCTTTATGATCCTTTAGTTTTCAACTTGTAGTATCACTTTATGCTTTTATTAATGATGTTTTGTCGCTCTGCACTATTATGGCGCTGCTGAGTTGCGGCGCTCGGACTTCCTCACGATATTGAGATCGGCAAGTGTACGACTACATCAACCACGAGTTCCTACTCGTTATAAAACTCGTTGTCTTTGAGGGTAAGTTCTTGTTGGATGTATGTCCACCCGTTGCTCTGTACCTAGTAGATAGATCTTGGCGCATAGTTCTCATCATATGATTTTTTTTGTTTTCTATGCTGCGGACCCAATAGTGGTATCAGAGCCAGGTTTATGCATAGGTGCTTTGCAGGGGTAGTACACATATGTTTATATGTGGGCGATGATGATCATGTTATTGCATCTTCTATGTATTTTGGATATTGGTGGCATAGTGGGATGAAGCGGCCTGGACCAACCTTACATGTCATCGTACATGAGACCGGTTCCACGACTGACATGCAACTTGTTTTGCATAAGTGGCTGGCGGGTGTCTGTCTCTCCTACTATAGTCAATATCTGATTTACAACGAGTTGCTAATAACTTGGTTATCCTCGTTGTGGTTCATGTTCGTAGGTAAGAACGGTTCTATCTCCGAAAGCCCTAAGCCACGTAAAACTTGCAATTGATAAATTAGAAGCGTCTAGTTTAGATCGTTGCTGGGCTAGTGTCTTGATATGGTATTATTGTAAGTAGATGTATGATAGATACTCTTACAACACACTCAACGTGTAAGTTCCATAGACCTTGGCCTTACACACAAAGGAATGATAGAGATCATACCACGATGCAAATGATAGAGATCAAATGCATGGACCATATCATCTCACTTTACACATTAGATGTTAGCATCTTATACTGCTAGTTTGGCACTTTTTGTAGCATTGTAAGATGATCCCTCATTTAGATATCAAGATAAAAATGTGTTCTTCCTTAAGTATGCACCGTTATGTGGATCGTGTTTCGAGACGTCACGTGATGATCGGGTGTACTCGACTCTAGGCTTTCATACAAACGGGTGTAAGACAGTTTTACACATGCGAGTACTAAGGTTCTTACTTGGCGAGCCTAGCATGTATAGACATGGCCTCGGAACACGGACTGAAAGGTTAAGCATGAGTCATTTAGTTGATATGATGCCCATATAGATGCTCGCCTTTGAATCTACATCAACTCACGTGATGATCGGACTTGGTGTAGTGGATTTGGTTCCTGTAATCACCAAAAAGGCACGAGGGATGTCGTTTTTTGAGTGGGAGTTCATTTCTAATTTGGATTAGTCGAACTAAATTTGTCATAAACTAAATCGAAGTGAATTTGCATAATTTGTTGTAGTCATTGGCGTCAGTTCACTACCTTATGCTTAGTTTTAATTGAGATAATAGAAATATAGAATTCTGGATATTTACTTTACGAACTGGTATCGTATTGTTTTGAATGTCAATTTAAAGTTTAGAAGTCCTATTGCAAACTTTCAGCAAACTCTATTTACTCCATGAAGTTTAATAAGTAGTATTAAATCAAGAGTAAGAATTCCAATGTTAGTATCTAAAGTATCATGTTTGCCTCCATGATTATTGATATTCAAAAGTTTTTTTTAATATCAAGATTATCTAGGAGCTGAAAAATTGTTTCAGAAATCATCATGTGTGAAAGATATTGTGATATCTGAAACAATCTTTTTGGTTGCATTGTGATAGAGTATAGTTTAACAAAATACATGTTCTCATATTGTATGAGAATTTGTGAAGGATGGAGATTCTAGGCATCCAAATCTTCCAAAAGGTTTCGGGAACTAACATTATACTCGTGATTCTTCCTTACAGGCTATAGTAGCTTGGTCATGAAAGTTGTAATGATAAGGATGAATAGAAGATGTAAGTAAAATGTTTACTACACTAAAAGATTACTAAAGAATGGATTTTTGAAAGAATGCCAAACATTTGATGATGGTGATCCACATCAAAGTGCAAGTCCAAAGGTATTAGTATTTGACTATATACGCTATGTACTATGTGTCATGTGAATGACACCACTATTGATGTTGATAGATTCTTTTAAAAGGAAACGGAATTGCTAAAAGAGAATCTATAAAATATTTGGCAGAAAATGAAAGGTTGGAGATGTCCAACTTAGGTATATAGAAGATATACACGTTATGGTTGTATTCCTTGCTTGTTAAACAGTGTGGTTCTTAGCTATTGGATACTGGTATTGGATACCGAATTGGTTGGTATGAAGTGTCATACAGGACAACGCAATTCATGAACTGTAATGGCCTAAGTAACTATCAAGAGAATAAGTGATGATGTTCATCGAATACAAATAAAGTGTTATTGTGTTTTTCATTGTCGTCAAACCTAGCCTTCAATATTTGTTTTAATAATTGTTATTTTGTTCCGGTATTATGAGAACAATGGTTGTTCAAATAATTACTGTATTCCATATGGATGGATGAACTTTTACAAGTCTAGTGGGAGAAATCACATCCATAAACACTATTGCTAAAAAGTCACAAGACAAATGATTGAAAAATCACTTATGAAGTGACATCGCTGTTTAAATTATATTGGAAATAAAACATGAAGAAACTCCATGTTGATGGATTTTTGGAGTCTTTAATTTGATCAATTGACGCTTGTTAGACTTTCCTCGAGATAATTGAAACTCCGTCCATAGGATAAAGAGGAACAGATGACTAACTTATTGGATATTATGCATGTTGATGTATATAGTCCATTATGTGTAGCCATATGCGATTGATCTTTTTTTTCTTCATGTGCTTTCTCTAGAAATTTAAGTGAATATATCTATATATTTACTTAATAAGGAGGAAGTGTGAAACATTTGAAAATTGTTCAAAGACTTTCAAGATGAAGTGGAAAATCATTGTAACAAGAAAATAAAGAGTTTATGATTCGATCATCAAGGAAGATATTTGAGTTACATGTTTAGCAAAAACACCTAAGATTTGAGAAATTGTTCCATGATTTGTGTTTCTCGATAAACCATAGGAGTATGGCATATTCGAGAGATGAAATAAAACCATGTTTGACATGGTAAGATCAAAGGTGTCATTTATAAAACTGCCATTATCTTTTAAGGATTGAAGCTTTAGAGACTGCCGCTTTTACACTGAAAAGTGCAACATCGTGATCCGTTGAAATGACACCATATAAGTTATGGTTTGGGATAAAACCCAAATTGTATTTTCTTAAATTTTGGTATGCTATGCATAAGTAAGATGTTTACAACCAAAGTAGGATAAGCACATCTTTGTTGGTTATCCCAAAGAATTTGTTGGGAATTCCTCCATAACACTGAGGACAAAAGAGTTTGTCGCTTGGAACGTCAAATTTTCTTGAGAAGGAATTTTTCATGAAAAGTTAAGTGGGAGGACAATATAACTTTGATAAGGTTGTTGAACCTTAGCTATATCTGCTAAGTAAAGTGTCCCGGTGGCGGCCACAATGCTCATGGCTCCTGTGATTACAAAGGTTGTGATCTCGAAGATTAGATTTCCTATTGAACCATGTGGGTTGGTAAGAATCAAATAGTGAGATTTTATAAACAAGTCGTTATTGTTTTGACAATGATGAACCGACTACATGCAAAGAAGCGATGATGGGCCCTGAATCCATAAAATGACTAGAAGTCATAGAATCTGTGATAGTATCCATACACAACAAATCAAGTTTCGGAACTTGGAAGACCCTCCGGAAAGGCGTGAAGCCTATCGGTCGTGTTTGGATATATAAAGAAATAAGACATGGATGTTTAACATCTATGAAATAGTCGACATGTTAGAAATAAGTTTACGACAATGTTCAAGGAGTTTACTATGACAAGATTTGATCTTTCATAGCGATATTTAGTCTTGACGGATTAATGTAGCAACCACTACGTATAATTTGATGTATGGTAGTTGAACAAACAAAACAATGTTCTTCTAATAGAATGGTTACCTAGGACGTGTACATGACATGGTCCAAAGGGTTCTGTTAATTCAAAGGGTGCTAAAAGGGCATGCAAACTTCAATAGTTGAAGTAAGCATAGAGGAGTTGGAATCTTCACCATGATGAAACTGTTAAAAGAGTTTAAATTCATCGGAGATGATGAAGATGCTTGCATTTGCAAGAAATTAAGTGGGAGCGCTGAGACATATTTCTAATACATTATGTAGAGGGCATATTGTTGATTGGAAATGATGTATCTTGTATTGACACAAGTTAAGAATTTCATTAAAATAAGATTTCGATGAATGACTTGGGCAAACCTAGAATATTTGGCATCAATATCTATATGGATAGATTAAGGCGCTAATATGGTTGTGCCAGACATACATATATGAGATATTGAAAGGGTTCAATATGGAAAGAACAAGAAATGTTCTTGCTGCATGGAAAGAATTATATCAAGATTCAAGTGTTTCAACACTTGGTGAGTAAAATCACATGAAGATTTTGATCGATTATACCATGATATGTATATATCCAAAATGTCCTATGCTCTAAATGTTATGAGCACATACCAGAATGATTCATAAGATGATCGTTGGACGATAGTAAAGATATTCTTATGAGCTTTGGAAGAACTAAGAATATATCATGTATAAGTGACAAATAGCTAAAGGTAGTTCATTGTAAAGTGTTACATTGATACTATTTTTTGTCACAAGATACAAATTAAATTTATCTCAATTTAGACTATGGGTGGCACAATGTAATGGAAAGGATGTTCCATGATGGATTTGGATGAGTTCCAAAGTTGAGACATTGTGACGGATACTAAAACAAAAGGCTAAGTATATAAATGCTATAGTAGCAGCAAAGGAGGGCATTTGTGTGAAGTAGTTTGTTATCAAACTAGGTGTGGTTCAAAGTGGGCTAATACTATGAAGATATATTGTGTGACAATAATATCAACATATTTTAACCCGACTGAACTAAAGGTCTCACCAAATTACCAAATTTATACAATGCCATCTCATTTGAAAATGAGTGATGTGTAGAGACGCAAAGACATGCAAATACACACGGACCTGAAACTGTCAGATCCGGAGATTATCTTAACCACTAGCAATCGCATATATGCAACACCAGATAGCCATAGGTGTTCAATACGCAAAGTTTTTCAAACTAGATTATTGACTCTAGTGCAAGTGGGAGACTGAAGGGAATATGCCCAAGAGGCAATAATAAAGTGGTTATTATCTTATTCCATGTTTATGATTAATGTTTATTTTGCATGCTATAATTGTATTGATCGGAAACGTCAATACATGTGTGTTTAATAAACAAAAAGGGTTCCTAGTTATGCCTCTCTTATAGACTAGCTCGTTGATTAACAAGATGATCAAGATTTCCCGATCATGGACATTGGATGTTGTTAATAACGAGGTCACAACATTGGTGGAATGATGTGATGAACATTCATCCGAATTATAGCATTACGATCAAATTCATTATGTTTATATTGCTATAACACCATACGAAGTAATCTTTATCCTTAGACAATGAGATCATGTTAATTGCTAACACCAGAAGAGTATCTTGATAACATCAAACGTCACACCGTAATAGGGTGACTATAAAGATGGGTTCAGTGCTACGAAGGTGTTATGTTGAGGCTTATGGATCAAGAGTGGAATTTTTCAATCCCGATGACAGATAGATATACTCTGGGCCCTCTCGGTGATATCACATTAAAAAAGCTTGCAAGCAAGTGATGTGATCACTAGAATGTTATATCACGGGAACGAGAAAAGAGTGCATATCAGCAACGAGATCAAACTAGGTATGGAGATACCAATGATCAAATCTTGGACATGTAATATATCGCGAGACAAAGGGATTTAGTTACTAGCGTTAAAGGTTCTCACAATCACAGAAGTCATCATTGAATGTATAGGAATCAATATGGATCTCTAGGTCCCGCTTCTGATTATTGATCCGAGAGGAGTCTCAATCATGTCTGCATTATTCGCGAACCGTAGGGTGACACACTTAAGAGTTACCGGACACTATTTTGGAGCACATATGTTTCAGACGAAAGAATTGCAAAGCGTAGGAATTGTTTCGATAGAAACCGGAATTGTTTCGGGTGAAAGTGCAGAAAGTGGTTCTGCATGTGATATTGAAATATTGCAAGGGGTTATATGTGAATGTTTGTTAATTAAAGTAATTAACAAAATTCTGAATAAATTTAATAAAAGAGTTTTATTAAATGAGAGAGCATTAAACTTAGAGAATTTTGATGCATTTAAAGTGGGGACTTTAAAAGGGAATGTGAAGAGGCATTTTAATGTGGAGGGGTTATCACCAAATGAATGGAGAAGGTTAAGGGGCACCCCCTTGAGGCGCCGGCCATGGGGAGAGGCAACCCCCCTCCTCCTATAAAAGGCCACCCTCTTCCTCCTTCTTCCTCACACCTCCTTGTGAAGGATCTCTCTCCCCCTATAGAATTATTCCCCCATGGTCTCGGATTAGCGAGATACATGTTCCCGGTGGCATTTCGTCTGGAAGGAGTTGCTGCTTCCGCTGGATCGCTGGAGCGAGGAGGTGGAGGTTATCCGGTGGCTTGAACGTGTGTGCGAGTACAGATGCGCTGCTGAGTTGCGGCGCTCGGACTTCCTCACGATCTTGAGATCGGCAAGTGTACGACTACATCAACCACGAGTTCCTACTCGTTAACAAAACTCGTTGTCTTCGAGGGTAAGTTCTCGTTGGATGTATGTCCACCCGTTGCTATGTACCTAGTAGATAGATCTTGGCGTATAGTTCTCATCATAGGAATTTTTTTGTTTTCTATGTTGCGGACCCAACATAAAGCTCAAGCTTGGGGATGCCACGTGTGTCACCCCAAGAAATATCCAAGAAGTACAAGCATCAAAGCTTGGGGATGCCCAAGGCATCCCCTTCTTCATCAATAAAAATCCCAGGTTTCTTCCAAACACTTCATTTTTATTGTTTCATGCACAGTTATGTTATTCTTGGAGCGTCTTCTTTTTCGTTTTCGTTTTCGTTTTTGTTTGCTTGGTTTTCTTAGTTTGCCTGAATAAATTGGTTGGACCCCTCTTTCATCCATTGCTTTTCAAATAGTTTGGTTTGGATTGGAAAAGAGTAGGAAAGTTCATGCTTAAGTGGTAAAGAAAGCTTGTTTTTTACTACGGCCTATGCTTTGTCATGCCATGCTTGATATTGTTTTGGCTTTATGCTTAGTGATCTTTTATGTAGCATGACATGTTATAAACAATTGAGATTGCTTAATGTGCCTTTGAAGAATCATGCGTTGTTTTAGCATATTAAAGCATAGTATTGTGGTATTCTCCTTTGATGCTTTATTTGGGTTGACTTGGAGCATGCTCACACCATGTTATGACTATCCCAAGTCACCATAAGCCTTTATGATCCTTTAAGTTTCAACTTGTAGTATCACTTTATGCTTTGATTAATGGTGTTTTGTCGCTCTGCATGATTATGGCCATTATTTCTCTCTTAGTTGGTCGCTCCCAGTCTTTTGCTAGCCTTCGTAACCAAGTATGAGTTCCACTCATGCATCCAACTCCTAAAACCAAGTTATTCCAAAGAGTCCACCATACCTACCTATTAGCATTTGCTATTCCAAGTATATTCATGTTTTTATCTACCTTCCAAATTAAACTTGTTATGAGAAAACTAATGATTAAAGCTCTCACGAACTTGATGGCTAGTCCATGGAGTTATGTATGTGTGTTAGAGAAACGCCTGGGCCGCTGGTCTAATCCATGCTGACATGGTGGAAACTTGCAGCGTAACCATAATGAGCTGTCTATGAAGTATTCTTCTTATAAAAAAGACTCAAATATTGTGGGAAAAAGGATATATGAGAAAAGAGGAAAGATAGAAAAAGCACCATTTTCCCATGGTAAATAAGGATACATGAGATGCTTGCTGTCTGCTTGCATTGTCATTTTGATATGGGGATTCTTCCGTATCATCGAGCAAGGGGTACCCCAATGGCGGTTCTCTATGATACACATATACTTACTATGACAAGAACTTACTGGTAACTAAACTTGAGTAGCATGAGGAGCGGCCCTCGTATTCAAGGGACATGAGATTTCCAACTTATACTTTGTCAAGCATATACTCCATAGTTTGTTCACTTTAACCTTAATCACTTCAAGATGCTTATGATAGGGGCAATGAGAGATGAAAGCTAACAAGTACCATAATTTTTGGAAGCTCTTTATGAAACTTGAATCTCTGCTTCCTTCTATGAAGGCCTTTATTTTACTTTTATGTTGAGTCTCCATCTTCTATCTTTATGCACCTACTTTGAGAGAATAGTGGCCATTCTTAGTTCTTTGTTCATTGTCCCAAGACTTGTTGATTGATTCATAACTTTGATATTGCTTGTTTTAAACTATTTGTATCTAGTCACTCTTATGAACTTTGAAGGTGTTCTATGCATTTATGTTTGCTACTCTATGAGGGACAAGTTGAATGCCAATATGCTATGTTTTCTTTATGTGAAACAAACAAATGTCTTGCAAAGAATTGTTATTCATGAATCTTTTGTTTGTGCCTTTTCATGTTGCAACAATAGTTGCTTTGTCTTATTGTTAGAACTTTGTCTTTCATGTTATGATTGAAGTACTATGATCCTAGCTATCGATGTTTTACAAATACTTTGATCAAGTTTATGATGGTGCATGTCACCTAAAAAATTATTCTTTCTTTTTATCACTTACCTACTCGAGGATGAGCAGGAATTAAGCTTGGGGATGTTGATACGTTGCTAACATATCCATAATTTTTGATGTTCCATGCTTGGTTTTATCTACTTTCTTATGTTTTGTTCCAACTTTGGAGTACTTTTCATAGACTTTCTTGGACTAAACTATTAACAAGATGCCATAGTGCTAGCTGCATGTTATCTGCTGTTTTTGGTTCCAGGAACTCAGAAAATGAATATTCTCAAAATTGGATGGGACAAAAGCCAAAGTCAGTTTTTCACCGAGGGGGACACAGAGCCAGAATACGAGACGGAGAGGGGCCAGAGGGCCGCCACACCACCTGGGCACGCAGTCCAGGCCTGGCCGCGCCAGGGGGTGGTGTGGCCGCCTCGGGCACCCCCTCGGCCTCCCCTTTTCCCTATAAGATGCCTCTGATACAGAAACCCTAAGCACCCGATCAAAATTCCACGAAAGAGTCTGTAGCCGCTGTCATATCCATCCCTAGATCGGGAGGGATCTGAAGCTCTTCCTGGCACCCTGCCGGAGGGGAGAACTCACCCTGGAGGCCTTCTTCATCACCATGCAAGCCTCCGGTGTGATGCGTGAGTAGTTCATCTCTGGACTACGGGTCCATGTAGTAGCTAGATGGCTCGTTCTTCTCCTTTGTGCTAACATGTTTAGATCTTGTGAGCTCCGTTCAAGATCAAGATCATCTATTTGTAATTCCTACATGTTGTGTTTGCGGGGCTCCGATGGATATTGAGATGCTATTTCAGATTGATTATTGATTCTATCATGCGTTTGTTATTTGTGATCTTCCATGCTTTCTATTGTTAGTAGCTATCTTGGCCAAGTAGATGCAAGCAACTCCAAGAGTTAGTATTTATGCTCGATAGTGGGTTCATGCCTCTAGTAATCTAGGGAAGTGAGAGAAATCTCTAAGGTACTAGATGTGATGTTGCTACTAGGGAGAAAACAACAATCCTTTGTTCATATAACAATCGTATTGTTTACTTTACATGCAATGCGTAATGCAAGTATCTGTTGCTTGCAACTTAATACTGCAGGGGGTTCGGATGATAACCTAAAGGTGGATTATTAGTCATAGATGTAGTTGGATTACGGTCTATGTATAATGTTGTAATGCCCAATCAAATCTCAAAGGAGTCAGGATGTTTAGTATATGCATATTGCTTTCTCGATGTTTGTCAATTGCCCCATTGTAATTTGTTCACCCAACATGTCATCTATCATAAGGAGAGCCACCACTAGTGAACTATGGACCCTGGTCCTTTCTTTTATCATCAATCTACAATCAACTGTTTACTGCTTTCTGTTTACTTTCTGTAAGCTTTTACTTTCTTCCACTCTATACGTTTAATCCTTTGTTTTTAGCAAAACTGGTGAGAATGACGACCTCACTGTAAGTTGGGGGAAAAGTTCTATGGTTGTGTCGTGCAGGTTTCCACGTTGCTGCTGGCGCCGGTAGTGCGCCCTACCAAAGTCCAGCTAGCAACACCTTTGAGGTGTTTCCTTCCTCCTACTGGATTGATAACCTTGGTTTCATAACTATGGGAAAACTTACTAATGTGCTCATCTTACCTTCCTCTTGGGGTTCCCCAACGAGCTCGTTAATACACGAGTCAGCAGTGAGCCAGTAGAAGCCATGTCACATGGCTTTGGCGACTAGCGATCTGGCACCGGTGTGATGGCCGCAGTCACCGACGTGAATGTCCTAGAGGATCTTGCGTCCTTATTCTGGTTGTACGCAGCACTGGAAGATGCCAGTCATGCTGCATTTGTGGAGCTCGCCATTTATGATGACAAAGGATTTGCAACGGCGCACTATCATTCGCGCTTCCTTCTTCTTGCTTGGAAGGACCTTGTGCTCGAGGAAGGCGACGTATGGTGCAGTCCAGTCGCTGGGCTCCATGACCATGGCGACGAGGGCAGGCTCGGGCTATAGTGGTATCCCGATGTCGATCTCCTTTGGTGGGGAGACCGAAGGCTTGTGAATGATGTCGAGGAAGACTCCTGTGGGTGGCGTCTGCCGAGCCGACCCGATGCGGGAGAGGGCATCTGCCTCCTTGTTTTTGCGCATGTCGATCCACTCGACTGAGTAGCCGGTTAAGTGCCCTCCCAGCTGGTATATCGCTTGGCGGTATGCTATCATTGTCGGGGAGACGGCATCACAGGTCCCCGCGACTTGGCCGGCAACTGTAGCATCCAAAAACTCTAATCCAAGTGATCAAGATCCAAATCATCAAAATTAGGGTTAACAAAAAACTTTTCCAATTAAAATTATTAAAGCATTCATATGTGTGTGCATTTAAAATAGGAGTTGATTTGAATTGCCATGATTAAGTGATCCATTGCTTGTAAAATGATTCTTAGGTGAAATAAACATCATCTAGATCATCCCCAAACAAATACCAAAGAAAAAAAAATCAAAATGAATAAAAGAAGCAAATGGTCATTTGAGCCATTTTAATCAGAATGCCTACTTTGGCTATTCCTAGAACTCAAAACCTAATAGAAACAAATATGGATCTTTGCACCCCTTGCTAATACATATAATGATGTACCAAGGCCCACTTTGTGATCTGTCAAAAACATTCAAATCTTAAATTTAAATGACAATTGAAAATTGAATCTAGTGTAGGTATCAAAATCCCACTATTTCAAAATCCACTCAAATGAGCTCAATTTTCAAAACCCAAGCACCCACAGAGTCACAAACTTATACCTAGCACACCCACCAAAAATCTTTTAAAAAGAAAGTTCTTGCGGCCAATTCATCAAACACATGGCAGGCAGAATCAAACACTAAACCATAGCTCACTATTTGCAACAGGGTTTTACCCCCAAATGATCTCCATTTAATCCCTTTGTCTCCCCTTGATCAAACCAGACCCTTAGCAACCCATCCCCTACCACCTAGCAGCATGGCCATGCCAAGCCGAGCACCAAATCGCCGGCCAAACCTTGCCTATCTGCAGCAGACCGTTCCCCTCTCTCTCGCCATGTCTACGAGCTATCCAGGACCTCACCACCACCCTCTATCCCCTCCCCAAGCCAAGCCAGAGCGTGGACCACCTCCAATGCACCGCGTACTATGCGTCTGCACCATGCCGAGCACGCGCTAGAGCACCGCGCCCGACACGCGTGTACACGCCGCCCCTCGACCGCCGCTCGCGTCCACCGCTCCGCCACGACCCCAGGAGCATGCCAGACATGCCCCTTCGCCGCCCAACGCACCACAGCCACCGCTCGCCGTGGAGACCGCCGCCTCTGCCGCTCAGAGCGCGCGCACCGCTCGACCAATTGCCACCACCCCTACGCCCATATTTAATCCATAGAGCATCGCCAGGGGACCAGCGACCGTCCCCTACCTCGAGCCACTCCAGTAGCACGTTGTGTAGCCCTCGCCGGAGCCGCCCGCCCATGCCTCTCGGTCGCGTCGTCGTCCTATTAATAGAGGCCACCCCCAGCCCCATTCGGCACACCATTCACCTTACCTCACCTCACTAACCTTTCCCCAACTCTAGCCGGAGCAGCGCGAGCACTTGCTCGCCGGAATTTGGCCGGAGTAGCCCGTAGCAGAGGAGGAAAGGGCGACGTCGATTTCGTCATCCCCCGGAGCTGCCTCGACCGCCCCTGACCTCGCCGTCGTCTACCAGTCTGTTTGCCCGCCTCGCCGTCGTCGCTAGAGCCCTGGTACGCCCCCTGAGCACCCCCACCGAGCCGCTAGAGTTCGACCTCGCCGGCGACCTGCTCGTCGTCGACGACGAGCCCTAGCCGTTGATCCCCGTTCTAATCTAATGGCCCACATCGCCCCGTACCGCTTCGCGCGTTATGAGCCTCTGACCGGTGGACCCCCCTTTCAGCTGAGCCCCACGCCGCGGAGTGTCACTAGGCCGGCCCATTAGATTTCCCGCGCGACCCAGTTAGTTTGAATTAGGATTTTTCTATTTAGTTAAATCTAGTTCTATTCCCTAGTTTGAAATTCATTCCAGAGAGATTTACAAGTCCAAATGGAGTAATTCCAATTTTGTTAGAAAGCTACTGAAAAGATCTACCTAAGCCCGTTGGATTTAATTCAATTAGAATTAGAGATCTCTCCTAGTAAAAATAATAAGACAGAAGCATTTGCACCTTGCAATTTTTTTATAAAATCAACCATGTTAGCTTTTGAGTTGATTCCAACTCTCAAAAATTACATTTCACCATACCTATCTGAATACGTAATAATATTAAGGTTTACATGCAGTGACTTTGGATTAGTACCAAAATAATGCTATATAGGCATTTCGAGTCACTTTAAATCATTAAATAATGAACTTAAACCAAAGTAATTGTGATCCAACCCTTAAATCACATTCCCATATGTTAGAATATGTGGTGATGACATGTGTCCACATAATCCCATATTTTAAGTGGTGAATATTAAATCCTAGTTAATTTTTCAATGAGTAGAAATTACTTTCCTAAAATAAAGATAAGGAAACTAGTTAATAAAACTTGTGATGCTTGTGATGATAATAGATCATCAAATGTGTGCCTTATAGTGCTAATTAGACTAGTTAAGTATTGTTTCGTGATTGTGTACTCCGCATGTATTTATAGACGATAATACCAACCAAGCTTTCGAGGAGGAGGAGTTCTACCAAGAAGAAGAAGAAAACTTCAACCACTGCACTGCACAAGGCATGCCACCATTAACAATGCAAGCTAACCCTTGCAAGCTAGATAATCTAAGCACATGCATTAGGCATGCTTTGGTTATAATAGTTTGACTAGTATTTACCCCAAGTATTATTTTTTTCCAAGCTTTACTTCCTTTACTTGTTTTAAAGGTAGCATAAAGAGTATAAAACTTGACCTAGTTAGAATACTTTAGATGTCATTCTATGGCATGCGATGTATGGCATAATAGGCATCTGGGATTTAAAATCCGGGTGTTGACAAGTTGGTATCAGAGCCATCCAGACCATAGGAGACCCTAGTTATAATCGACGTCCAAACAAAAACTTAGTTTCAAAACTAAAGTGAGTATTTATGAAAAACTATTTCCTCTCTTATCCTTGGGAATTCATTCTCTCTCAAAAAATCATGTTCCTCCAAAATTCTTGCATTACTACTTAAAATTTGACACACTTGATCACTTCACTAACTTCCTCATCCTTAATTCTTGTAGATGGAGTCTTAGTTCAGTAAGTTCTACCAGTTGGGAAATGGAGGTCAGCTGATCTTCGAGAGGGATCTAGATTCAATGTCGGAGTTACTAGGACGCCCACATCCAGAGTTTCTTGGAGCTCAACTTCCAGGACCCCCAGGAGGAGATTTACAGTGGCTAGTCACCGCTGATCTTAGAGGAAGCATCAAAGCACCAGCATCCGGGAGAATCCAGTTCTCCGTAAGAGAGAACAACTGGCTAGATGGATTAGCCAGGGCAATGCATGAAGCTATCGCACGTCTATGTGCCCTCAGCATGAACCAAATCCAAGGAACCCGTTTTGCTCACTATGCAAGACATGACTTCATGGGAATGCCGATGGAGATGCCAAGTCATGCAGCACTGAAGCGCCAAGTAGAGAACCTCGACTTCCTGTTGTATGATCCTCAGAAGGAGTTGGACAATGCTCGAGAGTTATCCAACCAGAACCGTGCCATTGCAGACCAGAAGGCCCAGACTTTCACACTGCTCGTCCAAGATCGCCAGTCTCTTCGCCGCCAGCGTGAGAAGAAGGATCGCACCATCGCCCGTCTTCGCAAGAAGGTGTGGCCGACCTCGAGAAGACCGTCAAGAAGCAGGAAGCTCAGCTTGCAGCCAAGGAGGAAGAAGATGAGGGTGAAGACATCCAGGGAGACATGGATTCTTACCTCAGCAACAACGATGACTTTCTGGAGGAGGATGTTGTGGACTTCTACACTGATGATGACGACTCCGACTTCATCGACGATGAGTAGATGCACTAGAGCACTATCGTAGCATGAGATGTATCGGTCCCACTGTATCGTAGCTTGCAGAATGGTTCTTCAAACCATCTATTTTGCTTTGATTGTTGTGGTGTGTGTTGTATCGTGTGTTTGTTTCCATGAATGAAAAGAAGTTAGTTGCAAAACCTGAGTCAAACTCAAAGTGTTAGCTTTGAAACTAAAACCATGAACCTTAGAACTTTCCCTCTTACCCCCGTATCTATCTCAATCTTCATATAACTCGTGGAAACCAAGGAGGGAGAAGCTCGTCGCAAGACCCAATGCTGCAGATCTTGCAGAATCTCATCACAAACGGAGAAGCAAGCAGGGAAGAACGCCAAGCCAACTTAGCAACACTGCAACAGATCGCCCAGATGGCTCTCAACAACCAAGGACATGGAAATCAGGATCATCAAGGATCCAAGCTGAAGAACTTCCAGAATACAACTCCCCCAATCTTTAGCATGTCAAAAAACCCATTAGATGCTGATTACTGGTTGCAAACAATGGAGAATAACTTGGAGGTAGCCAGAGTTGATGACAACGAGAAAGTTCTCTTTGCCACCCACTACTTGGCAGGAGACGCGAGAGCTTGGTGGAACAGTATCCGCCTGATGAACCTTGGTCAAGTTATGACATGGGAAGCCTTCAAAGTCAAGTTCAGCCGCACCCACGTGCCGGAGGGTCTAGTCACCCGAATGAGAGATGAGTTTCGTGAATTGAAGCAAGACAGAATGACTGTGGTGGAATACCATGACAAATTCCTGTCACTTGCCAGATATGCACCCGACGAGATCAACACGGAGGCCAAGAAGAAGAAGAGATTCCTGAACGGACTGCATGATGAGATGCAGACTGTCCTTGTCAACATCCACTTCCAGGATCTCGAAGAGCTAGTCGACTCAGCCATTCAGATGGAAGGGAAGATTAATCAGTCAAACGACAACCACAAGCGTTGTATGATGCAGCAATCTGGATCCAGCAGTCACCAGAAGTACCGTCCCAACCCCTCACCAGGATATGCACCTAGAAACAATCGACCCCCAATGTCTCGCCCAAGCTACCCCAATCGTAGCGGAGGCAATGTGAAGTCCGGAGGAAACAATCACAACTCCAACATGAAGGGTAACGGGTAGGCTACACTAGCGTAAAATCAAAAATTTCTACCGCGTCAACCAGGAATACTATTGTCATAGATCACGGGATTACCGCTAGACGCGCAGGTGCGGAACTCGATGAAGCACGTTGCGGCAGTGTAGATGTTCTACGTCTCCTCCTCGTCCTCGTCCCACGAGCAGCTCCCCTTTGCGCGGCTCGTCCAAGTGCTACAGATGCAGCACCTCCGAGGTATCCACACGTCCGGAGTGGAAGTCGTCACACGCCAGACTGCTAGGTCTGCGCGTGCAACACAGGCGGAAGAGGAGTGGCGGCTGGGTGGAATGCTCTCTCCTTTTCAGCTCGCCTTACTCCCTCTTATATAGGCATCCCTGGTGGGCTTCTACATTAGCAGCCCATTAGCAGCCTAAGCCTGGTCTAATTCGGATCCAATCCTCATTAGGCTTCCAGCCCCTAAAGTGTGTGACCCTATAGGTTCATACACGTATAGACATGACGCGAGTACACTTACTCCGTCAATAGTTGGTAGCGGCCTCTAGCAAGACGTGCCAACTCCTAAACGCATATAAAGATCATTCGGACGAACCATCACAAGGTTGAGTACATGTCTTTCCCTTTGCCTCACGATATTTGGTCTAGCTCTAAGCTGACCTCTCTTTCTCGATACTGTGATTCAGAATCCCTTTACTAGGTTAACTCTTAACCATATGTAGCACGGCCATGCATTTCTGGATCCGATCACTCGAGGGGCCCAGAGATATCTCTCTCAAGTAGAGAGGGGCAAATCCCATCTTGATTGACCGATGCCTTGCAGCATGTATCAGGACAAACCCGAAAGCTACCTTTATAACTACCCAGTTACGGAGTAGTGTTTGATAGCCCCAAAGTAGGTCGATCCACATCTCAAGTACATGCGACAATCTCAGGTCTAAGGACAAAACGTACACGATGTGTAGAGAGAGCTGCAAGTATTATTGCTAGTCTCATGTTGGGTCAGTCCAACCCCATGTTCATAACATGTGTCCACATCATTGGTTTGACATCTCCATGTCAATGACTTGCGAAACATAGTCATTAACCAATCGATGTGCTAGTCTAATATTCACGTGTGTCCTCGCATGAACTCCGACTAGGGACAATTATTAGATAACCATACAAGTAAAGAGTTTCACAAACAATTCACATAATTGCCAATCAATACAAGTTGCCTGGTATATGGATATTCAAGGAACATTATAATAACTCATGGATACACATGAAATACAATCATCTCTATGATTGCCTCTAGGGCATATTTCCTTCACAACAATGCCAACAACTTCAACCGTGCACCTCCCAAGAGCAACAACAACAACAACATTGCACCCAGAACTGGCAGCAATGTTGTGCCTGTCGCAGTAAAGGACAAGTCCCAGATCACTTGTTTTGAGTGTGGAGTGAAGGGTCAGTATTCCAATGAGTGTCCCAAGAAGACTGCCGCCACTGCCAATGTGAATGCCCCAGCTCAACAGCAGCGTCGTGTTCAACTAGGGAGAAGATTTGCCCCAGGGAACCCCGCACAACCGCAACGGCCGTCTCTTCCACATGAACGCCGAAGAAGCCCAAGAAGCGCCAGATGTAGTGTTGGGTATGTTTTCTGTCAACTCAGTTTTAGCAAGAGTGTTGTTTGATTCTGGAGCATCGCATTCATTTATCACCGAAGAATTTGCATTCACTAGTAAGATTCACCCAACCAACCTGAAGCATTTCATGATAGTTCAAATCCCCGGTTCAACAACCAAAGCTAGAAAAATTTGCAAAGTTATGCCTATCAGAATACATGGGATAGATTTTTATGCCAACCTAATTGTACTTGGAACCAAAGGATTGGAAGTAGTACTAGGTATGGACTGGATGTCAAGGCACAAAGGACTGATAGACTGTGCTAAGAAAGCCATCACCACGACTAGTAGCTCTGGAGTAACAGTAGAGCATATCTCTGAAACCTTACCCCGCCAATTCAAGTGCACCAAGAGTGTAACCCTGCCCACCATTGACCAGGTCAGAGTAGTCTGTGAATACCCTGACGTGTTCCCAGATGAATTGCTAGGTATGCCCCCGGATAGGGATATTGAGTTCATTATTGAACTAATCCCCGGAACCGAACCCATAGCCTAGAGACCCTATAGCATGAACCCCTCAGAGTTAGTGGAACTAAAGAAGCAGTTGGATGCCATGTTAGCAAAAGGCTTGATTCAACCAAGCACATCGCCATGGAGATCACCAGTGTTATTCGTCGACAAGAAAGATGGAGGCAATCATTTGTGCACAGATTACAGAAAGATGAATGACGTCACCATCAAGAACAAGTACCCTTTGCCAAAGATGGAGGATCTATTTGATCAGTTGACTAGAGCCCAGGTATTCTCAAAGATTGATCTTAGGACTGGTTATCACCAACTTAAGATTCGTGCCACGGATATTCCAAAGACCGCCTTTACTACTCGCTATGGTTTATACGAGTATACAGTTATGTCTTTTGGATTAACCAATGCCCCTGCTTATTTCATGAATCTCATGAATAAGATCTTTATGAATTTCCTAGATAAGTTTGTAGTTGTGTTTATCGACGACATCCTTATCTACTCCAATTCAGAAGAAGAGCATGAGCAACATCTGAGAATCATCCTAGAAACCCTGAGAGAGCATCAGTTGTAGGCCAAGTTCAGCAAATGTGAGTTTTGGCTGAAAGAAGTAGGATTCCTAGGACATATTGTGTCTGCTGGAGGAGTCTCTGTTGATCCCGCCAAGATCAAAGATGTCGAAGAATGGGAAGCCCCAACCACTCAAACCCAAGTCCGTGCATTTCTCGGATTAGCGGGATACTACCGCAAGTTCGTAGAAGGATTCTCGAGCATCGCCAGACCCCTGACCCAATTGCTGAAGAAGGACAAGAAGTTTGAATGGACTGATAAATGTGAAGCCAGTTTCTAGGAGCTAAAGAAGAGATTAATATCAGCCCCAATATTGATCATGCCAGACATCAAGAAGCCATTTGATGTATATTGTGATGCATCCAAGATTGGTCTCGGATGTGTGTTGATGCAATAAGGCAAAGTCATCGCGTATCTGTCTTGACAGCTGAAGCAGCATCAGCAGAACTATCCGACCCATGATCTTGAATTAGCAGCCGTAGTGCTGGCATTGAAGACATGGCGTCATTATCTGATGGGTAATCGCTGTGAGATTTACTCAGATCACAAAAGCTTGAAATATATTTTCACTCAGAAGGAGCTGAATATGAGGCAAAGGAGATGGATAGAGTTAATCAAGGATTATGACCTTGACATTCACTATCACCCCGGCAAAGCCAATGTGGTAGCGGATGCTCTTTGCGGATTGCCGTGTAGGCTAAACACCATGATCAAGGAGAAGAAACCCAGTTTGTATGAGGAGTTGGAGCAGTTTAGGACTGAGCTGGTTAGCAAAGGATTTTTAGCTAGCATTGAACTTCAACCCACGTTGATCAGCCAAATCAAGGAAGCCCAGAAGGGAAATGAAAGTATCGACGGAATCAAATATCGTATTGGTGCAGGAAAGGTACCTGGATTCACTAAAGACGAAGGAGTGCTGTGGTACAAAGGACGTATCTGTGTGCCAGCAGATTCGGAGCTAAAGCAAGTTATCATGAAGGAAGCTCATGATACTCTTTATTCTATCCACCCCGGAGGAACGAAGATGTATCAAGATTTGAAAGAGCAATTTTGTTGGCACAAGATGAAGAGAGAGATCGGAAGCTACATCGCCAAGTGTGACATCTATCAAAGAGTCAAAGCAGAGCATCAGAGACCTGCAGGACTATTGCAACCATTGCAGATTCCGGAATGGAAATGGGATTCCGTTGGAATGGACTTTATCACCAGTTTGCCTACTTCCAATAGGGGAAATGACTCAATCTGCGTCATAGTTTATACACTGTCCAAGGTAGCTCACTTTATCCCAGTCAAGACAACTTACCAGAGTTCGAAGCTAGCAGAACTATATATTGCTAGGATTGTTAGTCTGCATGGAACCCCCAAGACCATAGTATCAGATCGAGGAACCCAGTTTACCTCGAGATTTTGGCAGAAAGTTTAGGAAGGATTGGGAACCAAGTTGAATTTCAGCACCGCTTATCACCCGCAAACAGATGGACAGACTGAGAGAGTTAACCAGGTTCTAGAGGATATGTTAAGTGCTTGTGTGTTGGAATACGGATCAAAATGGGAAGACTGCCCGCCTTTCACAGAATTCTCATATAACAACAGTTATCAAGCTAGTTTGAAGATGGCACCCTTTGAGTTCCTATACGGAAGGAAGTGTCGTACCCCTTTAAATTGGTCGCAAGTAGGAGAGAGTCTGATCTTTGGACCCGACATTCTCCGAGAAGCCGAAGAGAAGGATCATAAAGTCCGTGAGCATGTCAAGACCGCCCAATCCAGGCAAAAGAGTTATGCTGACAAGAGAAGGAGAGACCTGACTTTCAATGTCGGAGATTTCGTATATCTCAAGGTGTCGCCATTGAAGGGAACCCACCACTTTAGTCTAAAAGGAAAGTTAGCCCCCAGATATATCGGGCCATTCAAGATTCTGAACCGCCGAGGAGAAGTATCGTATCAACTGGAACTGCCTGAAGAGAAGTCAGCCATCCACAATGTGTTCCATATCTCGTTACTTCGCAAATGCTTGGAAGTGCCAGAGAAGACTGAAGTTTTCGAGAACATCGATCACAGAGCTGTGGAGATCAACAATGACCTGACCTATCGGGAAGTGCCCATCCGTATCTTAGAAGAAGCTTACAGAACCACCAAGACCAGGAGTATCAAATTTCTCAAGATTCAATGGAGCAACCATACAGAAGAGGAAGCCACCTAGGAGCGAGAAGATTACATTAGGACAGAGTTCCTAGATCTCTTTAGTTCCTAGTTTTCTTTGTAAATCTCAGGACAAGATTTTGTTTAAGGGGGGAAGTTTTGTAACATCCCAAAACTCTAATCCAAGTGATCAAGATCCAAATCATCAAAATTGGGGTTAACAAAAAACTTTTCTAATTAAAATTATTAAAGCATTCATATGTGTGTGCATCTAAAATAGGAGTTGATTTGAATTGCCATGATTAAGTGATACATTGCTTGTAAAATGATTATTAGGTGAAATAAACATCATCTAGAACATCCCCAAACAAATCTGGAAGAAAAACAAATCAAAATGAATAAAAGAAGCAAATGGTCATTTGTGCCATTTTAATCAGCATGCCTACTTTGGCTATTCCTAGAACTCAAAACCTAATAGAAACAAATATGGATCTTTGCACCCCTTGCTAATACATGTAATGATGTACCAAGGCCCACTTTGTGATCTATCAAAAACATTCAAACCCTAAATTTAAATGACAATTGAAAATTGAATCTAGTGTAGGTATTGATACATTGCAAATCTATCCATAATTTTTGATGTTCCATGCTTGGTTTTATCTACTTTCTTGTGTTTTGTCCACACTTTGGAGTACTTTTCATATGATTTCTTGGACTAACCTATTAACAAGAGCCACAGTGCCAGCTGCATGTTTTCTGCTGTTTTTGGTTCTAGGAAAGTCAGAAAATCAATATTCTCGGAATTGGACCGGACAAAAGCGAAAGTCGATATTTTACCGGAAGACTCATGGAGCCAAAAGACGAGACGGAGAGGGGCCAGGGGCCAGCCACACCATAGGGTGGCGCGGGTCCCCCTTGGCCGCGCCACCAGGTGGTGTGGGCCCCTCCGGCCTCCATCGACCTTGCCCTTTCGCCTATATATTCCTCCCGATGTAAAAACCCTAAATCATAAAGCCTCCAGCCATGAAAAGTTCCGTAGCGCCGCCGCCACCGAAGGGAAGATTCGGGGGACAGAAAGTCTCTGTTCTGGCACCCTGCCGGGACGGGGAAGTGCCCCCGAAGCCATCACCATCGATCTCCACCGCCATCTCCATCACCATTGCTGATTCCCATGATGAGGAGGGAGTAGTTCTCTCTCGAGGCTAAGGGTTCTACCAGTACCTATGTGTTCATATCTCTCTCTATGCATGATCTTATTGAGATCATGAGCTTGTAATCTATAGATCTATTCTGCTACTCAAGTGCTTTAATGAATCTCTGCTCTCCCCATGTGTGTGAAAGTGACAGCGTGCTCACCATGGTGGCACTTAGGCTATTGATTACAAATACTTGTTATGAGTTATATTTGGAGTTGGATGTCTTTATGAAATTGTGGTGTTTGTTGGAACCATCTAGTGCTCAAGGTGACAGTGTGGGGTTTTCTAGATGGGAAAGGCTTACTTTGAGGAGTGCTGTTATAGCCCTACCATCGATTAGAGTGTCCAACCGAAGAGTAGTATCATGAAGATAATATATTTATATGAGAGTGTTCACTAGTGAAAGTATGATCCCTAGGCCTTGTTTATAAGCATTGATACACCGTTTGCTACTAGATCTGTTACATGTTTGCTTTCTTCTATCTTTATTTCAGTTTTACTTTAGTCTTTTCCACGCCACCAAGCTATTCTCTATCACTGTTACCACTTATAATTATCCATACCACTTGTATTTCACTATCTCTTCGCCGAACTAGTGTACCTATACACCTGACAAGTGTATTGGGTGTGTTGGGGACACAAGAGACTTCTTGTATCTTGATTGCAGGGTTGCTTGAGAGGGAATACCTTTGACCACTTCCTCCCTGAGTTCGATAAACCTTGGGTAATCCACTTAAGGGAAAACTTGTTGCTGTTCTACAAACCTCTGCACTTGGAGGCCCAATAACGGTCTACAAGAATAGAAGTGCGTAGACATCAGGTATCAAGATCCCACTATTTCAAAAACCACTCAAATGAGCTCAATTTTCAAAACCCAAGCACCCACAGAGTCACAACCTTATACCTAGCACACCCACCAAAAATCTTTTCAAAATTCAAAAAGAAAGTTCTTGCGGCCATTTCATCAAACACATGGCAGGCAGAATCAAACACTAAACCATAGCTCACTGTTTGCAACCGGGTTTTGCCCCCAAATGATCTCCATTTAATCCCTTTGTCTCCCCTTGATCAAACCAGACCCTTAGCAACCCATCCCCTACCCCTAGCGGCATGGCCATGCCAAGTTGAGCACCAACTCGCCGGCCAAACCATCCCTCGCTACAGCAGACCGTTCCCCTCTCTCTCGCCATGTCTACGAGCTAGCCAGGACCTCATCGCCACCCTCTGTCCCCTCCCCGAGGCAAGCCAGAGCGTGGACCACTGCCAATGCACCGCGCACTGCGCGTCTGCACCATGCCGAGCATGTGCCAGAGCGCCGCGCCCGACGCGCGTGTACACGCCGCCCCTCGACCGCAGCCCGCGTCCACCGCTCCGCCATGACTCTAGGAGCACGCCTGACATGCCCGTTCGCCGCCCAATGCACCACAGCCACCGCTCGCCGTGGAGACCGTCGCCTCTGCCGCTAAGAGCGCGCGCACCTCCCGACCAATTGCCACCGCCCCTACGCCCGCATTTAATCTGTAGAGCATCACCAGGGGACCAGCAACCATCCCCTACCTCGAGCCACACTGCTAGCATGCTGTGCAGCCCTCGTCGGAGCCGCCCGCCCATGCCTCTCGATCGCGTCGTCGTCCTATAAATAGAGGCCACCCCTAGCCCCATTCGGCACACCATTCACCTTCCCTCACCTCACTGACCATTCCCCACCTCTAGCCGGAGCAGCACAAGCACTTGCTCACCAAAATTTGGCCGGAGTAGCCCGCAGCAGAGGAGGAAAGGGCGACGTCGATTTCGGCCACCCCCGGAGCTGCCTCGACCGCCCCTGACCTCGCTGTCATCTACCAATCTGTTTGCCCGCCTAGCCGTCGTCGCTGGAGCCCTGGTACGCTCCCTGAGCACCCCCACCGAGCCGCTAGGGTTCGACCTTGCCGGCGACCTGTTCGTCGTCGACGACGAGCCCTAGCCGTTGATCCCCGTTCTAATCTAACGGCCCACATCGCCCCGTACCACTTCGCGTGTTATGAGCCTCTGACCGGTGGACCCCCCTCTCAGCTGAGCCCCGTGCCGTGGAATGTCACTAGGCCGGCCCATTAGATTTCCCGCGCGACCCAGTTAGTTTGAATTAGGATTTTTCTATTTAGTTAAACCTAGTTATGTCCCATAGTTTGAAATTCATTTTAGAGAGATTTACAAGTCCAAATGGAGTGCTTCCATTTTTTTAGAAAGCTACTAAAAAGATCTACCCAAGCCCGTTGGATTTAATTCAATTAGAATTAGAGATCTCTCCTAGTAAAAATAATAAGACAAAAGCATTTCCACCTTGCAACATTTTTATAAAATCAACCATGTTAGCTTTTAAGTTGATTCCAACTCTCAAAAATCACATTTCACCATACCTATCTGAATATGTAATAATATTAAGGTTTACATGCAGTGACTTTGGACTAGTACCAAAATAATGCTATATAGGCATTTCTAGTCAGTTTAAATCATTAAATAATGAACTTAAACCAAAGTAATTGTGATCCAACCATTAAATCACATTCCCATATGTTAGAATATGTTGTGATGACATGTGTCCACATGATCCCATATTTTAAGTGGTGAATATTAAATCCTAGTTAATTTTTCAATGAGTAGAAATTACTTTTCTAAAATAATGAGAAGGAAACTAGTTAATAAACTTGTGATGCTTGTGATGATAATAGATCATCAAATGTGTGCCTTATAGTGCTAATTAGACTAGTTAAGTATTGTTTGCTGATTATGTACTCTTTATGTATTTATAGACGATAGTACCAACCAAGCTTTCGAGGAGGAGGAGTTCTACCAAGAAGAAGAAGAAGACGAAAACTTCAACCATTGTACTGCACAAGGCAAGCCACCATTAACAATGCAAGCTAACCCTTGCAAGCTAGATAATCTAAGCACATGCATTAGGCATGCTTTGGTTATACTACTTTGACTAGTATTTACCCCAAGTATTATTTTTTTCCAAGCTTTACTTCCTTTACTTGTTTTAAAGGTAGCATAAAGAGTATAAAACTTGACCTAGTTAGAATACTTTAGATGTCATTCTATGGCATGAGATTGATCCCATCACTTCCACCTTAGTGAACACTCTTAACTTAGTAGTTTAGAGTAGATAAAAACGTGAGTCACTCTAGATGGGATTACTTGGTGAAAATGAATTATGAAAACCTTGGAATGATGAGTCATTCTAATGAGATGTTTTGACATGTGTTGAGAAACACAAATGGTTTATCGTCGTGAAAATGTTGAGGCATGAGCCTTAACCGTTTTACAAAACTGATGGTTGGATTCGAATGCGATACCATTCCAAATTTACCGTACAACCACCATACCTGAATTGGGTAAGGCTTAGCCAGAAGTTTATATGCATTAGTATTAGTTCCCTCGCGGGAGATGTTTGAGCTGAGGCTACCTCTCAATGTTGTCCACCTATGTAGTGCCCAAGATGACAGCTGGTCATGGTTGGGAGGCCATGCTCATAGGAGAGGTGCTTATACTAGGGTGTGTAAAGGAAAGGTTATGTTTGATTATCTACATACTAAGTATGATGATTCAGGGTTATCCCTGATAGATGTATTGAATCTTGTGGTGAAAGTGTACCACCTTTGCAGAGTGTCAAACTATTCGAATAGCCGCGTCCGCGGTTATGGACAGTTGGAATGGCCATACTGTTTTGTTGTCAGATGTTTTCAAAATGACTTATGAAATGATGAATCTTGACTTGACCACAACAGGGTTGTGTTGATGACAATAGCTTCCCAACTTAAGTGATTCTATAACTTTATTTTATCTTTCTTTGCTTCTGAACTCAACTAAGGTTTCAAACTTAACTTTATAGTGAAACTTAGAGTTAGCACTTTAACTTAGAACTATCCTACTTGTTAGTGGTAGTTCGCGAGTACTTAAAGAGTACTCATGGCTTTTGTCCCTAGCTATTCTCATGGCCAGACTATGAAGGAGACTATCAAGATGATGGCCAGCAAGACGACTATGATAACTAGGACTATCTGCCTTCGTCAGCATTGCATGTTCCCCTGAAGATGGACCCCACCGCTACACTTATCTTTTATTCCGTTGTTTGTTGTATTAAGACTGGATCATGAGATACTTATTTGTGTAAGACCTTATGTATGGTTTGTAATTGATGATGTACTGTGATATCCAATCTGTTATGTCTCACAAAAATGGTAATCCTGGGATTGCGAGGTATGGCATAACAGGCATCTGGGATTAAAAATTCGGGTGTTGACAGCAATTAGGTCAGAGTCACCGTAACACCATAGGCGATTAACGTTCATCTCGTTAGTGGCCCGCATGCCATGAAGGAGTGCCTCATACTCGGCCATGTTGTTGGTGCAAGGCTTGAAGTCGAGGTGGAGCACATAGCGAAGCTTGTCTCCCTTGGGGGAGGTTAGTATGACCCTAGCCCCGGCGCCATCGGTGTTCTTGGAGCCGTCGAAGTGGAGCGACCAGTAATGGAGGTAAGGGAGCTTCTCCGGCTGCTGTGCCTCTTCCTAGTCGACGAGGAAATCAGCCAGGGCCTGCGATTTGATTGCTTTGCGTGGCTCGTACTTGATGTTGTGGACGCCGATCTCGACGGCCCACTTAGCGACTCGCCCAGTCGCCTCACGGTTGCGGATGATGTCCTGCAGCGGCGCGGAGGAGACGACCATGATGGAGTGCTCCTAGAAGTAATGCGGGAGTCGCGGCTGGGCCCTGAACACCGCATACACCTATTTTTGGTACTGCGGGTAGCGCTGTGTTGAGTTTGTTAGGACCTCACTGATGTAGTAGATGGGGCGCTATACGGGGCGCTCCTTGCCCTCTTCTGGCCATTCAACGACCATTACAGCGCTGACGACTCGAGTGGAGGCCGCGACATAGACAAGCATTAGCACTTTGTCGATTAGAGCGGTGAGTAGTGGAGCCGCGAGTAGCACTTCTTTGAGTGCCTTGAGCGCTTGTCTGCTTCTGTGTCCCATTGGAACATGGGGTTCTTGCACATCAGGCGGTATACGGGCATTCCCTTCTCGCTGAGCCGGGGGATGAAGCGATTGAGAGCTGCGACTCGCCCGGCCAACTTCTTGATGTCGCGTAGGAACTCGGGTTTCCCGAGCCGCGCGATGGTGTCGATCTTGGTGGAGTTGGCTTTGATGCCTCGCTTGGAGACCATGTACCCCAGTAGCTGTCCGGTGGGGACGCTGAAGGTGCATTTCCCTGGGTTGAGCTTGATGTTGTACCTCTATAGATCTGCGAAGGTCTCGGCCAGGTCGGCGAGCAGGTTGTCCTGGCGGGTAGATTTTACCACCACCTCATTGATGTAGATGTGGATGTTGCGGCCAATTTGGCTCGCGAGGCACTCCTGCATACATCTTTGGTAGGTGGCGCCAGCATTCTTGAGGCTGAACATCATGGCCGTGTAGCAGAAGGCGTCGAATGGCGTGATGAACGCCGTCTTCTCCTCATCCTCGACCGCCATTTTGATCTGGCTGTAGCCAGAATACGTGTCGAGAAAGCACAGCGACTCCGATCCCGCGGTCGAATCGATGATCTGGTTGATGCGCGGTAGGACAAACTCCTCTTTTAGGCAGGCGCTGTTGAGGTTGGTGTAGTCGATACACATTCTCCAGGTGTTGTTCTTTTTCAAGACCAGGACTGGGTTTGCCAGCCACTTGGAGTACTTGATGGGCCAAATGAAGCCTGCAGCTAGCAGGCGTTGTACTTCTTTGGCGATTGCTCGGCGGCGCTCTTCATTGAAGGGCCGCAACGACTGCTTCACTGGTTGCACTTTGGGGTCGGCATTGAGTTTGTGCTCAGCGAGTTTCCTCGAGACACCAGGCATGTCGGATGGTTTCGATGCAAAGATGTCTCGATTATCACGTAGGAACCCGATGAGCATGCTTTCCTATGTGGGGCTCATGTGCGCCCCGATGGTGACCGTCTGGCTAGAGTCGCCTGGAACGAGCTCGATGGTGCGGGTGTGCGTGGTCGCCACGAAGGTGGAACTTGCGTCGGTTGGCTTCTTTAGGATGGTGGGGTTATCCTTGTCGATGTTACTCGCGTATTTTGTGAGCTTGTCCACATGGTTGTTTCCGCGGCGATGATGGCGTCGGTAAGCTTGGTGCCTTTCTCTTTGCACTCTATGGCCATGTCGGGGTCACCGTGGACGTTGATGATACCACTTGGCCCTGGGAGCTTCATCATGTTGTAGGCGTAATGCAGGGTCGCCATGAACTTGGTGAACGCCTGGCGCCCTAGGACGCAGTGGTAGGGGATGCGGAAGTTCACCAGCTTGAAGACGATCCGCTTGGTGCAGAAGTTCGATGGTGTGCCAAAGGTGACTGGCAGCGTCACCTTGCCAATTGGATACGCCTTCCAACCAGGGACGATGCCGTGGAAATTGGTGAGTGTTGGCTCGATCGCTAACTCCGGGAGGTGGAGCCTCTAGAATGTGTCCAAGTACATGATGTTGATGGAGCTTCCACCATCCATCAGTGTCTTGGGTAGCCAGTAGTCGGCCACTTTGGGCCTGACCACCAGGGCGACTCACCCTGGGTACTCGATTCTAGGCGCGTGGTCCTGGCGACTCCAGGTGATGTTTTGCTCGGACCAGTTGAGGAAGCGGGGGATGTCGACTTGGGTCACCGCATTGATGTCGACTGCACGGGCGAGCACCTTCTTCTCGCATTTGGTGTCGAGCCCGGTGAAGGTGTGTCGCGAGCCGACGGTGTTTCTGAAACCGCTAGTGTTGTCGTTGTCCCGTGGTAGGTTGTTGTTGGGGTCCTCCCTCGCCTTGCCTTTTCGATCTTCTTTAGAGAATGGCAGTCCGCGGTGGTCTGGGTGGCAAGTTTCCCCTCCCTACTGTGGTAGACGCAGGGTTGGTTGAGCAGGGCGGCGGGGTCAAATTTCGGCCTCGTCGCATTGTTGGAGTGGTAGTTTTCGTTGTCGCGGTAGTTTCCTCTATCGCGGCGGAAGTTCTTCGGGTCGCGTTGGCCGTAACTGGCATTAGCATAGAAGTCAACTCACCCGTCACCACGGCGCTTGCCGGTGAGGTGAGTGTTGCTTTAGCGCATGTCGCATTGTCGCCTGTTGTTGTGGCCGCTAGTGCGGCGTCTTCCTCCCGACTCGTCGTCAGAGTCCAAGTTGGGGTCCTCCTCCGCGTACCGCTTGGCAATCTCGAGGAGGTTAGGGATGTTGTTGAGCATCTGGTAGACCCTCTTGATGTTAGCGACCAGAGGTTCGTACCGGCACGCGTTCTTGAAGCAGTGAATCACCGTGTCCGGGTGAATGCCGGAGGCGTTGATCCATAGTTCCTGCCACCTCTGGATCCAGTGGTGGGTTGACTCGCGCTGCCCCTGGATGCATCGCTCTAGGTCCTCAATGGTGGTGGCGTGGGTGTAGGAGCCCTCGAAGTGCCTGACGAAGGCGTCCCGCATCTCCTCCCATGAGTCGATGCTGTCAGCGGGGAGGGTGTTGATCCATTGCCGGGTCGCTCCCTCCATCATCAGGGGGAGGAAGTGAGCGGCTAGCAGTTTGGTGTGGCCGGCGATTCCCATCGCCAAAAGGTATGTGTCCAGCCACACTGCTGGGTCGTACGTGGGGTCGTACTTTTCGATCTCCTTTGGCGCCTTGAAGTTGGCGGGGTACTTCTCGCCTCAGATCATTGGCCCGAAGCATTGGGGGCCGACTCGGTTGAGCGAGCCCCTGGGTTTGGGGTCGCTGCGGTTGGTGAGGGTCTGCCTCAAGTCGTTGGGCTGGCGCGCCCGCCAGGCCTGGTTATTGACGATGTGTGTCCAGGTGTCGATGGGTTACCCATTGGAAGCGACCGTGTTGTTCATCGGCCGCAGCTCGTTGGTGGAGAGCGCGGGTTTGGCAGCCCGTGACTGGTGCGCCAGGGGCTGGGGCGGTGGGCAGGTGACGGTGTTGGCGATGGTTGGAGGGCCGCTTGAGGCTGCCCTGCTTGCCGATGAGGAGGAATACATCCACCCCCGTGGATCAACTCCCGTGGCTTGCTGCTCGATAGCCCTGGTGAATAGGGACTAAGCATACTGGATCTGCAGCGTTGCCTCTCCTTGGATGTCGAGGTGGGCGACTGCAGCGTCGGCCGCAATGACGTTGTCCAATGGACTGGAGTACAGTGGGAGCCCGTTGGCGTCGCTGGCCTATGGCGAGATGATGATTCATGGCTGGTCCGGTGGGAGCGCGTGACCAATGGGTGGCGGTGGGGCCCCAGTCACCGGTGCACCGTGTGGTGGTCGGTTGATGCCGCCTGGCAGCGTGTTCTTGCGGTATTCGCTCTCGGCTGCACGTGCGGGGTTGCTTTCGTCATTGAACTTCAGGACACAGCCCTGGACGTTGGAGTTCAGGCGGGTCCTGACGCGGTGTTGATGGTAGAGTGACAGCTCCTGCGTTGTTGCTTGCTCAAGGTAGAATTTCTCGCGCTCGGCTAGCTCCCTGCGCTATGCCTCCTCCAGTCGCAGGCGGTCTTCCTCCACCTCCGTGGCCATGGCGGTTGGCAGGATCGGCATGGAGAATGGATTTGGTGGGGTGGTCGTGCTTCCCGCCATGTAGATCGCATTCAAGCGATAGGATCTGGCATGGAAGTCCTCGGGGGACTCCGAGCCGGAGTCGGAATCGAAGATCCCAAGGATGGAGGGATCCTCGAAGTCCTCAGGGTTGGAGACCCGCATGATGGAGTCCTCCCGTGACGCTGTAGTCATGGATCCATCGACCAAGGCAGGGGTTGCGGAGTCGGTGTTGTTGTGGAGAGCCGCGTCGTCCTTGGCAGCATTAGTACCGACCGCGTTTCTAGCAGCCGAGTTGTACTCGGTGGCAAGGCGGCTGATGGAGCGGACCTCCTCCTTCGAGAGAAGATCGCGGCGTGGCGGTGATTCACCGACAATCATTGCTCCTGCCGGGTCGACTACATCGATGAAGCCGATGAACAAGCTGATGGTGCCAATCGGCATCACCATGCTGTGCGTGATCGGGCGCGACGCCGGGATGTAGCTGCTAGGCAGGATTTGCAGGATCCCACCGGTGGTGATCATGCAGCCGGTGGCGATCGGCCGATCGATTGGCATGTAGGGTCTCACCGCAGAACTCAGGCCAGACCGGCAAGGCCCCACGGTGGGCACCACTATCGTGGGAATGGCCACGGCAGTCGCTGCCATGGGCAGCGATTGATAGAATCAGGGGCGAGAGCTGGCGGCCATCTGCGGTGCAAGATGGGGGAGGATGCACATGGGTTTACCCAGGTTCGGCCCCCCGGAGGGTAAAGACCTACTCCTGCTAGATTGTATTGATGAAGAGCAAGTTACAGGGGGACGAGCTCAGCGTCTAAGCAGCGAGTCACTCAAAGGGGTGTATGATGGAATGTAAGTACTCAAGCTACCCTAGGGAGGTTAATATAGGGGGTAGCTGGCTAGGGTTATACAACCGTACAAGTTATGGATTCAGAGGCTTTTGACCTAATCTGACCAGGCTTCAGCTACGCTTCTGGGCCTCCAGTCTCCAATTGCCAGGCCTTCTCTTTAGTCACATTCCAGTCGCCGTCCTGCAGACCCACTCGCAAGGCTTTTGACCCAATTGGAACGTCCTACTGGGCATACCCATTCGGCATATCCCCATCATATAGTCTTTACTTCCTCCTATTGATCTATTGCTATCCATGTTGCGATGCTTTAGTTTCCATGCATCATTTATATTCCTTGCAGCCTCTATATTTGCCTTGGACACATCCTACTGCCTGTTGTTTGATAGATAGTCGGCCTTGCAAGTCGTAGTTGCTTGCTTACGTGCTACTTCATGTCGTCGTTGTTCCACCGTTGTTGGAAGGTTGGCACATGTTTAATGATGGACATGATCATGGCTTTAATTACAACTTGTTAAATAAAATGCTGGGAATAGCTATAACTAATGTAGAGGCATCGGTGGGCAACATATGTTATTTGGTTTTCCATGCTCACTTGTGTCCCGTAGGCCCGAGTACTTGATACCTGTTCCTTGAGTATTCGCACTATCCAGATATGGGAGACCCTATGGATCCCCCTTCGCCTGAGCTTGATTCACACTTTATTTCTTGGGGCCACAAACTATTTTGGGAATTTATTACTATCCTGTACTTATGCCATGCTTTACTATTTTATTTATGATTGTGTTTGGAGCACCTGTACTATTTTGGAACATGGAATGTTTTCGCGGTATCGACAAGCCTAGTCACACTTTCGGGTTCCCAGTCGTTTACAGCCATTGACACAAACCCTGGGTTTGTCTTGGAGCCGGCCAACTTCGTTGCGGGTAGCTTAGTGGGGTGGCCCCCTGGAATAATTTATGAATCATGTGAATGCATTGTCGTGAGGCCTCGTTACATTTTATTTGGTTCTTCCCGAGGTTGATCATGTGTGTTTTGCTATTTGTGCACCCCTGCAGGGTAAATATTTCTGAAAGCCGTGTCCACGGTTATGGATGACTTGGAGCACAGTATCTTGATCATAGACAACTATAACTAAAGTAGTGCTATAAATTGGACTTTGACATGTCTAGTAATCAGTTTCACTACAATGGAATGAGTAAATAAAAGTGCCAACAATTGCTGGATTTGGGATGTCTTATGCTAATTGTATCTGACTAGTAAGTATTGCAGCTACAACGGAATGGTTAACTAAAACTGCCCACTGCTTATGATATCCGGATGACTCATGCTATCTATATCTGACTAGTAAGTGCTGCAACTATAATGGAATGAATAAACTGCCAACGGTGTGAGTTCCTTGGTTTGACTTCCTCGTTTAGTATCGAGGGGGAAATACTAGGATGGGTATGTTTTGGTGTTACTATCAGGTTGGTTCCGAGTAGGTCTTCCTTATCCCTCTCTAATAGCCGATAGTTGTATCGAGTCTCTATATGTTTTTTAGTGGATGCTTCGCTGCCCCTTGAGTCCACCATACCTATGTAGGCGAGAGTCGCTGAATTCTAGACTCGCCTTTGCCCTTTACTGGCACCCCTTTTGTTTAACAGGTATAAGTTCGACGTCGTTAGCAGGGTTACCCTTCCGGCTTGGCCTGGGCAGGGTTATGGATGCCATTGGTTATTATTCAAGGCTTTTAGCCCCATTTGCATCTTGTCCTTACTCAGATGTTGTATCATTTTTAAGGTGATTTGGATATTTGTACTGTATATTTGTATTCTTGACTCTTTGAGTCGTTGTTGTATATATTTGTTCTGTGGGTTCCATCATGGACTATTGTGTAATGATATTACTTTGTTTTCCACCCGCACGCAACTGCCTGGTGGGCATCTTTGAATCGTTTCTATGCGGGTTTGGCGGGAATCGCTAAAACTTGCATAGGGCCGATTTGAGGGTGTTACATTTGAGTAACACGAGAACCACCTATGAAATGAACAAGATGGGTAGCAAGGGGATAAGCATACACACAAGTCTACGAGGAATGTTAAGAATAGTAGAAAAACTATCCACAAGCCAAGTCCACCTGATACAAGAAATTGTGAAAATCTGAATTAGGGGCAAACCTTCCAGGCCAGATAATCTGGACCTGCCAGGGGAGGATAATCCGGCCCTGGCAAAAAAATTTAGAACATCCACAGATTCATAATACCAAAGTAGATCAGGAAAAAGGGTTGTTATGCTACGATTCCTAACATGCATAGGATACAAAGAGTAACCTCTACACTGATTTTCCACCACAAACAACAACTTCCATACAAAAGGGAAGAATGGGGGAGTTACACTCATTCACTGGAAGAAGAACTCAGAGGAGAGGGTAACCGGAGGCGCTGGGAAGAAAATCCGGTGAGGGCCCAGAGAATGGCCAACGGTGGCTGAGGGAGAGGTAGGGAGGCGGGGTGGAAGAACTGCTCTATTTGAGTCCTTCCCCCCGTCGCCCTAGCATAAGTAAACAAAACCGCCCGGACCGGATTATCCGGCCCCAGAAGGAATTATGCCCTAGAGGCAAATAATAAAGTGTATTATTTGATATATCTCATGTATGTTCATAATACGTTTCATACTGTGCTATAACTATGTTAATACGAAACGTTAATACACGTGTGGTATGTAAACAAATTGTGTCTCTAGTTACCTCTAGTGAACTAGTTCATTGGTCACGAGGATGGTCTATGTTTCAAAACCATGGGCATTTATGCCAACTGACAATGAGGTCATGATATTAGTTGAATAACATGATAGACAAACATCCAACAGTTATATCTTAATGAGATCTAGTTACAAAGTTCACCATTGATGATAAAACACAGAGAACCTCGCAACCTGATCCTTTGACTGTGAGGTAATGCAAATCACCATTCCGGAAGAAGCTTAGATGGTTATCAAGAATCATCTCCTAACAGGGTGATCAAAAAGGTGCCACTCAGGTTTTCTGAAGGGATGCGTAGAGGAGTACATATCAAGACCAGGATTTGTCTTGTCCATGTAACGGACAGATACATGTGGCCATCTCGGTGGCGTTGCATTAATGAAGCTTGCAAGCATGTGACTAGGTCACGGAATGCAATGACATGAGAGAGAACAAGTTCATTGGTAACGAGATCGAACTAAGGTATGGAGATACCGAAGATCAAGTCTCGGATGAATTAGGTATCAAATGACAAATGAAACGGGAAACGACTATCTCACGGTTCGAGCGATTGTATTCGTGAAACGCACGGGGGTCACATGGCCATCCAGGTCCCTCTGTTGATCATTCATATGAGAGTGGTCTCTATCATGTCCGGAGTGTTTCTAAACCAAAGGATGTCACGCTTAAGGGTAGGGACGCTTAGGGTAGATGAGGTATTGTATGAGAAATAGAGAGAGAGAAACCGGAATAGTTTCGATAACATCCGATGGAGATCGGAAGGGGTACAGAAGGTGTTCCGTAGTAAAGGAATAATATAATATGTGTATTTGAATGTCAATTGGAGAATTCATATTAATAGTATATTTTATTTTATTTTTAAAGGCTCCCTGTTGCTAATGGGCCTCACCCGAGGGGAGGCCCAATAGGGCAAGGCGCCTAGGGAAAGGGGGTCGGCCGGCCTAGGGCTGGTGGGCTGCCCCAGTGTGGCCCACCTAGGGCTGGCGGCTGCCCCTAGGTGGCCGGCGTGTGTGGGGATTAGTCCCACACCACCTAGCCCCTGGGTGGTGCGCCCCCTCCCACTATATAAAGGGGCCCCCCTCCCCCTTTGGGATCATCCATTCCTCTCATTCTCTCTCTCATCTGCCGAGGACTTCCCCGTAATATTGGGGAGGACCTCGTGGTTGAGTTATCCACCTTCACACTACCATCGTGTGATCGGCGATCCAACATCTACTTCCTCCGCTGCTCGGCTAGATCCGAGTCCGGTTGACGTCTCCTACACCGGACATGTGACGAACTCCGGAGGCACCACACTTGGGGTGCTTCTCGTCTTCATCAATATACGCCTTCCGACGTAAGGCGTGCCTCCGTCTACAAAGGTATGAATAATGTATTCCTTCTCCATTACTTATGTCTACATAGTTACTTATGTCTACATAGTATAGATACTGGTATTAGTGTTCGAGTAGATAGAAATTTTTTGTTTTCTGCTACGGAACCCAATAGTGGTAGCAGAGCGGGTCTATGGGTAGACATGTCATACGGATAGAACACATAGCAATATGTGGGCATTGATTCTCTAGTTGCGACCCTCTTTAGTATTATTGTTCATATCGCGGCACTGTTTGATGAAGCGGCCCCCAATCGACCTCACGTGGTGATTCACGAGACTAGTCCACAAATCAAAGTGGCTTAGGGGGGGTGTCTGTCTCTCAACAGTAGTTGATATGACATTGATACTGGAGGGCCCTGAAAAGGGAAGAAGAACGGCAATCATTGAATCCATGTTGTGGCTCGACGTTCGTAGGTGGGAAGGGGTTCTATTGCGAAAGCCCTAAAGCAGCATAAAACATGCAATAGTCAATATAGAAGCGTCTATCTTCGTTATTGCATAGGGGCAAGTATTATAACATGGCAATAACGAGTTTGCGAAACTCTCATTAGAGCTATTGATAATGATCACAAAAGCTGCAACCATATCATAACACTTTACTTTTTGAAGTACTACTTATTATGCTAGTTAATTACTAGACGGTAGCATAATAAGATAATCCCTTGTAGTATTCCAGTTGTCGCATTCCCCTTGTGTGTGCACCAATAAGAAAGTTCTTTGGTATGAGGCGATCCAGGGTTACAGGCCTGGGTGTCAGATTTATCTATGTTCGCATATAGTGGGTGTAATCCATGTTGCACTGCGAATACACACGAGTTAGAACTGGCGAGCCTAGCACGTTACAGAGACGTGGCCTCGGAATACAAGAGACCGAAAGGTCGAGCATGAATCACATAGTTGATGTGGTCGACATTAGGGAATGTCCACCCCTGATACTGCACTGATGGTTGTGTTTAACCGGGGGAGGTGTAGAGGATTGGGATCATGTGATCACTAAACGAGTAGAGGGATGTTCATTTAAGTGGGAGTTCTTTTAATATCACTTGAACTCATTATTATGAACATAGTCTAAACACTTTGCAAATCCTTTGTAGATGTCTCGCCCACCCACCTTCAACCTTAGCACTTTCCTCGAGAAGGACAAGCTGAAAACTGATGGAACCAACTTCACCGCATGGTTCCGCAATCTTAGGATCCTCCTAGTCCCCTACAAGTTGACTTATGTCATCAAGGCTGAGCTTTCGGCTAAGCCTGCAGATTCCGCCTCCCAGGATGAAAAGAATGTCTAGCAGCCAAGGCGGACGATTTCTCCCTCATCCAGAGTGGAATGCTCTATGCCATGGAGCCGGAGCTTCAAAAGCGTTTTGAGAAGATGAATGCTTTTGAGATCATTGAGGATCTCAAGGCTGTCTTTGCTCCACAGGCTCATGCAGAGAGGTATGATGCTTCCGAGCTCTTCTTCTCTGCTAAAATGGAAGAGCACAGCAGTATTAGTGAGCACGTGGTCAAAATGTCTGGCTACGTTAAGCACTTAAACGCCCTGGATTGCAAAATCCCGGAGGAGCTCGCTATAGACAGGGTGCTGCACTCGCTGCCCCCTAGCTATAAGAGTTTTGTGATGAACTACAACATGCAAGGGATGACTAAGACCCTTGCTGAGGTGTTCGCCATGCTCAAAACCGCTGAGGTTGAAATCAAGAAGGAGCACATGATGCTGATGGTCAACAAGACCACCAACTTTAATAAACCGGGGCAAAAGGGGAAAGGCAATGGAAAGAAGTCTAAGAGGGATGGTAGGTTTGTTCCCAGCACCTCAAAGACTGCCAAGCCTGGCCCTAAGCCCGGCACTTCGTGCTTCTACTGCAAAGGGTATGGGCACTGGAAACGCAACTGCCCCAAGTACCTTGAAGACAAGCAAGCTGGCAGGATAGCCACTCCGGACAAAGGTATATATGATATACATGTTATTGATGTATTCCTTACAAGCGCCAGGAGTAACACCTGGGTATTTGATACCGGATCTGTTGCTCACATTTGTAACTCTCAGTAGGATCTCAGAGTAGGAGGCACCTGAGGAAGGACGAGGTAACGATGCGCGTCGGCAATGGTTCGAGAGTCGAAGTGATGGTCGTTGGCACCCTGCATCTCCGTCTACCATCAGGATTATTGTTGGTTTACAATAAATGCTATTATGTACCCGCATTGAGTATGAATATTGTGAGTGGGTCTTGCTTGTTACAAGACCATTATTCGTTTAAATCAGGAACACATGGTTGTTCAATTTATATGAATGATGTTTTCTATGTTCATGCTCCTGTATGTGATGGTTTATTCTTACTTGATCTTGATTGTGATACACACATCCATAGTGTTGATGCTAAATGTTGTAAGCACAGTGACGATAATTCCATGTTCATGTGGCATTGCCGTCTTGGTCATATTGGCGTAAAGCGCATGAAGAAGCTTCATTCAGAAGGGCTTCTTGGATCATTGGATTTCGAATTCCTTGATACATGTGATCCATGCCTTATGGGCAAGATGACTAGGACACCATTCTCGGGAATAGTGGAGAGAGCTGCAGACCTGCTTGGGATCATACATACGGATGTATGTTGACCAATGAGTGTCTCAACACACAAAGGTTATCGTTACTTTGTTACCTTTACTGACGACTTAAGCAGATATGGATATATCTACTTGATGAAGCACAAGTCTGAAACCTTTGAAAAGTTCAAGGAATTTCAGAAAGAGGTAGAGAATCAACTTAACAAGAAAATCAAGAACCTTCGATCGAATCGAGGAGGCGAGTATTTGAGTTATGAGTTTAACATGCACTTGAAGGACTGTGGGATTATCCCACAGCTTACGCCAGCCGGAACACCATAGCGTAATGGTGTGTCGGAACACCGTAACCGAACCCTATTGGATAGTCTACGGTCCATGATGTCTTTAACTGATTTGTCTGTGTCTTTTTGGGGATACGTGTTAGAAACCGCCGCTTTTATTTTAAACCGAGCACCATCCAAATCCGTGGAGACAACCCCATATGAGATATGATATGGGAAGAAGCCCAAGTTGTCATTTCTGAAAGTTTGGGGTTGTGAGGCTTACGTTAAGAAACTGCAGCCTGACAAACTCGAATCCAAATCACAAAAATGTATCTTTGTGGGATATCCAAGGGAAACCGCTGGGTATACTTTCTACAACCAAGCCAAACGCAAAACGTTTGTCACAAGAAACGACACCTTTCTCGAGAAAGAGTTTCTTGCAGAAGGAGTGAGTGGAAGGAAAATTGAGTTGGATGAAATTGTTGACCCTTCTCTCCAAATTCCGAGTAGCGCAACGGAAGCAGTTCCGAAACCGCTCTCCAACATGGAGGAAGAGCCAGTTGATGATGATCAAAACAATGACACTGAGACTCCTGAGGTTCGCAGCTCCACAAGGGTTCGTGCCACTCCTGATTGGTACAGTAGCCTTGTGATGTCTATCATCCTAGATGAACAGGAAGAACCTGCAAACTACAAAGAAGCTATGGATAGTGCTGACTCCGAGAAATGGCTAGAAGCCATGAAATCCGAAATAGGATCCATGCATGAAAACCAAGTTTGGTCCTTGGTGGATGTTCCAGAAGGCCACAAGGCCGTGGAAAATAAATGGATCTTTCAGAAAAGGACAGATGCGAATGGTAATGTAACCATTCACAAAGCTCGACTTGTCGCAAAGGGTTTTCGACAAATTCGAGGAGTTGATTACGACGAGACTTATTCTCTCATAGTGATGCTTAAGGCTATCAGGATTTTAATGGCAATTGCTGCACATTTCGACTATGAAATTTGGCAGATGGATGTCAAGACCGCATTCCTCAATGGTCACATTGTGAAGAGTTGTATTTGATGCAACCAGAAGGTTTTGTCAATCCTAAGGATGCTAGAAAGGTATGCAAGCTTCAACGGTCCATTTATGGATTGAAGCAACCATCTCGGAGCTGGAACCAACGTTTTGATCAAGTGAACAAAAGTTTTGGATTTGTCCAAAACCAACAAGAGTTCTGTGTTTACAAGAAAGCGAGTGGGAGCTCGGTTGTTTTCCTAGTAGTGTATGTGGATGACATATTACTCATGGGAAACGATGTGGATCTTATGAAAAGCGTGAAAGCATATTTGAGCAACCAATTTTCCATGAAGGATCTAGGTGAAGCTGCATATATATTAGGGATCAAGATCTATAGAGATAGATCAAGGCACCTAATAGCATTGAGTCAGTGTACTTACATAGATAAAATTTTGAAGAGGTTTAAAATGGAAAACACCAAGAGGGGTTTTACACCTATATTGAAGAATTGCAAAATGAGTATGACTCAATGTCTTGTAACGGACAATGATAGAGAGAAGATGTCTTACATCCCCTATGCTTCAGCTATAGGATCTATCATGTATGCAATGCTAAGTGCACGACCTGATGTGGCATTGGCTCTTAGTTTGACGAGCCAATATCAGAGTAATCCAGGACCGGATCACTGGACAGCTGTGAAAATAATCCTAAAGTATCTGAGAAGAACAAAGAATATGTTCCTAATCTATGGAGGAAATGATGAAGCTCTAAATGTAAAGGGTTACGTAGATGCGAGCTGGAATTCAGATCATGATGACTCGCAGTCTCAAATAGGATTTGTTTTCTTGGTGAATGGTGGGCGGTAAGCTGGAAGAGCAAGAAGCAACCGGTGGTGGCACAATCTTCAATGGAGTCTGAATATATTGCTGCGGCTGATGCAGCAAATGAAGCTGTTTGGCTAAGGAATTTCGTCATCGAACTGGGAGTTTTTCCCAATGTGCAAGACCCTGTGACGATCTACTGCGGTAACACGGGTGCTATTGCAAACACAAGGGAACCAAGAACTCATTCCACAGCCAAACACATCAAGCTAAGATTTCACGTCATCCGACAAAACGTTGATGAAGGTAAAGTCAATATTTGCAAAGTAGATACGGAACTGAAGGTAGCAGATCCTTTGACTAAAGCTCTCCATCTAGAAAAGCACGAACAACACCGAGATTCCATTGGTGTTAGGTTCCTGCCTATTGTAAACTAGTTTTGTTTATATTCTAGTGCAAGTGGGAGACTGAAGGAATTATGCCCTAGAGGAAAATAATAAAGTGTATTATTGATATATATCCTGTATGTTCATAATACGTTTCATACTGTGTTATAACTGTGTTAATACGAAACGTTAATACATGTGTGGTATGTAAACAAACCATGTCTCTAGTTACCTCTAGTGAACTAGTTCATTGGTCACGAGGATGGTCTATGTTTCAAGACCATGGGCATTTATGCTAACTGACAATGAGGTCATGATATTAGTTGAATAACATGATAGACAAACATCCGACCGTTATATCTTAATGAGATCTAGTTACAAAGTTCACCATTGATGATAAAACATAGAGAACCTGCAACCTGATCCTTTGACTGTGAGGTAATGCAAATCACCATTCTGGAAGAAGCTTAGATGGTTATCAAGAATTATCTCGTAACAGGGTGATCAAAAAGGTGCCACTCAGGTTTTCCGAAGGGATGCATAGAGAAGTACATATCAAGACCTGGATTTGTCTAGTCCATGTAACGGACAGATACTTGTGGCCATCTCGGTGGCGTTGCATTAATGAAGCTTGCAAGCATGTGACTAGGTCATGGAATGCAACAACATGAGAACAAGAGAACAAGTTCATTGGTAACGAGATCAAACTAAGGTATGGAGATACCAAAGATCAAGTCTCGGATAAATTAGGTATCGAATGACAAAGGGAACGGGAACGACTATCTCACGGTTCGAGCGATTGTATTCGTGAAACGCACGGGGGTCACATGGCCATCCAGGTCACTCTGTTGATCATTGATATGAGAGTGGTTTCTATCATGTCCGGAGTGTTTCCAAACCGAAGGATGTCACGCTTAAGGGTAGGGACGCTTAGGGTAGATGAGGTATCATATGAGAAATAGAGAGAGAGAGAAACCGGAATAGTTTCGATAACATCCGATGGAGATCGGAAGGGGTCCAGAAGGTGTTCCGGAGTAAAGGACTAATATAATATGTGTATTTGAATGTTAATTGGAGAATTAATATTAAATATATATTTTATTTTATTTTTAAAGGCTCCCTATTGCTAATGGGCCTCACCCGAGGGGAGGCCCAATAGGGCAAGGCGCCTAGGGAAAGGGGGTCGGCTGGCCTAGGGCGGGTGGGCCGCCCCTGTGGGGCCCACCTAGGGCCGGCGGTTGCCCCTAGGTGGCCGGCGGGTGTGGGGATTAGTCCCACACCGCCTGGCCCCTGGGTGGTGCGCCCCCACTCCCACTATATAAAGGGGTCCCCCCTCCCCCTTTGGGATCATCCATTCCTCTCATTCTCTCTCTCATCTGCTGAGGACTTCCCTGTAATATTAGGGAGGACCTCGTGGTTGAGTTCTCCACCTTCACACTACCGTCGTGTGATCGGCGATCCAGCATCTATTTCTTCCGCTGCTCGGTTGGATCAGAGTCCGGTTGACGTCTCCTACACCGGACCTGTGACGAACTCCGGAGGCACCACACTTGGGGTGCTGCTCGTCTTCATCAATATACGCCTTGCTGCGTAAGGCGTGCCTCTGTCTACAAAGGTATTAATATTGTATTCCTTCTCCGTTACTTATGTCTACATAGTATAGATCCTGGTATTAGTGTTCGAGTAGATAGAATTTTTTTGTTTTCTGCTACGGAACCCAACAGCCCCCACTATGGGTGGATAATCCGGCCCTCTCTGAATATTTCTATAAACACAGATACATGCCAGCAAACTCAAACAAACACCCTCACAAGTGATCCAAAAGACTTGTGTGCAAGAATAGATGGATCGAGGATAGAAAATGACCCAGGTTTAGATAACCAAACTATGATGGTACTACACACCCAAGATTGGAAGAGTAAAATCATATAGAAGCCAAAATTGGGTGTGTTTTCCATACGAATACAAGATATGCAAGAAAAAACAAAAAGATCCACAAGGAACCAACTCTTCTCATGGAAGAGGGCACTGGCCGAAGCCACCATGTTGGAGTGAAAGGTGTGACACCGCGAAGATAAATGTTGGGTTCATGACCAATACTCATCAATAAGCTCACATATCACAAAATGATATTAAGAGAAATGACTTTTCTTGCTTTTGGCATTATGGGGGAGGGTTAGCCCAATCAATTAGGACCACACTCCCCCTATGCCTAGGCCCACACCTAAACCAAATAAAGGAAGACATGTAAGTGGGTATGCATGAGTAATGAAGACAAGATCCTTGAATCCACGATATTTAGCTCATTCCTCAAGTAACAAAACCTTGCTTCATCAAGTGGATTCGTGAAAATATCAGCAAGTTGGTTCTCCGTGCTCACAAAGGATAGATCAATATCACCACGAGAAACATGATCCCGAATGAAGTGATTGTCAATCTCAATATGTTTTGGTCCTTGTATACTGCACTGGATTATAAGCAATTTTGATAGCACTCTCATTATCACACAAAAGAGACACTTCGTCATAATTGACACCGTATTCCTTTAAAGTTTTCCTAGCACTAGCAGCAGCCACATACTTAGCTTCGGCGGTGGATAGAGATATACAATTTTGTTTCTTCGAAGACCAACATACCAAAGATCTTCCCAAGAATTGACAAGCTCCAGAAGTTTACTTCCTATCATCCTTGTCACCAGCCCAATCAAAATCCGTATAACCACATAGAGAGAAATTGGAGCCCTTGGGATACCAAAACAAAAATTAGGGGAAAGAACCAAATATCGGAAGATTCTCTTGACTGCCACCAAGTGGCTTTCCTTAGGAGCCGCTTGATACCTTGCACACACACCTATACTCAACACAATATTGGGTCTAGATGCGTAGAGGTAGAGGAGAGAACCAATCATGGACCAGTATACCTTTTGGTCCACGTCTTTACCATTGGGATTGAGTTCAAGATGGCATATAGTTTGCATCGGTGTGGCAACGCCATTAAGATCCGTCATCTTGGACCTCTTGAGCATGTCCTTGATGTATTTTTCTTGATTGATTAAGGTTCCTTCTCTGAGTTGTTTGATCTCAAATCCAAGAAAGAACCATAATTCTCCCATCATAGACATCTCAAACCTGTCAGTCATAAGCTTTGAAAATTCATCATTAAAAGCTTGATTAGTAGAGCTAAAAAATGTCGTCTACATATAGTTGGCATACGAAGATCTCCCCCTTAACCTTCTTAGTAAAAAGAATGGGATTGATTTTTCCAACCTCGAAGCCACGGTCTAACAAAAGCTCTTTAAGATGCTCATACCATGCACATGGGTCTTGTTTAAGACCATAGAGCGCCTTATCAAGTTTGTAGACATGGTTCGGGAAATTGGTTTCTCGAAACTCGGGGGTTGCTTTACATATACCAACTCATGTAGAGGAACATTAAGAAACACACTCTTAACATCCATTTTCTATAATATAAAGTTATGATGAGTTGCATAAGCAATAAGGATACGGATAGACTCAAGGTGAGCCACGAGAGCATAAGTTTCCCCAAAGTTGATGCCTTCCAATTGAGAGAAACCTTGTGCTACCAATCGTACATGTTTACTTACAACAATTCCATTCTCATCTTGCTTGCTCTTGAATATCCACTTGGTGCCGATAACATTGCGGCAATCTTTTGGCTTCTCTACTAATTTCCAGACCTTGTTGCACTCAAAATTATTGAGTTCTTCATGCATAGCAACCACCCAATCTGGATCTTCAAGAGCTTCAAAAACCTTCTTGGGTTCCACCATAGATATATGAGCTTGATGATCACTGTTGGGGGTATACTTTTTGGGTATCCTCACTGTGCCTCACTGACTAGGGTGGCCCGCTTCATTTAGAGCTTTACTTCACGGGCGGCCCAGACAGGGAGAAGAGACGGAGTCCAGTCCGGCTACGGGAAGGCCTAGAAGACTTACCGACATAGGCCTGTTATGTTACTTGTAGTTCAAGATGTACTCTATAACCGACTCTTAGTCATAGCCGGATAGATCTCTCCTGTAAACACTAGGCCGGATATCTATATAAACTATCCTAGGGTACGCCTTTAGGGCACCTCACAATAGTCTACAATCTCAACTCGCATAGGCAAAACCCTTGTAACCCATATTCTGGCTCTGCCGTATTACTAGATTGCTAGCAGGAGTAGGATCCGTCCAAAGCCGGCGGATTCGAACCTGGGTAAACTTGTGTGCTTACCATCCTGGAACACCATACATCTTACACCCCTCTCTTCCGCACGCCCCGAGGATCCCCTCATGGCGTACTTGTCATCAATCCGACGACAGTTGGCACCCACCGTGGGGCAAGTGAGCTTCAGATCTACATTTCAAGCGGAATCTACAAGAATCGGAATCGGCGAGACCATCGCCGTTGGTCGCGTCCTCTACGCCAGTGATGTCCCTCTCATCGTTCTCGATGAAACTTGGATTCTGGCTAGGGAGGTTGTGACTGCCTACACCATCATGTCTTTTGGCGAGATCAATGTTTACATCGGTTTCACTGAACCTGCCCCACCCACCCCAACGGTGAGGATAGAGGCAGAAGAAGCTTCTGGGTCTACTTTGTCCGCGGAGGCGGTAGAGTTCCGGATCTCATAAAACCATAATCCCACCCAGCCCGCACCTGTTGCGGAGATAGTGGAGAAAGCTAAACGTGAAGCAGATCTTGCGGTGCAAGTCGAATCTGGAGTGGATCTCCCTAGCGAGGCCAAATCCCAGATCGATCTACCCGCTGAAGTCGAAATCCAGGAGTAGCAAGACAACAACTCTGGTTCCGGCTCTTCCACCGCCGAAACAGACCAATCCTTCCTGAGGCATACATTGAGGCGCATGATGATGCAAGGCACAAACGTGGATGAGGTTCTCGAGACCATCAGAATTTTCGAGGAAGCCCACGAGGAAAGCCATAACTACCTCAGGACACACGCTCCGCACTTCGTCGGATATGTTGGATCCGGATCCGGCTCTACCAATGCTGGAGACAACAAAGACTCGGTGCTAGAGGCGATTGGAACAAACACTGACTTACCGGCATCTGCGGATGATTCCATGATCTCGGCAGATTTTCGAAAGTTCTCTGTGGAATATGAAGAGGAGTTCAACTCCAAAGCTGCAGAAGAAGGAGAAGCCGTGGATGAAGGATCCGGAGAAAACTCTCCCAAAGCGCAGGATGACATGGATTTCGGAGATAATCCCGACGTCTAGATGTCCAAAAGTACAGATCAAAGCTTAACTCCGGGAAACGGGCCCAAAGCCGTCTTTGCTACCGCCACTGCCAAGAAGGCAAAGAAGAAGATTAAGATGAACAAGACCCCGGCAAAAGACCCTCCAGCGGAGGAAGTGATTGCCGAGGAGTATGAAGAAGACTCGGATGGAGCATTAATCCCAGACGAGCCCAAAGAAGCTTCGGTAGATGGACACATGGTCACTGCTGGTGCTTGTAAACTCATCGATGTTGCATTAACTATGCGTATCCCTACAGCTGTAGAACTCACGGTTGAAGAGTTGGAAGAAAGGGCTCAAGCCATAGAAGCGCGTCGCCAAGTACTCCTAGATGAAGCCAACAACATCGAGGAAGAGAAGAAGCACATAGCTACTGTGGAAAAGTTCATCTCTCTATAGCATCAAAAGACCCAGAAGTTCATCGCACAGATCTGGCCTGGAATGATATTAGACCCCAACGGGTTCCAGAACAACATTACCGTTCCGATCGTTGGGAGGATAACTACTCAAGAACCAGATCTTCACGGCAACGCCATAGAACCGCACGTGACTGGAGCAATTGCTCTAGCCATAGAGCAAGAAGCGATTGTTGCACTAACTCCGAGACACCCTCCTCGGTGAGAGTCGAACAATCACAGGGAAGACGACAAAGAGAAACATCAGGAGGAGGACCGTCAAAGGATTCCACCTCCTAGACATGCAAGCCGTCCGGCTGAACCCCATCACGGTGGGAGTGATGGACGAAGGAACGACAGACACCGTGCCGAGTCAAGCCGGCAGGGGGCTCGTCGGAATGAAGACCCTCCCCGAAACCGGAATAATGACGCTCCGGATGGAGGGCAGCGATCAGCCGGAAACAATCCACCTACACTGGCCTCTCCTCCAAGCAACCATCACAACGGCTCTCAAGGTGGCCAAGGAGGACGTCATGGCAGAGGAGGTGGTGGCAGGAGCAGAAGTCTGGCTCCAAGGCACCGCAGCTATAGCGAGCAACAAGGACGGCGTTCCCTATCACCAAGTGACGCGATACACCGGATCAACTCTAACATAGAGGCATGGTGCTACGAGTCGGACAATATCTACGTAGGTCCAAAATGCTTCGGACCGCATATTCGACAAACAAACTTCCCAGAAGGATTTGCTATCTCAAGACAGATCCAACCCTATGACTGTGTGGCCCGACCAGATACTTGGCTCCAGGATTTTTTCTAGGCTTGCTGCATCACCAAAGGTAGAAATAGCTTGGTCGCAACCCGGTATCTCCCACTTATGTGGCGGAAGACGGCACGATCATGTCTTAATGAACTTCTGGAGAATACCATCCACAACTGGTATGACATTCAAAGCGCGTTCTTTTGGAATTTCGAAGTCACATATCGGAGGCCCTGTATGGTAGGAGACCTACAGCGTTGCACCCAGAAAGCTGGAGAAACTTGTCAAGATTACCTCGGATGATGGATCGACACCAAGAACTCATGTGAAGGAGTAAATGATCAAACTGCAATTGAAGCTTCCATTGCAGGACTCCCAATTGGTTTACTACATCGCCGCTTGAAGTGCGACAAGGTCACTGATCTGGGAGAGATGATAGAAACAGCGAGCAACTATGCAGACGCCAACGATGATGCAGAGGGATTACTGAATGCCCTAGCTATGCCATAGTCGGCAAAACAACCAAAGCAACAAGCTCAGAAGCGCAAGAATACCTCGGAAGAAAAACCCAACGCAGAAACAGCAATGGTCGCTGCTACTTTCGGGTCTGGAGGATGAGGAGGGCGTGGTGGTGGGCGCGGATGCGGCGTGGGACATCAAGAGTCTAGGGTAGAGGAGACCAGCAGCCTGACAAAACCTATTCCTGGGCTGACATTGCCAACAACCCGTGTGTGCATCACTTAGATGCCAACGGGGGCTCGTCCCACACAAATGCTGAGTGTCGTTTTAATGACAACATCAAGAAATACGATACCGCTGGCTACAGGACTAAGCGGAAGAAGGGAAAGAAGAATCCTGAAAAAGAAAAGGAGACCAAGATTTCTACATGGAGGAATCTAACCCTTTAAATCCCAAGCCGGATGGAAAGAAGAACTTCCCAACGAAGAAAGACACTTACGTCACTTTCCTTGGGTCTCAACCAGCTAAGGTCAAGAAGGCAGTTTTGCATGAGCTCAACGCAACTGTTCCAGCTATCCCACTATTCTTGGACTGAACGGAAGTGGCAATCACCTTTGACCGTGCTGATCATCCGCCTAAGTTGCACATACGAGGAAAATATGCCTTAGTCATCAATCCACTTATTGACGACTATGGTTTCTCCAAGACTCTCATGGACGGCGGCAGCAACATCAATATTCTATATGTCGAAATGCTACATTGGATGCGGATCTCGGAGACACGGTTGAATCACAGCTCGGTGATCTTTCACGGAGTTGTCCCAGGAAGACAAGGAAATTCGATAGGAGAGATCACTTTGGATGTTACCTTTGGAACTCCAAAGAACTATCAGACAGAATCACTTTCCTTTGAAGTGGTCCCGTTCAAGAGCGCATACCACGCTATATTCGGACGTCCAGCTTACTGGGCTTTTATGGCTCGTCCGTGTTACATTTACAATATGATGAAAATTCCCGGTCCCAAAGGTGTGATCACCATTAGAGGAGACCCGAAGAAGGCGCGAGAGTGCGAGGAAGGAAATGTTGCCTTTGGTGAAGCCGTGCTGCATGCCCAGGAGTACTAGGAGATCAAGAAGACCATCGATCCGTCCGAGATGCCCGCGACGAAGAAGGAGGTGACAAAGCCTACTCCGAAGTTCAAGGCATCGGAAGATACGAAGAAGACACCGTTGAAGGATGATGACGCCTCCAAGGTGACCCAGATGGCTGTAGGTCTAGATAGCGCATAGGAAAGCACGCTCGTCAAGTTCCTCCAAGCAAATCAAGATATCTTCACATGGCATCCATCTGACATGACCGGAGTACCTAGGAAACTTGCCGAGCACTCTCTAAATGTACACCCAAATGCTAAACCCGTCAAACATTCCTTTGAACGTTTCGACAATGAAAAGCGAAAAGCCATAGCTAAGAAACTAGCCCAGCTCGAGTTAGCCGGATTCATAGAAGAGGTCATCCACACTGAGTGGTCGACCAATCCTATAATGGTCCCTAAAAAGGACACCACTGATTTAAGGATGTGTGTTGATCATACTGCATTGAACAAGGCTTTTCCCAAAGATCCATTCGCTCTGCCTAGAATTGATCAAGTTATTGATTCTACGGTAGGCTCGGAACTCCTATGTTTTCTCGATGCATATTCCGGTTTCAAATCCGGATGAAAGAATCTGACAAAGTCAAATCTTCATTCATAACCCCCTTCGGAACCTTCTGTTTCGTTATGATGCCTTTTGGGCTCAAGAACGCAGGAGCTACGTACCAGCGCACTATGTAGCGTTGCCTCCACGATCAAATCGGACGCAATGTACATGCATATGTGGACGACATTGCGGTGATGTCCAAAAAGAAGGAGACCTTAATTGCCTCCACGATCTTTCAGTGATGTGTATCTCCGGAAGAAGGACTGGAAATCTTATGAGAGATCCACGAAGGCGAATGCGGCCTCATGCTGCAGCCAAATCTTTAGTGGCAAAAGCTTTCCGACATGGATTTTTCTAGCTTACAGCCAAGGCAGATGCCGAACGGCTGGTCAAGACGTGCAAAGGCTGCCAAAAGTACGCCAAACAAGCTCATGTTCCGGCTGATCAGCTGCGAACAATACCTATAACATGGCCTTTCACGGTCTGGGGCTTGACATGGTAGGACCGTTTAAACGGGCTCCAAGCGGATTTACTCATCTCTTAGTGATGGTTGATAAATTCACTAAATGGATTGAGGCTAAACCCGTCACCAGTTGTGATGGAGCAACAACCAGAAGATTTGTCGAGGATGTCATCATCCGATACGGTTATCCACATAGCATTATCACGGACAACGGGAGTAACTTTTATATGGGAGAGCTTGCCGAATTCTGCGATGAACAAAATATTCGGCTTGACATTACATCAGTTGCACATCCACAGGCTAATGGACAAGTCAAAAGAAAAAATGGTTTAATCCTACAAGGCCTAAAACCAAGACTCGAAACACCACTACGACGTGCTGCGGGGGCTTGGGCAGATGAATTACCTTCTGTGATATGGAGTTTACGAACAACTCCGAAGAAGTCAACCGGATACACACCTTTCTTCTTGGTCTATGGTGCAGAAGCAGTTCTTCCTCATGATTTGATTCATACTTCTCCCCGAGTTACTGGGTATATTGAAGAGGATGCAAAAATTTCTCGACAAAATGACCTCGATTTAATCAAAGAAGTTTGCGTCGTTGCTGAGATGAGATCAACAGCCTATCAGCAGAAGTTACGCAAGTACCATAGCCAGAGAGTCAGAAACCGGTCTTTCAATAAGGGCAATTTGGTTCTCCTACTTTGATGACCCCCAAGTATAGGGGGTGTAGCGCAGTATTTTCGATAAGTAAGAGTGTCGAACCCAACGAGGAGAAGAAGGTGTTGACGAGTGGCTTGGAGCAGGAATTCTCTGTAAATACTTAGCAAACGGATTTATAGGGGGTTTTGATAATGCAGTTAAATAAAGTGCGAGTAAATAAAATACAATAAGAATAAATGCAGCAAGTGGCCCAATCCTTTCTTTAGCAAAGGACAAGCCGGTTGTATTACTTAAGATGACCGAACGTTCTCGAGGACACACGGGAATATCATCAAGTGCTTTCGCTTCATATAGTTGATTAATCTTCTTTAGTTTGCTAAGTGTTATGTGGGTGAACCGGTGCTAATGTACCGACCTTCCTAGGACTAATACATACTTGTGATTATACCCCTTGCAAGCATCCGCAAGTATAAGAAAGTAATTAAGATAAAAACCTAACCACAACTTTAAACTCTGAGATCCTGACATCCGTTGTGCAAAGGTTTACTAACGGGGGGTCAGGTTTCTGTCACTCCGGCAACCCCTACGATTAGTAGCCAAATACACAATGCCTTCCCCTAGGCCCTTAAAGGTGAAGTATCATGTAGTCCACGTTCACATGACACCACTAGAAGAATAACGCCACAACTTAAATAACAAACTATTGAATCTTTCTCAACACAATTCCACTACTAATAACATGACTTCTCCCATGTCCTCAAGAACTAAACGAACTACTCACAAGACATCATATGGATCAAAATCAGAGATGATATAATGATAAGTAACAATGTGAACATAAACGATAATTCAATGGTTCCACTCAATAGCATCAACTACAACAAGTAATCAACACCGGGAAAGTTTCCCCTAAGAACTATGCAAGATTCAACCCAATTGTTACAGCGGTATGGAGTGGTGATGATGGTGCTAGTGGAGATGATGATAGAGGTGATGATGATGATGATGATCCCGATGAAGTCCAGCTTGATGGTGGTGTTGATGGGATGATCTCCCCTCTCCGGGAAGGAATTTCCCCGGCAGTATTCTGTCTGTCGGAGAGATCTTTCTCTCTCTGTGGTTTTCTGCCCTGCAGAGGTGGTGGAACCTTTGTGTGGTCGCTCCCCGAGGCTTAGGGTTTCATGGGGATAATATACGCCAAAGGGGAGAGCTAGAGGTGGCCCAAGGTGGCCACACCACCTGGTGGTGCGGCCAAGGGCAGCCCGCGCCAGGGGGTGGTGTGGGCCCCCTGTGGCCCATCTCCACTCCCCCTTCTGGCATCATTCGTCTTCTGGAAAAATAGGATTTTCCATATATTTTCTGGGATTTTCTGATCTTTGTGAATTTTGCCTCCAAACAATGCTTTTTCCATCAGAATCCTGACTTCGGCGGTCCATCCTCCAAAAGTCATCAACCATGCAAATATAGATGAAATAACATACGTATCATATCTTAATATGAAATATATCAATGAATAACAATAAATTATGATATAGAATAGTGATGCAAAATGGACGTATCAACTCCCCCCAAGCTTAGACTTTGCTTGTACCCAAGCAAAAATTGAGCTCAATAAACATGACCTCAGGTTTATGGAGTTAAGAGTCGATAAAATAATACAAACAAGAAGCATCACATTCATCAATACATAAATCATAATCGTAGACAACTCACTATTATACAACTTAACTTGTAATAGGTAAAGGAAACACAATAAAGATACATAAAGTAAATCATAATTGGTAATGGCAAACTTTGCTCTTGGTCAAAGAATAGTTAACAATTTGCAGGAGTTCAAACATAATGGGGTTTTCAATGATAGCTTTCAAAGTAATACTCACTAGGATAAGAGCAATGTGCAAAACAAGGAACATAAGAAACATGATTTAATAAATCATCATATGAATGAATGAAACACAACAACTCAAAATACTTGTTGAGATAGAAGGGAATAGGTTTACTGACTCAATTAAAAAGTAAAAGATAGGCCCTTCGCAGAGGGAAGCAGGGATTTCAAGTTTCATAAAGAGCTTCCAAAAATTATGGTACTTATTAGCTTTTACCTCTCATTGCCCCTATCATAAGCATCTTGAGGTGATTAAGGTTAAAGTGAACAAACATGAGGATCTGCTTGACAAGTTATAAGTTGAAAATCTCATGCCCCGTACTTACGAAGACCGAACCTCATGCTACTCAACTTTAGTCACGAGCAAGTTCTTATCATTGTAAATACATGTGTATCATGGAGAACTACCAACGGGGTACCCCTTGCCCGATGATACAGAAGCATTCCCATATCAAAATGACAAGGCAAGCAGACAATGAGCATCTCAGCGATCTTTTTATTTGCTATTTTCATAGGTTTTTTATTAAGGATGCTTCACAGATTGCTCATTATGGTTATGCTACAAGTTTCCACCATGATTAGGCATGGTTTAGGCTAGCGGCCCGGGCGTTTCTCTAACACACATACAAACTCCATGATCTTAAAAGTTCCTCTTTTATTTCACACCGCCGAGATCCATAAGAAAAAGAATCATGATATCAACTAAATAAGTGCAATGTTGAAAGCGTTCCCCATGATAACATGGTTCTGCTAACTCTCAACTTATAAAGCGCAAGCATATACGCAACATAGATGGGCACAATGGTTCGAGTTTATTAAGTGCGGGAAAGTAAAGTGTGCCATCAAGTTCGTGAGAGCTTTAATCACTAATTTTCACATAACAAGTTTAATTTAGAAGGTAGATAAAAACATGAATTTACCTGGAATAGCAATAATGCTAATAGGTAGGTATGGTGGACACAAATGGCATAGGTTTTGGTTTAAGGATTGGATGCACGAGAAGCATTCCCTCTCAGTATAGGTTTTTGGCTAGCAAGGTTGGGTAGCAAGTATAAGAGTTGAAGGAAACAAACAAACATACAAGTGATAGAAACAAACATGCAATCTTCCTTGGAAGCACAAAAGATCTTAACTAGAGAATACTAAGCTTATGAGCAAATCAAGAAAGATGATGATGAAATTATATTTCTTAAGAGTACTTTTATCTTTTTCATTCAATTCTCAAATAGTGTTGCTACTGACCGAGCCAGGTTTTCCAAAACCAACTAAATTTACTCAATGATCCCAAAGTGATACCAATACTAACAACAAGATCAATCATATAACAGAAATTGAAAACTAATATAAGATATGCAAAAGAGTAAATGATAGAACTTCTCATTAATAATCCATAATGGCAAAATCACACCAAGGGATACATAGATATCTAACGAGAGTGGGGGACACTTCCATAATGCAAACCATCCTACATGATAACTTATCTATTCATGATATGACTCTACTAAAAAGGTAAGAATATGGAAGATTGTGATGTGATACTGTGCCACTCCCCCAAGCTTGGAACAAACCAAGGGGATGCCAAAACCTGATGACGAATTACTCCTTCGGTGGTGGTGGTGGTGTTCTCTCGATGAGCTTTTCAATCAATTTCCTCAAGTCCTCAATCTCGAAGGTGAGAGTACGAATCAACTTCGAGTTTTGCTCAATGCGATTCATGATCATGTTGGGTTGTGATTCCTAGCTCGTACGATTCTTTGCCCACTCTTCCTCCTTGAAGTCTTCTTTTCCTACATGGTTAGAACGGGGCATATCCCAATTGGAGGGTAGTTTCTCCTTTGGCATATTCTAGAATTGATGCTCATGTATAAGGGTATGGAAAGGATTCTTGGTGCATGGAGACGGTGAACGCGAAGCCAAACAGTGACGTGGAGGCTTCCCTCCAGTTGACATTCGTGCAGTTCTTTTGAACCTGGTAGGGTTTTCCACCACTCCAATGCTTATAATGGTAGTTCCGGTGTGCGGATGCTGGCTTTTTTTGCCTCCTCTTCTTCTTTACTCTCGATCTCCTTCCTCAGTGTCTTGGAGATCCTCCTTCGCAAGGTCCTTTCCCTTATCGTTGGCGGAGACCATTGTGCTTCTAAACTTTAAGGATAGTTCCTGGCAGAAACAGAACAAAACAAAAACATGACGAGAACATGATATACGAACCTCGGGGGATCCAGGGGATTATATATTACGGAGTTTTACAACAAAAGGAAGGTACTGGGAGAAAACGGGTCGGAGACGGACTCCGGGGCGGCCACACCACCTGGTGGCGCGGCCAGGTGGGCCCGCGCCATAGGGTCGTGTGAGCCACCCTAGCTCCATTTCCGTCCCTCTTTCGCTTCTTTGCCTTCCTTGTTAGATAAAAACTGAAAAAATATAACTTGACAGATTTTTCACGGACCTTTTCTTACCAGAACTATTACCTATTCGAAAGCAGACTCTACAGGTCTCTGAACTTGGTATTTCATAAATTTTTCTGGAGTTACCATTTGAATAGCATCAATATCTTCATCTTCTTACACTTATTGCTTGAGTCGTTTATACTTTCACTATCTTATTACACCATTTTCTCCTATAACCTGGAAATTTCTTTCACACAATACTTCACACAATTCTCATCAGCAACATTAGTGCATGCAAAGTAATAAACCTTTTTAAGATCAATTTCAACTGAAATCCATCATAACATAATTTACTGAAACAACTCCTCCTGAAAGCCCAAAAGGAATTCAAAAAGAAAATCAATTTGAGAGGCAAATGCAAGAGTGGCAAAATTTGTCAAAACAGACCAGCAGGTAAAGATCAATTTTTTCGAAAATCTTATGTTGCTCAAATCAAAAAGTGCAAAACTAACGAAAGTTAAATAACAACCTGGGGCAGAAACACAAAAGATTACAGCTCAATCCGACATACAGAGATTTTTCACGAATTTTTACACTGAAGCTCAAAAATCTGTTTCGGGACAGCAACTTCTCCAAATCTTACTTCTCTCTCATTAGAGGTTGATCTTGACACAAAAACCAAACAAAAAGGATAAGGAGAGGTTATTACCGAAGTAATAACTTCCAAGGCTCAAATGAACAAAAACAACTGAAAGCACAAATATATTGGATTGTCTCCCAAAAAGCTCTTTTATTTATAGCCATTAAGATGGGCATGATAATTTCAATGATGCTCACATAATAATACGAATCGAAGTAAAAGGGGGCATCAAGAAGAAAAAACACACATGTTTAATTCTAACCCACTTCCTATGCAAGGGAATTTTGTAAGTAAACAAATTGTTGACACCAAAGGCTGCTAGCATAGGAAGGCAAAACAAGTGCAACATAAAGATTTTCAGCATAAAGCGAGGGAACTTAATATTATTGAGATGCATAAGAACACTTTTCCCTCTCTCATAATAACTTTCAGTATCATTCATAAATTTAACGATATAACTATCACAAGAACCATTGTAGCAATGATCACTGATTCTAACAGAAAACACAGGGACACGGGCTCTCATAACATTACTTTGTGAAACAATACTAGAAGTATCCTTACAAAGAATAGTGTGTCCATCTCTTACATATTTAGTGATAAAGTCTTTCACATTCGCTATTATAGGTTCAACAACTACTTGTTCATCAGGTTCAAAAGCTTTATTTTTACTTTCATTAACCATACTAGCTATCATATAATGTTCCTTTATCTTAACTGGGAAAGGCATTTTCTCAATGTAAGGTTCGGGTAAAACATGATTAGTAGTATAAACTTCAGTATTTCTTGCAGGAACACAATTAACAATATCTTTATAAGGTGCATGATACTTATTTCACTTCTTTTTAGGAATTTCAATATAAGAAGCAAAAGCTTTAAAATAACTTGCAATAGCTTGAGAATCAAGACCATAAGCATTTTTAATATTTTGAAAGTCATCAGTTCCCATAAAAGATTCAATGCATTCATAATCATAATTTATACCTGACTTTCTTCCTTTATCATTCTCCCATGCTTTAGTATTGTCTTGAATACAGTCTAGAAGATCCCATTTAGCTTCTTCTTCCATGCGTGTAAATGATCCAGCACAAGAGGCATCCAATAGATCCTTATCATGAAGAGAAAGTCTTGCATAAAAGTTATTGATAATAATATTGTTGGGGAGCTCATGAATAGGACATTTGAGCATTAGTAACTTCAATCTCCCCCAAGCTTGATCTGTACTCTCTCCATCAAGAGGCCAAAAGTTATATATTTGATTCTGATCTTTATGAATCTCACTAGGAGGGTAAAATTTTGAATAAAAGAGAGGCACTATTTCCTCCCATTCAAGAGATTGGCCATTCTTCAGCAGCTTATACCATTCCTCAGCTCTTCCTTTCAGTGATAATGAGAATAACTTCTTCTTGACTTGATCTGTTGTAATACCTTCACACTTAAACAACCCGCATAATTCGTGTATAAAGAGAAAATGATCACCGGAATGGACAGTTCCATCCCCAACATAGTAGTTATCCATAACACGATCAATAATTCTTGTAGGTATTTTGAAAGTATCATTCTCAGCAGGTGGTGGTTCATCTACTACTTTAGCAGTGGTAGTAGCATTATGAAATAAGAAACTAAGTGGATTATCCATATTGAAAATAAAGTAACTAACATAAATAAACTATACTCACAGTAGAAGTTTCCTTTACCAGTTCCACTCTCCAATATCGCTTCACTCCCCGGCAAAGGCGTCAGAAAATAGTCTTGATGACCCACAAGTATAGGGGGTGTATCGCAGTATTTTTGATAACTAAGAGTGTCGAACCCAACGAGGAGCAGAAGGTGTTGATGAGTGGCTTGGAGCAGAAATTCTCTGTAAATACTTAGCAAACGTATTTTTAGGGGTTTTTGATAATGCAGGTAAATAATGTGCGAGTAAATAAAAGACAATAAGAATAAACGCAGTAAGTGGCCCAATCCTTTATTTAGCAAAGGACAAGCCAGTTGTATTACTTAAGATGACCAAACATTCTCGAGGACACAAGGGAATATCATCAAGTGCTTTTGCTTCATATAGTTGATTAATCTTATTTAGTTTGCTATGTGTTATGTGGGTGAACCTGTGCTAATGTACCGAACTTCCTAAGACTAATACATACTTGTGATTATACCCCTTGCAAGCATCCGCAAGTACGAGAAAGTAATTAAGATAAAAACCTAACCACAGCTTTAAACTCTGAGATCCTAACATCCCTTGTGCAAAGGTTTCCTAACGGGGGTTCAGGTTTCTGTCAGTCCAGCAACCCCTACGATTAGTAGCCAAATACACAATGCATTCCCCTAGGCCCTTAAAGGTGAAGTTTCATGTAGTCGACGTTCACATGACACGACTAGAAGAATAACACCACAACTTAAATAACAAACTATTGAATCTTTCTCAACACAATTCCACTACTAACAACATGACTTCTCCCATGTCCTCAAGAATTAAACGAACTACTCACAAGACATCATATGGATCAAGATCAGAGATGATATAATGATAAGTAACAATATGAACATAAACGATAATTCAATGGTTCCACTCAATAGCATCAACTACAACAAGTAATCAACACCGGGAAAGTTTCCCCTAAGAACTATGCAAGATTCAACTCAATTGTTACAGCGGTATGGAGTGGTGATGATGGTGCTGGTGGAGATGATGATGGAGATGATGATGATGATCCCGATGAAGTCTAGCTTGATGGTGGTGTTGATGGCGACGATCTCCCCTCTCCGGGAAGGAATTTCCCCGGCAGAATTCTGTCTACTAGAGAGGTCTTTCTCTCTGTGGTTTTCCACCCTGCAGAGGTGGTGGAACCTTTTTGTGGTCGCTCCCCGAGGCTTAGGGTTTCGTGGTGATAATATACGCTAAAGGGGAGAGCTGGAGGTGGGCTAGGGTGGCCACATCACCTAGTGGCGCGGCCAAGGGCAGCCTGCGCCAAGGGGTGGTGTGGGCCCCCTGTGGCCCATCTCCACTCCCCCTTCTGGCATCCTTCGTCTTCTGAAAAAATAGGATTTTCCATATATTTTCTGAGATTTTCTGATCTTCGTGAATTTCTTCTCCAAACAGTGACTTTTCTATCAGAATCCTGAATTTAGCGGTCCATCCTCCAAAAGTCATCAACCATGCAAATATAGATGAAATAACATAAGTATCATCTCTTAATATGAAATATATCAACGAATAATAGTAAATTATGATATAGAATAGTGATGCAAAATGGACGTATCAGGCTTGTGCAGAAAATAACGCACAAATTTTCCCCGATATGGGAAGGGCCCTTTTTAGTTAGCCGAGTATTGCACAATGGTTCTTACTATCTAATTGATATGTGGCCAGTCAAAGAAAGACCTACTAGTAAGAAAAGCATGAGAGCTGGAGGCAGTACAGACCCGAAAAAATTAGACAGACCGTGGAATATTGCTCAACTACGTCCCTTTTATTCTTAATTTTTTTCTTTGTAATCATATATGTGTACATGTTCAATGAGAAATAAAGTATTGGTTGCCTCAATTTTTCTGAGAAGTTTTATATTATCATCTTATTTCTGAATGATCATGTCACACTCGGAAATCCTAGAATACTTGAAAGTACTTTATGCTCATGTTTGTTCTGGTTAAGATTTCCGATTCTAAAAATGCTACCCTCGGGTATAAAACTAATTTTTTTAGTTTGTACTTTGGTTATTTATCTGATTGTCGGATGTGGGCATATTCCGAGTAGTGAATTATTGGTACTGGAAGCCGGCTTTGTTTCTGAGTTTAAACTGGTTTTGCAATTGAGCTCCGTTGCTCGGCAAAGTTTTCGTGTTGAAGGTTGGCCGGCTCATGAAAGGGATGATGCGGAAAGTTAGATAAACGGTAAGTATAGACAAAAACATAAGTGTTTATGTAAACATTTCAGGCACACAAAAATAAAGCCAAAAGTGCTAAATAGTAGTAGCAAATCTTAGCACCAGGAAAAGTATTACACTACTTATTTACAACCCAAATTGTTTCAGAATAACACAATGTTTTTTCTGATGCTCTATGATGCAGGGGAAGAGGTAGGAGCTGCCGGAACACTAGAGACATCGACCTCACCTTGATATCTTTCCCAGACGTTCAAATCTGAAACGGTTTGTTCATCGTCAGAGACTTCAGTTGTTTCCTCGGCAGGCGGAGGAGGCGTCTCCACGCGAGTGAAGAAGGGAGTGTCGTAGCTCGTCAGATCATCTATGTGACATCCGTATACGGCACAGGAGTCCATGATGGCCTTGATGTTCTGCTCATGTCCGTCTTCGTCCACTTTACAGTACCCTCTGGTTACTCTCTGATTTCCATGTTTCCATGGTGGTTCATAACCATGTGAGGGTGTTCTGTGCTGTGGTCCGTGCATAGGACATGTTCCAGTCCTGGATAAGCTAGGGCATATCCTTGGCCTTGTCTCGCACCTCAAAGCCGGGCATTCGGTTCATGTCCGGGACCTTGAGTACTCCACCAATATCCTCCAAAGATTGGCAGAAATCGTGAAGCAAATCGCCGACTTATGTAAGACGGCTGGTGCAAGACTCGGTGGAGGAAGAATCCAGTAAGTTCAGTGGATCTACGCATATAATGCAAAGGTTAGTAAATATATTCGAACTCCTAGAGTCGGAAAAACAGAAAATCAGAAAGTATGAAATATACCGAAGATGACATCATCAATTTTGGTCTTCTCTGCCCTAAGGCTTTAGAGTTTAGCCTAGAGTGCTTCGGAGATGTCCTTCTCTCTGAATAAAGCATCATTGATATCCGAGATCTTTTGGTCCTGGGCCACGATCCTTCGATCACATTCTTTAGTGGCCATAGAAGAGGATTCGAGGACTTGAGCAATGCTCCCCTCGTGATCCACCTTCAATTTTTCTAGCTCCCGACGTAAGTTAGTGTTCTCCACCTCTAGGGTCTTAAGATTCTCGGCTTCTTCAATCATGGCACATGATTGTTTGACCAGTGTTGTAAGCAAAATAATAACAGTTGAATAAAATAATTCGACTATGAAAGAAAGGGCAAGGTTAAGGACTGAAATGTTTACCTTCGGCATCATCCCTTGACACCTTTAATTGAGCATTTTCAAGCCAGAGAGCTCTAATCTCTCTCCGCTTGTTGCATATATTTTTCAATAATTCCTGGTTATACGAATTAATTTTCTGTAAGTCATAATACCCAGAGTCAGAAGTCTACTAAAGACTCGGTCTAATATCTATTATATATTAAAAGTACATGGCGGGTTAACCAGAAATTAGAGAATTAGGCTAGAAAATCCCAGAAAAAACGGAAACATCTGGCCCTCAATTAAACATATGTGAAAATCACAGCCATCAATCTAGAAAATGACTTATTAGAGGTGCAAGTAATTACCCACCAATGCCATTAACTTATTATTCCCATACCCTTTCGATATCAATAGACGATGACAAGGTAAACAGAATGCATCTAGGCTTCCGGACCCCAACCTCACGCCACCGGCCGCCATGCTCATCCCTTGGTGCTCACACGAGATCCAGTCCTAGGACATTGATGAATCTTGATCGATCCGGTTGGACCTCACTCTTCTTAGCCCAACAATCGCGTATCTTAGGAAATTACAGCCGCAAGATCTTAAACTAATCTTTCAGCTTGGAGAATATCCTGTACCACGTCCGTCAACACCATCAAGTACTCGACCGATCGCCTCCTTCCCAACGACATCGGCAATCTAGAGAGCAGAGTCTTGTCCGGTCTGAATCAAATCCAGGCTCGCATGAGGATACCATCAAGTACTCGACCAATCGCCTCTTCCCAACCACATCGGCAATCTAGAGAGCAGAGTCTTGTCCGGTCTGAATCAAATCCAAGCTCGCATGAGGATCTGTTGGTCTGCTCCTATGCTCTACATATGGTCCCGATTTAGGAGCTTCCTCCATGCACATGTTGCCCCGTTTCCATGGCTTTCTCCAGCATGAATTGACTTAGATAGGTAATAGGCAACGTGTATACATGGATCAATTTAGAGAGAGTAGGTACTGTGTGAAGGAATTGCACAGGGTGTTGTGGAATTTTGACGCTATTGTGATTCTTACAGGTGGAGCAGCGAGATATCCTTTTTAGATAAAGGTTGGGAATGTCGACTATGCTGGACGTAGCTGGTAATATTTTGACAGAGAAGATTAATTTCATCACCGAGAATCAGTTGGTTGATTAGGAAGAAATTTTGTACCCTTACGTCTGCGAAGGTGCTTGAGTTGCCAGAGTATTTGGGTCAACCAAGCGTGAGGAGGCAAATGATTTGAAAGGATGCTTATTTGGATGCGGCTGGTAAGTCAGAATGACCAATCCATGGGCAGAATGCATGGTAGTTCTGTTGTTACGTTGAACAAAGGAATATGTATTTTTATATTTTACATGGTTCTCAGATTTCTCACTGGGCACATTTATTGGATATTTTAACTATCTAAATTCTCATTCATTCTCATCTTTATCCCGAGGTTTGCGCTTCTGTATCACTCGGTAACACCGATGTTCTAAATCTTAACGTTCATTCCCATATGCAGACATAGTGAAATGAAAATTATTCTATGGGATATGTGAGTACTTCCTTGAAAAGTGATAAAATAACTCGGCTATTCAGGAGCAACAAAATGCTGATATCTTCATTTTGGATCTGCATGACCATATACTGATAACTACACTCTCCAATCACGTATAATTGTATTTCAAGGTTAATGCAAAGTGTGGAAAAATCACACAATTTTCATATTCTATTGTTCCCAGGTACAGGCTTATGTCCGGGATCTTTATTTGAAATTTCACACATGGTGATTTGCGACAAGATGCCTTGCATCATGAAGAAAAATCTCATCAGCAATGTTCAGCTTCAAATCTCCAGTCCATGCAAGTGAAGAGAAAACTATTGCTGCCTTTCGCCTTAAATTCTAAGGGACGTTTTGCCTATGTACAAAATGTAATGAAATGATGGAAAAGAGAATATCATGCTACACATACTTAAATACATTGGAAATATATAAAGAATTACTTCCTATGTCCTAGAGTATACGGCACCCACATATTCTTAGAATTAACTATGATCACATATTTTTCCCAATAATATATGATTAATCTTCCATTAGAAGGAATTTCACACATGGTGATTTGCGACAAGATGCCTTGCAGCATGAAAAAAAATCTCATCAGCAATGTTCAGCTTCAAATCTTCAGGCCATGCAAGTAAAGAAAAAACTATTGCTGCCTTCGCCTTAAATTGTAAGGGATGTTTTGCTTATGTACAAAAGGTAATGAAATGATGGAAAAGAGAAGAGCATGTTATCATGCTACACATACTTAAATACATTGGAAATATATAAAGAATTAATTCCTCTGTCCTAGAGTATATGACACCCATATATTCTTAGAATTAACTATGATCACATAGTTTTCCCAATAATATATGAATAATCGGCCATTAGAAATTTATTTTTATTCGGAATTTATCATCATAATTTTTTTAGACATAAATAGGCAACAGAAACAACATTCGGTACAGCTATAGAGGGAACAAGACCTTCCCTTTCTATTAGAATACAAAATACATTTGTAGATACAAACCATTTCTTGCATTTTCAAATGTATATACAAACCATGTTCTACGAAAAAATATTTCATTGTACAATGTTTCATATTTTTACTAAAATATTTGTGAAGATAACAATTGTCAAATTTCTGTATTATTGAGACTTTACTCATGCACATACTTCCTCAATATTCAAATCAAGATGCCAGCCATTTGTCTTCAAAAGGATGTCTTTCTTGCTCTTAGTGTCCCACAGTGATGAGCTACATATTCGCCACTTTCTACTTTCAATTAAGAGCTAAAGTACATGATTTATTTCTGCTATATACTAAGTTTAATATAAATATTTTTTTCCAGTTGGGCAACATGATGGGCGCTATTGAAGAAGTGGAGCATCAACTTAAGATATCTGGGCAACATGAAGAGGGTAAAGAAAACTAATTCGGATAGAAGGAAAAATGATATATATTACTTGACTCGACTATTATAGATCATGCATCATTTCATGCAGATGCTAGGAGCACTACCGCCTCCTTTTGGAAAGAAGTAGTGACGTCGAACTGGCTTTTTGGTTCTAATTTTTTATCCAGTTCGAAAAAAGGGAAGTAATTTTATTTGCTATGGCCGTTCCACTAAATGCATGTGAAAGAATGTTGTTTGCATCTTATAAGAACGCCTTATCAAATTCCTCACTAATTTTATTGTGTTCTGATACATGATACTAAATCTGTAGGACAAACAAAATACTAAAAGTGTTGCCTGCGCAATTGCGCGGGCCACTGTGCTAGTTTTTACTAATATCAGCACGACCCTTGGGGGCTACACTAGTTCATTCTTTGTCATCCTATAAAAGCATAAACCCGGATTGTCTATCCAACTTCATGCTTGGGGGCTAGAGGATATGATATGAAATAAAGTAAAAAAGTTGAGTTGAAATTCGGCTTACATGATGTTCATGAGTAAGCTTGCTTAAGCTCATGGTCACCTCGGTGCTAGCCTTCTCGGCGAGGGTCAGCGGGATTACCGGTGGAGGAGGAACCACACCGGCTCTCAGCCTCTCGTCGCGAAGACGGATTTGCTCAAGAAGCTCGGAGTACTTGACGTCTTCTATTTCGTGTGCCTCCTCCGTATAACTAATGTTCCGTCTTTCCAAGCATTATTGGGCCAGCCATTGGATCTCCTCTACAGATTTTTTAGTAATGCCGAGTTTGGCAAGACCTAGATTGCTGAGGAGGTTTTTGGCAAAAACCTCTGCCGATGGATCATTACCCTTTGAGGGTTCACCCTTATCAACTGCCGAGTCACCCATGGTGACGTCGTTCTGCGAACCAAGGTTCGCTGGCTCCGAGTGAGGAGCCGGATCTTCTGCGACGGTCGGAGATGGAGTGATCTCCCGCGCTGGAGAAGGTTGCGGGGTAGGAGTCGGAGGCACTGTGGCAGGAGAAGTCAAATTCATCTTTGACTAGCGCAGGGGCTTCGACGAGCCTCCTTTCCCCTTGCCCTCGTTGAGCTATTTAGCTCTAAGGAGGTAATAGAGCAAAGAATGTTACACCTCAGAAAGAATTAAGAGATAAAATACAGAGACCTTGTGAGGAAAGTTACCTCTTCACAATGGGCACTTCCTTTGTGCCAATGGAAACTGTCAGAGCCTACGCTTTCGGGTAAGGGTCTCCGACAATGGAACCAATTCTCCATCATCTTGAGAAATCTTAGGAGGATATCCCTCGAGGGGAGCAAGCTCCGACTCGGGGAGGTCAACAAGCTGAAAAGAAGAAATATATCAGTATTGCGGAAAAAGACAATAATGCATAGATGAACACATAATTCGAGTTATTGCTGGAAACTTACCGGTACTATGGAATTATCAGCCGTATGCATGTCCAAGGATAGCTCCGGGATTTTCCTCTCGATCCGCTCCCTTATCAACCATCTGATTTGGGACTCATAGTCCTTTTTGAGTAAGGACGGGAGCAGATCCGAAGAGAGTCTTTCTTGGACGCCGTGATGGAGTGCATAAGCTGGTCACCATGGTGTTGGAGAGGCTAGATCTGGCGTTCCAGCCAACAGTGAATCAAGTCGGACCCTTTAAGGCCCTAGTGCTTCATCAGATATTCGACCCGCCTCTTTGCAAGAAGCAGATCATCAGTGAGAGCCAGCGCATCTGCGTACAAGGACTCTTGGGGCGTGGCGGGCACCGTCAACAAAAGCCGACAAAGCAGTTGCTTTGCCAGGAGCTGGTATATCCTTATGATAGAAAAAAGTGGATGGCCATTGTTTCACCGACTCACTAGCCTTAATCCTAGGATAGACACGTTCTCTCCTAACAAAAAAGCTAAGACTTGCGGTAATGTAAGGATTATCGGTGGTGATAGAGTTTCTCTGAGTATGAAAGTAATACCGGAAGAGTATGAGACTCAGCCTAATGCCGAGATACCCCTCACACAAAGAGGTATAAGCACTCATATCTAAGAGAGAGTTCGAGGGGAAATGGTGGAGTTGAACTCTGTAATATTCTATAACCTCAGAGAAGAAATCTGAGGGTGGAAAGCTCAAACCTCTATCGAGGTGGGTACCAAAAATGCACCCGCTCGTCGGAGTTGGGAGTGGAAACAGTTTGTCCATAGCCGCTCCACCAGTCGCCGGCACGGAGGAGCCCTTCATTCTCGACGACACGAAGCTTGTCGTTATCCAGGACGCAGGGGATCTAGACCCCACAAAAGCTCTCCTTCTCCGTTGCCGATGTCATCGCTGCTGTCGCCGCCATGCTGGAAGATGAGGCCTCAGTCATTTTTCTAGGCACCGGTGACTTAGGATGGGCGGCGCTGGGGGATTTTGGGGGGAGGCAGAGGAGCTCTGTTCATGGGAAGCATTGAGAGGAAGGAAGGAGCACAAGTGCTGGTGAAGAGGATACAGAGAAATCTCAACCCCTTATATCCTTCATATGCGCCAAGATTCGTGCAATGTAAACAGTAACCGTGACACGTGTCGTGGAAGGAGCTGGGTAACCCCCACGCGATGATTACGCCGCCTCGTTCTCCGTGCACACATTAAAATGACGCCCCGGTTCCGCGAAAGGTGGACCGACCAACGGTTGTGCTAGTGGAAATGTCTGTCAGTGACGTGACTTGGCCTTGACTGGTGTCAGGGTACGTCAGAGGCCAAGTTTCAGCTTAGTTTGAATTTCAAGCTGGAAACCCGAATAATGTATTCATAAGGTCCGAATCGTTTTGAGACCCAGATCCTATCATTTCTTTTGATGTTTTAGGAACCCTTTAAGATTCTACAAGCCGAAGATCAAGCTAGCTGATGATGAAATCCGACTCTGGATCTTGGAGGCTTCCAGGGGCTGCTGTTGGGGATATACTTTCCGGGTATCCTCACTATGCCTAACTGACCAGGGTGGCCCACTTCGGGTTAGAGCTTTGCTTCACGGGCGGCCCAGTCAGGGAGAAGAGACGGAGTCCAATCCGGCTACGGGAAGGCCTAGAAGACTTACCAGCATAGGCATGTTATGTTACTTGTAGTTCAAGATGTACTCTCTAACCGACTCTTAGTCATAGCCGGATAGGTCTCTCTTGTAAACCCTAGGACGGATATCTATATAAGAGGTCCTAGGGTATGCCTTTAGGGCACCTCACAATATTCTACAATCTCAACTTGCACAGGAGAAACCCTTGTAACCCATATTCTGGCTCTGCCATATTACTGGATTGCTAGCAGGAGTAGGATCCGTCCAAAGCCGGCAAATTCAAACCTGGGTAAACTTGTGTGCTCACTTTCTCGGAACACCGTACGTCTCACACCCCTCTCTTCCACACGCCCCAAGGACCCCCTCATGGCGTACTTCACATCAATCCGACGAATTTCTAGCTTATGGACACCCTTTTTCTTAGATCGCCAACAACTTTATCTAGTGTATGACCTCTTAATTCAAGGTTTCTTTCAGCACGAGCTTTGCGACGAATTTCGATCAGCTTGTTGTTTCTTGGAGGAATTTCTTCATCATTTGAGTCTTCGTCTGGACCACTAGCTTGAACTGGATCAACAACTTGTTCAGCGAGGACAGGAGATGAAGAACCTTACCCTTGATTTTAATCAGCAGCCATAACAGGAGGCTGCTGCTGTTCTGAAACTTCAGGGCTGGATAATCCGGTCAATGAAGGGGCTGGATATTCTGGCCTGGGAGTTCTTGCTCCATCTTGATCATCCTAGATGCTTCTGGCATGAGTTGGAGTAGTGTCGGATAATCCGGCATCACCCGGAAAATCCAGCCTGGGGGTTTCTGCTTCTTCCTGGTCATCCTGTTCGTTCCTGGCATTCGATGTGGTAGGACCGGAAAATCCGGCCTTACCCAGAAAATCCGGCCTAGAGCTTCCAGAAGCTTCAGATGATGTATGATCTTCAGAAGGTTGAGGTGTTGGTGCAGTGGTTTCTCTAGCATGTGGAGCTTGTTAAGCTTGTGTAGATGAGGGCTCTACTTGAGTAGAGCATTGTCCTTCCTGATCCGCCACAAGGGGTTCCTCAATGAGGTGGAAAAATCCCACGCCCATTCTTCTTATGGCATCTTGGGGTATTTCAACATCTGCATCACAAACATCAACTTGCCCCACATGGGATCCATCATTTTCCTCGAATACCACACTACAATATTCTACTACAGTTCCGGAGAGCTTATTGTAGACTCTATAAGTGTGGGATTCGGTACCATAACCAACAAAATACCTTCTAAATCTTTAGACTCAAATTTAGACAAACGAACTCCTTTAATGAGAAAGAAACACTTACAACTGAACACCCAGAAATATGATATGTTGGGCTTGTAATCGGTAAGTATCTCATACGGTGTTTTTTCCAAGATCTTGCGAAGATAAATCCGGTTTGATGAGTGACAAGTAGTGGAGATAGCTTTAGCCCAGAAATTGTATGGTGACTTGAATTCAGCCAACATAGACCTTGCCATGTCCATTAAAGTCCGGTTTTTCCTCTAGGATACACCATTTTTTGAGGGGTGTATGCAGCGAAATATTGGTGTCTTATCGCCTCTTCGCTTAGGAATTCATTCAGAGTGTAGTTCTTGAACTCGGAGCCATTGTCACTTCTAATTTCCAATATTGGGACATTATGTTGACGCTAAACCTCGTTGGCCAAGTCGATGACAGTTTGTTGGGTCTCACTTTTTAGCTTGAAGTAGACCCATGTGTATCTTGAGTAGTCATCAACTATCACAAGGCAATACATCTACCCACCAAGGCTTGCATGAGACGGAGGACCAACGAGATCCACATAAAGGAGCTCCAAGATCCTCTTTGATGAAATAATAGTTTTCCTCTTGTGGGGAGAGTCGTGCATCTTTCCTTCAACATATGCCCTACAGACACGATCTTTGGCAAAAGAAACATTGTCTTTTAGTCCAAGGACATGGCCACCCTTGTGAAGACTTTGCAAAGTTCTCATGTTAACGTGAGCTAGATGACGATGCCATAACCAGCCCGCGTCGGCCTTTCGAAATATGCCCATCGGACCCGTTGTGGTTTTCCCCGAAAAGTCCACCACATACAAGTCATTTCCGACGTACCCAACAAAAGCGACCTTTAGAGACTTGCTCCACAAGAGTACCGCTAAATCATTATCAATAAAAACTACAAATTCCATCTTACCAAGGGCACGAACAGAAAATAAATTGTAACCGAGTGTCTCAACGAGCATGCCGTCCACGAGTGAAATATCGTGGGAAACCACAACCTTGCCAAGACCCAATACCTTAGATTTTGATTTATCACCATAGGATATAGTTATTTTATCTTCGTTTGGCCTCATCTCCGTGATGATCTCTTTGCTTCCTGTCATATGACTTGTGTACCCGCTATCGAGCACCCATTTAGAACCACCGGAAGCATAGCCCTGCAAGAGAATTACTTCTTGTTTTAGGTACCCATTTTTCAATGGGTCCTCTCATGTTAGTAATAAGGGTCTTTGGAACCCAAATAGACCAAGAAATATAATTATCAAAAGGACCAACATAACTATCATAGTCATCACCATAGTAATCACAAAACAACTCATAATTAGGATTCTTAGGCCCTGCAAAACCAATATAGTCAGTTTTGTCCTTTGTGATGTTCTTTTCAACCGTGCTTGTCTGTGCTTGAGAAATTTTGGCTTTCTTCTTCTTGCTCATCTTCTTCTTGGAATTTGGAACATAACCAAGTCTCTCTTTTCCATTATTCTTCCTTTCCTTGCTAAGGACTTCATCTAGAGCTTCCTTACCTTTGGAAGTGTATGCCTTGGCAAGCTCCTCTTTCAACTTAGCATTTTCCTCATGTGCACATGTTGATGTAGAAGTGTTGGGAATATCATACTTGGTCAGTCAAATTTGGAGCTGATCATGAGACTCATTAAGAATGGAGTATTCACTCTCTAAAGCCTTGTGGGAAATGTCAAGTGTCTACAATTTCTTGGAGAGTCTAGCATGAGCAGCCCCAAATTCAACATTTTCCCTTTTTAGTTTCTTTGCTTTGGTAATAACATTATCACGTTCCTTAATCATCTTGGTCACAACTTCATCATGTGTCTCCTCGATAGACTCAAGTCTCTCCTCTAGAGAGACTCGAGCCTCTTCTTCTTATTCTAGAGCATTCTTTAAGGATGCAATCTCCATTGCATCCTCTCTTTCAATACTGTCATTTTCTTCAAGGAGCTCTTCGTTTTGAGAAAGTTGACTCATGAGTGCCTCAAAATGCACTTTGTAATCACCTTGCAAGTTAGTGATAAAATAATCCAAAGCAATAATTTCCTCCTTAACCTTAAGACTAGTAGAATCATCCATATCAATATTCATCGTAGTCTTAGGGAAAGAAGTGGTGGAAGATGATACCTCAGAACTTCTTGCCATAAGGCAAGTGACGTTCTTGTTGTTCACATTTTCATTAGGTGAATCAAAGAGTGAATTCAGTGTGGATGTGGTAGTTATGGAAGCCACCTCTCGTGAGCTATCATCATCTTCTTCGTCTTCACTCTTGGAAGAGTACTCCTCTTGAGCTACCAAGACAATCTTTGGTTGCTTCTTGTAAGGAACATTTTTCTTCACAAATTGCTTCTTCCGAGGTGCCTTTGACTTTTATTTAAGAATGAGCATTCCTCCATTGTCTTCTCTATTTTGATAAGGCCATTCGGCCATGAAGTGCAGCCCGTCTCCACAATTGAAGCATGTTCTCAGTTTAGGACCATTTTCCCTTCTTTCATTAAAACCATTCTTGTGTTCAATTTAAGATTTGGCTTTGGCAGGGTCCTTCCGAAAGTTTCTAGCATAAAAGGCCATGTACTCACCATGTGCCCTCTTGACATCCTCAGGACAGTCCATGGCTTCAAATTCATCATCATCTTGTTCAACAACATTTGCCTTTAAGGCCACATTTACCCCCTTTTGCATTCCAATGGCTCGAGCACGAGCGTCTTCGGCATTCTTGGCGGCCATTGTAAGCTGCCATTTCTTGCATGACCTCATTGGAAGTCATTTGATGGTAATTATGTCTACCTTGAAGGCTCTTCAAATCAGTAGGATCAAAAGGCATAAGAGCACTAACATACTTTCTCTTGATCCATGCATCATCAACATGGGTAGCACCATGATTTGTGGATGTGGTGGCTATTGATTTGAGTCTTCTATACATATCCTCGTGATCCTCGCCATCCATCATATAAAAACCTTTAGCTTGGTTACTCAGTGCATCATACATATTCCTTCTCATGCTTTCATTCCCAATGAAGAGTTTGGTGAGGGTATCCCAAGCTTCCTTAGCGGTGCTGAGATGTTCTCTATGTGGCATGTCCTTGGGACCCACACCGAGCTGAATCATGTGTAAGGTTGTTGCATTGAGTTGGTTATCCACAACTTATCTTCTTATCAAATTTGTGGAATCTCCAATGTGGAGGCCTTCTTCAATGATCCTCCAAAGCTTAATTGATGAACTGCATACATGAGATTTCATTAAGAATTGCCATTGATTAAATGAAGATGCATTAAGCTTGGGTGGATCACCCCTATTGTTTATATGAGGGTGAGGGATTGGTGGGTCGGGAGAATATAAGTGAGAGACCTCACTATGGTCCTCCATACCACTTCCCTTTTTGGAGGAGCCATTATTTTTATCACTCACCAACTCGTCTTCCTTGGAGTTAGCATTAGCTTTCTCCTTAGAGAGCGGAGTGGTAGCCTCTGAGGTAGATGGAGGCGGGGCTATAGATGGAGAGAGATGAGCAATCATTTGATGCATCTCTTCCATTTTGGTCTCAATGGATTTCAACAAGGTTGTTTACAATGTCTTAAGATCATCCATTGTAACCTTGTCCATAGCCTCACTCCCATCTCCCTTAGTACCCATACTTCTCTTAGGTGGTTAAGCCCAAATAACGAGTTGGGGCTCTAATACCAATTGTAATGGATCGTATGGCCACCTAGAGGGGGTGAGTAGGTGCTACTCCAAATTTTACTTCTTTTCATTTTTAAGCTTGACAAGAATGTAAATTCTCTAGATATGCAATTATGAGAAATTCCCAATATTCCAACCTAACTACTAAGCGTGTAAAAAGGAGTGAGGTAACCATAGTAGAGCACGTGGAGACACGGGGATTTGTTTGACCGCGGTTCCTTCCTTGTTAAGGGAAGTACGTCAGCTTTGGAGGGGTGGGCGGTTCTAAGACCACCATGCCACAATAGGCCTCACCCTATTCTCTGATGGATCTTGCCACCAAAGGCCTGATCCACCTTTCCACTATTGGTACCCTTCAAGGCGGGAACCACTGCCTTTACAACGCTAGCTGGGCACACATCCACAACTAAATTGGAGGCTGCCGTGATGACAACAAGCTGCCACAAGAACAAGGATTATCAAATAATTAAAACTAGGATCTAGATATTTGCAAGAAATACTAGATCAAGAATCCCCCAAGTGAATGGAGGGGAAGTTGAGCGCTTGATTGGTGTTGATGAAGATCGAGGCCTCTTCCTTCAATTCCCCAAAGATCGAAGCCTTTGGGTGGGTGAGGATGGAGATCTCGCTTGGAACTTGAAGAACAGGTCTAAGCTTTTTCGAATGAATCACGAGTTCTGATAGGAGGATCAATTGGGGTATCTATACCCCCTGCGAATACTCAGCCATTGGAGATTTTGGGGCCATATTATTCGTCCCAAGTAGGGGCCGGATTATCCTTCTGGGGCAAAAGCTCCGCCCTAGAGTTGGATTTTTTGGGAGGAAATCTGCCCCCTTACTACATGACGCACCTTGGCACCCTTTGCAAAAAATCCGACGGGAGGATTATCCGGCCCCTTGGGGGCAGATTATCTGGTCTGGGCACAAACTCTATCCCTGGCCAGACAATCCGAGGGAAAGTCTGCCCCCATACTGCATGACGCACCTTGTCCAACTTTGTCGATTGAGCTAGGCCAGATTATCCGGCCCTTGACAAGGGCGGATAATCCCCCCCCCCCCAAAAAAAAAACTATTTTGGCTGCTTTTTATATGAGCACTTATCTAGAACATTTAACACACATCAAATCTTCATTGGTATTGTTATCTAACACACAAACTATAGGGATTGAGAAATGTTCTTTCAAGGAGTCCTCATGCAAAATGGGCGTCCCATTGCCTACCATAGAGAGAAACTTGATGGTGCTCGCCTTAACTATCCAATTTATGGCAAAGAGTTTTTTGCCTTGGTTCGTGTTCTTCAAGTTTGGCAACACTACCTTTCGCCTAAGGAATTTATCATACATTCCGACCATGAGTCGTTGAAATATCTCAAAGGTCAAGCTAACTTGAGTAAGCGACACACTAAGTGGGTTGAGTTCATGGAATCTTTTCCTTACATTGTCAAGTATAAGAAGGGCAAAGATAATGTAGTTGCGGACGCTTTGTCTCGCAAGCACACAAGTCTTCTTACTCGACTCGAAGTAAACATGTTGGGTCTTTATGAAATCAAAACTTTGTATGCTTTTGACCCGTTCTTTGGACCAATTTTTGCAAAGTGCGCCATTGATAAAGGAATTGATGATTTATATTTGCATAAAGGCTTTCTATTTAAACAAAACAAGCTTTGCATTCCGAAGTCGTCTCTTCAACTTTTGCTTCTCCAAGAATCACATGGTGGAGGCCTCGTGTGTCACTTTGGCCGTGACAAGATGTTGGACATGCTCGCCACTCACTACTATTGGCCCATGATGAAGTGAGACGTGGAGCGCTACATCCAACGATGCACCACATGCTTACAAACTAAGTCGCAAGCTAACCCTTATGGTCTTTATATGCCTTTGCCTATTCCTCATGCACCATGGTTGGAAATTAGCTTGGATTTCGTATTAGGATTTCCTAGGTCCAAGCATGGTCATGATTCTATATTTGTTACTGTGGATCGTTTCTCAAAAATGGCACACTTCATACCGTGTCATAAGACGGACGATGCTTCACATATTGCCAATTTGTTTTCCAGGGAAATTGTCCGTCTTCATAGTGTGGCAAGAACAATTGTCTCTGAACGCAACGTCAAATTCATGAGCTACTTGTGGAAGACCCTCATGGACAAGCTCAGTGTCAAGCTACTCTTCTCTTCTGCATCGCACCCTCAAACCGATGGCCAAACCGAGGTCTCAACCGAAGCCTCGGTACTCTACTTCGTGTGTTGATCAAGAAGAACTTGAAGGATTGGGAGGAATGCATTCCCCACGCCGAGTTCGCCTACAATTGCGCCAAGCACTCTACAACACAACGGAGCCCCTTCATGGTCATCTACGGTTTCGATCCCCTCACCGTGCTCGACATACTACCACTTCCTCTACACGAGCGCACCAACATGGACGTCGACAAGCGTGCCCAAGCTATGAAGAAACTCCATGAAGAAACAAGATCTACAATCAAGAAACAAGTTCACCATCAAGCATCATGGATAAACAAGGACAAGAAAGAGTTGATCTTCGAAGAAGGTGACCTTGTGTGGATACACTTGAGCAAGGACCGCTTCCCCAAGGAACATGACTCCAAGCTCAAACCAAGAGGAGATGGTCCCTTCAAGGTCCTCAAGATAATCAAAAACAACGCCTACATCATCGACATTCCAACCTCCAAGTACCTTGTGAGAAATACATTCAATGTCAAGGACCTCTCACCTTACCATGGAGATGTTCAAGATGATAACCATGAAAAGTCGAGGACGACTCTTTCCCAAGGTGGGGAGATGATGCAGCCCATCCTACAGAGGCTCCTACATCTACACCACTAAGTCCCCCAAGTGGACCCATGACTCGTGCCCAAGCCAAGCTCCTGCAAGCTAAGGTGAATTTACTCCTCTCCTCATGTGACTTTCATACATCCTTTGATGGCTTGCTACTTAATGCAAATACACTATGCATTCTCAGGTATGAAGCCACACCACATCACCAAGCCCCTATGGATGAAGTGAAAGGAGCAGGCCAAGGAGAAGAAGCTGCTGGAGCTCACACACCGGAGTCTCTGGTCTGGCAGACCGGAATCTCCGGACTGGCACACCGGAATCTCCGGCCGGTCTCGGGACAAGCCTCCGGACTGAGGCTTGAGGACACTCTGATACCCCCTCCGGAGACGGACCGGAGATAAACTGGAATCTCCGGCCTACAGCGGAGTCTTCGGACCGCTACAACGGAATCTCCGGACTGCGAGTCGACAGGCATGTAAAAGCCTTTGGGCCTTTGGCCCATGTACCCCCTAGTCCGTCCAGAACTTATTTTGTATTCCCAAAGTACCCTTGAATTAGTGGTTGCCCTATATATAGTCCTCCACCTCTATTGTAAACCCTAGGTATGATATTTGGAATTAGTGGACACCCCTTGTGGATCTATCTATTTCTTGCCTCATGCTCCTTTGATAGAGGAGCACCCAAATATCACAAACCTTGTTGGAGTTTGCATCATGCCTCCCTCGTTGTACAAGGCCTTAGCATCGAAGTCCCTTTGCCAAGACGTCAAGATCTCACCGAGACTCCCTACTCGTTGTGCCGGTTCGAGAGAGAGCACTCCGCCCGATGTCGATCCTAGGGATTAGGCCGGACCGGTCGCGGCCGGTGTGAGCTATTGGCTTGTATCGTGGTTTTGCATGTGTGTGTTCATCGTGCGTGAGTTCGTTGTGTTCATCCCCCCCCCCCCCCCCCCCGCGCACATCCCCCTCGATTTGAAAGGGATTCGTGAAAGACGGGCCATCCACGAGGTTAGCCCTCAACAGCTCTAAACTGTGGTAGCAACACTAAACGCCATATGTAGCATTGTTGTCGCCCGGGCCATGGCAGTCATAGACGCTCCACCCACAGGAACACCTCCGCGGTGAAGTCCATCTCCGGCGACAAACGGGAGCACCACCACCGTGGCCTCCCTGTCGGCGCAGCGACAGTGTAGGTTCTAGGCGAGTGGAGGCGGAGGGCGGGCTCCGACGGCCTACTCCAGCCGCGGTGGTGGCGGAGGGCGCAGCTTGGTGGCGGCGCGTGGCAGAGGGTGGAGCTCGCGGCGGCGCGTGGCGGCAGGAGGCGGCGGCCTACTCCGGTCGCAGCGGTCACGGTGGGCGGAGCTCGGCGGCGGCGCGTGGTGGAGGACGGAGCTCGGCGGCGACGCATGGCGGAGGGAGGCGGCGGCAGCGTGTATGAGGCGCTGCATGGAAGCGCCGGAGGTGCGAGCGGCCGTTCACGCGAGGGATAAGGAAAGGAAGGGGAGACAACGCGCATGGTGGGCCTCGCATACGGAGGTGCGAGCATGGAGCGACAACCCAGGGATCGAAACGTTGGATCCCATCATTTTCCTTTAAAATATCGTTAGGATGCGTTTAAATCTTTTTTTTCTGCGAAATAGAATGCATACAAGTCTGAGCTCCCAATCTCCCATGGAGAGTAAACTCGAGATCGATTGAGCATAAGTTTATAACCAACGAGCCACGTATCACAAAGACAATAAAAAGTGGAAGAATGGAGAGGGGAGGGAGCTGGTGTCTTCCAAAACTTATAATATTGTAACAGCCTTTGAATAATCTATACTTAATAATCTATACATAATAATGTATATCTATATATACCTAATAATAAAGGGGCTAAGGTTTCTCTCTTCGTTCGTCACAACTGCGCTTTCGTCCATTGTTTGGTGCGTCTTCCTAGGTCGCTCACGCTTTCCCGCACTACCTCTGCCGATTCTTGTACAAAACGGGCCAACCAAGTTTGGGTCTTTCGTGGTCCCTAGCGTAATAGGAAACCATCTCGTAACAGTTCTACCTCTGTGGCGTGATAGGAAGCCTTCCCATAACACTTCTGCCTACGTATATGATCTCAGGTCGTACATAAAGCCAGGTTTCTTTCCTCTCTCTACAGGTTGAGACATCTCGACGCCAGTCCTGGTGATTTACGTGCCGGCCGCTGATCAATCGAATCTGGTGAATCTCTGCCGGAATTTCGCCAAAAAAAGACCTCGAAAAAAAACAGGAGAGGAGGAAAAAGATCGTGCGAGAGTTTCCATCGACAGATTATGTAAATCGTGGAGGTTACGGGAGGAGACATCAGAGTGAAAGCGGTTCGAATTTTCATCCTCCACGTTGTACGGTGCTTCTCCAACTGTAGGTGACAGTCACCGAACCATGCAGGAGGTGCGGAGCGAAGGGATACACGCGGCCATCGGCAGGGCGAGGTAGAGCCGAGCGGCGGCGGCCATCGGCAGGGCGTGGAACGACCTGGACGAGGTCGACGACATTTCCCGTGCAGGTTGAGGCGACGTGATCGACGGGGCCCTTTGCGTGGCCGGGAGGCGCCTCTAGGCACGGTGCTCTCACGGAGGAGCGGCAGTCACCTATTTCCAAGCTCGACCAAGGTGCCTCGCCACCTCTCTGCCCGCGTGCTAAGCTCCGCCTCGACCCAGGGCTGCTGGAGGCGAGCTCCAAGAGGTGGGTGGCTGGTAAGGCGCACGTGGCAATCGGGCGCCGGCAAGATAGAGGTGAAAGCGCCTGTTGATAGAGAGCCAGCGACGGCCGGCGATAAACAGTCAGGCGGCGGTGCTAGCTAGAGGAGGCGTGAGGCTGGGGATTAGAACGTGCAGGGAAGCTAGTGAGCCTTGGGCCGCAGAATTGGTGTAGTCAAGTAACCCAAAAAAATCAGTTCTTTTCCTTCTCTTGCCGACGTAAAAGTAGACTCCTAAAATTTTGTGTTGAATAGTCCCACCTAGCTCTAAAACACTTGGTCTAGCATGTTTGTATACGTCCGCTGAGTTATCTAAAAGTATCCACAATAGCATCTGAAATCAACATGCATTTGCAACCTTGTTGGATCCAAATGATCCAGAAGTAGAAGGATATGGCATCATCGGACTGACTTGGACTTGCAACGCATCCTGCTGGCGGAAGCCCGCTCAGCGTTCAAGATGGAGACCCGGTCACTAAGCTTTCAGGAGCTACCTCATGGAGAATTTCGTGGACAATCAGTTGTACAAATGACAGCCTATATCATTGTCTATGTCCTAAAAATTAACCGATAGCAAGCGGGCAGAAAAGGCAATGGACGTGTGAGCGGTGGAAATGTTCAAGGGTGGATGATTTTCACAACTTTCTACGTTTACTTAACATAGATTTTTGACTTACCGTGCAACGCACGGGCACGTTTTCTAGTACGGATCGTTTTTGTCAACCAGCCTTATTTTTAGACTATTTTACCCTCTCACCAAATCTCATATTACGCACCACTGCCACTGCCACTGAAACGTTTTTATTCTTTGGTCATCTGGGGCTGTTTGCTGGCGAGCGGCCGGTAGCGAGGAGCCCCGCGGCGCTCGACCACCGGATCTCATCGCACTCGCCCAGCTGCTCGCCCCTGCAAGCTCCCCATCCGCCAACGGCTGGTAGCGAGGAGCGCCGCGACGCTCGACCACCGGATCCCATCCAAACTCGCGCTGACCCAATTTTTTCCGCCCAGGAGCAAGGGGACACCGGGGAGTTGGAGGGAGAGAGGGTACCATGGAGGTGCAGGAAGGCCTCAACGCCGCACTGTTGCTCTCCGCCAGCCTCCCCCACCCCTTCTCCCTTTTTTTTCTTTACTCCTCTTCACCGTACTGGTCCATTGGATGGGATCGGGGATGCGCCGGCGGCTGTATGGTAGCAGGTGCGGCGGGGGGGCGGCGGTGCGCCTGCGGTGGCAGAGGACTAATTAGGGAGTGGCGGCAGAGGACTAATTAGGGAGTGGCGGCAGAGGACTAATTAGGGAGTGGCGGCAGAGGACTAATTAGGGAGTGGCGGCGGACATAGGTCAGGACGGCGGATCTGGACCACCTGGGTCATTATTTTCCTGTTGTTGTTCTGACGACGGGAGGCATTGTGTTCGATCTGAGGCGTGGTCTTCAGATGTGCCTACCTGCTGTGTCGCCGAGCGGCTGCATGGCCTTCGCCGGCACCACGCGCACACGCCAACCATGTGGAGGCCAATTTTCCGGTCGATGCAAGGGCGCAGCTGTCTCCAGGTCCTGGCTTCGTGCTGAAACTGTAGAATCCCGAAGTTGAGCTCGGTGATGCAGGTTTTCCACGTGCGGATGGCAGTGCATGTGTGCTGCCCATTCTCTATATTTTTTTGGCTCGGCTGGAACTTGATGTTTTCAAACAAAATTCAGAAACCCTTGGATGGATGTGATTCTAGGTGCTATTGTGTGGTCTGTGTTGCATTGCATACACTTCATAAAAATTCAAAAGGTGTTGCCAATCATAAATAAATAATTGACAGACGATTTCAAAAATATGCCAATGGGTCATCTTTTAACACTACCAACATAATAAATTGAATTTTGCTACAAAACTGACCGTTGTAACTCAAAGTCTGGCTACTAGAATATCGACGAAAATGTTCAAATCTTAGTAGATACAACGTGCCATCTCTATCGATAGAATTACATGGATTGAACAAACAAGTAACTAAAAAATATAAATAAAGCACACAAAAATATAGCATAAAAAATTGTGTACTATCTAAAAGCACCTAAAGGAATAGTTTTTCATAAGTGCAGATTTTACTTGCAAAGATAGAAGATATCAAAAAATTATCAACGTAACTAGAAGGTGGAGGTTCTCGGATTGATGGGCATAATATTACAGTGAGAAGTGTTCTGAATCGTCTCGCCATGCGAAATTTCATGACCACACCGATTAACCTGCCTGCTAGGCACGTCACGCTATATGGATGGTCAAACCAGTTTTTTGGCGGGATATCAAGTTTGGATTAGCCCTTTCTTAACATGGACATGCCAATGTAAAGAAAAGGCATCATTTCTTGATGGTGTGACTATATAGCAGCAAAAAAAAACCGTCACTCATGACAGTAGCACGACCACATAAGAATCGACCCTATTTTTCTATAAATACGTTCCCGTTAAGACATATAGTCTCGTTAAGAAAAATGATTTTCTGGTAGTGCTCCATACAGTGGCAGACCTAGAAGATTCCAAAAGCCTAGGCAAATATGTCTAAGACGCCATTTTTTGGAACAAAATCGCTATAGAAAGTCAAAAAATATAAGGCATCGCGCTTTGGCGCCTGGATGACTTGCTGGGCCCTAGGGATGGTGGATTCACCCTGGCCCCATAGTTTAAAAGATACTCGAGAAAAAACAACCCGTAGCAATACGGGCATTTTTCCTATATAATTACAAATTTCTTCCGCTAGAAATATTAGAGAACAAGACATACGATCCGGACAAGCTCATAGAAAACTAAGAAATATTGGTTTGATTCATTGTGATACCGTAGCAACGCAAGGGTTTTGTGCTAGTAAGGAAAAAGTGCAATATTCTTTGCCGAAGTCCCAATGACCACTTCAAACTTAGCAAACCTTGACTTATCCACTATTCTCCAACAATATTAGCCATTCCCAAATAACAATACCGGCCTATGAATAATAAGAAAAAATATTCTCCGATATTGCTAGGCACGTTTATTTGAAATCTCACTAGATCCATAAGATCGTAATCAATTTATCAAGGGTTACCGATGCTAAAAGACAATGAGGCGAGCGAGGTTTTCCAAAGTCTGACAAGATTTGAGGTGGGAGATGGCAGGAGCATCAAGTTCTGATGTGATAGATGGATAGGGGGACGATCAGCCAAGGAAATTGCGCCCGCCGTATCAGAGTTAGTCACTACCAGGAGTAAAAATGACAGACTAGTCAGTGATGCTCTGCGGAATAACAAGTGGATATCTAACATAGGTGGGGAAATGTCAGTCGAGGCATGCATCTAATGCCTTCGACTTTGGCAGGAGATTGAGGGAGTTCAAAGAGACAGACAGGCACCTGACAAGATCACTTGAAAAGGAGCAAGTTCAGAATTGTACTCGGCTAAGGACACATATAGGATGCTTTGCGAGGACCAGTTAAGACTCAATATGCATAAATCCATTTGGAGATCTCATGCGCCGCTCAAGTGCAAGCTGTTTATGATGCAGCCTGTTCTACGGACGCTTCTACATCTACATCAACAAGTCCCCTAAGTGGACCCATGACTCGTGCCCGAGCCAAACTCCTCCAAGCTAAGGTGAACTCGCTCCTCTCTTCGTGCCAATTCGATACTTCCTCAGATGGCATGCTACTTCATACCACTACTTTGTGCATCATCAGGTACGAGCCCCCACCTCGTCGACCCACGAGCCCTGGAGCTGCACCTGTCCTGAAGCTGCCAGAGCCGGAGTGTCCGCCCGGATCAAGCCGGAGTGTCCGGCCACCCCGGAGTGTCGGGCCCGACTCAACCGGAGTGTCCGGCCTGCCCGAGCCCGGACCTGGCGTGGACATTCAGAAGGTCAATTCGGACACCGCCCGGACACTTCCCGGAGTGTCCGGCCACCCCGGACTGTCCTGCCCACTCGACCCGGAGTGTCCGGCCGCCCCGGAGTGTCCGGCTCAAGTGATGGGCCTGCGAGCCTAGCTGGGCCCTATGGCCCATGTACCCCTCTACTTCGCCCAGAACTCTACTTTAATGCCTGAATTACCCCTGAACTTGTGGCTGGCCTATATATAGACCCCCACCTCCATTGTAAACGCTAGGCATGATATTGGAATTAGTGGAAACCCCTTTGTGGATCTATCTAGTTCTTGCCTCATGCTCCTTGACTAAGGATCACCAATATCCCCAAACCTCGTTGGAGTTTGCATTGTGCCTCCGCGTTGTACAAGGCCTAGGCATCGGTGTTCCTTTGCCTAGACATCAAGATCTCACCGAGTCTCCCATCTCGCCGTGCCGGTTCGAGAGAGAGAGAGTCCTCCGCCCGATGTCGATCCTAGGGATTGCGCCAGACCGGTCACCGCCGGCGTGAGCTATTGGTGTTTATCGTGGTCTTGCGTGTGTGTGTTGATTGCGTTCTTCGTGCGTGTGTTCGTCGTGTTCATCCTCCCCTCCTTTCCCCGCACTCCACCCTCGATTTGAAAGGGAATCGTGAAAGATCGGGCCACCCTAGAGGTTTGCCGTCAACATATTGGTATCAAGAGCTTCGTTGCTCACGATTTCCCCCACAAATTTTTCTTCTATCCACCAAAAATTCGAAAATCCCCACAAAAAACAGCCCATATTTGCCTTTGGATCGATCTCTTGATTTGGAGTGTTATTTGTGGTTTTGATCCGACCAAACCTTGTCTAAGGAGTTGGTCCAGCTTTATCCTGCGTTTTCCCAGCCCGATTTGGCCAGTTTTTCACGGATTTGAGGCCCGAAGGCGAGGATTTCCGCTCAAGAACACGAGCAGGGAACCCGCGCCGGAGTGTCCGGCACGTACCGACCGAAGTGTCCGGCTCGACCGGAGTGTCCGGCCGAACTAGACCGGAGTGTCCGGCCCAGACAGACCGGAGTGTTCGGATGTAGCGCCTGCTTTGACTGTTGTGCCTCATTTTTCGCATTGGCTAATCTCCTTTGTTTGATCGTGTCCCGTGTGCGTGTCAGCAAGTACCAGCAAGCTTCCGCATCATCAACTTCTGTGCTCATCGACACCACAGACCACGAACATCATCTCGCACCACCGACGCCAAGTTCATCATCAAAGAAGGTATAACTTGCGTCACCTTGTTAACCCCATCTTCCTTTGTGTGTACCTATCCCATGAGACTGGCTCATCTTGTGTTTGCTTGAGCATTGTGCATTTGTCCTTGGATAGTGAGAGTGCAAGCGCAATAGCAAGTGTGACTAGGTAGCATCAAGGGAGAGCAAAAAAATACAAAGAAAAAGCAAAAGAAAAATAGTCTCCCCTTGCAAAAGAGAGTCTCAAAGCTTGTAAGCAAGAGAGAAAGAAGAGCGCCCAAGACAAGTGCACAAATCCGTTGCTCATTTTTTCTCTTTGCAAACGAGCCACGGTCTCTCCTTGCATTGGCACGACAACGAGCTTAGTCTTCGTTAGGACATTTTGTTTGCTCATTTTCATAGTCGTGTCAATCCCAACTTTCTCCACGTGTGTGTATATAGTCGTAGATTCCCGTCACCCTTTTGAGTTGTTGACCTTCGCCTTTGACTTGAGTTTTGTTGGATTTTTCCCACTTTTGACTATCCCTTTTCTTTTGGTTGGTTCTTTGGCTTTGCACAACCCTAACCTACCACCAACAAGCTTTTGAGAGTGTGAGTTTTCTTTGCATTTCCACTTTGCACGCTAATAGCTCTCACTTGTGGTTTCTAGTTTGGTGGAATCCCCAAGGTGAGGTACAAGGCTAACACCACCATATTCCACTTCCATATACAATACTTGTGTGTTTCGCATGATGGATAGGCACGGTGAGACGAGCCAACCACCTCCCCAAGAAGAAGATCAAGGTCCGTACATGACGCGTGCAAGTCACTTCATCGTTCGACAAGAGTTCCATGAACGTTGCCAAGCCCTTGAGACGCGACAAGATGAACAATTTGGCGAGACGCAAGCCGAGTTCAAGAACATCGACAACCGCTTCGACGGCCTCGAACGACAAATTCATACAATGCATCACAACTTCGTCCACCAAAATGAAGCGCTTCAATGCTCCATCGCCGAAACAAATGACAATCTTCGACGCCTCATCGACGACATGACAAGACCCCGTTCACGCGCTTCAAGCTCTATAAGTTCTTCGCATCGTCATGCACCTCTTCCACAAGATCTACATCAAAGTGCTCAAAGACGCAATGATGCTCCCGTGGTTGAAGATGGAATCTCTTCGAACTATGTACCTTCCCCACGGCACGCCGCAATGTCAAGCTATGACGGTGACCTCTCTTCAAGGCCACGAGCAAGGCAAGAAGCACACCGTCATCACGCAAGGGCACTAGTGATTCAACAAGAGGAACCACAAGAGGAACCACAAGTACAACCGCAAGTCTACCACCACCGACCGCGACACATTCTTGACACAACAAGTGATGACTCCAATTTGGAGAATCCAGCTCGTCATGGACGTCAAGCTCTTCAAGATCCTCCTCCTCGTCATCAACGTCATGAACGTCAACATCGACACCATGGTCATCACGAGGCGCCTCCTCCACATCAACAAAACTTGGAGCGTCAAGTGATACAAGTTGAGCGACGCCCACCACATCAAGAGGCTCATGACCATGTTCTTCGCCGTGAGGCCCATGTGCCTAACCAACATCACCAACCAAGGAACGAGCCTCCTCTTCGTCATCAACCGCGTCAAGAGGCTACACACCTTCGCCACCATGAGGCCCAAGTACCTCAACCACGTCAACAACCGCGCCAAGAGCAAGAGCAAGCCCCTCATCAACAATAATACCAAGAGCAAGCTCCGCAACAAGGACGCGAGAACCAAGTTCCACCTCCCCAACTACAAGATCATCAACAAGGTCAGCAAGCTCGTCGCAATGACCGCAACGATGAAGAAACTTTTGGCAAGCTCAAGTTCACAATGCCCAAGTTCACCGGATCCAATGACCCTGAAGAATACCTCTCGTGGGCACTCAAAGTCGACAAGATCTTCCGCATGCACAACTATAGCAACGAGAAGATGGTCGCCATGGCTTCGCTAGAATTTGATGATTACGCCAACCTTTGGTGGGAACAAGTTCAAGTTGCTCGTGATGCAAGACAAGAGCCGCCAATCACAACTTTGCATGACATGAAGGCTCACATGAGATCCTGGTTTGTCCCTGCGCACTACACGCGTGACCTCTTCAACAATCTTCAAGCGCTTCGTCAAGGGACAAAGACCGTGGAAGAATACTTCAAGGAAATGGAACTCAACTTGATTCGCGCCAACATTGATGAGCGCATGGAGCAAACAATGGCACGTTTCCTTATTGGCTTGAATCACCCAATCAAGCGCATCGTCGAGTTCCAAACATACAACACCATGGTTGAGCTTGTGCACATTGCAAAAAAGGCTGAATGTCAAGTGCAAGAGGATATCAAGTACAACAAACCCAAGACATACTTCACCTACAAGCAAGCTTCAACCCCTACACCAACAACCTTCAATGGTAGCTCCTCAAGTACCTCCAAGCCTTCCTTAAAGCCCACACTTCCTCAAGGAAAACTGCCCCCAAGTGGCAAGCATGCAAAGAGTGATACACCTTTCAACGGTGAATGCTACAAGTGTGGAGGTGAAGGACACAAGTCGGCCGAATGTGGAAACAAGAAAGTCTTGTTCATCCATGACAATGGTGATGAAGAGTACTTGAGTGAAGATGAGTTTGATGCCCGTGTCAAGGAAGCAATGGCAAGGCAACGAGTGGAAGATGATCAATAACTCCTCATGTGTGAGCATGACGCGAGTCCATCGCTTGTCGTCACAAGAATCTTGACCACTCAAGCACAAGAGCATGAAGACCAACGCTCCAATATCTTCCAAACACGAGCCGGCATCAACGGCAAATCTATCAAGGTCATCATTGACGGAGGGAGTTGTCACAACCTTGCTAGCACCGAGTTGTGTGAGAAGCTCAACCTCAACCTCCATCCACACAAGCACCCCTACCACGTGCAATGGCTAAGTGACCAAGGGTCCGTGAAGATCAAGCATACCGTGTCGGTCTCCTTCGCCATTGGTCCTTACAAATATACGGTGGAGTGTGATGTGGTTCCTATGACAGTTTGCCACATGCTTCTTGGTCGACCATGGCAATTTGACAAGGCTGCTCAACATGATGGTCGCACCAATATATACACCTTCAAATGGCTCAACAAAACATGTGTTTTGCAACCGATGACTCCTAGCCAAATAATTGCGGACAATGCAAAGGCTTTAGCGAGGGCGCAAAGCACAACACCTACTTGTGAGAAGAGCGGTGAGAGAGAGAACCACCTCATAGTGAGTGAGAGCCACAAGCCAAATTCGAGTGGAAAAACAAAGAGTGTTCTCCTTGCCACCAAAAGTGAGATGAGATATGTTCGGAACAACCCATCCATCGTGCACTATGTCCTCCTTTGCAAGGGACTAGCGCAAGGAACTAACGAATTAACCAATGTTCCTCCATCTTTGATGAGTGTTTTGCAGGAATTCAAGGATGTGTTCCCCGAGGAGCTTCCACATGGACTACCTCCTCTTCGCGGCATAGAACATCGCATTGACCTCATCCCTGGTGCACCACTTCCCAACCGCGCCGCTTACCGCACGAACCCGGAGGAGACAAAGGAGATTGAACATCAAATCAACCAACTCGTCTCCAAAGGTTTGATCCAAGTTAGCACTAGTCCAAGTGTCGTACCCGTGATTCTTGTTCCAAAGACGGATGATACGTTACGGTTATGCATGGACTATCGTCCAATCAATGCTATCACCGTGCGTTATCGACATCCCATACCACGTCTCAATGACATGCTTGATGAGTTGTGTGGAGCCACTATTTTTTCGAAAATTGATCTTCGTAGTGGTTACCATCAAATACGCGTGGCTGAAGGTGATGAGTGGAAAACCGCCTTCAAGACCAAACTTGGTCTCTATGAATGTTTGGTTATGCCCTTTGGTTTATCAAATGCCCCATCCACCTTCATGCGCCTTATGAATCACATCTTGCGTTCTCTCATTGGAAAAAGTGTTATTGTCTATTTCGATGATATTCTTGTTTATAGCAAATCACTTGAGGACCATATAACACATGTCAAGGAAGTTTTGCAAATCCTTCGACATGAAAAGCTTTATGCTAATCTTCCCAAGTGCACTTTTGCTAAAGACAAGTTGATTTTTCTTGGATTTTTCGTTTCTTCGAAGGGAATTGAAGTTGATGTTTCCAAGGTAAAGGACATACGAGATTGGCCCATACCAACAAATGTGAGTGAACTCCAAAGTTTTCATGGGTTGGCCGGTTTCTATCGTCGCTTTGTGAAAGACTTTTCAACCATTGCTTGTCCCCTTAATGAATTGACCAAAAAGAATGTCACCTTCGTGTGGGGCAAAGCACAACAAAAAGCTTTTGATGAACTTAAAAAGAGGCTCACCGAAGCACCTCTTCTTGCTTTACCGGATTTCACAAAAACTTGTGAGATAGAGTGTGATGCTAGTGGTATTGGCATTGGAGGAGTCCTTATGCAAAACGGACGTCCTATAGCCTACCATAGCGAAAAACTTGATGGTGCTTGCCTTAACTATCCGATTTATGACAAAGAGCTTTTTGCCTTAGTTCGTGTCCTTCAAGTTTGGCAACACTACCTTTGGCCCAAGGAATTTATCATACATTCTGACCACGAGTCGTTGAAATATCTCAAAGGCCAAGCTAACTTGAGCAAGAGACACGCTAAGTGGGTTGAGTTCATGGAGTCTTTTCCGTACATTGTCAAGTATAAGAAGGGCAAAGATAATGTAGTTGCGGACGCATTGTCTCGCAAACATACAAGCCTTCTTACGAGACTTGAAATCAACGTGTTGGGTCTTGAGGAAATAAAATCTTTGTATGCTCCCGACACGTTCTTTGAACCAATTTTCGCAAAGTGCTCCAATGACAAGGGAGTTGATGATTTCTATTTGCATAAGGGCTTTCTTTTTAAACAAAACAAGCTATGCATTCTGAAGTCATCGCTTCAACTTTTTCTTCTCCAAGAATCTCATGGTGGAGGCCTTATGGGTCACTTTGGTCGTGACAAGACATTGGACATGCTCTCCAATCACTACTTTTGGCCCAAGATGAAGCATGACGTGGAGCGCTACGTTCAACGATGCACGACATGTGTTCAAGCTAAGTCGCAAGCTAATCCCTATGGTATTTATATGCCATTGCCTATTCCTCATACACCTTGGTCCGACATTAGCATGGATTTCGTGTTAGGATTGCCTAGATCTAAGCATGGTCATGATTCTATATTTGTTGTTGTGGATCGTTTTTCCAAGATGGCACACTTCATACCGTGCCATAAGACCGACGATGCTTCACATGTTGCAAATCTGTTTTTCAGGGAAATCGTCCGTCTTCACGGTGTGCCAAGGACAATCGTCTCCGACCGCGACGTCAAATTCATGAGCTACTTGTGGAAGACCCTCATCGCCAAGCTCGGCATCAAGCTCCTCTTTTCATCCGCATCACATCCTCAAACTGATGGCCAAACCGAAGTTGTCAACCGAAGCCTCGGAACTCTCCTTTGTGTGTTGATCAAGAAAAACCTGAAGGATTGGGAGGAATGCATCCCACACGCCGAGTTCGCCTACAATCGAGCCAAGCACTCAACTACCAAGATGAGTCCATTCATGATCGTCTATGGTTTCGAGCCCCTCACCGCGCTCGACATCCTACCACTACCTCTCCATGAGCGCACAAACATGGACGTCGAGAAGCGCGCACAAGCTATGAAGACGCTTCATGAAGAAACAAGAGCTACTATCGAACAACAAGTCCTTCGCCAAGCTTCAAGGTTAAACAAGGACAAGAAGGAGATGATATTTGCAGAAGGTGACCTTGTGTGGATACACCTAAGCAAGGACCGCTTCCCCAAGGAATGTGACTCCAAGCTCAAGCCAAGAGGAGATGGTCCCTTCAAGGTCCTCAAAAGAATCAACAACAACGCCTACATCATCGACATATCGACCTCCAAGTACCTTGCAAGCAATACATTCAATGTCAAGGATCTCGCACCCTACCATGGAGATGCTCAAGATGATATCCATGAAGAGTCGAGGACGACTCTTTCCCAAGGGGGGGAGCTAATGCAGCCCGTCCTACGGACGCTTCTACATCTACACCAACAAGTCCCCCAAGTGGACCCATGACTCGTGCCCGAGCCAAACTCCTCCAAGCTAAGGTGAACTCGCTCCTCTCTTCGTGCCAATTCGATACTTCCTTGGATGGCGTGCTACTTCATACCACTACTTTGTGCATCATCAGGTACGAGCCCCCGCCGCGTCGACCCACGAGCCCTGGAGCTGCACCTGTCCTGAAGCTGCTAGAGCCGGAGTGTCCGCCCGGATCAAGCCAGAGTGTCCGGCCACCCCGGAGTGTCCGGCCCGACTCAGCCGGAGTGCCCGAGCCCGAACCTGGCGTGGACATTCAGAAGGTCAATTCGGACACCGCCCGGACACTTCCCGGAGTGTCCGGCCACCCCGGACTGTCCGGCCCACTCGACCCGGAGTGTCCGGCCGCCCCGGACTGTCCGGCTCACTCGCCCCAGACTGTCCGGCTCAAGTGATGGGCATGCGAGCCTAGCTAGGCCCTATGGCTCATGTACCCCTCTACTTCGCCCAGAACTCTACTTTAATGCCTGAATTACCCCTGAACTTGTGGCTGGCCTATATATAGACCCCCACCTCCATTGTAAACCCTAGGCATGATATTGGAATTAGTGGAAACCCCTTTGTGGATCTATCTAGTTCTTGCCTCATGCTCCTTGACTAAGGAGCACCAATATCCCCAAACCTCGTTGGAGTTTGCATTGTGCCTCCGCGTTGTACAAGGCCTAGGCATCGGTGTTCCTTTGCCTAGACGTCAAGATCTCACCGAGTCTCCCATCTCGCCGTGCCGGTTCGAGAGAGAGTCCTCCGCCCAACGTCGATCCTAGGGATGGCGCCGACCAGTCACCGCCGGCGTGAGCTATTGGTGTTTATCGTGGTTTTGCGTGTGTGTGTTCATCGCGTTCTTCGTGCGTGTGTTCGTCGTGTTCATCCTCCCCTCCTTTTCCCGCACTCCACCCTCGATTTGAAAGGGAATCGTGAAAGATTGGGTCACCCTAGAGGTTTGCCCTCAACAGTTTACCTGGCTGGCAATTAGGTACAGACTTTGGACCTCTAATAGGTGTTTCAGGCATGGACTACAGGGGCACACCGACGCCTGTTTTTGACACCCTGGTCATATTGGCGACTTGGATGCTGTGGAAGCAAAGGAATGCCAGCGTTTTTGGTAAACAATAGCAGCAATGTGGAGTAGATCACTCATCAGGAGGATTTAAGAGGAGTTTAGCCTATGGGAGCGGGGAGAGAGAGAGAGAGAGTAGGCCTTAGGTCTAAGAGTGTGGGTGGTATCCGTCCTAGTTGTTCGCAGCGTTGGGTCGATTTCTTGTAAAATGTTTGCTATACTTCTATAAAGATAAGGTACGTCTTTGGTGTACTCTCGAATTATTTTTTATCAAAGGAAATTTACAGCTTAATTTAATTAGAAGAATGACCAAACAGAGACAATTGATTTTTAACAAAGAACTTTTACTGAAAACCATGTATGTTGAAAATAAAAGGTGCAATATACTTACAATTATGAGATAACAAAATTCAACGGAGCTACAGGGACTTCAAATGGTTTGGCCTAGAATCCCGGACTAGGAAACCCACGGTTGACCGTGTACATGGATACTCTCTGTACGTTTTTGAAAGAAATAAAATAGCATAAAGATGCTAAAATTTCAGAGGAGTAAACTGTTTACATTGCAGCAATTAAATAAACGTCCATATAATATTGTGTTCTACTCAATTGAATGGTTACCATGCGCAGATGAAAACTAATCGGCTAAATCTGCCTACAATATGCAATTTGTTGGAAGCAGGGCCGAGCCGGTTAAATTCAAGGCCCTGTGCCAAAACCTAAAATGGGGCCCTATCTTCCTAAAAAGGAATAAACAATAATTATGAATATTGCATAATTTTTTATGTGGAAATTGGATATATTAAGAATCATACTTATTTAACTCCCAGTTGTATAATATTTGTTTGAACAAAATCATTGTTAGAGTGTTTTTTTAATAAAATCTAGAACACTACATAAAAAGATGTATAAGACCAATTAAAGGATATGAATTAGCAATCCATTAAAGAACTGACAGAATTATTATTTGACAGCTAGATGGACTGTGGCACTAACCTGGTGTATTGGTTGAATTGCTACACCGCTACTCCTAGCCAAACGCTTAACGAGAAATCCCTGCCGAATTGCTGCACGGCTACTCGTTCCCCTTGTTGCTTGCAGGTTTTGCGTGTTAGATTCCAGCTCAATATTCAGAATACTCAGGTCTTGTGCGGCTCGAAGAGGTGGGAATCTAGGGATCGCGGGTGACAGGAGCCCTCTCCTGTAACGAGAGGAAATTTTAAGGCTAGAAACAGGCATAGGAATACGGGAGGGGCAGAAATCCAGTTTGGTCCCACGGGAAGATGGCCAGATTCCGACGAGAAAACCAGCTGCCGTTGCCGCCTGAACCTTCAAACCCATGCCAGAGTGAGGCCCTAATCGATCGACAGGGGATGAGAGGGCCTTTGGCAGAATCGTTGCTCGTTCCGTTCAGGAACCAGTCGCGCCTACCGATGGCCTTTCTACATGCGCAATTGACTTGATGAGCTGCAAACGCTGAAACCTCTATAACGCCTTGTAAAAAATTTGGGGCCCCTGAAATTTTTGGGCCCTGTGCGACCGCACAGTCCGCACTCCTGTGGGCTCGGGCCTGGTTGGAAGGATACCACAACCTCAGTAAGAGAAAGTCTTGCAGGCAAAGGTCGAAGGCAAGATCAAGTTTTACATGTGGATGCTTTTGCGTAATAAAAACTGGACTGCTGACAGATTGTTGAAAAGAGATTTGCCTTGTACCTAGTTTGCTGCCTATGTGATCAAGAGCAGGAGAGTGCGGCTCACCTGGTGATGGGGTGCAGTTTCGCCAAGGAAGTATGGGCGTCATTCTCGACTAGAAAAGCTCCTTTGGCAAGAATCAGCTCCCAGGTTTCGACAGTGAGGGCATGGTGGGGCAAACTTTAAAACTATGTTCCGAAGGCCCAACGAAGAGGGACTATCACACTAGCCTGATATACGGCTTGGCACATCTGGAAGGAGAAGGAAAGAGGAAGAAGAACCTTTGAAGGGAAAGAATTGGCGGCTTCTGAGATTGCGCAATGAGTCAGAGAAGAGGTTTCAGTATTTGAGCGAGCACAGCTGTTGTAGCTGGGGTCTTTATATTTTTGTTCTTGCTCTACCTTCTTGGGAATGTACAGTATTTCCTCGTCTATCAATGAAATATAAGCAGAGCTCCTGCGTTTGCGGGTCAAAAATATTGTGTTCTACGATTTCTATTTTGAGATGAAATATGCTGGAGGTAACGGGCAGTTTTTCTCATCAATCACTTTCGGACATTATACTACAGGGTGATGTTTAGAGTGCAGAGAATCTCAAATTCATGCTATATATGCTTTTGAATAAATGTCAGGATTGAAAATTGGTTATCGTAGAAGTAACTTCTACTGCACGGGTGGGGCCGAGGGAAATGAGGAGAGTTGGCCACGCAAAGAGAAAAAAAATCTAAGGAGACCCCTCCCGCGTCGCTCCCGCGAGCGACCGGGGGAAACCCTAACTCCGCCGCCGGCGGGCGCCCTCCCTCCGTCCTTCCCTCCCCTCGCCGCCGCCATGGTCCGTTGACGGGCAAAGCCCGGCCAGCGTCGGCGGCGGCGGGGCTCTCTCTCCTCTCCGCGCGATGGGGGCGGCGCGGGTCGTCGATCTCGGGCGGGGCTCCTGTGCGAGCGTGGGGCGCGGGGCCACGGCGGCGGGTCCTTGCGGCGCGGCCGGGGACTGGTGGGCCGCGGGGAGGGCTGCGTGGGGACCTCTGGTGGCGGCGGCGACCTCGGCTCGCCCCAGATCTGGCGGCGGCGGGCCGGCAGCCCGGGGGCGGCGCTGCAGGTCGGGGGGGCTCGGCCAGCGGTGGAGCTGGGACGGCGGTCTCGCCCTCGTCAGCTCCTGGACGGCGCGGTACGGCTCTGCCCCGGGTGGTGCCCTAGGGCCGGCTCGGTGGAGGTGGTGGTGCTGGGAGGGCGCTCGCCGGGGCTCGGTCGGCGGCGAGCCCAAGACGCAGTAGCGCGGTAGCGGGGCTGATCTTGGCTAGCTCTGGGCCAAATCTGGGCCTGCGGGCTGATCTAGGCCTGAGTCCGGTTGATCGGCCTTGCCGCTGCGTCCGGTCAGCGGTCACTTCGGGTGGTGGTGGGTAGTGCCGCACACTTGGGGGCGACGCGGACTAACAACCACAGGCGCTAGCGCCCAATCACCATTCCCTCCCCGGCGGCCTTCGGAGTGATGCTGGCGGTGGTATGGACTCGAGCTCGTGGAAGCCGGGGCGGCGGCCCCGGAAGGTGGATGGCTACGACTTCCCTCTGGCGGAGGCGGCTCTGGGAGGTGGCGTGAGATCCCCAGACCGTCGGTGGTCCGGCGGGCCCGGGGGAGCTCGGTGGCGATGGTGCTGTTACTTGGCGGCCGGGATTTGCCGTTGTGGCGGATCCCTCTGGTGGGAGGAGGAGTAGGGTCTGGGGCGGCAGTTGGCGTGTTCGGTGGCACCCTTGCTGCAGTGCGGTGGCGGGACTTCACGAGCCTCTGCGGGCTCGGCCGGGCCTGAGGGCCTGGTTTGTCCTGTTGCTGCATCCGGTCGGCTACCACCTGTTGGTGGTGGAGGTAGTTTCCTCCCGCGTGTTGTTGGCATCCCGGCCATCGCCGAAGTCTTCGCTCTTTCGACCTACCGGCTTCGCTCTATGGCTCTTGGTGTGACAGCGGTGGCGACCTCAAGACCAGGGTGGCGCGTGCTCGTGGGTGACGTGATTGGTGAAGCCTTCAAAGTGCTCGGGCGGGTGGGTCTAGAGGGGTCGGGAGAAATCCTTGTCTATTGACACCGGCACGGTGACGCCCGCGGGTATCACCTTCCTTCTTGAAGGGTGTCGGGGGCCTCCCTTCCCCACCCCCGCTGCGTATCGGGGGAAACCCTAGGCCCCGGCCGGACAGCAGTGTCGTCGTCGTCACTCCCCTTCTTGGAGGTGTTGTCTTGGTACGCAGGCACTTTGGACTGCGGGATATGTGGTGGTACTTATTTGGGGGGCGCACCGGTTGCGAGTTGTTTCCGTTTTCGGCACACCGCCGTTTCGGCTTTCTTTTTCTTTTATTTCTTCTTCCTTTTCGTGTAGGGCTTGGGGTCTCTCCAGCGCCTTGTATCATGTGGTGTTTGTTCCTTTGGGCGTTGTGTTGTCTGGCCCAACAGCGGTCTCACCTGTGTGTTTTATTTATAAAGTTGGGCGAAAGCCTGTTTCGAGGAGGAAATGTGGAGAGTTATAGTGAAAATAGTTACTTGCAAACGAGAGAATTAGCAAAGGAATTTCGGTTCTGCGGTTGTCCAGTCTCACGGAGCTTGCGGAATCTTTCAGGAGGACATTGTGGGGATCGAATCGTTGTGCTTGGTAAACACTGTTGTGTGTTCTCATGTCCCTTTGCGAGAGACGAAGGATATACCTTATTGGACTCTCAATACTGTCGTTGTTAGATCTTTTTACAATCATCTAAAGCTCTTTGACACAGTACTGTCGTGAGAATCTGTGGAAGCTTAAGGTGTCTTCGAAAATCAGGGTTTTTACATGGTCAGTTTCTAAGAGAAGTATTATCGCTAAGGACAATCTGCTGCAAAGCGGCTGGAAAGGATCTTCAGATTGCCAATTTTACAGCCAACTTGAGGGCATGGATCAGTCATCCGTGAAAGGGTTAATTGGATATGTGCCACTCCAATTTTCATACTTCGAAATATGCCACTGCAATTCACTTTTGGTCCAAAGATGCTTACATATTCATACTATATTTTCTTATAGACAAAATTGCTCCTAGACCCACATCCTTATCTCCACGTAGCACACACCTTCTTCCTCCTGTTCCTAAGAGAAATATCGCTTTGCAAAATTCCTCTCGAATACCCTGATGTACCTTTAATCTACCACAACTACCAGACAGACACGGTAGATAATGTCTGGATTGATCAACTTGGTCAAATGAAAAAGGCATGATTATGACTAGTATATATGCTCTGTTCTTGGCTATATGGAAGTCTCGGAATATATCATGCTTTGAACATGAACTGGTGCTGGCTGCTGGACCCAGTTGTTGTGGTTCATCAGATGAATCATTGGATTATGATTTGGTCAGCAGTGCAAAAAAAAAGGAGGAAATGTGCAAATTGGGCGGGGGTTAAAGTTGCTCGAGCAGGTACAAGTGAAGATTTGCAAGCTGCCAAAGGGCAGAGACCCTTGCAACTACATTTGATGAAGCTCGCTGTTGTTTATTTGCTAGATGTCGCTTTTGCCATTTTTCAGCGTGTGACAATCTGCTCATGATGGTTAACATCAATGGTTTGGGCGGTACTGAGCGTCCCCCGGGGATCAAATCCCGGGATCCCCGGGTCGCTAGCCGTCAGATTAAGTCGCACGAGACCGTTTGATCAAAAAGTGCCAGCCTGTCTAAGCGTACATGCACTTCCTCCTGCCCACACAAAAAATATCCTCTATTCGCCTAGACAGAGCAACACCCTTCTGCAGGCTGACCTACACCGACCTTCACATAGGGATGGATTCAGGATTTCAGCTTTGGGTGTACAAAGATAGCACAAAACATAAAGGTCAAGTGGTAACATAGATATATAATTTATGTATTGTAGGACGTACAAATTTTAACTAGCACAAAACATAAAGGTCAAGTGGTAACATAGGTAAAAGTATAATTTATATATTGTAGGATAATATATTAGGAGTTTTCTTCTGATAAAAATATCTTAAAAGGTGACAGAGATTACAAAAAATAAGAAGAAAAATCGAGTTCTATCAATTCCACCACTTCGATGCCACCGCGTCCCGTGTGGTTTTGTCACACCAATGCGTGGATCATCTTTTTCTCGAATGGAACAATATAATGATTGAGCCAAATAAGGATTTTTAATTTAGATGTATAAGGAATAAATATCACAAGATCATCACACAGATTGTTAATGGTAGAAATGTTTTTTGAAAAATATGTACAATGGCTACCGCCTAACGGGCCGCTTGCAACTTAGGCTGTACTTATTTTCATTCAGAAATAAGTGTCACAGATTTATTCAGATTCACATGTAACTACACACTAAAACATGTCTATATACATGTGTATCTAGACAAATATACGATACTTATCTCCGAACGACGGAAATATTAAACTATAGGATTTTCACTTAGTTTGTGATTGGGGAAAAATACTACATATGTTAGAGAAAATGTGTTCATTGTATATAACTATGTAATAGCTTTTTGCTGAAAAATTTGGGTGTACATATGTACACCCATGCCCCATGGCGACGCGACGATGGACGGTCGGCTTGCACCACCACAAAGACATCACAGTCGCTTGCAGCTCTGGCCGGTAGCACGGAGGCGGCGCCAACCATGGCCGGCTTGTAGCACCACTCTAGCGGCGTACGCCTCTTGCAGCTTTGGCGCCGCACCGCTGCGAGCTTTGTAGCATGGTCTATGGTTGCTTGCAGCTGCGGCGTAGGCCACATGCAACCCCCCTTTTGAGACCTTTGTAGCACCTCCACCGGGAGCATAGCCGGCTGCCTCATGTTGCAAAGCCGATAGCCGTAGCAATAGCAGGACCCTGCAGGGAGCAACCCGCGCTGCATGGGGCAGAGCCGGCCGCTGACTGTAGCAAGACCGACTGCCGCATGTAGTAAAGCTAGCCGCATGTAGCAAAAGCTAGACCACCGCAGGGAGCAACGTCGCCCTGCAAGGAGCATAGCTGGCCACCCGTCGGTAGCAAGACCGACTCATGTAGCAAAGCTAGTTGCTGCATGTAGTAAAAGCCACACCGCTGCGGAGAGCAACATCGCAGTGCAAGGAGTATAGTCGTCCGCCGTTGATAGCATGACCGGCTGCTGCATGTAGAAAAATTCGGACGCAATAGGAAAATACCGTGCCACAGGAAGCAACATATTTGCCTCATGGCTGTATATCCTAGAAGGGAATGCGTGAAGGGTGGATAAATTTGGGGAAATGGAAGAGATAAGTTGGTCCCTACTTTTAATGGCCACATGTGTGCTCACGCGAGCGTTGTGACGACCTGGAGGATCGCGAGACGCCATCCCCGGCTGATTGGAATCGTTCCCCCTTTTCCCATTTTGTCCAACAATATAGCATAGAAAAAATTAACTTAATTATTGAGTTATTTTCAGAACAATGAGATCACATAGTAAATTATTCATGTGAATAATAAAGAACACATGTTACTATTAATATCAATAGTCACCCTCTACTTATAGAATGGAAATGTATTTGCGACTTAGCTCTGCAGCATGGTTGATGTCATCAAATGGATAAGCATAACCTTAAAAGAGAAATGTCATACAGTCAATTGAAGGTCTTTGCGTGTAAGGCATTTGTGCACGTCCCGTGGGACGAGAGATCCAAGCTTGATTAAAAGACAAAACAATGCATCTATCTCATCAGTCCAAGTGATGAATTTGGATATACATTGTGGGATCCAATCAAGAAGAAGACATTTAGAAACCAAGATGTGGTTTTCATTGAAGATGAAACAATGCAAGATATTAAGAAACCAGAGAAGACGTAGGCCACCACACCTCAGATTGACTTAGGTCAAGTTAATCCTCCTCTCGTGCATGAAAATCACAGGGGAGATGATGATGCTGAAGACGATGATGATGCAGTTGAACAAGGCAGTACAAGTGAGGGATATAAACAACCATCTGATGAAGATGATGATGATGCTCAAGGTGATGTTAATCCACCTGATTCCCCACCACCAGTTTAGTAGTTGAGGAGATGTGGAAGAGATTCAGTACCTTCCACAAGGAATCCTCCACATCAATATATGTTGATGACTGATGCAGGTGAGACTTCATTCTATGAGGATGCAGTGTTTGATGAGCATAAGAATGAATGGTCGTAAGCCATGTAGGATGAGATGAAATCCTTACATGAGAACGACACCTTTAAGTTGGTGTCTTTACGAAAGGGCAAGAAAGCGCTCAAGAACAAGTGGGTGTATGGAGTGAAGGCTGAAGAGCATAGCTCACATCCAAGGTACAAGGCTATATTGGTTGTCAAAAGTTTTAGTCAGAAAAAGGATATTGACTTCGATGAGATATTCTCTCTTGTGGTCAAGATGTCTTTGATCTACGTTGTGCTAGGCATGGCTGCAACCATGAACTTGAAAACTGAACAACTCGACGTGAAGACAGTGTTCTTACATGGTGACCTAGAGGAGGAGATATACATGGAGCATCCAGAAGGATTCATGGTTGCAGGCAACAAGCACCAAGTGTGCAAATTGAAGAAGAGTATGCATGGCTTGAAAGAATCTCCTCGACAGTGGTACAAGAAGTCCGAGTCATTTATGACTGATCTTGGATACCATAAAGAACAACCTGGTCATTGTTTATTTACGAAGAGGTACGCTGGGGGTGACTTTATTATTCTCTTGCTATATGTCGGTGACATGTTTATTTTTCGAAATGGCACAGAGCGGGTTGCTCTCCTCAAGAAGGCATTGAGTAAATCATTTTCCATGAAGGATTTAGGACCAGCTAAGCAAATACTTGGCATGAAAAATATCCTGTGATAGATCAAAGAAGCTTCTCTGTCTCTCACGGGAATGATACATTGAGGAGGTACTCGAAAGGTTCAACATGCAAGACGCAAGGTCTATTACCTCTCCACTTGCAAGCCATCTGATGATTGCAAGTGCACATATCGTTTGTAGATAGTTTCGAAATAAAGATATCGATCCCATAGGGAGCAGAAGTCTGAAGTCTAATAACTCTTTGAACTAAATACTGAAATAGTAATGCTAAATAACGTTCTAAGTAACAAGATAAAATGCGAGTTTTGTGTAAAAGATATTTTTGGGTTTTCAAATAAGAGAACAATAAGTAAACTAAAGCTGTAAGTAAACAAGAGCATGCAAGTATAATTATGAAAGTCTGCAAGATGATGGAAAGAGTTCTCAGGGAGTAGTTGATCCACCGCTAGTAATTAGAAAGAGTGATCAAAATTATTATAATGAATAAGACCATTTATTATATGTGTGGGAGGAGCTCCATATATGGATGAATATGCAGCAATCAGTGCACACATCATCCGTTATAACCACAGTAGACAGCAATCGACATCAATCGAATTACTCTTGGGGATCGGTGCGGAAAACAAAAAAATTCCTACGTTGAACCCCAGAAACTTGCCTAGGATCTATCTATGTAGTAATGCGGTAACGGCCAATGCGTAGAGAGTACATACCCTTGTAGTATGTACGTGGTTAACGTTCCGCGGGGAACATGGTTGATGTAGTCATACTCGAAGACGACCTCAAGGTCGTGAAGCTCCTTGCAGGTCACCCCTTGCTCCTTCTTGATCTTCATCATCTTCATCGTGCAACAGCTCCGGCTCATGACATTCTAGCGCCCCAAGTGTTGCGCCTCGTGTCTTCATACACATCCGGTGCATGATGAGACCTTCGGCTCCCCGATCCCGCCGGGAGTACGGAAGTTGATATCTGGCTAGGAATCCCTGTAGCGCAACGGCGTACTGCAGGTGTGCCTCGATCGCACAACCCAGACTTGGGGCCATGGTCACAAGGTATAGAGAGAGGGAGGAGGTAGGGATGCAGAGGTGGGATAAGTGGGATAGGTGAGATGTCACTTTTAGACCCCTAGTCTAACTCTAAACTAAGTGGAACAAATGGGATAAGTGGAATTTGATAAATCTGACTTATCCCAGGTGTCTCACTTAATTTAGAGTTGGCCTAGTGGTTTAAAAATGGCATCCCACTTGTCCCACTCCTGCATCCCTAGGAGGACGAGAAAAGTCAACCAAAGGACTTCTCCAATTGTGTGTTTATCCCACCCATGGATACCCCTTTATATAGGCGGAGGGGGTGTGCCCTCCCCATTGGGTTAGCCATATGGAACTAATACTAAAGGAAAAAGTCAGCTGATTTTCGGACTGCCAAATGGGCCAAAAGTACTCAGCCCAAATAGCAAACAGAAAATAAACAAATAAAAGAAAAAGGGAAACAGCACAGCAGCCTGGGAGGAGCCGGCCGGGTGGGCCTTGGCGTGGCCTACTCCCGCGCCTGCTACCTCCCTCCCGTTTTGCATAGTCTCTAGATTAAGCATCTAGGACCCCGATCTTTCATAAAGAACCTGCAATAACCAAAATGACTTAAACTGTAGTGTCATTTCATTATTGAACTTTGGATATCTTTTAGCATTCTAATCCTTTTATAAATGTTTGAACTATTATCATTAACATAGTGATGAGAATAACTTATTTGTAATCATAATGTGACCATAAGGTATTATTCATAAGAATAGTACAAACTGGTTTGTAACTTGTTCATATGAATAATCGTCTCGCCAAAAGCAAGACACACAAACAAGGATTACAAACTTATATTCAAGTCCACTAATCCAAATGACAAACTTTGAGGAAAGAGGTGATGTCGGCCATCAACTGTTTTGCTTGCCGTCATCAAGTCACGTTGTCTCAAAATCAGCAATTCTCAAGCAGATCCTCCTATTTTCACAAAACAGGACAAGTATCAAATACTTTGCAAACTGCAATGAGTTTTTCAAGAACCACATTTATAATTTGTATATCTTACATATACCTTTTTCATCCATGACCTCCATTTGCGATCAAGCCCTTCTAAGAGTTCTCAACTCTAATGCAAGATCACTAAGTGTTTTTGCAAACAATCCAGAGTCATCGAATTATTTCCTAATGGTTATTGTATCAAGAAGAGAAGAACACATTTTACAAGGATATCCCTCAGGCGTGGGTATTAATCTATGAAGTTGGACCATTTTTGCTAAGTTCCAAATTAAGCAATATATTCCCATGGTCGCAAAGGACCTCAATGGGATAGGCCAAGGTCTACTAAGATATTTGCAAATAGACATCTAGACTAAGTTTATAATAAGAGATCAATGTATAATTGGTCTCCACTAAAACGGTTATCCCCTGGACGATTTTAGTGCTCGCATGATCCCTATCCTCTCCCCCTCCCCCGATCATCACGACCATTCATGGCTCTGTGTATGGCGCCCAAAAAAGTGCTGGTGCGTGGTTGATGTAGAGCTCGTTGTTAACCCCAAGAGGAAGGTATGATGAGCACAGCAGCAAGTTTCCCTCAGTAATGCAACCAAGGTTTAATCGAACCAGTAGGAGCAAGGAAACACCCCAAAGGTGTTACTAGCTGAGCTTTGGCAGGGCGCACTACCGGTGCTAGTAGCAACGTGGAGACCTGCACAACACAACCACAGAACTTTGTCCCCAACTTGCGATGAGGTTGTCAATCTCACCATGTTTTGCAGAAAATAAAGGATTAAACGTATCGAATGGAAAGAAGTAAAAGTTTGCAGAAAGTAAACACAAAACAGTAAAAGATCGTAGATTGTATGTAAAGAAAAAGGACCGGGATCCATAGTTTACTAGAGGTGGCTCTCCTTAGATAGATAACATGATGGGTGAACTAATTACAGCGGGGCAATTGACAAACACCAAGAAAGCAATACATGCATCTACTAATCATCTTGACTCCTCTGAGACTTGATTGGCCATTACAACATAATACATAGGCCGCCATCCAACTTCATCTATGACTAATAATCCACCTTCAGGTTATCATCCGAACCCCCTCCAGTATTAAGTTGCAAGCAACAGATTATTGCTTTACGAACTGCGTGTAAAGTAAACAATACGATTGTTCTATGAACAAAGGATTGTTGTTTTCTCCCTAGTAGCAACAGCACATCTAGTACCTTAGAGATTTCTGTCACTTCCCTAGATTACCAGAGGCATGAACCCACTATCGAGCATAAATACTAACTCTTGGAGTTGCTAGCATCTACTTGGCCAATCGGATCCCCGCAAACACAACATGTATGAATTACAAAAAGATGATCTTGATCATGAACGGAGCTCACAAGATCTAAACATGAAAGCATAAAGGAGGAGAAACCAGCCATCTAGCTACTACATGGATTCGTAGTCCAAGGATGAACTACTCACGCATCACACCGGAGGCTTGCCTGGTGATGAAGAAAGCCTCCAGGGTGAATTCCCCTCTCCAGCAGGGTGCCGGGAAGAGCTTCAGATCCCTCCCGATCTAGGGATGGAGATGACGGCGGCTATAGACTCTTTCGTGGATTTTTGATCGGGTACTTAGGGTTTTCATCCTGAGGGCATCTTATAGTCGGAAGGGGAGGCCGAGGGGGGTGCCAGGAGCCACCACACCACCCCCTGGCATGGGCCTAGCCTGGCCGCATGGCCAGGTGGTGTGGCCGGCCCCTGGCCCTTCTCCATCTCGTATTCTGTCACTTGATCACTTCCGGAAAAATAGGCACTTTGGCTTTTGTCCCGTCCAATTCCGAGAATATTCATTTTCTGACTTTCCTGGAACCAAAAACAGTAGAAAACAAGCAGCTGACACTATGGCTCTTGTTAATAGGTTAGTCCAAGAAATCATATGAAAAGTACTCCAAAGTGTGGGCAAAACACAAGAAAGTGGATAAAACCAAGCATGGAACATCAAAAATTATAGATACATTTGCAATGTATCAGCCATCAGGTCGTTCATCGGAACGATGACTATTACTATACTACTTAGTAACAGAAAAGTAAACTACTTTACCTTCGTATCGACCAATATCATATCATAATCACATGCCCCCTACAAAATAAAGTTAGACGCTTCTACTTTATCTATTGCAAGTTTACGTGGTTGTTAGGGCTTTCGCACTAGAACCGTTTCTAAACTACGAACTTTCCAACCACAACATAGATCCGACAGTTGTCTCTATTACACCCCTTTCGGGGCCCTCCGTTGTAAATGCTATATCAACTAACGAATGAGAGACAGACACCCGCTAGCCACTTATACGGTACAAGCCGTTTGTTGAGCGTGGAACCAGTCTCGCGTACGAATACGCGTAAGGTCGGTCCGGGCCGCTTCATCAAACAATACCGCGATATAAACAAGTACATGTTAGAGGGTAACAACTAAGGGATCAATGCTCGCACAATACTTGTGCGTACTGGCCATACAGCACTCCTACACATAGATCGGCTCTGATATCACTGTTGGGGATCGGTGCAGAAAACAAAAAATTTCCTACGTTGAATCCCAGAAACTTGCCTAGGATCTATCTATGTAGTAATGCGGTAACGGCCAATGCGTAGAGAGTACATACCCTTGTAGTCTCTACGCGGTTAACGTTCCGCGGGGAACGTGGTTGATGTAGTCGTACTCGAAGCCGACCTCAAGGTCGCGAAGCTCCTCGCAGGTCACCCCTTGCTCCTTCTTTATCTTCATCATCTTCATCGTGCAACAGCTCCGGCTCATGACATTCTAGCGTCCCAAGTGTTGCGCCTCGTGTCTTCGTACACATCCGGTGCACGATGAGACCTCCGGCTCCCGATCCCGTCGGGAGTGCGGAAGTTGATATCCGGATAGGAATCCCTGCAGCGCAACGGCGTACTATAGGTGTGCCTCGATCGCACATCCCAGACTTGGGGCCATGGTCACAAGGTATAGAGAGAGGGAGGAGGGGAAAAGTCAACCAAAGGACTTCTCCAATTGTGTGTTTAATCTCACCCATGGGCACTCCTTTATATAGGCGGAGGGGGTGTGCCCTCCCCATTGGGTTAGCCATGTGGGACTAATACTAAAGGAAAAAGTCAGCTGATTTTCGGACTGCTAAATGGGCCAAAATTACTCAGCCTAAATAGCAAACAGAAAATAAACAAATAAAAGAAAAAGGGAAACATCACAGCAGCCTGGGAGGAGCCGGCCGGGTGGGCCTTGGCGTGGCCCACTCCCGCGCCTGCTACCTCCCGCCCAGCAGCAGCAGCAACGGACGCCCCCCTCCTGGGCCGGCGTGTGCCCACGCGGCCCGCCTGGCAGCCCGTGTGCAGGCGGTAGTAGCTGGCCCCGGGTGGGCCGGCTCCCGCCCCGCGAGGCCCACAGCAGCGAGCGGCCTGCGCCCGCTCCCTACCCCGCCTGAGCGGGCCGGCTTCTGCGGCGGCCCAGCTAGCGTTCGCTTGGCGTGGCCCGGCTGCGTGCTGCCTAGTCGGCGGAATTTATCTGCCGCCCACGGGGCTGGCTATTTTTCTTTTTCCAATTCTTTTTCTGCAGCTTTTTCTTCTAGGCCTTTTCCCTCCGGGATTTGGCCTAAAAAAAGTTGCCTTTATAAATCTTAATCTAAATATTATTTATAATATATCAATTCACAATTAACATATAATAAATATATATTTAAATTCCCATTTATCCGAAAACACTTTTCCGGTCTTTTCCTTTATTCTTTTTCCGAACAACTTGGGATCTCTCCGCGGAACGATTCTGGCTTTCTCTCTTTCTCTACTGTGATTCCATCTTACGAATGATCGCTCTCATCGTACCCTTAAGTGTATCCTCTCACGGCTCAGGAATGCTCTAGACATGATATGTATCAATGATCAACGGAGGAACCAGGGATATCCATGTGACCCCTATGCATTCCTGATGACAATGTCGTTTGAACTGTCTAAATGTAGCATCCTCTTCCTTTTGTTTCTCGATACAACTTGTCCGAGACCGATCATTGGTATCCCATACCTTGTTCAATCTCGTTCACAACAAGTTCTGTTTTCTTGTTACCGTGATATTACATCTCCGTGACCTAGTCACATGTTGCAACATTTATAGATGTAATCCCACCAAGTCGCCCACATGTATCTTTACCCGTCATGTGGGTGAACAAATCCCGGTCTTGCAGTCACATGTCATCTACTGTTCCTTCGGAATACCCAACGTACACCTTTATGGCCACCGCGTTACCAGATGACGGTTGATGCAGTCTAAGCAGCCTAGGGAAACAGTGAGTAATATGAGCTCACGGTCTAAGGAGAAGGAGTCTAGGTATAGCTGTTGCAACAATAAACTATATGACTTGATCGTGTTGCAATCCTTCGAGGAATGTCTAATCACATCATTCTCCAATGATATGATCTCGTTGTCAGTTGGTATAAATGCGCATGATCTTGAAACCCAGGTCATCTTCGTGACCAACGAACTAGCATGAATAGAGGCTACTAGGGACATGGTTGTTTCATACCGCACCTATACCAATGTTTCTACTTGGCACAGTTATAGCACAATATGAAATTATTATAAACTAATTGAGATATGATAATAAAAACCTATTTCTTATTTGCCTCTAGGGCATATATCCTTCAATTACTGCGCTATTAAGGGACTTTACCCCGTAGGATGTATCCCATGACATGAACAATGTTCCGTGAGTTCTCCTCGGTTCCCAAGTTGATACGTAAGGAATGACAACATCTTTATAGTCACAGTAAGTGCTATCATCCCTCCGTCTACCAACAAGTAGTTTCCTCCATCTAGTCCTCAGTGAGGCAAATATTGAGTGGCGCGCTTCACCCAACATCAAGATGAGGGAAATCTAACACAGACACATAATGAACAATATCACATAATAATCTTTATCTCAACTTGAAGGAGATATGCCCTAGAGGCAAATAATAAATAGGTTTTTATTGTCATATCTCAATTAGTTCATAATAGTTTTATACTATGCTATAACTGTATTAATACGAAATGTTAATACACGTGTGGTATGTAAACAAACCGTGTCTCTAGTTACCTCTAGCAAACTAGTTCCTTGGTCATGAGGATGATCTAGCGTTTCGAGATCATGGGCATTTATGCCAATTGACAATGAGGTCACATCATTAGTTGAATGATGTGATAGACAAACAACCCAACAAGTTGTATCTTAATGAGATCTAGTTACAAAGTTCACCATTAATGATAAACTAAAGAAACCTCGCAACCTGTCCTTAGACTGTGAGATAATGCAAATCACCATTCTGGAGGGAGCTTAGATGGTTATCCAGTATCACTCCGTGACTGGGTGATCGAAAAGGTGCTACTTAGGTTTCCCAAAGGAGCGCGTAGAGGAGTACATATCAAGACCAGGATTTGCCAATCCATGTAACGGATAGATACATATGTGGCCATCTTAGTGACGTTGCATTAACGAAGCTTGCAAGCGTGTGACTGGGTCACAGAATGCAATGACACGGAAACGAGAAAACAAGTTCATCGGTAACGAGATCGAACGAAGGTATGGAGATACCATAGATCAAATCTTGGATAAACTAGGTATCAAGTGGCAAAGGGAATGGGAAACAACTATTTACGATTCAAACGACATTGTCATCGTGGAATGCACAGGGGTCAATATGGGCATTCCGGTCCCGCTATTGATCATTGATGGAGATCATGTCTATGCCATTCCCGAGCCGTGGGGAAATACACTTAAGAGTACGATGAGCTAGAGATCCTTTATAAGATGGAATCACCATATGAAAGAGAAAAGTAAACCGGAAAAGTTTCGTGAGAGAACCTGAATCGTTCCGGGAAAGATCTGAAGTCGTTCGGAGGAAATCGAAAGGGAACCGAAAGGTGTTTCGGGTCAAACCGGATTTTGTAATATGTATTTACATATTAATTAATGTAATTAATATTAAAATCTAATTTGAAGGGATATTCCACTAATGGGCCAAACTTCCTAGGGAAAAAGGGCCCATGAGGGAAAACCGAAGGAGGGAAGGGCCAAGGGGCCCACTCATCCAGCCTAGGGTTGTGCGCGGGGTGGGGCCCACCCCTGGCCGGCTGGCCCATGAGGCCCATGGCGCCTCCCCCCTTTCTCCCTTGTTTAGTCCCACATAGGAAACCCAAAGGGAAGGGCACACCCCCTCCCCCTATATAAAGGGGTGCCCATGGGTGGGAATAGACACACCAATATTTGGAGAAGTCCTTTGGTTGACTTTCTCTTTCCCTCTCTCTCTCCCATCTCTATGTGTTGGCATGGTCCCAAGTAAGGACTATCCGAGCAAGAGACGCCACACCTGCAGCACGTCGTTGCGCTGTAGGGATTCCAAGCTGGAGATCTACTTCCGCACTCTCGGCAGGGATCGAGGAGCTGGAGGTCGTCATCGTACACCGCATGTGTACGAAACCACGAGGGGCCTCACTTGAGGCACCTTGGATGTCATAAGCCGGAGCTGATGCACAATGAAGAAGGAGCAAGGGGTGACCTGCGAGGAGCTTCGCGACCTTGAGGTCGGCTACGGGTTCGACTACTTCATCCACATTCCCCTCGGAATGTTAACCGCGTACGGTCTACAAGGGTATGTATTCTATATGCTCCGGTCGTTACTGCATTACTACATCGATAGATCTTGGGAATTAGGAGGTTCCAACGTAGGAATTTTTTTGTTTTCTACTACGTAACCCTTCAGTGGTAGCAGAGCCGATCTATGCGTAGGAGTGCTGTACGGCCAGTACGCATAAGTATTGTGTGGGCATTGATCCCTTAGTTGTTACCCTCTTACATGTACTTGTTTATATCACGGTATTGTTTGATGAAGCGACCAGACCGACCTTATGCGTATTCATACGTGAGACTGGTTCCACGCTCAACATACGGCTTGTATCGTATAAGTGGCTAGCGGGTGTCTGTCTCTCATTCAATAGTTGATATAGCATTTACAACGGAGGGCCCCGGAAGGGGTGTAGTAGAGACAACTTTTGGATCCATGTTGTGGTTGGAAAGTTCATAGATTAGAAACAGTTCTATTGCGAAAGCCCTAACAACCACGTAAAACTTGCAATAGATAAAGTAGAGGTGTCTAACTTTATTTTGCAGGAGGGCATGTGATTTGATATGGTCATGGTCATTATGAAGGTAAAGTAGTTTAATTTTCTGTTACTAAGTAGTATAGTAAGAGACATCGTTCTGATGGACGACCGGGTGGTGGCGTTGTGGACTTGGCGTCAAACCAGGGGAAAGATGGAGATCATGCCAGAGCGCTCGATGGAGATCAAGGCACAAGAAGGACCATATCATATCACAATACACATGTGATGTTGATACCTCCTTTACATATTATTGTGTGCTAGTATTAGATACTCAATGGTAGCAAATAAGATAATCCCTATTTAATTCCAATGATCGTGTTCCCCTTGTGTGTGCACCACCAAGAAAGTTTGTCGTTATGAAGCCGGCCGTGACGATTGGGGGCTAGACATATCTACATTCGCATACAGTGGGTGTAAGCCATGTTGCACAGCAAATACACACAAGTTAGATTTGGCGAGCCTAGCATGTGTAGACATGGCCTCGGAACACAAGAGACCGAAAGGTCGAGCATGAGTCACATGGTTGATGTGATTGACATTAGGGAATGTCCGCCTTTGATGTTGCACTGATGGCCGTGACGATCGGGGGAGGTGCAGAGGATTGGGATCATGTGATCACTAAAATCGTCCAGGGGATGACACTTTTAGTGGGAGCTCAATTAGGATTGAACTCATATTATGAACTTAGTATAGATGTCTGTTTGCAAATATCTTAGTAGATCATGGCCTATCCCATTGAGGTCCTTTGCGACCATGGGAATATACTTCGTGATATGGAACTTAGCGAAAGGGTCCAACTTCATAGATTAATACCCACGCCTGAGGGATATCCTCGTAAAAGGTGATATTCTCTTCTTGATACAATGAGACCATTAGGAGATAAATCCGATGACTTTGCAATGTTTGTGTGTTCTCCATAATAATCCAATAAGCTATTCTCCATTCGATGGAGAGTTGGATTACAATCTTGTATTCTGCAAGATCAGGCACATAAAGTATGAGCCGTTGGATGAGTTTTCTTCCATGATGGATGAAAAAGGGAATATTTGGAGAAACACTTAGCAATCTTGCATTAGAGTTATGAAATCTTAGAAGGGCTTGATTGCAATGTAGGTCATGGATAAAAAGGGTATATGCTAGATATACAAAGTTATAAATGTAATTCTTGCAAAACTCATTGTAGTTTATATAAGTATTGGATACTTGTCTCGTTCTATGAAAATAGGATGGTCTGCTTGAGAATTGCTTGAATTGAGGCAATGTGGCTTGATGACGACAAGCAAAACAGTTGATGGCCGACATCACCCCCTTTCCTCAAAGGTTTATCATTTGGACTAGTGGACTTAAATATAATTTTGTAATCCTTGTTTGTGTGCCTTGCTTTTGGCGAGACGATTGTTCATATGAACGAGTTACAAGACAGTTGTACTATTTGTATGAACAATACTGTTATGGTCACATTATGATTATAAATGAGTTATTCTCAACACTATGTTAATGATAATAGTTTAAACATTTATAAAAGGATTAAAATGCTAAAAGATATCCAAAATTTGATTATGATATGACACTATTGTTTAAGTCATTTTGGTTATTGCATGTTCTTCATTCTAAATGAAGATCAGGGTCTCATATGCTTGATCTAGAGACTTTGCAAAACCATGCCTCGTTGGGCAGAATGACTAAAACTCTGCATTCTGGTAAAACGGTGATATGCGAAGAAATGTTGAACTTTATACGTAATGATGTATCGTATTTTCAACAAGATAGTGGAAATCATTATTTATACTTAATATAGAATCTTATACATAGGGATGTATCGTATTTTCAACAAATAGTGGAAATCATTATTTCACACTTCATTGTGGATTTAAGTGAATATGAATATTTACTTAATGAAACATAAGTTTGAAACTGTTTTGAATTGTTCAAAAGATTTCAAAGTGAAGGAGGATATTGAATTAACAAGAATACAAAAGTCTCTTCGATTTGATCGACATGACTAAAGTATTTAAGTTAATTTTAGCATAAAAGGACATGTGAAAGAGGTTTCACAAATTATGATAATAGGGGCAATTTCAAAGTGTATTGAAATGTCTAAATATCATAATCATTATGTATTAGATACATATGTTATAATATTATCTCTTATCGGGGTTATAGTTATCATTTAGAGTTGGAGATCGAAATGAGCGAACACTCGGTTGAAATACAAAGGAACATCTAAAGATTCGTGGAAACAACACCATAAGTGTTATGGCATGTTCGAGTTTCAAGAGATTTCGATAAGTTGAAATCATGGCGAATAAACAAGTCTTTGTAGAGCATTCTTAGGAAGCTAGGAATGCATCTTCCACAAAGGACAAACCTGCTGTTGTCTAAAGTTGACGTGTCTTGATGAAGATACAGGTGGAAGAAAGTAAAAGATCAAAACAAGGTATTTGACCTTGCCTCCGAATTGTTGAGTGGCGTAGCGGAATTTGTTTCGTGAAACCAAACTCTAAAAATAGAGGATAAACTAATGATAATGATCATAAAAGTTTCAGCAAATACTTTTACTAAAGAAAGTAGAATTCAACAATATATACTCTGCAAGTTCGTGGAAATATATTATTGATTCACTTGTCATGTTTATGAACAAGACATACCTACGAATTAGAAAGAAGCGTGATGGACCTAAGTGCGAGAAATGACTAGGAATCATAAAATCCTATATTAAGTTGCATTTAAGATTGCAGAGTAATATGTTACTTGATCTTGTTAAGTAAAGAAGTTTACTTGATATTTCTGAATGACTTCAAAGTCATAAGATGGAAATGAAACTTAATGAATACGTAAAAGCTCGATTTGTCTCAAAGTATGGACAAATTCAGGGAGTTGACTACAATTTAGCGATGCTTGAGTCCATTGGATTTACACCAGTAATATATGGATATTGGAATCTCATAGCTGGAATTCTCAATTTGATGATGATCAAAGAATTTTGGAATGTCCAAGATTATAGAGAGGGCTTGCATTTGAGTGGGAGCTAATTATCTTGGACAAATCTTAATATGTAAGAGACATATTTTGAGTGGGAGCTAAGTAGCTTGGCTGAATCATAATATGTATCAGACATATTTTGAGTGGGAGCTAAGTGAAATCCCTGGATCTCAAATATGGATGCCATATTTGAGTGGGGGCGTGAGATCATTCTAGGATATGTGGACGACATATGTGAATGATGTGATTGTTATTGATAACATTTAAGTTGGTAAATATGGATGAAGTTGAACAAGTTATTAAACAATGAGATCTATCGATATAGATTGGTAAGTTTAATAAACATCACAGTTGAATGCTTCCTAGACTTGATTGTGACGATGTTCAGAATATCCTAGATGAGATTCTGAAGTAGTTCAGAATGGAACAAGGAAAAGAAAGAGGTTCTTACTTGTATGAAGCATTGAGTTAGTCTTAGTATTGCAACGATGGTTAAAAGGAAGAAAGAGATGTGTTGCATCTCCTATGCCTCAGTCATAGGTTCTTCCATACAACCATATTGTATACTCGACATAATGTGACCCAAAGTTCTAGTTGGAAGGACAAGCTCCTAACTATAAGAACATGTCTTGAACTGATTCTTGAGTTAATCACTGAACCAGAATTAAGTTTGTACTTAAATGGCAAGAAGCAAAGTAAGTGGCATAGTTGCATTTCATGCACTAGGATCTACATAGATATAGAAGTATAAAGGCTCTGTATGATGTGATGTATATTGTAATGACAGGGCTAGTTCGCTTTTAACGTAGAATGATGTGTCCCAGGGCACAGTGCCCATGAGAAAGCCCTCGAGGTTGATCTAAAGTCACCGTAGGCTATTGGAAATCGGCCTCATTCTGCTGCCATAACTGCCTTATATACACAAAGGGTTGCAAAGTGTGTTTCGAAGTTTAGATCACAATAGTGAAAACCACCGTCATTATAAACAGTAGAAACAAAGTCTCACTTTGTTTCTAAATGAATACTTTGACCCATTATGAGATAATGGTGTGAATTTCAAAGTTAGGAAGACATTAACGATTTGCAAAGACATAATGATTTGGTAAAACAGAACATGGACATGACATTTTCCATAAGCATGCATGATCAATAAACGCATATGTGATATGGTTTATGATGAGTAAAATGCAAGCTAGATTATTTGTACTCTAGTGCAAGTGGGAGACTGAAGGAGATATGCCCTACAGGCAAATAATAAATAGGTTTTTATTGTCATATATCAATTAGTTCATAATAGTTTCATACTATGCTATAACTGTATTAATACGAAATGTTAATACACGTGTGGTATGTAAACAAACCGTGTCTCTAGTTACCTCTAGCGAACTAGTTCATTGGTCATGAGGATGATCTAGGGTTTCGAGATCATGGGCATTCATGCCAATTGACAATGAGGTCACGTCATTAGTTGAATGATGTGATAGACAAACAACCCAACCAGTTGTATCTTAATGAGATCTAGTTACAAAGTTCACCATTAATGATAAACTAAGGAAACCTCGCAACCTGTTCTTAGACTGTGAGATAATGCAAATCACCGTTCTGGAGGGAGCTTAGATGGTTATCAAGTATCACTCCGTGACTAGGTGATTGAAAAGGTGCTACTCAGGCTTCCCAAAGGAGCGTGTAGAGGAGTACATATCAAGACCAGGATTTGCCAATCCATGTACCGGATAGATACATATGTGGCCATCTCGGTGACATTGCATTAACGAAGCTTGCAAGCGTGTCACTGGGTCACAGAATGCAACGACACGAAAACGAGAAAACAAGTTCATCGGTAACGAGATCGAACGAAGGTATGGAGATACCGCAGATCAAATCTCGTATGAACTAGGTATCAAGTGGCAAAGGGAATGGGAAATGACTATTTACGGTTCAAACGACATTGTCATCGTGGAATGCACAGGGGTCAATATTGGCATCCCGGTCCCGCTATTGATCATTGATGGAGATCATGTCTGTGCCATTCCCGAGCCGTGGGGAAATACACTTAAGGGTACGATGAGCTAGAGATCCTCTATAAGTTGGAATCACCATATGAAAGAGAAAAGGAAACCGGAAAAGTTCCGTGAGAGAACCGGAATTGTTCCGGGAAAGATCTAAAGTCGTTCGGAGGAAATCGAAAGGGAACCGAAAGGTGTTTTGGGTCAAATCGGATTTTGCAATATGTATTTACATATTAATTAATGTAATTAATATTAAATATAATATTAAAATCTAATTTGAAGGGGTATTCCACTAATGGGCGAAACTTCCGAGGGAAAAAGGGCCCATGAGGGAAAACCGAAGGAGGGAAGGGCTAAGGGCCAAAGGGCCAAGGCCCAGGCGCCTCAAGGGGGCCCACCCAGCCAACCTAGGTCTATGCGTGGGCTGGGGCACACCCCTGGCCGGCTGGCCCATGAGGCCCATGGCGCCTCCCCCCTCTCTCCCTTGTTTAGTCCCACATGGGAAACCCAAAGGGGAGGGCACACCCCCTCCCCCTATATAAAGGGGTGCCCATGGGTGGGAATAGACACACTAATATTTGGAGAAGTCCTTTGGTTGACTTTCCCCTTCCCTCTCTCTCTCGCGTCTCTATGCGTTGGCACGGTCCCAAGTAAGGACTGTCTGAGCAAGAGACACACACCTACAGCACGTTGTTGCGCTGCAGGGATTCCAAGCCAGAGATCTACTTCCGCACTCCCGGCAGGGATCAAGGAGCTAGAGGTCGTCATCGTACACCGTATGTGTATGAAACCACGAGGGGCCTCACTTGAGGCACCTTATATGTCGTAAGCCGGAGCTGCTGCACAATGAAGAAGGAACAAGGGGTGACCTACGAGGAGCTTCGCGACCTTGAGGTCAGCTATGGGTTCGACTACTTCAACCACGTTCCTCTGAGAACGTTAACCGTGTACGGTCTACAAGGGTATGTATTCTATATGCTCCGGTCGTTACTGCATTATTACATAGATAGATCTTGGGCGTTAGGATGTTTCAACGTAGGATTTTTTTGTTTTCTACTGCGGAACCATTCAAAATTCAATCTCATATTAGGGTTTCTCCATCTCCCCAAGAACAAAGGAAACTACTCACACACATGAATGCAATCAACATCATGGATAGAATATGGATGAAGTATGATGATACAATTGAAGACAGGTGCAAATCCAAGATTCAATCTAGAATTACAACAGGTAACCAAAGGAGATCGGTGATGGAGACGTTGTTGATGAAGATGACACTGTAGATCGATGTGGAGGCCTTCAAGATCATAGTCCCTTCTCCACTTGTGTGATGGTTATGGTGTAGATTTTATTGGAGGTGGCTATGGCGGTGGCAGGGTTCCGTCGTGGTGGAGGATATGGCTTGGTGGCTCTCTCTTGGGTCCTCCCTCCTTTATATAGGCCTTGGGGGTGCCCTAGGGTTCCCCCAATACCGTCATATGACTTAGGGAAGGTTCTGGGGCTTTTGTGGAGAGAAATCTCGTCGTTTGTGACCTTTTTGGCAACTATACGGGCGCAACTATATGGCCGAAAAAATGCTTCCGGTCGTATAGTTGCTCGTCAAACCTTTAGTGTTCCGCAGTTTTTTGGCTACCATTTCTTCATACGAACTCTGTTTTGGGTGTTCTTGGGCTCGTTGAGTTTGTATCGTCGAGGGCTACAACCCCATGGTCTTGGATATTTATTTTGGGAAGTTATAAAAAATCACTTTTCCAACCTCTCAAATGGCTAAGTCTGGTCCCTGCAGCTCCTCCATAATATGCTCTCTTTGTTCCTTTTTACCCATAATCTTCACCAATACCTACACACATGTCATAGACAAGGAAAGTGATAAAATTCTACCTAAACTACTAAATGTGCAAAGCTCATATGATAGTAAAATGAGAACTCGAAGTCATGCATATAAGGCATAGCTATAGCTGGAAGAAACATGACATGAGAGATAAATGGCACATTTTATATGGCTAAAAGAGGTGGTATTTCATAGCCATCAACTTCCCCAAGCTAGACCTTGCTCGTCCTCGAGCAGGAAGGGTGGATAATAAAGTAATGGTTGTGAAATAGCTTATCATTAGAAATCAATGCCTTGCATCCTTATTTCTTCTACAAGCTTGAAGAGAGAAAACATGTATTCATACAAGGCGACACAAGCTTAGTTATAAAGACCACTAAAGATTCATCAAAACTTATATGCTCCATGTCAATAGTGAATCTACTTGCAGACAAGCTTGTGATCCTCTTATTGCACCTTTTGTATAACTTTTCATATCATTATTTTTATGAGGCAAAACTTAGTCACAAATAGATGTCAAGCATAAATAGGAAGAAAGCTTACCGATTCTACCCAATCATGTCATCTTATTAAGGCTCTCAAGTGTAAACATCAGTTATTGAGTTTCAGAAAGTTTATCTCTTAGTAACGAGATTTATGCCAAAAAGAAATGCGAGAACATGTCAAAAGAAGCATAGCATTAGAGTGTCTCTTTTGGTCATCCACATTAATGAATCATGGCTATCAAACACTCATTTTATATTCTTTGTCTTTCTAAACTTCAGTTCATCAGTATTGAGATCATGCTAAAACTTAGTGTGTTTAATCAGACTGTGAAGGCTAAGAATGGATACTCGTGACCATTACCAAGGTTTCCCTTTTTGGTATAATGATTTCTCATAACGGTCAGAGGAGTATTCCCTCTTTTGCTTTGAACACAGACCCATGAGAATACCAATGCATACCCAAATATAGCATTTCTGCTACATATGTTGGGCAACTCATAGCCAAACTCCAAGAGTTTCCTCTTTTTGGACTGTTCAAAGGCCAGCGGAGTTGTTAGCATCCCATGTTGTGCGACAGTGCTGCAGACACGCATAAAGCAATATCATACTTTAACCAACAGGTCAAGATTTGGCATGCATCTCAATTACCGCTAAATAATAGTTTCTTCAAACAAATCCTTTCAAAGATTACTATTAAGTCGATCATCACATCTATGGTGTTGAGTATATTTAAGGCTAAACTCTTAAGACAATTAAACAACACCTTATTTAGCATAGAACTCAAAACTTCAAAATATCATTTCAAATTGACAACTCCTTCCATAAGCAAACTATCAAGCTATTGTTTTGACATTATGGGGTCAAGCATAACCTATTTATTTAAGACAAAGCTATTTAGTGATAACCAAAAAATTTCAAAAGATCTTGATCAAGTATTCATTCTTTCCAAGTGTAGAGATTGTGGCAATGTTTTCTAGAGGATCACAAATAGTGTCACAAGCTTGATAAACAATTTGGAAAGATGCATACAAGCTCTAAGTCAACTCCTATGGTGCCTATCATGAGCATGTGTATCCTCATATGAATACAAAACTAGACTCACTTAAACAAGCATTCAAAAACAGCGGGATACATGATTGCATTAAACCTTCATTAAATACGAACATTGCACAAGCCTCTACACATGCAGAGGTAACCTCCCCAAGCTTAGAACTTTGCAAGAACCAAGCTTAGTTGAAAACAAGGGTAACACACTTTACCGTTGAGGTACAAGTAACCTCTATTTTGATGGATAAAGAACCTTTGTTTCAACATGTATTTATTGATATGGCCCGGTGTGCCTTCCTTGAGGACCTTCTTAAAAACTAAAAAGAAAACAAAATATTTTTATGTTTCTGAAGACACGGGTTTAGCTCGCAAGTGATAAAAATACAAGTCCCACTGAGTTGGTTCATCAACCTAAGCAGCACGCTTAAGTAAAAAAACTAGTTCTAGAAGATGCCTCTCCTAGATTGTGATGAGGTGCAAGCGAAACAAGATACGAGACACGAGTGTGCAGCCCCTATGTGCTTATTAAAATAGGTTCAAGTTCGAAGGTTTTACCAGACACTGCTTGTCGAAGCCTTGGTTGGGTCGGCTCACCCAACGCATACGAATCTGCAATCCGGATCATTTCTGCCAACGTAGCCGGCATTTTCCGTTGCAACTTCATCCACAGTTCGCTTCCATATCTGCACCCCTGTGCAAACCATGCTATGGCCTGTGATTCTATCACGCCCTCGCATGAGTTTCTCACGGTACACCACCGGGTCAAGAACTCCCGGTCTGTCTCATTGGGTCTTTGCTTGCACATAGCTAGGGTCTGTGCCCTATTTGGCCTTTAATACGTACTCAAAAAATTGCTGATGAACATCTCCTCAAAATCTATCCAGCAGCTGATGCTTCCTGGTGGCAAATTGTTCAACCAAACCCTTGTCGGGCCTTCCAACATTTGGGGTACATACCGTACGGCCCATCTCAGGTTGCCTGTGGCAATTTTTACAGCCGTAGCATAGTTTATCGGCCAATCCTCTGGCTTGGTACTACCGTCATAGGTCTTGGTGCCCCTGGGCAGCTGAAAGTTGGGTACTGGTGGCTCTTTCATGATCCGGGGTCCAAAACATGCTGGACCCGGTGGACCTTGACATTCTATCTGTTCTGACCTATATAGTCGATCCAGTTTCAACCTTGCATCGTCCGGCATCAAATCCCTACTTCCCAATCTCGACCCTATCACATGATAGTCCGGTCTCGGGTATCCCGCATTTGCCATCTCCGAATCACCGTCATTATACCGGTTTTGCTCTTGTGGCGCACCTTTCTGTTGCACACCTCAGCCGGCACTGTGCTCTTGCCTCGGCATGTTCCGCTGTTGCGGTTGTCTTCCTCCACCTGAGTTTTGCTGCCTGGCATTGCCGTTGACAACGTTCCCTTCACCGGCATTGCCTTGGTCACGGTTACCTCGGCCAGCTTCGCCTCGGCTCACACTCCGTCGATCATAATTTTTCTGCGCTTCTTTTTCTTTCCCTGCCCGTGTCGGGTCATACGGGACAATCTGTTTGTTCCGTCTGGCCGAGGTTACCACTTCCTCTCTCCTTGGACCACCATGAGGGGACGATGCGGCTCTAGTGGATTTCTCCGGGTTACCAACCGCCGAATGGACGATCTTGGAGGCTCCAGCTCTCTCCGGGTTTGCCCTGAGCAGTTCCTCGTTTTTCCTATTTGCAATCCGAACCAGCTCGTTAACCCGATCTTGCTGCCTTTGCCGGGCTTCACCCGTCAGTCCCTCTAACTCGGACGCAGCTGCATCCGCCGCTCTGAGGTTCTTGGCCGGGGTACTATACCTCGGCAGCCCCACGGACAAACAGTTTTCTGATTCCTCATTTCCGGCATCACCTTCTCTATTCATCCCACTGAGTCGGTTCATCAACCTAAGCACCACGCTTAAGTAAAAAAACTAGTTCTAGAAGATGCCTCTCCTAGATTGTGATGAGGTGCAAGCGAAACAAGATACGAGACACGAGTGTGCAGCCCCTATGTGCTTATTAAAATAGGTTCAAGTTCGAAGGTTTTACCAGACACTGCTTCTCGAAGCGTTTAATTGAAGCAACTAAGTGGCTCAGGTGAGTGTTTGCACGATCGGCACTACCGTACACGTCGTTACACAAGGTTCAAGTCCTTGCAAAAATAACACACAAAATAAAATGCATTGATTTGGTATACGAACATAGTTCGTTTACCCCACCGATAAAAGGAAAGTAAAGACGAAAACATGAACTTCTATAGAGAATTACAGTCTAGGAGGTTTCTGAGGTAGAAATTTATTGCTTACATATGCTCGGCTTCTCTAGATCATGGGAGAAGCTCCTAGGTGCTGTTTCAAGGTTTGTCGTGGTGGTGTCACGGCAGATGCCATGTATAGGCTAATGGTGGGGACAAATACTCGCTAGGGGAATCCAGGGAGGGATAGTGAAGTGATTCTCCACAAAAGAACTCGTATTGATTTACTTTCAAGGTTACAAGTGCTCCTAGAGCTGTATTGGCGAGAGGAGGAAGAAGGAGCTCTCGTACTCTCACCCACAGATCACACCTGAAACCCTAGCCCAAGACTATTTCTCAGACAGATCAATCAACCAACCCCTTCTACAGAAGCCCTAGCCCCCCTTTTATAGGGGAGGCTCGGTTTCTGCCTAGGGCATACGTGGAGGCATATTCCTAAGAATATGCCTCCTGCCAAAGTGGTAAGCCGACCGGGGTGCTTTTTCCCCCCGCGTCACACATGCTTTAGCTACGTGAGCGCGTGACGGTGCCCTCGTCAGCTGACACGGGCGTCGTCACGCTTGTCGGCCACGCCCCGGTGGTCCTGTCCTTGCTCGCTTCGCTCAGGCAGTGCGTACCGGGGCTCCTTTTGTCCAGCGAGATTCCTTCCTTCTCCTAGAAGCTTGCTGTGACCCGGATGATGGTTCATCCGGCCACACCCTTTCCTGCATACAGGTAAAACATACACTTCCAACTTACCGCTTAAGTCGGATGAGGGCTAGTTAGGCGAACGCCCCCAGGTCCGGATTACCCCGTGATTCGGCCTGCCTTGAGGTGACCCGGCCAGCATCTGCTTTGGCCTTGCCGAACCTCGGCTAACTCGGCCTTTATACCCCGGCGTGACCCTACCCGGGGGTATCCCCCCAACATTAGTCCCCGAAGCTGGTGCGGTCTTAGCCGCCTTGGCTGATAAGGCCACACCAGTTTCCATTTTGTGCCCCTGTCGTTGTTGCCGAGTTACCTCTGTACCTCAGACAGCTTGGATTTACGTTCCCTTCGCACATTGCAAGTTTTCACTTGCCGGCCGGGTTACCACAGCTCTATCCGGGTCTTACTTCCTTCTCTCGTACGCTAGCCCATGTGAAGGGTAATCATTATGTCGTCTTATTTTAAGGGACGGTACAGTAACCGCCGCAGTAATTGTCAGTTATCACTGTGCGCGGGTCACGTCACGCCTGCCTCCTCGTTTACTGCATCAGTGCGTCATATCACAGGACTCTCTCCGCCTTGTGGCCTTCCGTGTGGCTCCTTACTGATTGGTATGAACGGGTAATACACGGCCACAGCGTGTGGCCGGTCCACAGGGTACGATCCCACTCACCCCTGATGGGAGTGGTTTAAATAGCGGAGGGGTGCGTCCCTTAGGATTTTTCCCCCGCCGCGACCCTCTGTCCGCTGCTATTCCTCTTCGTCTTCCTTGCGACCACGCCGCTGCCAGCACTGCCAAAAAGTAGCGTCGCCGCCGCACTTCTCCGTTGCGCCTCTACATCGCCGTCACTGTGACGCAAATCTCCCGCTACGGGTCCTCGTCAATCCAGTCCACTGTCCCCCGCCGCCTCTAGCGCCAGCAAGGGCTTCGAGGAGCAGATGACACAAGAAGAACTTGCCATTGCTGAACAAGAGATGGAGGAGGACGCCGCTACTACGGACCGCGGCGCGTGGGCCGGCTCCTAGGTCTGCCAGGACGATCTGGACTGGCTCTACCGGACCAGACGCATCCCCGCCAGCGTCGCCGCTCGCCTCGCCTCCGCCGAGCTAGCTCCTTCACCCAATCCCGGGGAGTTCGTTGTGTTCCTGTCTCACTTTCAATGGGGCCTCAGACTGCCGGTGAGCAATTTCTTCCATGATTGGCTCAGTACCTACCATCTCCAGCCGCACCATCTTCCAGCCAATGCCATTACTTCTCTCTCTGCCTTTGCTTCTATAATCGAAGGCTACGCCGGATTATGGCCCACGAAGGAGCTGTGGATCCGGTTTTTCGCCCTTCGTCGCAACGTTATTCTCGACATCCACACTGATCCGGAGGACAAGCGGCTCACTCAGTTCGGAGCGGCCTCCATCTCACCCCGGAGGTTCTCTGTTTTCCCCCGGGTCATAGGGCTAGAATCCTGCAAAGGGTGGGCCCGGACGTTCTTTTACGTCCGGAACACGGGCACCGAAGATTTGATCCGGTTGCTCCCCTATACACCGGGTCCGCCGAATCCAGATCTGTGGGACGTCGTTCCCAGGAAACCTACGGCCCTGGCCAACCAAGTGAACAAAGGTTCGCGGAGCTGAAGGAGCTCGGGTTGCGCAACGAGGATGCAATGATCACTTTCGTGCGCAACCGAATCTCCCCTCTCCAGAAGCGCACCCACAAGGTGTGCCATATGAGCTACGGCCGCGATCCCAACCGGACTTCATCCTTCGAACTGAATAACATGGAGATTTATCGCCGGGTTAAGGCTCTCTTCACTACTCACAAGGACTTCTCCTCTGAGTGGACTTGGGGGATTGAGCATTTCTGCCGTGACCGGATTCCTCCTGCGGTAAGTTTCATGCTGCTAACTTACCCCGGACTAATCACGTGTCTGTTATTGTTGCATTTTTGACTCGTTTGTTTACTCTTTTCCTCAGCTATTCCTTCAGCAGATGCTCGAGGACGGCACCGATCCGACCCTTAAGTGGGCACCGGACCGGGTGACTTCGGACGAGGAGGAGCCGGACCAAGAGATGTTTCTCCCCATGACCGACGCCACGAAATGACCCACGGGTAACTTCTCTTCTACTAGAGATTGGCCCGATGATGAAGATTACTCGGATATCGAGATAATTGAACCCTTTGAGGCTGTCCCCCTTTCTTTTGCTTTTCCGCCATCAGCTCACTCTAGTAGCCATATCCATGAGGATCCTCCCCTCGCTACGGACGAGCCAGTTCCGGTGGTGTCGAAGAAAAAGCGCGGGGCTTCCTCAAGCTCTTCCTCCGGACCTTCCTAGCCCGTTAAAAGGCGAAAGAAGGCCCCAGCACGAAGGGCTCGGAAACCCAGAGCAGCCGAAACCTCGGATGCGTAAGTCCTTCTTTCTTCTGTAACTCGTTCTTCCTTACTTTGTCGTAATTTTTCTTCTGACGTTACTTGATTTCACAGGGCTCTGATGGAGGTCCCTCAAAGTGGATCCAGTATCTCATCACCTCTCCGGCCTAGCCCTTCACCCCGTCGTAACGACGAGTCACGTCCGCTGAGCCCTATTCCGGAGGGCTCTGCGGCCGCTCCGGGTCATCCTGGAGCGAGGGGAACTGGCCCAGCCGGAGCAACGGCACCCACCACCTCGGCAACTTCACAACCAGCAGCCACTAAGGCTACCTCGACTCCAGCATCCGTTCCAGTACCAGCAGCCAAACCAGCACCATCTCCAACTCCGGCATCAACACCCACTCCGGCTGCGAAAACATCAGCGCCGACACCAAGTCCAGCAACAAGAGTACCAGCGCCCAGTTCCTCTGCATCTTCCGAGTCCTCTCAACCTCGGCAGGGAAAAACCGCTACTACGGCTTCTTCTTCCCAGCAAGCCAAGGGCAAGAAGATTCAAGACGCTGCCAAGCCCAGTGCTGCCAAGCCTGGGCAACGCACCCTTGAGTCAATGCTCCCCAAGAAGACATCGGCGGCAAAGGACGCGCCTGCCGAGCCAACCGAAGCCCAGCAGTTGGTTCTGCACACCAGCCCTGCCCTTGCCTTGGTGGAGAGGAAGGAAGCACATGCTAAGGGTTTGGTGACGCCTCATATGCCCATAGGTGAACGGTACCCCCCGAGCCTGATGGAGTTTGTCATGAACTGGAACAAGGCCGAGGTAGTCCATGAATCTGATCAGATGAATACCGCCGCCAAGGCCATTAACCTTGCTGGACGAATGATGGAGGTACGTCGTTTCTCCTTTGCAAATTGTAGATAATAACCTTTAGTCCCCGAGCCTCCGGGGGAGTAACTTGTTACTCGGCCGGATGCTCTTTTATAGAATTAACGTAGCTCCATGATAACTTCAAATATGCACACACCTAGAGCCGGGTTAAGTTCCACTTGGCCCAGATTTTAGTATACTTCGAATATGCACACACCTAGAGCCGGGTTAAGTTCCACTTGGCCCGGATTTTAGTACACTTCGAATATGCACACACCTAGAGCCGGGTTAAGTTCCACTTGGCTCGGATTTGAGTACACTTCGAATATGCACACACCTAGAGCCGGGTTAAGTTCCACTTGGCCCGGATTTTAGTACACTTCGAACATGCACACACCTAGAGCCGGGTTAAGTTCCACTTGGCCTGGATTTTAGTACACTTCGAACATGCACACACCTAGAGCCGGGTTAAGTCCCACTTGGCCTGGATTTTAGTACACTTCGAATATGCACACACCTAGAGCCGGGTTAAGTTCCACTTGGCCTGGATTTTAGTACACTTCAAACATGCACTAGGCTGACTTAAGTTTCTGTATCTCTTTTAGGTGACCACCAACCGCCGAAGTGCTGAATTCCAGCGCTTGTTGGATACACACAAAAATCTTCGCACGAAACAGGCTGCACTCATCGCAGAGTACGAGAAAAGGGGTAAATTTCTTTCTCAGTCCTTTCCTCATTGTTCTTCCACTTCGCTTGCCGAAGTAATCCGATTGTTCGGTTTCCGCAGCTAGAGTGGAAGCTGAAAACAAAATAATGCAGAAGAACTTGGAGCAGATCAAGGGTACGTCCTTGTTGTCTGTTTTTACTGTGCTTTTCATCAGCTGTCCTCCTTGGCTCGACAAAGATTCATACCTCGGCTCTGCCGGGCCAACACACGATTTCAGCATTGCTTGAAGAAAGTGTGCATGTGCCTGACATGATGCTGCATTTTCTCGAACAAGCAGGACAGCACCAAGCCGAGCTGAAGAAGAAAGATGATGAGCTCGCTCTCCTCCGGAGCAAAGATGATGAGATAGCCAAGCTCAAGGCTGAAATGGCTAAGATGAAGGCGCAGCACCAAACCGAGCTGAAAAGGGCTGGCCAGGATTATACTAAAGAACGGGAGCGCCTCAAGCTCCAAAATGCTAAGGACCGTGAGCTTCTTCAGGAAGCCGAGGTCAAACTTGAGTCGGCAAACACTGAGCTCGAGCAACTTCGGAAGAGGCGTGATGCTTGCATCAAGGAATTGACCAGGATTCACAGTCACATCTCACGTAACTTCTTTTTCTTTATCCGTCTTATTTCTCCGGGTTACTTCATATGTCTTGTTTTCTCAACTTTGTCCTTTTCCTTGTTTCCCAGGCCAATTTCCAGAGGGTACTGCCATTGCAAGTGCTGCTGTCGCCAATTTCCGCCAAGAAAGGGGTACTCCGGTCGCTGCTGAGGGTGAGAGCATTCCCTTTGACATGGAGGACATGTTGGTCAGCCTGTCATCTCACGTGGAAATCATCAAGAACTATGGCAGGGACCTCCTCGATGTTTCAGTCCGGGTCTTCAACGCCTTCTGGCCCGCCGATGATGCTCCGGAAAGAGTCACACAGCTCGCTGAAAGACTGTCGGAAATTGAGACCCAGCTCGACCTCTGGCGAGAATCCGCTGGACGCGCTGCAGCCGATACCGTCCTTCACCACATTTTGACGTGGTATGAAAAGATAGATCTCAGCCTCCTCACACGCCTGCGCACCAGATCCAAATGGACGGATGACCCAGAGTGGGTAGCTCGGCGCCAGGCTTGCGCCCACAGCCTCATCGAATATGCCGCCATTCATGAATGGACTGAGGGTCCGAGCTTCCTGGAAGTCGCAGGTGAAGAGGAGGTTGAAAATGTTGAAGATGATTCGGGTGAAGACGAAGAGGACACTGCCTCGGATATCGAAGAGGGCGACGATGATGCCGAACTTCCTCCTGCTGCTCCTTAAGTAAAAACACTTGAAAATTTGTGAGATCCCCGGTATGCCGGGTGGAATTGTATTCCAAACACATGTGATATTTTGCTACTAAGTACTTATGCCGGATTAACTTGGGCGTAGTCCCCGAGTTTTTTTTCTTGTTCGTTCAATCTTTTGGCTCAGATCGTGTCTACCTTGATTCGGTTTTACAACTTACAAATCTGAGCTTGAAAAATTGTCTTAACAATACTGCGAAACTTTTATACTTAGCTCAAAAGTAAAACTGCATAATAACTTGAAAATAAATACAGGGTTAGTCCGAAAAACAAACGTCGGCTCGAATAAATTCTTTTCCTTAGTCGTTTTTCATGTGCTACGCAATTCCAAACTTGTTCTCTTGCTTGCCATGAAGCCAATTCTTGTTGGACAGCAGCAAGTCGAAGAGTTGTGTTTTTGGTGCTCACACACTACTAATCCGAGCTAAGTAGAATAACTTACTCCAGCTGACGCACAGAAAATAACAAACATTATTAAGGCAGTCCCCGAGTTACTGCTCGAGGTGCCAACATTTCATTGATAAGCTCATTGCCGACATACATACCGACATATGAGATAACCCAGATACATTCACTTCTTAGCTAAGTGTAGAAAGGCCGAAGTAGAGCTATGTTCCATGGTCGCTTTGATTCCTCTCCGGACCTGTCCGCCTTGTTCTTTTCCTGTGGCTTTGCATCTATAAGATAGTAAGAATCATTGTGCAATGCTTTGCTCACGATGAATGGCCCTTCCCATGGGGGGGATAATTTATGCATTCCAGTAGTACGTTGTACCAACCGGAGCACCAGATCGCCTTCCCGAAAGACTCGGGGGCACACTTTCCGGCTATGATAGCGTCGGAGATTTTGCTGATATATGGCGGATCTGGACAGTGTCAGTTCTCTCGCTTCTTCCAGCAGATCAACATCATTTTGCCGGGCTTCTTGCACTTCGGCTTCTGTGTATTGGGTGACCCTAGGCGAATCATGCTCTATGTCAGCTGGTAATACAACTTCTGCCCCATATACCAGAAAGAACGGCGTATAGCTTGTTGATCGATTCGGAGTTGTTCTTAAACTCCATAGTACCGCTGGTAGTTCTTCTATCCAGCACCCCGCTGATCTTTGCAGCGGCTCAATGAGCCGGGGTTTTATCCCGGATAATACTAATCCGTTGGATCTCTCCACTTGCCCGTTCAATGCGGGGTGGGCTACCGAAGCTACATCCAGCCGGATCCTCTCGTCCCGGCAGAAACGAGCAAATGCTCCTTCCGCAAAATTTGTGCCATTATCAGTTATGATACTGTGTGGATAACCGTACCTCAAGATGATATCTTTGAGAAACGTTACGGCCGTAGCTCCATCACATTTTCTTATAGGCTTTACCTCAATCCACTTTGTAAACTTGTCCACCATCACCAGAATGTGAGTCATATTTCCCCTTGCTGGTTTGAACGGGCCCACCATATCCAAGCACCATATGGCAAATGGCCAAGTGATTGGGATGGTCTTGAGTTCCGACATTGGAATATGTGTCTTGGTAGCGTACCTCTGACAACCATTACATTTTCTCACCAGATCTTCTGCTTGCTCTAAGGCATTTGGCCAATAGAATCCGTGTCGGAAAGCTTTTGCTACCAAGGCTCGGGATGAGGCGTGATGCCCGCATTCCCCCTGATGTATATCTCGGATGATTTCAAGCCCTTCTTTTGGGTCAACACACCGCTGGAGGACATTGGTCACGCTTCTTTTGTATAACTCGGAATTGATGATCGTGTAGGCCTTTTCCCTCCTCTGTGTTTGCCTGGACAGCACCTCCTCAGTGGGTAACGTTCCATCCTTCAGGAATTGAAATATAGGCAGTGCCCAAGCCGGTATTGGCCGCACGGGGAACACGTCCTCGTTTATCTCCATCTGATCCACCGGCATAACTTCAACCGGACCATGCTGAGCAGTCCCCGGGTCTTGCGAAGCAGTCCCCGGGTTTTGCGCACCACTTCCCGTGTCAATGTCCATGGGCACAGCTCCGGATTCTGTGTCCTCTAGGACGTAGATTGACTCGGACTCTGGGGATGGCCTGATGGATGGTTTCTTGAGGTGCTCTAATGCTACACCCGGTGGAATTGCTTGCCTGGTTGACCCGAGCTTCGACAGCATGTCGGCAGCCTCATTTTCCACCCGGGGTACATGATGAAATTCGCATCCCTCAGAGTAACCAGAAATCTTCTGCACATGAAATCTGTATAGTGCCATGTTTGGATCAAGGGCGTCCCACACTCCGGACACTTGCTGCACCACCAAATCCGAGTCGCCAAAGCATATGATCTGACGTATACCAATTTCTTTTGCTACCTTGAGCCCATGCACAAGTGCTTCATACTCAGCGACATTGTTTGACGCGGTGAAGTGGATCTGCAGCACATATTTCAACTGGTCCTTCTTTGGCGATGTGAGTACAACTCCGGCACCTAGCCCGGTTTTGGTCTTTGATCCATCAAAGTGCATCCGCCAATAGTTCGGATCCAGAAGTGGTGGTTCGTACTGCACCTCGGCCCAGTCCACGAAAAAGTCCGCCACAGCTTGAGACTTGATGGCTTCTCGTCTGTCATATTGCGGAGCATAAGGAGCTAGCTCAATTGCCCATTTTGCAATTTTGCCGCTTGCGTCCTTGTTACTCATTATCTCGGATATGGGGGCCTCACATATGACCCGGATGGGATGCTCCTCAAAGTAGTGCTTCAGCTTCTTGGCGGCCATGTACACGCCATAAGCCACTTTCTGATAATGTGGGTAATTCTGCTTTGAGGTTGACAACACTTCACTCAAGTAATACACCGGCCTTTGCACCGACTTACCTTCCTCATCGCGCTCCACCACTATCACTGCACTTACAACTCGGTTGGTTGCGGCTATATAGAGCAACATTGGCTCCTTTCATCGTGGTGAGGCTAGCACTGGTGCCGTGGCTAACATTTTCTTTAGGTTAGCAAAGGCTTCATCAGCCTGCGGTGTCCAAATGAACTTATCCGACTTTTTCATGAGTTGGTAAAGAGGCAAAGCCTTTTCTCCCAACCGACATACAAACCGACTTAACGAGGCCAGGCAACCTGTGAACTTCTGGACATCGTTAAGACACTTCGGCAGTTCCATTCGTTCGATGGCCCGGATTTTGGTTGGATTAACCTCGATACCTCGGCTGGAGATGAGAAAACCGAGCAATTTTCCAGCCGGGACACCGAAGGTGCATTTTTCTGGGTTAAGTTTCATATGGAACCTCCTTAGGTTTGCGAACGTTTGCCTGATATCGTCAAGGAGCGTTTTGCTTTCCTTGGTCTTGATAACCACATCATCCATGTACACCTGTACATTTTGACCTATTTGGTCGTGCAAACATTTTTGCATACATATCTGGTACGTTGCCCCTGCATTACGTAAACCAAACGGCATGGTGCGATAGCAATAAGCCCCATACAGGGTAATAAACACAGTCTTTATTTGATCATCCGGATTCAGAGGTATCTGGTGGAAACCAGAATAAGCATCAATGAATGACAACAGTTCACATCCAGCGGTTGAGTCTATGACCTGATCTATTCTTGGCAGCGGAAATGGGTCTTTTGGACACGCCTTGTTCAGGTTCGTGTAATCGATACACATACGCCAAACCACTGCCACGTTCGGGTCATCCTTCTTCTTTTCCACCAGTACCTGATTAGACAGCCAATCCAGGTAAAAGACTTCCATGATAAATCCTGCAGCTAGCAACCGAGCTATCTCATCCCCAATGACTTTCCTCCTATCTTCGACGAAGCGGCGGAGAGGTTGCTTCACCGGCTTAGCTCCGGGTCTCACATTCAAAGAGTGCTCGGCCAACTCCCTTGGAACACCTTGCAAGTCCTGTGTGGACCAAGCAAAAATGTCCCGATTCTCACGGAGGAAGCTGACGAGCTCGCTTTCCTATTTATCGCTTAGCCCGGCACCAATTGTTACGGTGCGCTCTGGGAACATGTCATCAACGGGCACCTTCTTGGTATCTTTCGTGGCCTGGAAAGAGACAGTTCCATGCGGGTTACTCAGCGCCGGCATATACTGCTGCGCGGACTGTGCCAATGCCGCCACCTCTTGATTTTTTCTCTTTTCCTACGTGATCACAAGTGACTCGGCTAAGTTTGATCCGGCCGACGAATACTCCATGGAACGTCGGAAGTCCCCAGCAATGGTAATCACTCCGTTTGGTCCGGGCAATTTCATCTTCAAGTAGCTGATATGACAACTTGCCATGAACTTGTTCAGCGTTGGCCATCCGAGCAATGCATGATACGCGCTTTCTAAGTTCACCACTTCGAACTCCAGATTTTCAGTTCGGCAATTGTCCCTTGTGCCGAACAAGACGTCGACCCAGACCTTGCCTATGGGCTCGCAAGAAATGCCGGGCACAATGCCATGGAAAGTTGTCCTCGTGGCCTGGAGCATGTTCTCCGAGATACCCAACTTGCGCATTGTGTCTGCATACATGATATTTATGCTACCGCCGTTGTCGATAAGTACCTTGGAGAACCTTACGTTAATGCTAGGTCCAATGAACGTAGGATCCAGCACCAACGCATACGATCCAGGGCTCGGCATGAGATTGGGATGATCCCTAATGCTCCAGGTGATTTCCTGATCGGACCAAGGCATGTACCTCGTCACTACCGGCATTACCGCATTCACCTCCATATGCCTACGCTGCAAGCTTTTTCTATCAGTTTCCTCTGTGGTAAATACACAGTAGCTCTGGTGATGCTCCCTGTACTCGTTTCTCCCCTCATTTCCGGGGTGCCTCTGATCCGGCTGATGCTGATTCTCTACTTGATGCACTGCATCCCTTCTTTCATTGTTATCATACCTCGGCGGAGGGGAAGGTAACATTAGCTGTTGCGTGTTCGCTCCGGAGAGCAATTGCTACCGGGGTAACTCCTGCCGAGGCTGATCATTCCGGGGTGCCTGAGCATTCCCTGAACCACCTTGCTCGATCTTGCGCATCCACTCGCATTGCCTCGTCGTATGACCCGCTGGGTTATTCGGATTTGGCGTGTGAAACTTACACGGCTGGTCCAACATCGACTCGTAAGTATACCTCGGACGGTCTTTCCTTTCTTGCCACTGCTTCTTTTGCTCCGGTGTCCAAGCTTTCTTCCCATCGTTCCTTGGAGTCCATTGACCTCCAGTTTTCTGGCACTGGCTACCCCCTGCTCCGGGTTGATCTTGATTCACAGCTGCAACTTGATGCGAACCGTACCTGTGGTCCGGTCTATCATCTCTCCTTTTTCCTCTGTAATCATTCCTCCGGGATGATCCGGATCCATCCCTTTGATAGTACTCATCGCTTGACTCGTTTGAGGCGAGCCTTGGTTGGGTCGGCTCACCCAACGCATACGAATCTGCAATCCGGATCATTTCTGCCAACGTAGCCGGCATTTTCCGTTGCAACTTCATCCACAGTTCGCTTCCATATCTGCACCCCTGTGCAAACCATGCTATGGCCTGTGATTCTATCACGCCCTCGCATGAGTTTCTCACGGTACACCACCGGGTCAAGAACTCCCGGTCTGTCTCATTGGGTCTTTGCTTGCACATAGCTAGGGTCTGTGGCCTATTTGGCCTTTAATACGTACTCAAAAAATTGCTGATGAACATCTCCTCAAAATCTATCCAGCAGCTGATGCTTCCTGGTGGCAAATTGTTCAACCAGACCCTTGCCGGGCCTTCCAACATTTGGGGTACATACCGTACGGCCCATCTCAGGTTGCCTGTGGCAATTTTTACAGCCGTAGCATAGTTTATCGGCCAATCCTCTGGCTTGGTACTACCGTCATAGGTCTTGGTGCCCCTGGGCAGCTGAAAGTTGGGTACTGGTGGCTCTTTCATGATCCGGGGTCCAAAACATGCTGGACCCGGTGGACCTTGACATTCTATCTGTTCTGACCTATATAGTCGATCCAGTTTCAACCTTGCATCGTCCGGCATCAAATCCCTACTTCCCAATCTCGACCCTATCACATGATAGTCCGGTCTCGGGTATCCCGCATTTGCCATCTCCGAATCACCGTCATTATACCGGTTTTGCTCTTGTGGCGCACCTTTCTGTTGCACACCTCAGCCGGCACTGTGCTCTTGCCTCGGCATGTTCCGCTATTGCGGTTGTCTTCCTCCACCTGAGTTTTGCTGCCTGGCATTGCCGTTGACAATGTTCCCTTCACCGGCATTGCCTTGGTCACGGTTACCTCGGCCAGCTTCGCCTCGGCTCACACTCCGTCGATCATCATTTTTCTGCGCTTCTTTTTCTTTCCCTGCCCGTGTCGGGTCATACGGGACAATCTGTTTGTTCCGTCTGGCCGAGGTTACCACTTCCTCTCTCCTTGGACCACCATGAGGGGACGATGCGGCTCTAGTGGATTTCTCCGGGTTACCAACCGCCGAATGGACGATCTTGGAGGCTCCAGCTCTCTCCGGGTTTGCCCTGAGCAGTTCCTCGTTTTTCCTATTTGCAATCCGAACCAGCTCGTTAACCCGATCTTGCTGCCTTTGCCGGGCTTCACCCGTCAGTCCCTCTAACTCGGACGCAGCTGCATCCGCCGCTCTGAGGTTCTTGGCCGGGGTACTATACCTCGGCAGCCCCACGGACAAACAGTTTTCTGATTCCTCATTTCCGGCATCACCTTCTCTATTCATCCCACTGAGTCGGTTCATCAACCTAAGCACCACGCTTAAGTAAAAAAACTAGTTCTAGAAGATGCCTCTCCTAGATTGTGATGAGGTGCAAGCGAAACAAGATACGAGACACGAGTGTGCAGCCCCTATGTGCTTATTAAAATAGGTTCAAGTTCGAAGGTTTTACCAGACACTGCTTCTCGAAGCGTTTAATTGAAGCAACTAAGTGGCTCAGGTGAGTGTTTGCACGATCGGCACTACCGTACACGTCGTTACACAAGGTTCAAGTCCTTGCAAAAATAACACACAAAATAAAATGCATTGATTTGGTATACGAACATAGTTCGTTTACCCCACCGATAAAAGGAATGTAAAGACGAAAACATGAACTTCTATAGAGAATTACAGTCTAGGAGGTTTCTGAGGTAGAAATTTATTGCTTACATATGCTCGGCTTCTCTAGATCATGGGAGAAGCTCCTAGGTGCTGTTTCAAGGTTTGTCGTGGTGGTGTCACGGCAGATGCCATGTATAGGCTAATGGTGGGGACTAATACTCGCTAGGGGAATCCAGGGAGGGATAGTGAAGTGATTCTCCACACAAGAACTCGTATTGATTTACTTTCAAGGTTACAAGTGCTCCTAGAGCTGTATTGGTGAGAGGAGGAAGAAGGAGCTCTCGTACTCTCACCCACAGATCACACCTGAAACCCTAGCCCAAGACTATTTCTCAGACAGATCAATCAACCAACCCCTTCTACAGAAGCCCTAGCCCCCCTTTTATAGGGGAGGCTCGGTTTCTGCCTAGGGCATACGTGGAGGCATATTCCTAAGAATATGCCTCCTGCCAAAGTGGTAAGCCGACCGGGGTGCTTTTTCCCCCGCGTCACACATGCTTTAGCTACGTGAGCGCGTGACGGTGCCCTCGTCAACTGACACGGGCGTCGTCACGCTTGTCGGCCACGCCCTGGTGGTCCTGTCCTTGCTCGCTTCGCTCAGGCAGTGCGTACAGGGGCTCCTTTTGTCCAGCGAGATTCCTTCCTTCTCCTAGAAGCTTGCTGTGACCCGGATGATGGTTCATCCGGCCACACCCTTTCCTGCATACAGGTAAAACATACACTTCCGACTTACCGCTTAAGTCGGATGAGGGCTAGTTAGGCGAACACCCCCAGGTCCGGATTACCCCGTGATTCGGCCTGCCTTGAGGTGACCTGGCCAGCATCTGCTTTGGCCTTGCCGAACCTCAGCTAACTTGGCCTTTATACCCCGGTGTGACCCTACCCGGGGGTATCCCCCCAACAAGGTTTTTAGAAGAAGAAAGAAGAAGAAACAATAAAATTTTGAGCAATGGTTACCTTCTAGTTGGTGTTTGAGGGGTTTTCTCAACTATACGGGTGCAAATATATGGCCGGACCAAAAGGGTCCCGCCGTATAGTTGGTCATTAAACTTACAGTATCCTGGAAAATAATTTTGACAAAGGCATCGATAACTATACGACCGGAACTATACGGCTGGAAATTTTTATTCCCGCCGTATAGTTGGTCGTTAAACCTTCTGTACTTAAGAAAATAAATTTGTCGATGGCATAGATATCTATACGGCCGAACTATACAGTTGGAATTTTTATTCCCGTCGTATAGCTGGTCATTAAACCTTCAGTAGACATCAAAAAAATTCTATTTCTTCGAGAATTATTTCTTATCCTAACACTTAGCAAAAAACCTTGTTCTGATAGTAAAATATCAACTTTAATTTTTGATCAACAACAACATGTATAAAACGGGATTTAAGTACAACCGAGTTATGCAACACATAGTAACAATAAATTCTACTTTTTGAAAACTACAACAAGATAACTCTAATAGCAAATCATGCAAAGAATAAAAATACCAATGCAACATGTTTTGTCTACACTTTGGAGTACTTTTACACATTTTCTGGAACTAACCTATTAACAAGATGCCACAGTGCCATTTACCAATTTTCTGTTGTTTTTGGTTCTAGAAAGGTTAGAAAATGAATATTCTCGGAATTGGACGGGACAAAAGCCAAAGTCGATATTTACCGGAAGACACATGGAGTCCGAAGGAGAGACGAAGGGGGCCACAGGGCGGCCACACCCTCCTTGGCGCGGGTAGCCCTAGGCCGCACCAGGGCATGGTGTGGGCCCCCTAGCCCGCCACCGACCTAGCCTCTTCGCCTATAAGAAGCCTCCGGTGAGAAAATCCTAAATCCGGAAGCCTCCAGCCACAAAAAGTTCCACAGTGCCGCCGCCACCGAAGAGGAGATTCGAGGGACATAAATTCTCTATTATGGCACCCTGACGGGACGGGGAATTACCCGCGGAGCCATCTTCATCGATCTCCACCACCATATCCATCGCCGTTTCTGATTCCCATGATGATGAGGGAGTAGTTCTTCCTCGAGGCTAAGGGTTCTACCGGTAGCTATGTGTTCATCTCTCTCTCTGCATGATCATATTGTGATCATGAGCTTTGTAATCAAGTAGATCTACCTTACTACTCAAGTGCTTTAATAGATCTCTGCTCTCCCCATGTGTGTGAAAGTGACAGCGTGCACACCATGGTGGCACTTAGGCTAGAGATTACAAATACTTGTTATGAGTTATATTTGGAGTTGGATGTCTCTATGAAATTGTGGTGTTTGTTGGAATCATCTAGTACTCAAGGTGACAGTGTGGGGTTATCTAGATGGGAAAAGCGAACTTCGAGGAGTGTTGTTATAGCCCTACCATGGATTAGAGTATCCAACCGGAGAGTAGTTCAGAGTAGTATCATGAAGGGAAGATATTTATATGAGAGTGTTCACTAGCGAAAGTATGATCCCTAGGCCTTGTTTCTAAGCATTGAAACACCGTTTGCAACTAGATCTGTTACATGTTTGCTTGTTGCCATATTTATTTCAGTTTGCCTTTAGTCTCTTCCACGCCATCAAGCTCTTTTCTGGCACCGTTACCACTTATAATTATCCATAACACTTGTATTTCACTATCTCTTCGCCAAACTAGTGCACCTATACACCTGACAAGTTTATTGGGTGTGTTGGGGATACAAGAGACTTCTTGTATCTTGATTGTAGGGTTGCTTGAGAGGGATACCTTTGACCACTTCCTCCCTGGGTTTGATAAATGTGGCGCCCCGCAAAACCACTACTAGAAAATCGCGTTGTTTTTGTGCATTGCATCATCATGACCGCATGCTCATGTCATCATGCCACCTTGCATTTGAGCATCGTCATGTCATCTTGCATTTGTTTGCATAAAACTATTTTCGAAAAGTCTGGTTTTGTTTTCTAAATGCCCCGTCTTTAATTCAAATTAAAACCCGAGTCTCCGAATTATTTTGTTTTGTCTACCAACGGTTTTCAAAAGCCCCGTTTTAAATAATAAAATATTTTTTTTATTTTTAGGAGGCAGCCCGCCAGGCCCGAAAGCCTAGCCGGCCACCTCCAGATAAAAATCCTACCTACCAAATATCACCCAAAACTTTTTCCACCAAATATCCTACCCCTATTTCCCTACCCAGCCCCTCCACATCACCTCCACCAATCCTGGGTCGCCACCTCCCCTCTCTCTCTCCTGGACCTACCCCACCCACACACGCACTCACACATATGCGCGCAGCGACCCAACCACCCGGCGACTCTCCCCAGTCCACGTCGCCCGCCACCAACCCCACCAGTTTTTCCACCCCACAAGCAACACACGCACTCCACACCAGCCCTTCCACCAACTCCCACCGGCTGCCGCTGGGCCCCACCCGCCAGCCCTCCACACGCACACCACCTCGGGCTCCTGCCCCGCCTCTGGCATCCACCCAGCCGTCCCCGCCTGGCCGCACCCACACAGCCCGCCACGCACGCATCCCACCCCGCCCCTGGACACGCTTCCCCATCGTGGCCCCACCCCGCCGTTTTCCCGTCTGGGCGCGTTTCCACCTGCCCCAATCCCCCGCGTACGCACGCCATCCCCCAGCCGACAACCCCTGGCCCCACCTACCCCCCCTCTCTCTCTTCCCGACCCGGTCAACACGAGCGACGCACGCCACCTCCTCCCTCATCCCGCGACCCGCCGTCGTCCCCGCCGCCAGCATCCGCCGCCACCGGAACCCTCCTCCTTCCTCCACGGCTGCCCCGCCTCCACCTCGTCGCCCGTCCCGAGCCTCGACCGCCACCTCCGAGCCTCGCCTGCCGTCGCCTCGTTTCCTCGGGCTTCCCCACCGCCGAGCCCCACCGCGGCGACCTCCTCTCCGTGACGCCCTCCCTGTCGAGCGTCTCCACCCCGTCCTCCTCCGTCTTTCCTGGCGACCGCCTCCTCCCTCGCCGAGTTCCTCCTCGCCGGAGCCGCCCATCCCCTCGTCGGTCTGCCGCCCCGGCCGCGCCTCCAGCCGCCACCTCCGAACCACGCCGCCACGGGCCCCGTCTCGCCGACCTTCCCCACCTCGACGGCCGCCTCGAGCCACGCCACCTCGCAGATCTCACCGGGGCTGCCGCCTCCTCGTGCTCTGCTCCGGCCTCTACCTCCACGGATCCCACGCGAGCCCCGCCAACCATCGCCTCCGCCACTTCTCAGTCGAGCTCCGCCCCTGCGCCTCCCCGCGGTCCCCTGCATATCCGGCCGTCACCACCTCGGGTTCCGCGTCCGCCTCCACCCACACCCTTGTGTCTCTGCCCCTGCACCAGGCGAGCTTGCCTCGCGCCCTTGGCCAACCCAAGCCGTGCTGCCTTGAACCGTTGCCAGTTTTCTCTCTGCAGTGCAAGGACATCGTCGCTCTCTGCGGGCGTGCTCTGTTGTTCCTCGGTCGACCCTGCGTTGGGCTTCTCGTGGCATGCCACCGTTGGGGGCTTGAGGATGTGTATGCGTCTCCGGTTCTAGCTGCCTTCCGTTGAGACAACAAGTTTTTCGGCAAGATCGACCCCGACCCGTGCCACCAGAAGACCGTCACGACACCGAAACCCAAGTTCCGCGCCGACAAGACCGATCCCAGAACCTGAAGACCCATGACAAGATCGTCTATAAGGAACACCAAGGTCTACTTCGCGGGTACCGAGCACCGAGACCGCCTCCCCGGACACCAAGACCGTCGACATGGAACCGAAGGACGTCAAGTTCTTCATCCGGGCACGCCAAGTTCTTCCTCTCGGACCCGAAGATACCGAGACCCGGGACGCCAAGATCTCCGCCGTGAACGACAAGATCGACACCGACCAAGGCGAATCCGATGCGCCCGGACGCCAAATCAAGCCCTTCTTCCCGGCACGCCAAGATCTACTTCCGTTGTTCGAGACCGATCCCGTCGAGCCAATTCCGCCCCCGTCGAACCCCAAACCCCTCGGAGCCCAAGTTCGCCGAACCCTAAATGTGATTCCCTATCCGAGACCCCCATTATTTTATAATATGACATTATCGACTGTCGCATATTAAATTTTTCATCTCGCATGCATATCATAATCATGCCGGATCTTCTGCCGTAGTATTAAATATTGCATTCGGTGTTTCTTCTAGTGTTTGCTTCTTCGCGGATTAGGCCGATGAGTTGATGCGAGTATCGACAAGTTCTCCGGATATGAACCTCCGGCAGTGTTTCCTAGGCGAGCATTCTCCCTCTTTCTACCTATTTTGCATTTATAGTCTTTATTTCCTCCTATTGATCTATTGCTATCCGTGTCGCGATGCTTTAGTTTCTGTGTACCAATTATATCCCGTGCTGCCTCTATATTGCCTTGGATACCTCCTATTACCTGTGTTTGGTAGATAGCTGGTCTTGCGAGTCGTAGTCGCTTGCTCAGGTGCGATCTCGTGTTGTTGAGTACCACAGTTGTTGGAATGGTGGAGATGTTTATTGCGGGCAGATGTTTATTGGTGGAGATGTTTATTGGTGGAGATGATCATGACTTTAAATACAACTAATAAAATGCTAGATATAACTAATGCAGAGGCATCGGTGGGCAATATATGTTATTTGGTTCTTCCATGCTCACTTGTGTCCCGTAGGACCCCGAGTACTTGATACCTGTTCCTTGATTTTTCGCACTATCCACATCCGGGAGGCCTTATGGACCCCCCTGAGCTAGAGCTTGATTCATTTCTATTTCTTGGGGCCACAAGTAGTTTGGGGCTTTATTACTATCCTGTACTTATGCCATGTTACTACTTTATTTAAGATTGTGCGTGGAGCACCTGTACTGTTTTGGGTCGCGCCACGTTTTCGTGGTATCGACAAGCCCAGTCATACTTTCGGGTTCCCAGTCATTTACAGCCGTCGTTGCAAACCCTGGGTCCGTTCCGGAGCCGGCCAACTTCGTTGCGGGTAGCTTAGTGGGGTGGCCCCCTGACATATTTTATGAATCCTGTGATCGCTTTGTCGTGAATGCCTCGTTGGGTTTTGAGTTGGTTTTTCCGAGGTTGATCGAGTGTGTGTTGCTATTTGTGCACCCCTGCAGGGTAAAACTTTCTGAAAGCCGTGTCCGCGGTTATGGACGACTTGGAGCACGGTATCTCGATCATATACAAGCATAACTAAAGTAGTGCTATAAATTTGACTTAATATGTGACTAGTAAACAGATGCAACTATAAAAGAATGGATATTAAAAATGCCAACCACTGGGTTGTTTCGTGACATGCTGTTCCTGCCTAGTAAGTATTACAACTCCAATGGAATGTGATAAAAGTGCCAACAATTGCTGGGTTTGGGATTCCTCAGGACACTTATATCTGACTAGTAAATGTTCCAACTGCCACGGATTGATTAATTAAAATTGCCCACTACTTATGCTATCAGGATGACTCATGCTATCTATATCTGAATAGTAAGTGCTGCAATTAAAACGGAATGAGTAAAATTGCCAACTGTGTGAGTTCCTTGGTCTGACTTCCTCGTTTGGTCTCAAGGGGGAAATAAGAGGATGGGTTTGTTTGGTGTTAGCTTCAGGTTGGATCCGAATAGGTCTTTCTTACCCCTCTCTTATAGCCGACAGTTGTATCAAGTCTCTATAGGTTGTTTAGTGCCCCTGCGCTGCCGCTTCAGCCACCATACCTATGTAGGCGAGAGCCGCCGAATTCTAGCCTCGCCGTGTACTGGCCTCAGTACTGACGCTCCTCTTTTTCCTTTGCCCTTTGTCGGCACCCCTTTTGTTTTAGCAGGTTTGAGATCGACGTCGTTAGCAGGGTTACCCTTCCGGCTTGGCCTGGGCAGGGTTATGGACGCCATTGGTTATTCTTCAGGGCTCTTAGCCCCATTTGCATCTTGTCCGTAGTCGGACGCTCTATCGTTTTCAAGGTGATTTGGATCTTTGTATATTATATCTGTATTCTTGACTCATGGAGTCATTGTTGTAAATATCTGTTCTGTGGGTCCCATCGAGGACTGTTGTGTAATGGTATTACTTCGTTCTCCACCCGCACGAAAGTGCCTGGTGGGCGTCCTTGAATCGTTTCTATGCGGGTTTGGCGGAAAGGGCTAAAACTTGCATAGGGCTGATTTGAGGGTGTTACAATAAACCTTGGGTAATCCACTTAAGGGAAAACTTGCTGCTGTTCTACAAACCTCTGCACTTGGAGGCCCAACAACTGTCTACAAGAATAGAAGTGCATAGACATCAAGATATTTTCTGACGCCATTGTCGGGGAGGTTAGGTAAAAGGTACTCACATCCTCTGGTTACTAAGCTATCGTCGAGAATTGTTGCTGGTGTGTGAGTGCTTGAAGTTATTTCCTTTAGATTCTGCAATTATATCTTTTTGTTTCTTGTTTTTATTTTCACTAGTTAGGCTTAATAGAAAACAACAACAAAATAGAGAGCTTTATAGTATTTATCTTAAGTTAGGACATAAAGTGTTTGAAGAGAGAATTAAAAAACCTATGGAACTTTATTTGCGTGCTAATATCAATGTTATTAGTATGAATTCTTTGAACACCTTTATTGCTAATGCTATGGAAAATTCTAAGCTTGGGGAAGATTTTTTTTATGAAGATGATCTTTTTAGTCCCCCAAGCATGGAGGAGAAAATTTACTTTGATGATACTATGCCTCCAATATATGATGATTACAATGATGAAAATGATATTTTCAGTCCACCTACTATTGAGGAGAAAATTAATTATGATTACAATATTCCTCCTATATTTGATGATTATGGTGATGAGAATAATAATGATAGCTATTTTGTTGAATTTGCTCCCACTACAACTAATAAAAATAAATATGCTTATGTGGAGAGCAATAATGATTATATGCATGTGGCTCATGATAAGCATGTTTTATGTGATATTTATATTTTTAATTTTATTCATGATGCTACTGAAAGTTATTATTAGAGAGGGAAACATGGTTTTATGTATCTCAACAATATTAAGTTTCCCCTCTTTATGTTGAAAATTTTGAAGTTGCACTTGTTTTGCTTTCCTATGCTTGTTGCTTTGTGCTTTCATGACTTGTTTCTTTACAAGATTCCTATGCATAGGAAGTGGCTTAGACTTAAATGTTCTTTGAATTTGCTTCTTGATGCTCTCTTTTACTTCAATTCATATTTTTTATGTGAGCATCTTCTCAAACTATCATGCCTAGCTCAAAGGCGTTAAAGAAAAGCACTTATTGGGAGATAACCCAAATTTCGTTAGGAACCTTTTTGTTGAGTCTTGGAAGTTATTACCTCTTTAATAACCTCTCCTTATCATTTTTGTGTGGTTTTTGTGCTGAGAATAACCTCTAATGAGAGAGAAGTAAGACTTGGGAAAGTTGCTGTCCTGAAATAGATTTTTGTGCTTCGCTGTAAAAATTCATGAAAAATCTCTATACGTCGGATTGAGCTGTCATTTTTTTTGCTTCCACCCCAGGTTGTTTTCTAACTTTCGTTAGTTCAACACTTTTCGATTTGAGCAACAGAAGGTCTTCGAAAAAATCGGTTTTCACCTTCTGGTCTGTTTTGACAGATTTCTGCCATTATTTGCATTTGCCTATTTATCGATTTCTTTTTGGGTTCTTTTGGTGAATTGAGATTTTTTAGGGAATTTATACAGTAGATTGTGTTTTTAATGAAAGTTTTGATGTTTTAAAACTAAACACCAAAGGTTTATTATCTTTTGAATGCACTAATGTTGCTAATGAAGATTGTGTGAAGTTTTGTATGAAGGAAATTTTCAGGTGTAGGGAAAGAATGATGTAATGAGATAAAGAATGGACAAAAGCTCAAACTTGGGGATGCCACCCCATGTCACACCAAGAAATATTCAAGAGGTACAAGCATCAAAGCTTGGGGATGCCCAAGGCATCCCCTTCTTCATCAATAAAAATCTCCGGTCTTTCTAGACACTTCATTTTTATTGTTTCATGCATTGTTGTGTTGTTCTTGGAGTATCTTTTTTTTGTTTTTAGTTTTATTTTGTTTGGTTTGCTTAAATAAGTTGGTTGGATCCCAACGCACTTCTTTTGGAGAGAGACACACCCCGTTATTCATTGCCTAGAACACTCTAGTTTTCACTCTTATTGTTCTGTGAGTGTTCTGTTTTGCTAGCACTGCGTTTAGCCTTAGTTTTCTTGTGCTTTCAGCTTAGAAATTTTTAGTTCTTCTTTTTGGATTTGTGAGACAAGCTCACTGATCTTTATTTATTATTATTATCTTTGTGAGTTGTTTCCAATAAGTCGATTAGTGTTGGAAAAGAGTAGGAAGCTTCATGCTTATAGTGGTACAAAAGGGAGCTTGTTTTGACTGTGATTTAGACTTTATCATGTCATGCTTGATATCATTTTCGCTTTATGCTTAGTGATTATTGCTGTAACATGACATGTTATAAACAATTGAGATTGCTTAATGTGCCTTGAAAGAATCATGCTTTGTTTTAGCATATTAAAGCATAGTATTGTGGTATTCTCCTTTGATGCTTTATTTGGGTTAACTTGCCACATGCTCACACCATGTTAAGACTATACCAAGTCACCATAGCCTCTATGATCCTTTGGTTTTCGTCTTGTAATATCACTTTATGCTTTAATTAATGATGTTTTGTCGCTTTGCATGATTATGGCCATTATTGCTCTCTTAGTTGGTCGCTCCCAGTCTTTTACTAGCCTCCATACCAAGTATGAGTTCCTCTCATGCATACAACTCCAAAAAAACCAAGTTATTCCAAAGAGACCACCATACCTACCTATTAGCATTTGCTACTCCAAGTATATTCATGTTTTTATCTACCTTCCAAATTAAACTTGTTATGTGAAAATTAGTGATTAAAGCTCTCACGAACTTGATGGCACACTTTACTTTCTTGCACTTAATAATATTGAACCATTGTGTCCATCTTTATTGCGCATATGCTTGCATTTTATAAGTTGAAGTTAGCAGAACCGTGTATAATGGGGAACGCTTTAAACATTGTACGTATTATTCCGTTGATATCATGATTCTTTTGCTTATGGATCCCGTCGATGTGAAATAAAAGGGGAACTTGTAAGATCATGCAGTTTGTATGTGTGTTAGAGAAACACCTGAGCCGCTAGCCTAAGCCATGCCTAATCATGGTGGAAACTTATAGCATAACCATAATGAGCACTCTATGAAGCATCCTCAATAAAAACCTATGCAAATAGCAAATAAAAAGATCGCTGAGATGCTCATTGTCTGCTTGCCTTGTCATTTTGATTATGGGATAGCTCCTATATCATGTGCAAGTGGTACCCCATTGGCGGTTCTCTATGATACATATGTACTTACAATGACAAGAGCTTACTTGTGACTGAAGTTGAGTAGCATGAGGTTCCGTACTCGTAAGTAAGGGCATGAATTTCAATTTATAACTTGTCAAGCATATCCTCTTAGTTGTGTCACTCTAACCTTAATCACTTCAAGATGCTTATGATAGGAGGCAATGAGAGCTGAAAGCTAATAAGTACCATAATTTTTGGAAGCTCTTTATGAGACTTGAATCCCTGCTTCCTTCTGGCCTTTCTTTTACTTTTATGTTGAGTCTCCATCTTCTATATTTATGCACCTATTGAGAGAGCATAGTGGCCACTCTTAGTTTAATGTGCATTGTCCCAAGACTTGTTGATTGATGCATAACTTTGATATTGCTTATTCTTAAACTATTTGTATCTAGTCACCCTTATGAACTTTGAAGGTGTCCTATGCATTTATGTTTTGCTACACTATGAGGGACAAGCTGAATACCATTCTCATTATGCTTTCTTTATGTGAAACAAACAAATGTCTTGCAAAGCATTGTTATTCATGAATCTTTGTTTGTATCCTTTTATGTTGCATGCATAATCACTATGTATTATTGTTAGAACTTCATCTTTCATGCTCATGTTTAGAGTTCTTTGATCCCAGCTTTAATGCTTTGCAAATACTTTGATCAAGATTATGATGGTGCATGTCACCTAAAAAATTATTCTTTCTTTTTATCACTTACCTACTTGAGGACGAGTAGGAGTTAAGCTTGGGGATGTTGATACGTTGCAAACGTATCTATAATTTTTGATGTTCCATGGTTATTTTATATCTACTTTCTTATGTTTTGTCCACACTTTGGAGTACTTTTACACATTTTCTGGAACTAACCTATTAAAAAGATGCCATAGTGCCATTTGCCTGTTTTCTATTGTTTTTGGTTCCAGAAAGGTTAGAAAATGAATATTTTCGGAATTGGATGGGACAAAAGCCAAAGTCAATATTTTATCGGAAGTCACATGGAGTCTGAAGGAGAGATGAAGGGGGCCACAGGGCGGCCACACCCCCTTGGCACGGGTAGCCCTAGGCCACACCAGGGCATGGTGTGGGCCCCTGGCCGGCCATCGACCTCGCCTCTTCGCCTATAAGAAGCCTCCGATGAGAAAATCCTAAATCCGGAAGCCTCCAGCCACGAAAAGTTCCACAGTGCCGCCGCCACCGAAGAGGAGATTCGGGGGACATAAAGTCTTTGTTATGGCACCCTGACGGGACGGGGAATTGCCCGCGGAGCCATCTCCGTCGATCTCCACCACCATATCCATCACCGTTGCTAATTCCCATGATGATGAGGGAGTAGTTCTTCCTCGAGGCTAAGGGTTCTACCGGTAGCTATATGTTCATCTCTCTCTCTCTCTCTCTCTGCATGATCATATTGTGATCATGAGCTTTGTAATCAAGTAGATCTACCTTACTACTCAAGTGCTTTAATAGATCTCTGCTCTCCCCATGTGTGTGAAAGTGACAGCGTGCACACCATGGTGGCACTTAGGCTAGAGATTACAAATACTTGTTATGAGTTATATTTGGAGTTGGATGTCTCTATGAAATTGTGGTGTTTGTTGGAACCATCTAGTACTCAAGGTGACAGTTAGGGGTTATCTAGATGGGAAAAGCGAACTTCGAGGAGTGCTGTTATAGCCCTACCATGGATTAGAGTGTCCAACTGGAGAGTAGTTCAGAGTAGTATCATGAAGGGAAGATATTTATATGAGAGTGTTCACTAGCGAAAGTATGATCCCTAGGCCTTGTTTCTAAGCATTGAAACACTGTTTGCAACTAGATCTGTTACATGTTTGCTTATTGCCATATTTATTTCAGTTTGCCTTTAGTCTCTTCCACGCCATCAAGCTCTTTTCTGGTACCGTTACCACTTATAATTATCCATATCACTTGTATTTCACTATCTCTTTGCCGAACTAGTGCACCTATACACCTGACAAGTGTATTGGTTGCATATCCGACCTGCTCCCACATGTTACTAGAACAAATTACTAGATCAGTAATCCACCTGCTCCCACATGTCCATTAGTTGCATATCCTCAAGGATTAGTGGTTCTTCTTCGTGTTCATCCTCTTCTTGGGAAGGAACTTCCTCCTCATCCAATGGGATTTGCAGTTCATCTTCGTGTTCATCCTCTTCTTGGGACGGAACTTCGTCCTTCTCCAATGAGATTTCCTGCAAACAAGTAACTTTGTGTGGTACGGGTTTTCTCTGTGCCTTAGTCCTCATAATAAGTGTATTCTCACTAAAACGTTCATGAGAATACCAAGAAATACGTTGCAGTATTTCATAAGCTGTTTTTATGAGAACACTATCTTCACTATTAATACGTGATATGACATGTATTATCAACTCATGGGCACCTTCAAAGATAATATACTCTAATACTTCACTAGTAACATCACCATTATTATAAGACATTGAAGATTTATTAAAGGTATCAGAGCATTGAAAACGAAACTAGTGCCCACGTTTCATACATTGAGGACATATTATTGGATCATCTATCGTATCCGAATAAATTAACTTTTTAGCATATTCCACTATTTGGGAATACACTTCTCTTACCGTCATATTGCTCACCAGTTCTTCAAAATACTCATCCTCCTCTTCCAATGAGGATTCATGTCCCATGTTAATAGCATCACAATATTCATAGAAAGATTCATCTTTTAGTCCCTCACCAAAGTCCCCAAAATCACTGTCTAGGCATGAATCCTCCTCGGAGCAATCATCATAAGTTTGGGACTTATAGAAATCATTACTAGATAATGAGATATCGTTTGCATGCATACTATTTGTGTGTGGAAAGTTATTTTCAGAAGTAGGAGATTCAAGTGGTTGATCAAGTTGCTCCTCCTCATTCTTACTAAGATAATTCACGAGTAGCTCAGCGATAGTCTTACCTTCGGGCTTACCTTCCACTAGTTGACAGGGTGCAACATCAAGCGCCACCTCATTATTAACAACATGTTCTAGTGGTTTAGGTGGAGGCTCTTTGAGCGGAGTTCCCTCCACATTATCTTTTGGAGCACCCTGCAAAAGGTTAGATTCTTCCATGGCAGCTTTCCGCCCAACAATAAATTCATTATCATGGAAGTTATCTTGGCAATAGTAGAATATAGGGTGAACTTCTTTATAGATCATATCAAGTGATTTACTTTCTACCTGTATATCTCTTAAACGAAATAACAACTCTTTGCAACCATTAAAAAGCACAAATTGTAATGTGTCCTCCCTAGCAAGCCATTTAAACTCATTATAGTCTGCTAGTTTGGTATCAAAATAATTATACTTATATTGATAATTCAGGTGATCTGGAGATCTGCAATAATCACAACATTGATAAGAGGCACATAGTGTGGATGAATACTTGTCCACCCAAGTCAACCATTATTTTAATATGCCTTACCTCTTATGAATATCTCCCAAAGTACTTCCCTTTGACCCCTCCATTATAGATTTCATATGTTGGAAGGTAGTTATCTCGGAAGACATGATTAGTAACAAATATTTTTATGGGTTTTTGGTTTGTAAACAAAAGCAAAAATACAAATGCAGCAAAAAAAAGAAAGCTTAAAACAAAATCTAGCAAAACTAAAATAAATAAACAAAAGCTAAAAGACCTATAGCGCTTAGCTACCCGGCAACGGCACCAAAAAATAGCTTGATGACTTCAAGTGCACATATCATTTGTAGCTAGTTTTGAAATAAAGATATCGATCCCATAGGGAGCAGGAGTCTGAAGTCTAATAACTCTTTGAACTAAATATTGAAATAATAATGCTAAAGAGCGTTCTAAGTAACAAGATGAAATGTGAGTTTTGTGTAAAAGATATTTTTGGGTTTTCAAATAAGAGAGCAATAAGTAAACTAAAGTTGTAAGTAAACAAGATCATGCAAGTATGATTACGAAAGTCTGCAAGATGATGGAAAGAGTTCTCAGGGAGTAGTGGATCCACCACTAGTAATTAGAAAGAGTGGTCAAAATTATTATAATGAATAAGCCCATTTTTGATATGTGTGGGAGGAGCTCCATATATGGACGAATAGGCAGCAATCACTGCACACATCATCCGTCATAACCACAGCAGACAGTAATCAACATCAATCGAATTACTGCGCTATTAAGGGACTTTACCCCGTAGGGTGTATCCCATGGCATGGACAATGTTCCATGAGTTCTCCTTGATTCCCAAGTTGATACGTAAGGAATGACAACAACTTTATAGTCATAGTAAGTGTTATCATCCATCCGTCTACCGACAAGTAGTTTCCTCCATCTAGTCCTCAGTGAGGCAAATATTGAGTGGCGTGCTTCACCCAACATCAAGATGAAGGAAATCTAACACAGACACATAATGAACAATATCACACAATAATCTTTATCTCAATTCAATCTCACACTAGGGTTTCTCCATCTCCCCAAGAACAAAGGAAACTACTCACACACATGAAGCCAATCAACATCATGGATAGAATATGGATGAAGTATGATGATACAATTTAAGACAAGTGCAAATCCAAGATTCAATCTAGAATTACAACAAGTAACCAAAGGGCATTGGTGATGGAGACGTTGTTGATGAAGATGACAATGTAGATCGATGTGGAGGCCTTCAAGATCCTAGTCCCTTCTGCACTTGTGTGATGGTGATGGTGTAGATCTGATTGGAGGTGGCTATGGTGGTGGCACAGTGGCAGGGCTCCGCCGTGGTGGAGGATATGGCTTGGTGGCTCTCTCTTGGGTCCTCCCTCCTTTATATAGGCCTTGGGGGTGTCCTAGGGTTTCCCCAATACCGTCATATGACTTAGGGAAGGTTCTAGGGCTTCTCCGGGGAGAAATCCTGTCATTTGCGACATTTTTTGCAACTATACAGGCGCAACTATACGGCTGGAAAAATGCTTCCGGTCGTATAGTTACTCGTCAAACCTGTGGTGTTCCGCAGTGTATTGGCCGCCATTTCTTCATAAGAACTCTGTTTTGGGTGTTCTTGGGCTCGTTGAGTTTGTTTCATCGAGGGATACAACCGCATTGTCTTGGATACTTATTTTCAGAAGTTGGAAAAATCACTTTTCCAACCTCTCAAATGGCTAAGTCTGGTCCCTGCAGCTCCTCCATACTATGCTCTCTTTGTTCCTTTTTACCCATAATCTTCACCAACACCTACACACATGTCATAGACAAGGAAAGTGATAAAATTCTACCTAAACTACTAAATGTGCAAAGCTCATATGAAAGTAAATGAGAATTAGAAGTCATGCATATAAGGCATAGCTATAGCTGGAAGAAACATGGTATGAGAGATAAATGGCACATTTTATATGGCTAAAAGAGGTGGCATTTCATAGCCATCACCGTCACAAACTGAGTTCAAAACAATGTCCTAGCAGCAAGAAAGATAAAGATGAAATGAGGCCTGATATTGCCTATGAAGTTGGAGTTGTTAGCCGATTCATGACAAATCCAAGTGAAGATCATTGGAATGTAGTGAAGTGGATTCTCAGGTATCTCAAAGGTACTTCTAGATCATGCTTATTCTTTGGAAGGGGTGATCCTGTATTGCGAGGCTATGCAAATGGAGATTATGGAGATTATGCCGGTGATGCAGATTCTAAGAAGTCTGCCTTTGGATACTTGATGACTTATGCAGGAGGAATAATGTCATAGAAATCAAGGTTGACGAAATACATTTCACTATCAACCAAACATGTTGAATACATAGCAGCAGTTGAGGCTTGCAAGAAAGAGTTGTGGATGAAACTTCTTGCAAGTGTTGGGCATGAATCAAGAGAATTGCAATCTGTTTTTCAATAGCAAGAGTGTTATCCATCTTGCCAAGAATCCAAGTTTTCACTCTCGAACCAAGCACATTGATGTGCAGTATCATTGGATTCGAGATGTTGTGAGTTCCAAGTTGCTGAAACTTGAGAAGATCCATAGCAACAAGAATGGCTCAGATATGATGACCAAGATATTGCCAAGTGAGAGACTACTTTTATGTTGCAAGGTAGGGGGCATGGCGGTGCCCCCCACATGAGTCTGATGGGGGAAAATGTTGGGTATCCTCCTCATGTGGGATGTGAGAAGATGGCCTTTTTAAAGCCTTTCAAGCGATCCAAACATGTGCAAGAGTCAACCAACCTTTAGGGTTATGACCAAGGGCCATTTTGGACATTCCACATGAGAGAAGGGAGATGATAAGCCTCCCATCTAGCCACTGCAAGGTAGGGTGATGAAAATCTAGGTTGGCCTTCATTGGAGAAGAAAACCAAAAGAGAAGAGAAAGGAAGAAGTTGAAGGAAGAAGCTAAATCAAGCACCGAGATCTACCCACATGGTCGTGACGTCCAGATCTACTACCTTGTCTCCTTCAAGCTATTGGTCCGCCATATTTGGTGAGATTGTTCCAATTCCTAGCTCTTGTGCCCAAAATCTTGTTGGCATCCAAGATCTGTGTGTATCTTGATGTATGAGATTTTCTAGTGCTTTAGAGAAAAACAAGTTGTATCTCCATTTGATAATAGTGAAAGAAGTTTTGGGTGGCTTTGGTCCGTGGTTCTTCGTCTCAAGAGGTTTTCCACGTAAAAACGATTGGTATACATGTGTGTTGATTTGCTTGTTACTGAGCATATAGGACTTGTCCTACCTAACTGCAGATTTCAGCTACTTGTGTGTTGTGAGAACCTAGGACTTGTCCTCAGTTGGGACAGATCTATTTCTCCATATATATTTGATGTATATGTTTTCTTCCGTGATTGAGAAACGATTCGTGGATTTAGTACATGATTGGTGTTGAAGCTTATATCTTACTATGCTGCGTATTTTCGGTTCGAGCGTGCTAATTCCCCAACACCCACGTTGTAAGTTTATGTATCGGTTCATCCCAATTTTTATCTTGTTATATGAATTATACGTCTGACACAAGTTGTTGTATGCCTGGTGTTATTAACTCAATTTCTATACCTTTAGTTTTTATATAAAAGGCTCAAGGAGAGCAATTACCGGATGGTAACAAGCTAAAGAACTCTAGCCGATCCCTTAAAATCGGTTAAAGAAGCAAAACAAATATTTTCTTCCTTAAACCGTATTTAGCCGATCCCTGTTAGAGTATTAAAATTATAAGTAACTATAAGAAGGAGCCTAATTCTCTCAAATATATTCGTCTGAGGCATGTGCTGAGTATATGTTTGGCCGCCTAACCCACCGATGGCAGCACCGATGCCCCTGATTCCGGCCGGAATGAAGCTGAAGGCTCTTCCACCCCCCCCCCCCCCCCCCCCCCCCCCCCCCCCCCCGCGCCGTCCTCCTCGGGCCCTGACAAGCCCTCCGTCACGTTCTTGGTGAGCAGCCAAGCCAATCCTCCTAGTCTTCTTCTCCCTTCTTGTTTTGCTTTGGGTTGCTCTGCCGACAGTAACTGTTGTTCTTCGACTCAGATGCTCGTCAATGGCAGCGCTGCGGTGACCACTTCGACATCGCACAACCACTTTCTGATTCCCTTGCAACAAGGAGCGTCACGGGCGTCACTGCATCGACCTGCTAGACCCTCACTCCACAGGTTCCGGCGACCACCGGAGGCCTCCACGTCATGGTCAACTGTCGCTTCCATGGGAAGTTGCTTTGTTTGGGTTAAATACTTAAATTTGAAGGACCGATTAGATCCAGACATCGTAAGAGAAGTAAAATGTACTACTTAGAGTTTACTTCACGGTTTAAATTATAGGGGATCCAATAAAGATGCTTTCAGCTCGAATCAAGTAATACTCAGTTACTCCAATAAATGTACTACTTAGAGTACTAGCAAGTGAAGTGATTTTACCAATAAATAACACGATCCGACCCAAAATAATCTGTCCATCACCGAAATATGCCATCTCGATATGTACCGTAAATAAAACGCTACTACTGGTACTATCTCCCGACGATGGAAGATCGGGAGTTGCCGTAATCCGAGGGATCCCAGTCCAGCGTGGAGTTGTACACCGCCGACAGCGTCACGAACACCTCGTCCATGGACGGCCGCCCCCGGGGCTCCCTCGCCACGCACCGCAGCGCCAGCGACGCCACGGCGACGGCCAGATCCAGCGGGTAATCCCCTTGCAGCCGCGGGTCCATGAACTCCCGCACCTTGCCGCGCGCGTCCTCGCCCTCCACGACCAGCCCCTCCGCGGACTCCCACAGCAGTATCTCCCCCCTCTTGTCCCCGCCGTCGTCGAACGTCGCCTCCTTCCCGGACAGCAGCTCCAGGAGGATGACGCCGAACGCGAACACGTCGAGCTTGGGCGTGATGAGGCCGTGCTCCAGGTACTCGGGGGCGAGGTACCCCTGTGTCCCCACTACGTGGCGCGTGAGCTGCGCGCCGTCGGCGCCCTCGGGGACCGACCGCGCCAGCGAGAAGCTCGATACCTTGGCGCGGAGGTCGGCGTCCAGGAGCACGTTGCTGCTCTTGAGGTTCTTGTGCACGCACGGCGGGTTCGTGTAGTGGTGGAGGTAGTTGAGGCCGTCGGCGACGTCGAACGCCGCCTGCACGCGCTGCTTCCACACCAGCGTGCCGCCGCCGCCCACGCCGTGGAGCCAGTCGCTGAGTGCGCCGTTCTCGGCGTACTCGAAGACCAGGTAGGTGTTGCCGCGGTGGACGCAGAGGCCCGAGAGTCGGACCAGGCTGGAGTGGTTCACGCGCTTCAGGATGCCCACCTCGCCGCTCACGTCGCCCGCGACGCGCTTCACGGCCGCCGCGTCGCCGTTGATCTCCGCGCGGTACACGGACGCGTCCGCGATCCGCCGCTCCTCCGAGAACCCCGCCGTCGCCTTCTCGAGATCCGAGAACTTGTACAGCGTCATCGCCTCCGCCGCCGCGCGCGCGTCGCTGGACACCAGCGCCGAGGACGACGAGGAGGTGGTCGTTGTCGTGCCCGTCGTGTGCTTCCCGGACGCCAGCGGGTCGTAATCCGAGGACGAGGGAACGTCCATAACTACCACCTTCCCTGCACGGCCAACGTTTCCCCCAACGCCGGGCCGTGTACGACGCCGCCGGCGCCGGACACAGAAGAAAATCAGGCCAAGAAGGGCCGCCAACGCAAGGACACCGACACCAACGCCGACCCCGACAACAACCCCGCTGCTCGACCCTCCGGACGGAGGCGGAGTCTGGGCCTGCGGTGGGGCCGGAGCGGGCGGCGGCGCCGGCGACACGAGCATGTCTGGCGTGGGCGCGGTCTTGAGCGGGATGAGCAGCGTGGTGAAGGGGAATATTATGTCTGTCTCGGTGATGCTGTTGGCGTCCAGCACGTCCTGTGCGTCGACGCGGAACTGGTCGGCGATGGCGGAGATGCTGTCGCCCCAGTTGACGATGTAGGTGAGCAGGTGCGTGACCCCTGCGGCGGCCTGCTTCGGCGAGGGGCACGCGCAGCGGATCGGCACGGTGAGGTTGTTCCCCTCGACGAGGCCCCGGCTGTCGTGCCGGGGGTTCTGCGCGATGAGCGCCTGGCAGGTGGAGAGGCCCTGGTAGGTGATGTTGGCGATGATGAAGTAGGTCTCGCCGCTGAACTGAATGGTGTAGGAGGCGTTGTGCTGGTAGTACCCTCGCGGCGCGCAGCGGCAGGGGACCGGCAGGAGCACGAGTTGGGAGGCGGCGACGGGGGAGACGGTGGGCACGCCGTTGGCGCTCGCGACGTCGGACGGGGAGAGGTTGAGGAGGAAGGAGATGGAGACGGCGGTCTCGTAGTAGGGCGGGGAGGAGCGGAAGACGGCGTAGGAGGCGCAGGGGGTGGCGGCGGCGGCGGCCGTGGCGTTGCAGGTGTAGCCGAGCACGGTGCTGTCGTTCCTGCCATAGCAGTTGTCCTGCGCGTTGGCCTCGTACTCCTGCTGCCCTCGCGCGACGGCGAGGATGGCGAGGAGCGCGAGCGCCGCCGTGACGGAGGCCACCCCGCGCGGGCGTGGCGGAGCGGCGGCCATTGTTTCGGTTGCGCTTGAATCGGGGTCGGGAATTGGGTGGGCTGGCTGGCGTATTCGGCCGGGTATGTGAGGAGCGCGCGCGCGGGCGGTGCGAGTCAAAGGTCTGGGTGGCTGCCTGGCCAAAAAAAAAAGGTCTGGGTGGCTGCAGCACGGCGAGTCGGCGAAGGATGCAGGTCAACACAGTTAAGGAGTCAAACATTTCGCTCTTCGTTGAGTCCTTCATTTCTCTTCTTGGTTTTTCTTTCTTTGATATTTTCGTAATGATTCTTCTTTGAAAATTCATTTCTCTTAGTTGACAAGTTTACGGATAGGTTTTTCGACGGAAGTTTTGAGTGAGACATGTGGCGTTAAGTACTCCTCTTGAAAATAGATATCGTAAATTTGTCTAAGTTTAGATGTATCTAGACACTATTTAGCTAGACTAATCCAAATTTTCGAAACTTTGAGATATTTATTTTGAGACCGAAGGAGTAACTTATTTCCGTACAAAGTCAGACCTCACCATGATTTATTTATTTTGCTGCTTTGGTCATAATTGGTGTTCTCAGATTTGTTTAGATATAGATGTATTTAATACTAAAATATGAGTACATACATTTAAAATTTATACAAATTTGAAAACATAATTAGGATAGGAGGGAGTATTATAATTTACACCATTTATTCTCGCAACGGTGTTCATCTCTGTCCTAGCTGGTACTCCCTCTGTTTCTCTGTTTGGAAATATAAGACATTTTAGCTTTGTGAAAAGAATGTATCTAGACGTCTTTTTCTGTATAGGTTCACTCTAAATTTCTACGAACCTATATACTAAAAAAAGTCTAAATACATTTGATTCACAAACCTAAAACATCTTATATTTCTAAACGGAGGGAGTACGTAGAAACGCAACCACCACAGAGGCAAGACGAGTGAGTTGCGTGATTAGCGAAACTAGTCGCTTCCAGGAAGCCACCCCCGAGCACGGTGTCTCAAGTTCTGCTGAGATTTTGAAAACGTGGAAAATTCTACTCTCTCCGTTTCAAAATACCCTTTCTATTTTAAATTACTCCGCATGCAGGCTTATCTAGATGAGATAGTACTCTCTTATTTTCTATTAAAAAATTCATAATTTTTTTGAAATACGTAGTACATATTTCATACTATCTATTTTAAAAATGCTAGGATTTTTTGGATAAAATAAGAGAGTACTAACCCACCTAGATAATTATGCATGCGGAGTAATTTAAAACAGAGGAAGTATAAGATGTTTTAGTTTAAAAAAAGTATATTTGGACCTTTTTAGTGTAGAGGTTTATTTCAGTAGCATTTCTCATTCAGGCTCGCGTTTCGTATTCCAGATTTCCAGGTGCAAGGAACGTTGCACAGAGCGTATGATTACTCGGCACGTCTATATTCATTGAAGGGACTCTCACTAGAGGGCGAGGACCGACCTGCACCTGCAAACACGGGAGAAGAACAGGTCAGTGTGACAAGGACGGATGGAATAATAACGTGGTCGACCAGATGCAATGTGTGCGGTTGCGAGCGACTGGAGTGGGACCAGACCGCCAGTCGTGTCCCCGTCTCTCTCAGCTTCGCGGAAACTGACCGGGATGCCCCGTCACCGCCGTCAATCTCCCCTTCAGACCCGGGCAACCAGCAAAATAGTCAGCTGCTGTTGCGCGTCCCACTCAGCGACCGGTGCTAGTTCAGTCCGTGTCATTGAACTTGAACTGGTTTTTTTTTTCTGAATTCTACCGATCTAGTAATAATCATCTGAGAGCAGTATAAAAAGGCTAAAAAATAATAAATATAAATAGGTCATTGGACCATCTAGCAACGACTAAAAACACTATCGCAAGCCGAAGCCGCGCCGCCGTCCTCGTCCCTCCATCATCGGAGCCAAGCAAGGCTTGTCGTACTAGAGCTTGTTGTAGTAGATAGACGAAAAGTCGTCGTGCTAAGGCCGCAAAGGATAAACGCACTAAAACATCAACCATCGTCAATGACGACAATCGTAGATCAAAGAGACTGACCTGAAAACAAACCAACAAAGACGAAAACAGACAAAATCCAGGGAGACGCCGGACACGTGACTTCACGCGCTCTCCATTGACGCTAGATGCATCCCCGGAGCGAGGATAGAGCGGGGAGGATATTATTCTGACTTCAAGATGTAGAGATCGCCTCATGCTCGAAGAAGACACTAAAAAGCAGGCTAAACAGAGGAAGGAAAATCTCCCGCCGGCAAGAGGCCGTAGTCTGCCACACCTCTAGTGCCCTAAGGCCACCAGAGACGGAGCATACCAACGATGTCGCCGGTGACAAGTGCAAAAGCCCTAGATGGGTTTTCTAGGATGGCCGCCTCTCCCAGACGGCTCCGTACATACCGGTTGAAAATGAACTTGAACTGGTTATGATGAGCCAGGCAGTATTTTTTTTAAGGTAACAATTGCACCCTTCGTACAACAAGTTGTCCACTGGATGCAGTTTCATACGACAAATTCTAGTTCATGTTCCTATGGTATAGAAACTCGTCGCCGTTTATACAACTCGCCCAGGATCTGACACGTATCCCGTCCGGTGCTGTCATTGTAATGATTAGACATTTTACAAAGAAGTCCAAGTGAGCGGAAGTATGAGGAAATCGGACACCAGCGTGACAAATTATCAAGAAGCAACCCGTTCTGTTTTGTAAATTAATTTCCTATGTTGTTCAGTGGCCATATAGCATCCAGACCCCTCGCCCCTCGCGGTGGGTTACGTATTTTTTTCTTTCTTGGCGATAATGGAGGCGATGAAGATGGAGCTAGCCATCAATGTTTCCCTTCGATGGGGGATGGTCTGCGCCACCGCCACTACTTGGAAGATCCTACACACTACGCTGGGTAACATTTCCCCCGTGTAGCTCCTTTTCTTGTCTTTTCTGGTACTCTCATGGCGTCGGCGAGGTCAGCATTGTCGGCTAGGTTTCCGACAACAATATGTGGTGAACGGACCTTATAGATGTATTGTGTTTTGTAAGAATCGTTTCCACGTAGTTGTTGTGCATCAAATCGAAATCTTTGGTATGTCCTGTTTTGGTGTGGTTTGAATGCCGCAAAGGTGAAGAATTTGGGTCGGTTGAGATGTGTTAGTGTTAGATGAGGGTTGGAGTTTGATCAGGTTTTTTTGTACTAGGTATTTGAGTAGAAATTGTGGCAAAGGAATCACCTTCTTAGCGTTTTTAAGTTATCTTGTTCCATGTGATAGCTAGTTGTCTTGTTCCCTGTGATAGCTAACTGAATTTTATGACAATGTGACACTAACCGAATTTTCCAAATTTAGAAGTAATGTTGTAGGTACTGATCATGGTATAATTAGTGAGTAGTTTGACCATACATATTGATTTTCTTAATGAATATTATTCATTGTTACTTGACTCCTAACAGTGATTGAACTTTATTGTCACTGGATTGATTTGTGCAGATGGTCCAGACAAGTTCACAATAATTATTGAGCACAATGGATTTTTCCGTGGCTTGAAGGAAAACCTTAGCTATGTAAGTAGTATTGCTGATCACTATGACTACTGCAACACTGACACTTTCTCCAAGGTTTGGATTGATGAGTTCATTATACTAGGAGGGAATGAGATCACAGAGAAAAGTGTGTATTGGAGCCATCATGGGAACGAACTTTCAGATGGCATGTGTCTTATTTAGAATGATTCACACATACTAGTAATGATGGAAGCTGTGAAAGAAGACAAAATTATACTTGATAGTGGATCATTCAAATTTCATGAAGGGTATTAGAGAGATGTCATAGTGCCACTACCTACCAAATATTGAGTGAATTAATGGTGGTGGAGTGGTTCAAATGAATGAGGATTTTGCATCTGAGGCAGAGTTTGATGAAAATTCAGAAAATGCAAAGTCGGATGCAATCATGAAGGAGACTGAAGATGCAGATGATGTTAGTGAGGAGGTGACACTAACTCTGACTTTTATGACAGTGACTCTGATGCATAGGATGGTGATGATGATATTTTCTTGGAATACACTGAAAATGATGCTAAGGATACGTTGATCCAACATACCACTGCATGTTGTAGCACGAAAGTCGTTTACAGAACACCAATGAAACACCGTTCCACCAGTATTACAACCCTCAAAGTGCTGCAACAAAAACATCACAGGTCCAAGACATGACTATAGATTACAACTTAGTATCTTAAAAACGATATAGAGAAACTCCTAAGTATAGAGAGAAAGAATATCCTTACAAAAAAACTAGAAATAACAATTCATAAACTATTTTGCAAATAAATCTACCTCTAATACTATCTGGCTTGCAATTGCGGCTACAACAATGCCCTATAGAGATAGGTTCTATGATCTAGAGAATAGTCTCCTACCTATTCTATAACTTTGTCTCCACTATGGTTGATGTAGACGTCGACTCCATTGACTTCACAGCTCTGGCTTCGTGTAGTCATCCTCCTTAGCATCTATTGGTGCTGGTGACGTATAGTTGAGTACAAGCGTACTCAGCAAGTTTATTAAAGAGGATTGTTTGATGCAGTATCTACAACCTCAGACCATAGGCCATAGGCTAATGCAAGTTTTCATAAACATTTCTTCAATAGGTTACTTCTATTCTAAAAAGCTATGTCCTTCAGACTTCATAGGTTTAATATAATTTTATGGAGCTCCTTTCCTGCCAAGTTTGTAGCTTCTTCCCAGAATAGGGAGTAACATGCCACTTTTTTACACTCTACAGAGATGCGTTGCTTTACCATATGAGATATTAGCCTTGTTACACACCCGAGTCATGAGATCATCCACACTTCCTTTGTATGGGTCCCATTCGAAGATCCAAGCCTATCACTGCCCTTCTCCGCAACCCCACATGCCCACTCAATTCTGCAAGCAGAACCTGCACCTGGTAGCCCCCATCAAAATGGCAGAACCTACCTACGACAGCCCCTTACACACCCTCATACACACCATGTATCATGGGATACTAATAAGGGGTCCCACCCATATGCTGGATCCTCCGTGTGGAATATACAACATCACGATAAGGTCGTACATTGACATACGAAAGGAATAAGATCCAACTAACTTTTCTATCCCATTCCAGATCTTATGGTTAACGTGTTATATACAACACAAGAATTACCGGCGACATTGGTTATTAAATTGTGGATGATACATTTCCGTGTAAATGGAACCTCCACCAACCGCATATATCATATCATGGTTCCATTTTCCTGCTCTAATAGGTTACCACCACTCATACCGATGACCAATAAATCATATTTTTATGAAAATAGTATTTTATATCATCCTTTTTGAAATGCAGGTGATAAAAATAGCATATTGCAAATACTAGATAGAAAATAATCAAAGGACATGAGTACGTATAAACTTGCCTTTTTAACTACAAGATTATACAGCCAAGGTCTTCAAGTCAATATAAACTCCAACATATGGAAATAACTGTTCGATAGATTTTTGTACCGAGTTATGGGGTTCAGGTTGACACGTTGATGGCTGCAAAGTGCAGATGCTAATCAAACAAGTCTTCCATGAGTAGGCTGTGTACATGATGCATGAATGCGGCTGGTCATTTTACTTGATCAATTCGACGTGCATGAATTGAGCTAATAACTCCATGCTCAGCGTTAAGGCAGCTACGTGCCATGCACGAGCGACTAAGCAATACCCAAATAAAGGCAGCTAATTAACTTAATAAATTATTCTACTTTTGCAGGTGTACGTATACAACCCAAAATACTAAGTCGTACGTGTAGTCTGGCCGGCGTACAGCCGCGACGTGTCGTATACGCGCGTACGAGCCAGTCTACTGGGTCGGTGTACAATATATATTGTGGCCAACTGATATGTTTGATCGAGTTTATCAGATAAGTATCGCGCGATAGAAGGCGTGGCTGGCCGCGATTCTCTCGAGAGTTGGCGCGTCAGAGCTGGTTGAGATAAACTTCATCGCCGCCTTATTCTCGGATGGAGAACCATCGCTCCCTGTCTATAAAAGGACACCCCAGCACTCCAGCAGAGCGCGAGACGCACGCTCACACGCCGGAGGCCGACGCACAGCTCTCAGGAGGAGACGCACACCTCGGAGGCAGAACACCCCACGTACAGCTCCGACGCCCAGCCACATATTTCCATACACGAGCTAGTATCCCAATCCCAACACATATACGCATAATTCCATCCACAAGCACAGAGCCGGTGCACACGGAGGAGACGCCATGGAGAAGAAGCTGACAGTTCCTAATGGTGAGAATCATGGTTAAATCTCTCTCCCTCTCTCCCTGCATCATACATGCACGCATGCCCACGGCGCCGAAGACGGCGGCGTTGGCTGCCGGCGTGCAGCCCGGCACTCTCTCCCTCCATGGCGCCGAAGACGGCGGCGTTGGGCTGCCGGCGTGCAGCCCGGCACTCTCTCCCTCCATGGCGTCGAAGACGGCGGCGTTGGGCTGCTGGCGTGCAGCCCGACACTCTCCCTCCACGGCGCCGAAGACGGCGGCGTTGGGCTGCCGGCGTGCAGCCTGACACTCTCTCCCTCCACGGCGCCTAAGACGGCGGCGTTGGGCTGCCGGCGTGCAGCCCGGCACTCTCTCTCTCCACGGCGCCTAAGACGGCGGCGTTGGGTTGCCGGTGTGCGGCCTGACACTCTCTCCCTCCACGGCGCTGAAGACGGCGGCGTTGGGCTGCCGGCGTGCGGCCCGGTGCTCTCTCCACGACGCCGAAGACGATGGTGTTGAGCTGCCGGCGTGCAGCCCGGTGCTCTCCCTCCACGACGCCGAAGACGAAGGTGTCGGGGCTGCCGGCGTGCAGCGGCGCCAAGACGGCGATGCTTGGGCTACCGGCGTGTAGCCCGGCGACATCTCCGACGTGGACAACACCGACCGGGGGGCAAGCCAGCGACGTACTACAACTCCATGAGCCATGGGCGACGGCAGCGGGGCAGCCGGTGAGCAGCCCGACGCCGACTCCATCTGCGATCCGCATGTGGCGACGAGGCTATTAAGGTGTAGTCCGGTGCCATCTCCGGTGCCAACCAAGACGGCGACACCAAGTCTGCCGGCGCGCAGCTCGGGGCACTATACACGACATCCAAGACGGCGACGTCGGGCTGCCGGCGTGCAGCCTGATGATCTCCATCACCACGTACCACACGTCCAAGATGATGGCATCAAGGAAGCGCGGCTGCAGGCGTGTAGTCCCGCACCCTCCATCTCCGTGAGCCGCTCCGAAGGTGACTGTGCTGTCCTGCCGGCACACGAGTGCCCTCTCCATCGCCACCACCACCAAGATGGCGGACTCGAGGGTGCGCGGTAGCCGACGTGCAGCCCGACGCCATCCCCATCTCCCGCGCCACCAAGGCGATGGACGCGAGGATGCGCGGCTGCCGGCGCACAGCCCGGCGTCATCGCCGTCTCCGTCGCCACTTCCACATACGATGCCAAAGAGAAGGCGATCGGGCTATCGGCGAGTAGCCTGGTTGCCATCCGCTGAAGGACAACGACGATGATGGGGGGTGGTCGGAGTTCAGCGGCAGTCCAACGTCCTCTCCGTCCCCATGAACCATGACCAAGACGAAGACGTCCGTCGTGGCCAGCAGTGTCCCGTAGCTAGGCGTGGCTCACGCCGCTGCCTGTGATGGCTCAGCGGAACCCACAAGTGACGCATGGCCGGTCGTGCTCGTTCTTCATCACATTCGGGAGTCCCATGGCGCCCATACGGAGGCTCGAATAAAGTTACAACACGAGCTGGTCCAAGTTTGAAGTGTACATATGTGTGCATGGGCATGCTAGCTTGCATGCATGTTCGCGTATATGTGTACATGAATTTTTAGAAACAGACTCACGATCAACTGCGGACGGCGAGCTGAGGCGTCAATCGCCGGATTCCGCCGAGCTCCCTGGAACGTGGACCGCCATCGTACACACGTCGCCACCAGCCTGAGGGTTGTCCAAGGCGAGGAGCTAGTCACGCTAGCTACGCGGGGTTGGTGGGTGACCACACCTTCCTGGACGGGGCACGAAGCGAGACGACGTGCTCCGACATCACTCAGCCGGCCCGTGAGATGGCATCCTTAGTCACGACGACTGCCGTGAACTCGGCGTCGGGCTGAGACGAGGCGCCAACCACACTAGCCGCGCCGACTTGTACGCGTGTGTTGGTTTCGACACCGACGCCGATCTCCATCGACTCTTACTCCCGCGAGGCGTACCCCTTGCGCTCCCCGACGAGGCCGCTGGTCGTCGAGAAGTCCTCGCTGAGCGGACCCATGCTACTTCAACTCCAACTACATCGACGCCGTCAAGACCGACGAGGCACGACGGCGAGGGCGGGCATGGTCGGAGCAAAGGTCACGCTACTCGCGGCGTGTGTACCGACGAGCCACCATCATATCATGCATGGAGAACGCAAAGCGAAGACGACGAAGATGACCACACAGCTTAATTGGAGGTGTCCCGTGGCGTAACCCGCGGGAGTAATTAACCAGACGCCTTCCGAAGCCCCGGGAACTAGGAGATCGCAATCGCCATAGTTAGGCTGGCCGCGCAAGCAGGCCATGGAGCGCATGTATTAGGGATTTTGTACTTTGTTTCTCCAAGAGAGATTAATGAAATGCATCTTCCCTACCTTTCTTTTGTGTACTACGGTACACTGGCACGCCCGCACTTTTTTTCTTTCTTTACCCCGGCGCATGAGAAAAACACGCTACCATTCTTCTCCCCTCTAGTAGCACTCTTCTACTCTCTAAACGTTTTTCTCGTGTCAAACAATAACATCATTGGTCCGGTAAGGACTAATGTTTAAAAAAGCAATATCCTATTATGCATAAGGAGTGATATGTAGTCGTCCAAAATCCTAATCCCTAGGATAAACTTTGATGGTTTAGTGTTTATTGAGTTGTGGTGATTGTCTTAGGATGGGTTGTCCTTTTAAATTAGTTTCACACTTGTGGTTATTATTAGGGTTGTGATGGCTTAAGAAATGTTTTACAAGTCTAATAAGAAAGCATACAACAAAATAACACACATTTGTTGGTAGTTGGCCAAAAACTTCTCTTATAAAGGTTTGTTATCCATTTGGGGACTTAAAGAGATGATCAAAGTTTACTTCTAATGTACTTTAAAAGAACAACTTTAGAAAGAAAACTTATGTAATGAACAAAAAGTATTCACACTTAGAGCTATCTATTTTAGGGATTATCCCACTTCTAAGCTTATTACGAAAGAAAACCATTAATACAAATGAATTAAACATATTAACTTATAGTTGAGACTTATATACCTTTAATAGAATATGATACTTTATTTTGTTCACTTCATAATATTCCATAAAGGTTAAGTAAAAGTAGCATTATTTCTATTTGAGTTGTGTTTTGTTACCACTATAAGTTAATGAAATATTTCATAATTATAGGAATTAGTGATCAAATTTTATTAACATGGAAAATGTATTACTTTAACTACTTAAGAATTTTCTTTGGATTTTAAATGGGTTAATTAACTTGTAAAAGGAAAAGTAAGAAATATGATTAATACTTCAAACACAATTTTTTGATGATTTTATATTATATGAAACCTTATTAGAAAATTGTATGGAGTTATTTTTAAAAGGGTAGTTTTCAAAAAAATATTTGAGATGATTTAAATTGGTTTTACTTATTACAAATAATAATTGAGGTTATTACTATACAAAAAGATAGGTGAATAATATTAAAGGTATAGACAGTTTATATAAATCTTGTATGGATTAATAATAAAAGAAAAGGTTTAAATAAGGTTTATTAAATCATTACGTTTTTATTTACTTAAAGATAGAGTTTATTTTTCTCAATATTTTGATATATTATTATTTTTATTTATAAATAATAAGATATGATTTTTCTAAGATTTTACTATTTTTTGGAATATTTGCTAAATAGTAAATTATTTTTATTCAAGTTGCATGATGATCTATGATGCTAGATTTAAAATATAGATCTCATTGTTTTCAGCATTTTTATATATTATACATATTTTCTAATAAACATAATAAATGTTTCTAATTTTATAAGATTAACTCATTTTCTAGATTTTCTGAAATTATTTACTTATTTATGATGTCAGCATGACGATATTTATGAGGTTGTCCCAGCGGTAGCCACTAACAAAAGGGCCTAGGGACACGTCACTGACATGCTGGCAATCAGCGCAGACCTACAAGCCACGCGGATGCCACACGGGCGACACGTTGATGACGATGTTAGCATGGCGGCTGAACGCCGATGAGGCAATGACACAACGCTAGGGACTTCATGGGGCAGCGCTACAGGATGCACTAGACGCGCGCGAGCAAGGTGATTCGATTGGGAACGACACCGGTACCTAATTTTCATCGAGGGAGCTCAGGTGATGGGAAACTGGTGCACAATGGCGATACATGACATGACAGCGATGCAGTGGGAAGGAATGAATTGGACTAGACCATTCGGTCTGGATGCTCACCAGGAGCGCGACAGAGGTGACGGCGAGACGAGGCGAGGCTGGACGGCGTGGCCATCATCAAGGGCGAGCTGCGGAAGGCCGAGGACATCGGCGCCGATTGTGGGCGAGAGGGCTCGGTTCCTTTTGCCATACAATGAGATGGAGCTTGAAGGCAACATAGTGGAGCTCGGCGAGGTCTGGAATGGATGGGCTCGTCAGAGTCTATGAGCTAGAGTTTGTTGTCCTACACGGAGAGAGAGGAAGAGAGCACGGGAGAGAGAGAAATGTGGATCGAAAGAGGGAGAAGAAGAATGTCGTTCTTATCATCGTAGTCAGGGCGGCGGTGAGCATCATAGTGCAACAAAGGATCGACGACAGTATCACGACCACACAGCTACTTCCGGCGTTGAGGAAGACGACACGAATAGAGGCCGAAGGGGTATGGGCAGGCTAGGCTGTTGCTGCGATCGAGGTGGGATGTTGTGCGCTACGCTGTGCGGTGCTGAGCGGTAGAGAAAGGAGAAATGAAAGCTAGGCCACGGCTGTCAACACCCGGATTTTTAATCCCAGATGTCTGTTATGCCATACATCGCAATCCCAGGATTACCATTTTTGCAAGACATAACAGATTGGATATCACAGTACATCATCCACTACAAACCATATAAGGTCTTACACAAATAAAGGATCTCATGATCCAGTCTTAGTACAATCAAGTAGCGGAATAAATAGCGTAGCGGTGGGGTCCATCTTCAGAGTCACAAGCAATGCTGATGATGGGAGATGATCCTAGTTGTCGTAGCCGTCCTGCTGTCCTTCTTCAAGGTAGTCCTCCTCATAGTTTGGCCATAGGAATAGCCAGGGACAAAAGCCATGAGTACTCTTTAAGTACTCGCAAACTACCACTAACAAGTAAGATAGTTCTAGTAGGAAATGCTAACTCTAAGTTTATTTGTAAAGTTAAGTTTGAAACCTAAGCTGAGTTTAGAAACAAAGAAAGATAAAATAAAGCTTGAAATCACCTAACTGGGAACTTAGTTGTCATAGTCACAACTCTGTTGTGGTCAAGTCATGTCACAATTCATTTCATAAGTCATTTTGAAAACATCTGACAATGGAACAGTATGGCCACTCCAACTATCCATAACCGCGGACACGGATATTCGAATAGTTTGACGCTCTGCAGAGGTGGTACACTTTCACCACAAAATTCTATACATCTGTCAGGTATAACCCTAAATCATCATACTTAGTATGCAGATAATCAAACATAACCTTTCCTTTACACACTCTAGTATAAGCACCTCTCCTATGAGTATGGCCTCCCAGCCATGACCATCTGTCATCCTGGGCACTGCATAGGTGGACAACATTGAGAGGTAGCCTCAGCTCAAACCTCTCCCGCGAGGGAACTAATACTAATGCATATAAACTTCCGGCTAAGCCTTACCCAATTCAGGTATTGTGGTTATACGGTAAAATTGGAATGGTATCGCATCCGAACCCAACCATTAGTTTTTATAAAAGGGCTAAGGCTCATGCCTCAACATTTTCATCATCATCAGAAACCATTTGTGTTTCTCAACACATGTCAAAACATCTCAATAGAATGACTCATCATTTCAAGGTTTTCACAAGTTATTTTCACCAAGTACTCCCATCTAAAGTGATCAAGTTTTTGTGTTTAGCTCTAAACTACCAAGTTAAGAGTGTTCACTAATGTGGGATGCTAATCTCAATCTCATGCCATAGAATGATATCTAAAGCTAACTATATAGGCCAAGTTTTATACTCTTTATGCTATCTATAAACAAAGTAAAGAACTTTGGTAAAGTAAGGAAAGTAAAGCTTGTAAATAAAACCTGGAGTAGGTAAGAGTCAAAATGTATAACCAAGCATGCCTATTGCATCTTGCTTAGATTATCTATCTTGCAAGGTTTAGCTTGCATAGTTAAGACACTTGCAAGTGTTAGCTTGCATGGTTAACTTGTATAATGCTAGCTTGCCTTGGTTGGTGCAGTGGTTGAAATTCTCTTCCTCCTCTTCTTGGTAGAACTCCTCCTCCTCGAAGACTTGTTCGGTACTATCGTCTATAAATACATACGGGAATACACAATCACCAAACAATACTTAACTAGTCTACTTAGCACACTAAGGCACACACATTGGATGATCTAGTATCAGCACAAACATCACAAAGTTTAATGAACTAGTTTCATTCTTTTTATTTAAGAAAAGTAATTTCTACTCATTGAAATTTAACTAAGATTTAATATTCTCCATTTAAAATATGGGATCATGTGGCCACATGTCATCACCACATTTATAACACATGGGAATGTGATTTAAAGGTTGGATCACATTTTAATAAGTTTAAGTTTAATAATTATGATTTAAAGTGACTAGAAATGCCTATATAGCATTATTTTGGTACTAGTCCAAAGTCACTGCATGCAAACCTTAATATTATTATATATTCAGATAGGTATGGTTAAATGTGATTTTTTAGAGTTGGAATCAACTCAAAAGCTATTATGGTTGATTTTAGAAAAATGTTTGAATGTGCAAAAGCTTCTGTCTTGTTATTTTTACTAGGAGAGATCTCTAACTCTAAATGATTTAAATCCAACAGTCTTAGATAGAGATTTTTATTACCTTTCCAACAAAATTGGAATCATCTAATTTGGATTTGTAAAACTCTCTGGATTGGTTTTCAAACTAAGGAACATATTCTAGTTTAAGTCTAAAAAAGAAAAATCCTAATTTGAATCACAGGGCCCAGCGCGGGAAACTAATTGGGCCGACCCAGATTCACTCTACAGCGCAGAGGACAGCTGACAGGAGGCATCCACATGTCAGCGGTACATCTCACGCAAAGCGGTACGGGGCGATATGGACCACACGATTAGAACTAGATCAACGGCTCACGGTCGTCGTCGACGATGAACACGTCGGCGGCAAGACGGAAACCTAGCTACGCGGTAGGGGTGCAGTGGGGGCGTATCGGGGCTCTAGCGAGTGCGGTGAGGCGGGCAAACGAACGAGTCGACGGCGGCGGGCTCAGGCGAAGTCGAGGTAGAGGCTGGGGTGGACGAAATCGACGGCAGCGTCTCCTCCTCTGCTTCGGCTGTCTCCGGCTCAATTCCGGTGACTGGCTACTCGAGCTGCTCCGGCGAGAGGTGGGGAAGGACTGGTGGTGAGAGGGGAGTTGAATGGTGTGGTGATTGAGGCTGGGGAAGACCTCCTTATATAGGCTCGAGAAGGGGACCGAGGGGGCGACGGCGAGCTCGTCGGTGATGATGATATAGGGTGCTATCGGCATGGGCGGCGTAGGCGGACAGTGGCTTGCCTCCTGGCGGTCCTCTACTGCTTTATGGCGATGCTAGGGGAGGTAGCTAATGGTCGGGATCGTCGCGCGCTTTGGGAGACAGGGGCGGTGCTCGACGCGGTTCCCAGCGAGTGTGGGTCGCGCGGCGGGGTACGACCGTGTCTAGCGGGGTGAGGTGGTCAAGGCAGAGCGGCGCGCGCAATCTGGCATCGAGGCGCGGTCTGTGGCGTGCTGGCGGTGATGGCGCTCTGGCGTGCTCTAGCGCGGCGCAGAGAGGATAGTGCGGTGCTTCTTTGGGGTGGTCTAGTGGCTATCTGTGGTCATGGGGCGGACCGTGGACGGTGGTGAGGTGGGGCCTTGCTTCCTGGAGCGGTGGAGAGGGGCTGGCGGTCTGCTGTGGCGTTGGCAAGGTTGTCCAGCGGGCATGGCGTTGGGGTGGCGTTCCACTGCTGCTAGGGACTAGGGGATGGGCTGGTTTCGGCCTGGTTAGAGCTAGGAGGGACAAAGGGATTAAATGGGGTGCAAATTGGTGGAAATTCCCTGTAGAAATAGTGAAGTGACTAGTGTGTTAGTTCTGTGCCTGCCAGGTGTTCGACCAAATGGCCGAAAGAATTCAAGTTTGGAATTTTGAAATCAATTTTGGTGGAGTGGTTTGTCACATGCTTAAGCATCTGTGGTTGCTAGGATTTTTCAAATGGAATTCATTTGGATGGTTTTTGAAATAGGGTGATCTATACATATGAACTAGATTCCATTTTCAAATGCCCTTTAAATTTAAAGTTTAAATGTTTTTGGCAGAACACAAAGTGGGCCTTGGCACATCACTACTTGTACTAGCAAGGGGTGCAAAGATCCACAATTGTCTCTGTTGGAAAATGAGTGCTAGGAACACCCAAAGTGGGCTAGGTGCTTAAAATGGCAAAAGTGACAATTTCCTTTATTTAATTGTATTTGATTTCTTTTTCTTTGGGATTTGCTTAGGAATGATCTAGATGATGTGACATTCATCATAGAACCATTTTACAACCATTAGGACACACAATCATGGCAATTCAAAACAATTCTTATTTAATGCAACACACATATGCATGCTTGATTATTTAAATGGGATTTTTTTTGTTAACCCTAAATTGGGTAATTAGGATCTTGATTAACCTTGATTAAAGAGTTGGGATGTTACAAACCTTCCCCCCTTAAACAAAATCTCGTCCCGAGATTTAAGAAAGAAAACTAGGAATTAAAGAGATCTGGGAACTCAGTCCTAATATAATCTTCTCGCTCCCAAGTGGCTTCTTCTTCGGTATGGTTGCTCCATTGGATCTTGAGAAACTTGATACTCCAGGTCGGGTGGTTCTGTAGGCTTCCTCCAAGATACAGATGGGCACTTCACGATACGTCAGATCCTTGTTGATATCAACGGATCGGATGATCGATGTTCTTGAAAACTTCAGTCTTTTTCGGCACTTCTAGGCATTTGCGAAGTAACAAGATATGGAACACATTGTGGATGGCTGACATCTCTTCTGGCAGTTCTAGTTGATACGATACTTCTCCTCGACGATTCAGAATCTTGAAGGGTCCAATATATCTAGGGGGCTAACTTTCCTTTCAGACTAAAACATTGCGTTCCCTTCAATGGCGAAACCTTGATATACACAAAATCTCCGACATTGAAAGTCAGTTCTCTCCTTCTCTTGTCAGCATAACTCTTCTGTCTGGATTGGGCAGTCTTGAGGTGTTCACGGACTTTGTGAACCTTTTCTTCGGCTTCTCGTAGGATGTCGGGTCCGAAAATCTGACCCTCTCCTACTTGCGACCAATTCAAAGGGGTACAACACTTTCTTCCATATAGGAATTCAAATGGTGCCATTTGCAAACTGGCTTGATAGCTGTTGTTCTATGATAATTCTGCGAAAGGCAGACAATCTTCCCATTTTGATCCATATTCTAACACACAAGCTCTCAACATATCTTCTAAGATTTGGTTGACTCTTTCAGTCTGTCCATCGGTTTGCAGGTGATAAGCCGTGCTGAAATTCAACTTCGTTCCTCATCCTTCTTGGACTTTCTGCCAAAATCTCGAGGTAAATTGGGTTCCTCGATCCGATACTATGGTCTTGGGGGTTCCATGCAGACTTACAATTCTGGCAATATACAACTCTGCTAGCTTCGAACTCTGGTAGGTTGTATTGATAGGTATAAAATGAGCTACCTTGGACAGTCTATCAACTATGACCTAGATAGGGTCATTTCCCCTACTAGAAGTAGGCAAACCGGTGATTAGTCCATTCCGACGGAATCCCATTTCCATTCCGGAATCTTTAATGGTTGCAATAGTCCTGTGGGTCTCTGATGTTCCACTTTGACAGATATCACACTTGGCGATGTAGCTTCCGATTTCTCTCTTCATATTGTGCTACCAAAATTGCTCCTTCAAATCTTGACACATCTTCGTTCCTCCGGGGTGGATAGAATAAAGAGTATCATGAGCTTCTTGCATGATAACTTGCTTCAGCTCCGAATCTGCTGGCACATAGATATGTCCTTTGTACCACAAAACTCCTTCTTCATCTTCGGTGAATCCAGGTACCTTTCCTGTACCAATAGGATGTTTGATTCCATCGATACTTGCATTGCCCTTCTGGGCTTCCTTGATTTGGCTAATCAAAGTGGGTTGAATTTCTAGCTAAAAATCCGCTGCTAACTAGTTCAGTTCTAAACTTCTCCAACTCCTCATACAAACTTGGTTGCTTCTCGTTGATCATGGTGTTTAACCTACACGACAATCTGCTCAGAGCATCCGTTACCACATTGGTTTTGCCGGGGTGATAGTGAATGCCAAGGTCATAATCCTTGATTAACTCTATCCATCTCCTTTGCCTCATATTAGACTCCTTCTGAGTGAAAATATACTTCAAGATTTTGTGATCTGAGTAAATCTCACAACGATTACCCATAAGATAATGACGCCATGTCTTCAATGCCAAAACTACGGCTGCTAACTCAAGATCATGGGTAGGGTAGTTCTGCTCATGCTGCTTTAGTTGTTGAGACAGATATGCGATGAATTTGCCTTCTTGCATCAACACACATCCGAGACCAATCTTGGATGCATCAAAATACACATCAAACGGCTTCTTAATATCTGGCATGATCAATATTGGGGCTGAAATCAATCTCTTCTTGAGCTCTTGGAAACTCGCTTCACATTTGTCGGTCCATTCAAACTTCTTGTCCTTCTTCAACAATTGGGTCATGGGTCTTGTGATGCTCGAAAATCCTTCTACGAACTTGCGGTAATATCCCGCTAATCCGAGAAATGCACGGACTTGGGTTTGAGTGGTTGGGGCTTCCCATTCTTCGACATCTTTGATCTTGGCGGGATCAACAGCGACTCCTCCGGCTGACACAATATGTCCTAGGAATCCTACTTCTTTCAGCCAAAACTCACATTTGCTGAACTTGGCATACAATCGACGCTCTCTAAGGGTTTCCAAGATGATTCTCAGATGTTTCTCATGCTCTTCTTCTGACTTGGAGTAGATAAGGATATCGTCGATAAACACCACAACAAACTTATCCAGAAAGTTCATAAAGATCTTATTCATGAGATTCATGAAATAAGCAGGGGCATTGGTTAATCCAAAAGACATGACTGTATACTCGTATAATCCATAACAAGTAGTGAAGGTGGTCTTTGGAATATCCATTGCACGAATCTTAAGTTGGTGCTAACAAGTCCTAAGATCAATCTTTGAGAACACATTGGCACCCGTCAACTGATCAAATAGATCCTCTATCTTTGGCAATGGGTACTTTTTCTTGATGGTGACGTCATTCAGCTTCCTGTAATCTATGCAAAAACGGTTGCCTCCATCTTTCTTGTCGACGAATAACACTGACGATCTCCATGGCGATGTGCTTGGTTGAATCAAGCATGTTTCCAACATAGCATCCAACTGCTTCTTCAATTCCACTAACTCTGAGGGGTTCATGCTATAGGGTCTCTAGGCTATGGGTCCGGTTCTGGGGATTAGTTCAATAATGAACTCAATATCCCTATACAGGGGCATACCGGGCAATTCATCTAGGAATACGTTGGGGTATTCACAGACTACTCTGACTTGGTCTATGGTGGGTAGGTCTAGACTCTTGTTGCACTTGAATTGACGAGGCAAGGTTTCAGATATATGCTCTACTGATACTCCAGAGCTACTGGTCATGGTGATGGTTTTCTTGGCACAATCAATCAATCCTTTATGCTTTGACATCCAATCCATTCCTAGTACTACTTCCAAACCTTTGGTTCCAAGTACTATCAGATTGGCATAAAAATCTATCCCATGTATTCTGATAGGCACAACTTTGCAATTTTTTCTAGCTTTTGTAGTTGAACCGGGGATTTGAACTATCATGACATGCTTCAAGTTGCTTGGGTGAATCTTACTAGTGCATGCAAATTCTTCGGTGACAAATGAGTGTGATGCTCCAGAATCAAACAACACTCTTGCTAAAACTAAGTTGACAGAAAACATACCCAACACTACATCTGGCGCTTCTTGGGCTTCTTCGGTGTTCATGTGGAAGAGGCGGCCGTTGCGGTTGTGAGGGTTCCCTGGGGCGAATCTTCTTCCTGCTTGAACACGACACTGTTGTTGAGCTGGGGCATTCACATTGGTAGTGGCGACAATCTTCTTGGGACACTCATTAGAGTAGTGACCCTTCACTCCACACTCGAAACAAGTAATCTGAGACTTGTCTTTCGCTGCCACGAGCACAACATTTCTTCCAGTTCTGGGTGCGGTGTTGTTGTTGTTGTTGTTCTTGGGAGGTGCACGGTTGAAATTGTTGGAGTTGCTGGGGTTGTTGTTGTTTCCTCCGGACTTCACATTCCCTCCGCTATGGTTGGGGTAGCTTGGGCGAGACATTGGGGGTCGATTGTTCCGCGGGGCATGTCCGGCAGACGGGTTGGGACGGTACTTCTGGTGATTGTTGGATCCAGCTTGGTGCATCATCCGACGTTTGTGGTTGTCGTTTGCTTGATTAATCTTCCCTTCCATCTGAATGGCAGAGTCGACTAGCTCTTCGAGATCCTCGAAACGGATGTTGACGAGAACTGTCTACATCTCATCATGCAGTCCATTCAGGAATCTCTCCTTCTTCTTGGCCTCCGTATTGATCTCATCAGGTGCATACCTGGTGAGGGACAAGAATCTGTCATGATACTCTACTACAGTCATTCTGCCTTGCTTCAACTCTCTGAATTCATCTCTCATTCTGGTGACTAGACCCTGCGGCACGTGGGTGCGGCTGAACTTGATCTTGAAGGCTTCCCATGTCATCACTTGACCATGGTTCATTGTGCGGGTGCTATTCCACCATGCTCTTGCATCTCCTGCCAAATAGTGGGTGGCAAAAAGAACTTTCTTGTTGGCATCCACTCCAGCTACTTCTAAGTCGTTCTCCATGGTCTGCAACCAATCATCAGCATCCAGTGGATTTTCAGACTGGCTAAAGATTGGGGGATTGGTGTTCTGGAAGTTTTTGAGTTTGGATCCATGATGATCCTGATTTCCATGGTTCTGGTTGTTGTGAGCCATCTGGGCGATCTGCTGCAAGGTGGCTAGATTTGCTTGGCGCTCTGCCCTACTAGCTTCACGGTCTGCAATAAGAGTCTGCAGAATCTGCAGCATTGGGTCTTGCGATGAGCTGCTCCCTCCTTGGTTTCCACGAGTCATCTGAAGATTGAGATAGATAATGGGGTAAGAGGGAAAGTTCTAAGGTTCATGGTTTTGGTTTTAAAGCTAAAACTTTGAGTTTGACTCAGGTTTTGCAACTAACTTCTTTTCATTCATTCAAGCAAAGCACACGATACAAACACACACACATCACAACAAAGGAAAAACAGATGGTTTTAGGAACCATTCTGTAAGCTAAGATACAATGGGACCGATACTTCTCACTCCTACGATAGTGCTCTAGTGCATCTACTCATCGTCGATGAAGTCAGAGTCATCATCGTCGGTGTAGAAGTCCATGGCATCATCCTCCAGGTAGTCATCATCATTGCTGAGGTATGAATCAATATCCCCTTGGATGTCTTCACCTTCCTCTTCTTCTTCTTTTGCTGCAAGCTGAGCTTCTTGCTCCTTGATGATCTTCTCGAGGTCGGCCACCTTCTTGCGAAGACGATCAATGGTGCGATCCTTCTTTGCATGTTGACAACGAAGTGACTGACGATCTTTGACTAGCAGAGAGAAAGTCTGGGCCTTCTGGGCGGTAATGGCGAGGTTGTGGTTGGCAAACTCTCTAGCATTATCCAATTCCATCTGTCTGTCGTACAACAGAAAGTCGAGGTTCTCCACATGACGCTTCAACTCCGAGTGACATGGCATCTCCAGGGGCATTCCCATAGAATCACGCCTTGCATAGTGAGCAAAGCGGGTTCCTTGGATCAAGTTGTACACAAAGACGAGCGAGAGCTTCATGCATTGCCCCGGCTAATCCATCTAGCCAGTTGTTCTCTCTCACAGAGAACTGAATCCTCCTGGATACTGGTGCCTCTATCTTGCCTCGAAGATCAGCAGTTACTAGCCATTGTAAATCTCCTCCTAGGGGACCAGGGAGTTAAGCTCCAAGAAATTCCGGATGTGGGCGCTCCAAGTACTCAGATAGTGAATCAAGATCCCTCTCGAAGATCAGTTGGCCTCCGTTTCCCAACTGGTAGAACTTGCTGTATTGAGCTTGCATCTATAAGAATTTAGGATGTGAAAGTTAGTGAAGTGATCAAGTGTGTCAAGGTTATATGTAGTAATGTAAGAATTTGGAGGAACGTGAATTTTTTTGAGAGAAAGAATTCCCAAGGGTAAGAGAGGAAATAGTTTTCACAAAAACTCACTTTGGTTTTTGAAACTAAGTTTTTATTCTGGACGTCCATTCTAACTAGGGTCTCCTATGGTTAGGATGGCTCTGATACCAACTTGTCAACACCCGGATTTTTAATCCCAGATGCCTGTTATGCCATACATCGCAATCCCATGATTACCATTTTTGCGCAAATTGGATATCATAGTACATCATCCATTACAAACCATATAAGGTCTTACACAAATAAAGGATCTCATGATCCAGTCTTAGTACAATCAAGTAGCGGAATAAATAGCGTAGCGGCGGGGTCCATCTTCAGAGTCACAGGCAATGCTGATGATGGGAGATGATCCTAGTTGTCGTAGCCGTCCTGCTGTCCTCCTTCAGGGTAGTCCTCCTCATAGTATGGCCATAGGAATAGCCAGGGACAAAAGCCATGAGTACTCTTTAAGTACTCGCAAACTACCACTAACAAGTAAGATAGTTCTACTAGGAAATGCTAACTCTAAGTTTATTTGTAAAATTAAGTTTGAAATCTAAGCTGAGTTCAGAAACAAAGAAAGATAAAATAAAGTTTGAAATCACCTAAGTGGGAACTTAGTTGTCATAGTCACAACTCTATTGTGGTAAAGTCATGTCACAATTCATTTCATAAGTCATTTTGAAAACATTTGACAATGGAACAGTATGGCCACTCCAACTGTCCATAACCGCGGACGCGGCTATTCGAATAGTTTGACACTCTGCAGAGGTGGTACACTTTCACCACAAAATTCGATACATTTGTCAGGTATAACCTTGAATCATCATACTTAGTATGCAGATAATCAAACATAACCTTTCCTTTACATACTCTAGCATAAGCACCTCTACTATGAGTATGGCCTCCCAGCCATGACCATATGTCATCCTGTGCACTGCATAGGTGGACAGCATTGAGAGGTAGCCTCAGCTCAAACCTCTCCTGCGAGGGAACTAATACTAATGTATATAAACTTCTGGCTAAGCCTTACCCAATTCAGGTATTATGGTTGTACGGTAAAATTTGAATGGTATCGCATCCGACACTACTAGAAAATAGCTAATCCGTGGCGCACCTATTTTCCCCTTCCGTGGCGCACTAGGGGTGCGACACGACTTCTACGCTACGGCTAAAAAGTGCCCGTAGCGCACTGCCAGGTGCGCTACATGTATCTCAACATAGTAGTGGCGCACAACACAGTGCGCTACCACTGTTTTTCCTGTGGTGCATGACAAGTGCGTTGCTAGTATGTAGTTAGTAGTAGCGCACTGGCTGGTGCGCCATTACGGTTATTCCTGTGGCGCATGACGTAGTGCCCTACTAGTAGCTGACCAGGTGCGCCACCAACGGGGTGCGCCACTAACAACGTATATGTGCCCCACGGCTTAGCTTTTCAAAAAAAAAAAATACTCAATACAGATGATATTCAATACAGATTATATACAATACAACTGATATACACAGATATACAGTACAGAAATAAATACACAGATATACAGTACAGAAATAAATACACAGACAAGATAGAAACAAATACATATAGATAAGTTACATACATAAATATACAGTATAAGATATATTATTTCGATCAAGTTACAAAATAGCTAGTGATGACATGAATACATGTCTCAACCAAGTTAGAGCTCGCGGAAGCTCGCCTAGACATCTAAAGTAGGAACATGCATGGCAGACAACCAAGGACGATAACCATCACCGCGATGGAGGTATATGTCTTCATCCGGTTCCTCGTCCTAACTCCCGCTAGATAGCGCGCGTATCTAGCTTCTGCCTCCGACATAGTATTATACCCTTTGTAGCTATTACCGCTGAAACGGTGCACCTGTCTCCGACAATCTTCCCAATCATCATAGACTCTAGGACCCCGTCCCTTGTACATGACGTACCACGTCATCTAAAAGTTGGCAATAATAATTAAATGATGGTGAAAAAACAAGTAAAAGTCGCATATTACTTATCAAATAAGGTAACAAAGTAAGCAAAAAATACCAAGCAGTAGCATGTACATGTCGACACACACAAGTACACGTGGGGATAAAGAACTACAACTAGACCAACACATCAAGACTTCTGGCTCGGCTTAGGCAACGGGAGGACGGCTTGTTTCATCATGAACGCCCTATAGTCACCCTGCATCTTTAGGCGATCTACTACGTCACGGTTATTCGGGGGATTGCCTCCGTAGAAGACCCCCCTGAACTCATGACATCACGGCTGATGATTGCCCCAAACTATTGCTGGATGTGATACATCTCTTGTCTAATATCTGAATCATTGATCCTGGCCTTGACTTCGGCCCACCGTTTGAGATGATCTGGCAACGTAGAGTTCTGTTGCACTAGTAGGAACGCCCTCATGTGATGGACTGCATAGTAGGCTTCCTTCTGACTGCCCGCCGACTGCTTCACGCAGGGGAATTCCGTCACATGGGTGAAGACGTGCCTGCCAAACTTGAGCTTCTTATGCACGAAGGTGGCGCCTTCCGCTGAGGCATAGCCGGTGAGAGCATCATCCAGAACTTCCTTGATCTTGTCGTAGTTTTTCTTCTTCTCTTGACTCCCTGAGTCGAAATACGTGGCTTGCGAATGTTTCGGCGACAAGCAGATGAGTGTGTAGTGTTGATCTCTGCGCAAAACAATTCAAACGGAATGTGTTGGAAAAAGAATGATGAAAATCTAATAAAGCATGTTATGGCGGCGAGTGAATAATGACTTACTCGGGAAAGAAAGGCACGAGAATGTATTCCTTTGTCTTGTTCGCCACCAAGATGCCTTGGAGGTACGAGGCCACGAATCGCCGTTCAATGGCGCTTCCCAAGTAGCCATCACGCATGTAGTAGGGGTCCACTATAGCGATGCCCGGGGTGTTCTCTCTAATGATCTGAATGGCCAGGCTGAGAGAAAACAGGCGTACCATGGTATAGTGCAGCGGATATAGGTGGAACATATTGAAGATGTCGTCAAACCGCAGGAAGAACAGATCCGCGGGACATTATCAACGAAGCCTAAGCCTCGTGGCACCTTAACCACGAATACCGGGTGCGAGGGATCTTTCTCCGCAAGAAGGCGTCTCTCTATCGTCAGCACAGCGTCATGCACACTCCTCATTTCTGAAGTGGGGAGCCAGAGCAATTTCTTAGTTAGCATGGGCTCACCCGCCACATGCATCCTCCACATAACACCCTTTGGTCTTGGTGGCCCGTCCTAAAACCTGATCGGATTTGCAGTTGACACCACCGGCTAGCTCGAGCTGCGAGATTTTCTTTTCCTGGTCTTCTTGCCTTTTGGGAAGTGGGTAGGCACCGCAATCTGAGCATCGATCGCCCTATGTAGTGTGTCAGGGCTTAGAACAAAGGGACGGTTGGATGTATCCGCTGGCTCGGTGAAGGTGCAAGCTGGAGGCGTCTCCTAAGAACCAAAGAGACGTTTGTTGCAAGTGGCTTTCTCTGCGGGGCCACCAGCTGGGTCTTCGTTTAGGTCGCCGGGGAAAAGATTAGTGTTGATGAAATCATCGAAGTAATCTTCGTCATCCTTGTTCGGATCCTGCGCCATGGTCATGTCAATATGATCAGCCAAACAATCGCGTGGAGGTGACGGTGTGGGGGTCTTGCCATGGCTTGGCACTGGCACGACAGGCAATGTTGTTGCCTGTGGGGTGATGGCCCCGGCCGTCCCCAAATGAATCATGCTCTTTGGCCATAGCAGGAATAAGCCGAAGCAACTTCTGAGGACAGCCGGCTCTTCTTCACCCGCTCCTGGGGGTTGAATGGGAGGTTCCAGGTCATCGCAGCCCCTTAGCACCCGAATAATTTGAACCCTATGCACGCTATCTGGCATCGGCTTTGAGTGGAACGTGCGGTGCAAGGGTTGAATGATGGTACCCTTGGAAACATCCCTCAACTCTTTGTTCACGAAGCTTAAGAGAGTGCATGGAACATCCGTCTGCGAACAACATGTATGGCATTAAAAAGATGCCATAAGAGTAATAAATGGCAAGGCGGTAAAGTATTTGGTTTACCGTGATGGCGTCGAGCTCGGCTAATGTCGAGGCACCGCATACGACGACGGGCATTCAAGAGACGGAGGGACTGCTCGATGGCACGGTGCCGGCCGCCGATGTATTCTCCCTATCGGTTGCATTAAGCTCCGGCGCCGCGGTGATGGCAGGGGAGTCACGAATGCTTCCCGCGCCACCGTGCTAGCGGGCGGAGTCACCAATGCTTCCGGTGCCGCCGTGCAAGCGGGCGGAGTCACGAACACATAATTCACCAGGATCGTCGGCGCCGCATTGTTTGAGTGGCTACTGACCATGCTTGGAATAGGGCACGGCCCTTGTCGACCACCCGCACTCCAGTTTGCTATTGACTCCACCAAGGTAGGCAGGATGGAGGTGAGGGTGTTTGCCAGGTTGTCTTGGACGATCTGCGGGATCCACGCCACTTGTTCCTTAAGTTCCTGAACCTCGCATTTTTCCTCGTCGCTCCTTCCCTCCACACGCGTCCTCGGGGGTGGACCAAAATGATCCACCCAATTCTTAGCCCTGAAGCCGGCCAGACGGCCAGCCGACGATGGCTTCTTTGTTACCGGCGTGATTTTCTTGGCCCGGTTCATCGCCCTGTTAAAAGGGTTATCCCATCGGGTGGCCGCCGCCGACCCGTGGGATGAAGAACCATGGGATCCCTGACTAGCAATTTCCTCATCCTGCAGAAGAAGTAACGTGAACCGTTTAGAAATTTGACTTGATCGATTATAATGTAATCGACTTGATCCGCGGTAATTAAATTACTTACCGCAAGAACCTCGAAGTCCTTCACCTTAGTTTCCGCGGTGAGTTCTTTGGTTTTGGGGTCCACATGGTAACGAGCCATGATGAAGTTTCGAAGCTGCTTGTTTTTGAATTTCGAAAAGGGGTTAGGTATGCCCTTAGCTCTATACTCGTCGTACTCCTTATCCCATTTGGGCTCCGCGGCTCTGTAACCACCAGATCCGAGATGGTGGTGACCTATATTCATCTCCTGCAATTCTTTTCCCCACTTATTCGAGGCCTTGGCTGCTTCAGAGGTGCACTTGGCCTTGAACTCCTGGAATTGATCTTCGGTGATCTGCGGGTCAATCTTCTGGATCTCCTCGAGACTTTTCTCTTCTTTAAATATCTTCTTCTTTATCCGGGTTCTCCAGCTAGCTAGGGCGGTGCTCATCCTCGTGAGGGCGGATTTATTTACTTCATTCCCATGATAATCTGTGTTCCGATACTGAAGGGGGAACTTGTATCTTGCATGCAGCTTCTCGAAGAGGAGTGTAAGCAAATGGCCATTATCTTTATGCCGGAGATTCTCGGTGTTGATCGAGATGGTGGTCCGGGTGATAGCCACCCCACCGTACCCTTTGACCACATGGTCGGGCGCCAAAGGAACCCCTTTTGGGATCACTTCGGTAAGATCCTCTCTAAAAGTGCCGATCGTGTTCGGGCGCCTTTCCTTCTTCTTCTTAGGCGGATTACTACCACTTGTTGTGCCCTCGCCGCCATCAGTGGTTTCATCATCCGCCGTTCCTTCGGCCGCTTCTTCTTCCTCCGCGTCTTCCATCTCATCGGCGTCGCTCTCGGAAGGGTTGTATTCTTCATCACCCTCTGTCATTCTTTCTAGCCGCTCGACCTCCTCCTAGAATGACAAGGGTCTGTTTTGAGGTCTCACTTCTCCTTCAGCATTGATACGTTGAGAAGATCCAGCCTCGTCGTTGTCACACATGTTTGCACTAATAAAAGGCAAATAATGGTTAGTGAAGTGCACGGAAAAATCCGGCATGACCATTGCTCATTTTTGTTAAACTAGGAGTGCCCGATTTCTGCCGAAACGGAAGTTAATCAACATTTCCGTGAAAATCGGGACTCATTTCATACAAGCACCTGCATACGAATACAACTAGGCAGGGTATTTTCCTGTATATACACTAGTAGACTGATACCACTATGATCATCACAAAGTAAAATTCAGAATGAAAGACAATTTACAGTTAAGTTTCGTGTTTATCTGAAAGAATAACCGATATATATCACAAAATCAAAAAAATCCCAATAATTCTCCAATATAAACCTAGTGGTAGAGCAAATCAGACCAGCTATCATACGTCCAGATTCACGGAAATAAATATCTACAAGTTACAATTTACAACTGTGGTTATTTACAGATTTTCTTTTAGTGATGGTTCTTTACAGATTACAACCAATTTACAGAAACACTACTAGTTTCTCTAGTATAGGATCTAGTACACGAAAGGGAATTAAAAGAAAATCACGCCTCAGCAGCCTAGGCAATAACACTTACTCGAGCTATACATCTACTACCCAATAGCTACAGCACAAGCACTGTACCATAATCAGTTACAGTCGGCTGGGGTGGACCTCATATCTAACCTCACAACACAACAAGATATCTAATATCAGCCAGCTAGCCAAACAAGATAGAATATTTTCAGTCTGATCAAATTTTGGCGCAGTGTGATATATAGTTGCTTTGACAGTTGGGAAGTTTGGAACTATAAATTCAACCATTCTACCAAACAGGTGTACTCATTTATGTTAATACTAATTACTACCCATTCTGGGTAGTAGCATCACTCCCACCTTCTAACAATCAAATCAATAACCATTATTGAACAGTCTTCCTCATTTCTGGCTAAAGCTTCATAAATAAAAATCTGGTAGACCAGAATACTCGATCCAGGCCAGGCCAGGCCAGGCATATATATTTTGACAAACATGTTTAGAGAGCTTTGTGTAAACAATATTAGTATTTCCAATCAAGGGGGAAAATGGCATTTTCGTTTATCCACCAGCAAGATCACCTTCTCAAATGAATCCACCACCAAAATCGCTGTCACTGAAAGGATACCTCCTATTGTCGTCCCACACAAACAAACGTTAACCTGCCGTCACCTTGCATCAAATCTAACCACAGCAAGGTCAATCAATCCCATGCTTCACCAATCAAGGATCAACATAATCAGTTACAGTCGGATGGGGTGGACCTCATATCTAATATCAGCCAGCTAGCTACACATTGCTCAGGTCCAAGAATTGATCAAGGGTTGCTAAGCTAGCTGCAAGCTTAACAATACAACACCACAACACTACCAAATTTAACATCAGATCAACTATTTTTGCCAATATAGTGATATCTATCAACTGAACTGCAGTATAGATCGTGACTCCATGACTTACCTGAGCAGAGAGCCCATGGACGCGCGGACGGAGAGCGGCGGACGGAGAGCGGCGGCCTCCTCGGCCTCCTCCTCCTTGGACGCGTGGCGGCCTCCTCTCCTCCTCCTTGGACGCGCGGCGGCCTCCTCTCCTCTTCCACGGCCTCCTCCTCGGTAGCGGCGAGTGCTGCGACGGGCAGATCGAGCGGCGGCGGCGGGCAGATCGAGCGCGTCTCCTATCTAACCTAGTGTCTGAGGATGATGGGGAGAGGGACGGGTCGACAGTTGACCGTAGCGCACTAGGTTAGGGTGCGCTACGGCTAAGTGCCGTGACAGGTCAAATAAGAGGGTGGCCACCCCTGTTGTTGAAACTAGCACTACAGTATCCCAATGGTTCCGCCCTATGCTCGAAACCTGTGTGAGCACCCAGGTTCGAACCCTGGTGCCCCCTTTTTTGTTTTTATTTTAAAACTACTTTAAAATGTTAAAAAAAATCCCAAAAACTATGTAAACTATATAAAATATCTGTTATATGTTTTATATGACAAAAGTGGTACATATATATCATAAAAGTGGTACTAAAGTGATTCAAAGTAGAAAGAAATTACAAACTTTTTTGAGCTAGCGTTTTACAATCTTTTTTCCCTTCTTTGTCGCGGTTGAATAATTTAGCCCTGACACTTTTATGTTTCTTCGCTCGAACGGGCTACCTTTTTTGGGTAAGGTTGTCCTTTTTCTTCTTGTGATGTATGTTTTTTTCATCATAGTCGTCGTCATCTTCAATCTTTGGATCACCGTACTGGTCGAAGTCTTGCTCGTTGGCGACTCCATCCATTCCGATGATGTTTCTTTTTCCTCTCCTCACGACAACACGGCTAGGCTTTGTCGGGTCAGTAATCAAAAAACATTGGTCCACTTTGCTAGCCAGTACCCACGGTTCATTTTTCGCGGCGACGTGCGCACCGGCGGCCTTGGATTTGGCTGCTTCGGGTATTAACATGGTTGTGAAATACCGGTCTTCTCTTTCGACGCTCTTGGCCCATCTGACACGGAACATCGGCACCTTTTCTCCACAGTAGTCGAGCTCCCAGATCTCCTCGATCCTTCCGTAAAATCTTTCCTTCATGTTGTCATCGGTGTAGAATTCCGATGTTACGCCTGAGTTCTGATAGTCACACTTGTTGTCCTTTTCCTCCATGTAGAATGTGTAGCCGTTGATATCATACGCCTGATAGGTCACCAGGTTGTGCATGGGTCCCTGCGACAAGGTGAATATGATGTTTTCCTCCGCAGAATGCGATTGCGGGGGATTATCTAGGAGCGTCTGCCTAAACCAACGCGTGAAATCTGAGTTGTGCTCTTTGATTATTTCTCCCTGCATCCTCTGTATGGTCACTATACTTCTTCTCGATTGACCTTTTGTGCTTTTGTACCCAAGGATCGACCAGTTCTAAATGTTGTAGCGCGACTAGGTTTGCTCTATCAAAGTCTGCGCGTCGACAATCATAGTCTGCATGCAGTACGCGACGACCCTCTCGGTGACCTGATCCATCGAGCTTGCCAAGGTGCCTATTGACGGGAAGACCGACAGGGTTCTCGATGCCTAGATAATTCGTGCAGAAAGAGATGCATTCTTTGGCCAGAAAGCCCTTGGCTATGCTTCCATCTGGACGGGACCTATTGCGAACGTATCCTTTGATGTGTCTGTTCATCCTTTTGAACGACATCATGCTACAGAGGAACATCGGCCCGAGTTGGATGACATCCTCCACGATATGGACCAGCAGATGCACCATAATGTCGAAGAATGCGGGCGGGAAGTAGATCTCGAGCTCGCATAGTATCACCACGATCTCCTCTTGTAGCCTCCTGAGCTGTTTCACACCAATTGACTTTCGAGAGACGACGTCGAAAAACTTGCAGAGCCCAAACAATGTTTCTCGGACATGCTCGTCCATTATACCTCGTAGTGCAACCGGAAGTATCTGCGTCATTAGCACGGCGTAGTCGTGAGACTTCATCCCACTAAACCTCTGCTTAGCCTCATCTTGGTACCTTCTTATCTTGCCATCATAGCCGTAAGGAAATTTGACTCCTAGAAGGCACTTGAAAAACTGTTTGATCTCATCCTGGCTTAGTGGGAAGCACGAAGGGGGGCAGTAATATTCGTTCTTCTTGACCTTTTTACCCTTTCGACGACCTTGTGTCGCCTCCGACTGATGATCATCGTCATCTTCCTGCTCATCAGGAGTAGGGCGTCCTCCGTGAATATCCTTCCGGATGCCCATGAATATCAAGTCGTTCCTTGCTTTAGGACCATCTTTCGTCCTATCTGGCATGTTGATTAGGGTGGCGACTAGACTCTCGCACACGTTCTCCATGATATGCATGATGTCAAGGCTATGAGGCGTGCAGAGAAACTTCCAGTATGGCAACTCCCAGAAAACAGACCTTGTTTTCCATACCTTCATCAACGGCTTGTCTTGCTGCCTCTTTCGCTTCTTTCCCGGTTTAGGACACTCTTTCCAGTTTTTCAGCAATTCATCCACTTCTTCACTGCTCCTCTGCTCTGGGATTCCTCGGGTCTCGGATTTTCCATTGAACAGATCTCCACGTTTTCTCCATGCATCATTCTTTCCAAGCCATCTTCGGTGCCCCATGAACATGGTTTTCGAAGACCCTAGATCTTTCTCTAGTTGGAGATAGGTCGTGTTATCCATGCACCTAACGCATGCGTAGAATCCTTGGATAACATGCCCCGAGAAATATCCGCAACCTGGATAGTCTTGCACCATGGTGACCAACGCGGCTCTCATAGTGAAATAATCTTGTGCGACAGCGTCATATGTATTGGCTCCGGATTCCCATAACATGGCTAGCTCCTCTTTCAACAGCCCGAGATATAGATTGATGTCGGTACCAGGTTGTTTTGGCCCTTGAATTAGCATACTCATTTGTATGTACTTCTTTTTCATGCACAACCAGGGAGGGAGGTTGTACATCCATACAAACACGGGCCAAGTGCTGTGCGTGCTGCTCTGGCTACCGAACGGATTGAGTCCATCGGTGCTTGCACCTAGCCTGATGTTTCTCGAATCTCCACCGAATTCTAGGAATTCGAGGTCTAATGCTTTCCGCTGGCTACCATCCGAAGGGTGCGTCAGCAGCTCGTCCTTTTCAGGGTCATCGTCATCTGCTGGCTTCTTTCTTTCCGCATGCCAGCGCATGAGATTTGCTTCCTTAGGGTCTGTGAAATAGCGCTGCAGACGAGGAGTGATAGGAAAGTACCATACCACTTTTCGAGGAGCTTTCTTCCCTTTCTTGTATCGACTAACGCCGCACACCGGGCATGTGGTTTTCTCCGCGTCCTCGCCCCGATAAATGATGCAATCATTGATGCAGACGTGGTATCTAATGTGCGGTAGATCAAGAGGACACACGATTTTCTTGGCATCCTCGATACTAGTTGGACACGTGTTCCCCTCCGGGAGACGATCGTGCCAGAATGCCATCATACCGTCGAAGCTTGCGTCGGTCCATTTGTGTTTTGCCTTCATCTCCATAGCCTTGAGCGTTACATTCAACCGGGTATCATCGGGCTTGCATCCTTCATACAATGGAATAACCGCGTCTTTCTCAAGTTGCGCAAGCTTGGCTTTCTCTCTAGCGGCAGCCCTGGCGTTACTCGTTGCTTGAGAAGTAGTTCTTGAACATAAGGGTCCCGAACCTAGCCTGACGTTTTTCCATCGTCTGCTCCAGCATCTAGATCATCATCATCCTAGTCTGCTTCCGCACCTTCACCATCTCCAGGAGACTCTTCTTCATCTCGCCCGTCCTTGCCGTGATCATGATCATGTTACCCGCCTTCCTCATTTTCCGCCGCCCCATTTACGGCCTCATCGTCTTCGTCATCACTTATCCATCGAGTGTAGCCATCCATGAAACCATGGCGGAGCAGGTGCGCCTACAGATTTCCGGAATCTGGGTCAATCAACCAATTGAGTTTTCATCTTCTGCACGGACATCTTATCTCCGTCATGTTATTTCGTATGATGTCGGCCGTCGCGCATTTCAAAAATCTAGCCACAATGCCTTCGCTCATTATGCGGACCATGGTTGCCTGCGCGGTGTACAAGGTAGAATTAGAAGTTTATTACAACCACAGAACCAATGCATGCATGCAATGGTCGATGGAAAATTTCGGCATGACCTATCCTAAAATTAGGACCTTTGCGAAATGCCAAAGTCTTGCCAAAATGGAAATGAATCAACATTTTGGCAAAACAATGCCAATATATGAGAGAGCATACAATGCATGCTCTCCAAACACATGAGAGCATCGATCCTCTCCATAGATATGTGACCATATATCATCCACACACATAAACACATCCTCTTACATAAATAACTTACCAAGATGAGAGACCGAGAAGATCTCGAAGGAGAGGTAAGAGACCGAGAGATGGTGGCCGGAAGGAGAGCTTTCCTCTATTATGTATGTAGCGTCCAAGGTAAGTTTTACATGATACAAATGGTGAAAGAGTGGAGAAATTGAGGTCAAAGGAGGAGGGGGCGAGATCCAAGGAGGAAGAAGGAGGGGAAAGTGAAGTGTGAGATGGTGAGATCTAGTCAAATGTGCAAAGGTGTATCTGCCAAAAAGAAGTAGCAGAACACACATCCGTGGCGCACATGGGGGGGTGCGCCACAGGAGTAAAGAACATCCGTGGCGCACATACCGGCAGTGCGCCACAAACATGTTTTCCCAGTTAACAGTACGGGTGGCCCGATCTTGCCTGTAGCGCACGGAGGCCATGTGCGCCACGACTACTGGCCACACCTGTAGCGCACTTCACATGGGTGCGCTACGGCTATGTGGTCTACGGCAGATAGGGGCCTGGCCCACACACGACCGTGGCGCACCAACCGCATGTGCACCACTATTATGGTAGATAGCCGTAGGGCACCTGTGGCCAGTGCGCCACGCCTATTTTAGCCGTGGGGCACCACTAGCACGTGCGCCACGGATGTGTAGATTACCTATAACCATTTTCCTGGTAGTGCGAACCCAACCATCAGTTTTTATAAAAGGTCTAAGGCTCATGCCTCAACATTTTCATCATCATCAGAAACCATTTGTGTTTCTCAACACATGTAAAAACATCTCAATAGAATGAGTCATCATTCCAAGGTTTTCACAAGTCATTTTCAGCAAGTACTCTCATCTAAAGTGATCAAGTTTTTGTGTTTAGCTCTAAACTACCAAGTTAAGAGTGTTCACTAATGTGGGATGCTAATCTCAATCTCAATCTCAAGAAAACGAACGAGTCGACGACGGCGGGCTCAGGCGAAGTCGCGACAGAGGCTGGGGTGGACGAAATCGACGGTAGTGTCTCCTCCTTTGCTACGGCTGTCTCCGGCTCAATTCCGGTGACTGGCTGCTCGAGCTGCTCCGGCGAGAGGTGGGGAAGGACTGGTGGTGAGAGGAGAGTTGAATGGTGTGGTGATTGAGGCTGGGGAAGGCCTCCTTATATAAGCTGGAGGAGGGGACCGAGGGGGCGACGGTGAGCTTGTCGGTGACGATGATACAGGGTACTATCGGCATGGGCGGCGTAGGCGGACGGTGGCTTGCCTCCTGGCAGTCCTCTACGGCTTTATGGTGATGCTAGGGGCGGTGGCTAACGGTCGGGAGTGTCGCGCGCTCTAGGCGACAGGGGCGGTGCTCGACGTGGTTCTCGGCGAGTGTGGTTTGCGCGGCGGGGTACGGCCGTGTCTGGCGGGGTGAGGTGGTCATGGCGGAGCGGCGTACGCGGTCTGGTGTCGAGGCGAGGTCTGTGACGTGCTGGCGGTGATGGCGCTTTGGCGTGCTTTGGCGCGACGCAGAGAGGATAGTGCGGCGCTTCTCTGGGGTGGTCCAATGGCTATCTGTGGTCGTGGGATGGACCGTGGACGGCGGTGAGGTGGCGCCTTGCTTCCTGGAGTGGCAGAGAGGGGCTGGCGGTCTGCTGTGGCGTTGGCAAGGTTGGCCGGCGGGCATGGCGTCGGGGTGGCGTTCCACTACTGCTAAGGACTAGGGGATGGGCTGGTTTTGGCCTGTTTAGAGCTAGGAGGGACAAAGGGATTAAATGGGGTGCAAATGGGTGGCAATTCCCTGTAGAAATAGTGAAGTGACTAGTGTGTTGGTTCTCTGCCTGCCAGGTGTTATGGCCGAAAGAATTCCAGTTTGGAATTTTGAAACGAATTTTTGTGGAGTGGTTTGTCACATGCTTAAGCATCTGTGGTTGCTAGGATTTGTCAAATGGAATTCATTTGGATGGTTTTTGAAATAGGGTCATCTATACATATGAACTAGATTCCATTTTCAAATGCCCTTTAAATTTGGAGTTTAAATGTTTTTGGCAGACCACAAAGTGGGCCTTGGCACATCACTACTTGTACTAGCAAGGGGTTCAAAGATCCACAATTGTCTCTATTGGAAAATGAGTGCTAGGAACACCCAAAGTGGGCTAGGTGATAAAAATGGCAAAAGTGACCATTTCCTTTATTTAATTGTATTTGATTTCTTTTTCTTTGGGATTTGCTTGGGAATGATCTAGATGATGTGACATTCATCATAGAACCATTTTACAACCATTAGAACACACAATCATGGCAATTCAAAACAATTCTTATTTAATGCAACACACATATGCATGCTTGATTATTTAAATGGGAAAAGTTTTTGTTAACCCTAAATTGGGTAATTAGGATCTTGATTAACCTTGATTAAAGATTTGGGATGTTACAGCGGCCTGCTGCTCTCTCTGGTTCTATATTTTTTTAAAAAAAATCTTCTTCCTTATCATTTTTTCTATTTTGTAACTCAATTTCAATTCTGAAAGTGCATGTGTGCCCCATGTGTGGTTTTGGTAATTAATGACAATCTTTGTGGACTTATGTTTGCATTGAGTTTTACTTGTAGGATTTTTCCATAGGCAATGCTTGAACCATATGTTGGCTTCAAGGTTGGGAGAAAAAGAAAGTGAAGAATATCAAGTGTTGACTAAGGTTTCAATGAGTGATCCGGATATTGTCTGAAGATCGACCGGAGTCTCTGGTATGCAAGGATAGAAGTCTTTGGTGTCCCAACCGGAGTCTCCGGTGGCCCAAACGGAGTTTCGACACGAGTCTCCGGTGTGGTACTCGAAACATGTCCAAGCCAGTCTGTATAGGGGTCCGGAGATTGTCCGGACATGGACCAGGATCTCCGGTGTGAGATAATTTCTGACCAGAATCTCCGGTCTCCAGGCCGGAGTCTCCGGTGTGATATTTCCCCAATAGGCAGAAATCGGTTTGTAAAGAGTTGAGCCTATAGCAAATGTGTCTTGAAGAATAAAGTTGGAGTGATATCTCTTATGTACCTTTAAGACACCAACATAATGAAGAAATAAGAAATGAGGTGCAAATTCAAGATGAGCCATCTCGAAGAGATCATTTGCTTTAAGCTTGCCATCCTACGGTGATCATGGATAAGGGAAGATGATATGCCCAAAAGAGAAGCTCTACCATAGTGGAGTATGGGAGCAGTTTGCAAGTCTTCACCAAGCTAGCACAATCAAGAAAAGTGTTCCATCTTGAGGTGGAGTAGATCATCATCATCAAACTCAAGTAGAATATGTGCAAGAGAAGGTAAGTTCTTGATAGGGTTTCCTTCTTACCGGTCTCGTGGTGTCAGTTGGAGAGACCGGTTTATAATATAGATAGTCGTTCTCTCAAGAGGGGCTCCCGAATGAGTAACTTGATCATCTCCTTCAGAGAGATCTCAAACCTTTGCATACTTGGTATCATATTTCTTGGTTCTTATTTGGTTCTTATCCATGAGAATTTCTTGTGTTAATCTTCATGACAAGCTCAAGTTCATCGACAATGGATTTCATATGCATTTTCTATTGCGTTTTCAATATTGGAGGTTTTACCGGTTCATATTTTTGAGAGAGGTTAAACCTTTCATCATTTGGTTCTATCCTCCCTTGTTGTACTATGGTTTTTTTCTATGTGATCTTGTAGAGCATATTGTCCTCTTTAAAACGAGCCAAAGATCATCGAAATCAGAGTCCGGATGCAACAGTTATGGTTGTTTTCGTATTGGTCTTTCTGCCAGTTTTTTTAAGACTGGAGACTCCGGACTAAATCTCCGGTCTATCTTTGGACCGCGTACTGACTGGGATCCAATTTGTCCCAGTTTGGCCTGGGTACACCGGAGACTCCGGTCCCAGTCCAGAGACTCCGGACCGGACGATTCCTGGGCCTAACAGTTGGATTTCTAGGGACCAATTTAAGGGGCCTTCTTTCCCAATAGTCATTTAGCTCTCTTGCAAGTTTGCCCCACCATTTTTGACCACTTGAAGCTTCCTATCCCTCAATCCTTACTATGATTCTTGCATATTATTGAGAGATTTGAAAGAGGAGATCTAGATCTACAACCCCACCAATCAATCTCTCCTCTAAGTGAGGGAAACATCTTGGGATCTAGATCTTGGAGTATTTTGTGGATTTCCTCCATTGTTCTCCCTCTATTATTCCCCCATAAGATTATGTAGCTTTAGTGGAATTTGGGAGTGAAGGACTTGAGCACTTCATGTGTTCTTGCCATTGCATTTGGTGCATCAGTTTGAGTTCTCGGTGAGGATTCGATTGGGTGAAAGGTGAGAAGCTTTTTACTCTTGGGTTCTTGAAACCCTAGACGGTTTAGTTGTATTGTAGGTTTGTGGATTTCTTGGGCCTACAATTAAGTTATGGAGATTTACCCAAGCTTGTTTGTTGGGAGCCTCCAATTGAGTTGTGAATAAGTGCCCTAAGATTTGTGATAGGTTCCGAATTTCCACTGACAAGTGCACCGATAGTGGAAGTGTGGATCGATCCCATTGGGGTGAGATTCATCGGAGAACAAAGGAGGCCTTTTGTGGCGTTGGTGGTTTGAAACCACCCCCTCTTTAAACGATACGTACTCCATTGTTGGGAGGAACTCGGTAAAACATTGTCATCTCCTCGTGCCTCGGTTATCTCTATACCTGAACTCTTACTTATGCACCTTACTTTGTGATAGCCTTCATGCTTGAAGTCTATATCTTGCTATCACATAGTTGCTTCTCTTGCTTAGCATACGTTGTTGGCGCACATAGGTGAACCCTAGTTGTTCTAGGTTTTGTGATTGATAAAGTAAACGGTAGTTTAATTCTGCCTTTGTTGAGCCCCTCTCGTAAAAGTTTTAAACCGCCTATTCACCCCCTCTAGGCGACATCTGTGTCCTTTCAAATTCTGTTTTGAATAATTTTTTAAAATACGAGAGGGTTTGTAAATATTTGAAACACTAGGCCCTTAAGATCTGTTTGGTCACCACTGATTTTGTATTTTTTCAAAATTAAAAATTATTTGAGAGTGTTTACATAAAGATGAAAAATAATAGGAAATTAGGCTTTAGGGCTTTGTTTGCTATTTAGGGAGCCTTCCTAAATGTGATTTTATTTAACATTTGATACATATAATTCTGAAGAATTAGTGTGATCAATAATGGACATAAGAGTCTTGGTTATGACATCATATATGGAGAATAATAATTGGCATAAAAGATATGGTCGTTTAAATTTGTGGTTCACAAGGTTGTGATATTCATTGGATGTCTAGAAGCCACATTATATCTCAAGTGCTGAATACTAACTCTAAGTTAAATGATACTACTTCTAGAATCAAATGTTGCTCTAATATATATATTGGTCATATGATCATGACTTCAGCTACCTCAAGTAACTCACATACCACATTTCATCTTACACTGGCTTGACTTCTGATGACTAGCCTAGGATAGCTTAACTATACAAGGTTTGGTCTAGCTTTCCATATCAATGGTCTCCATAACATCTTGTCAAATACTCCAAGTGACTTAAGAATTATTACTATAATCCCTGGATCACATGTGACTTAGGTTTCCATTTGTCTAATAAAGGTCTATTCTCAAGCAAGAGATCAACTTCTACTAAACATACTTCTTCCAGTCAACTCAAGAGTGAGTTAACTTCTCCGACTATCAAATGAGTTTATTCTCACCCAAGACTCTCATCCTAAGGATGATGACACATTCTAACACAACTAGTTTCTCTATTCTTCCTATTTTTTCAAGTTAATACTTTGGAAAGAATAATATAGTGGATCAAAACTTAGAAGGTCAAGAACTAATCATCCGACATTGATGATTACCTAATACTAAAACATTGTCCAGCACATGTGATGATAGATAAGAAGAGATAATATATGATGAAAAGTCTTGGTTTAATTTCATTTCTACTTGATATGAGTTCAAGAAGTAGTGTTTAGGAAATACCATGATGTTCATGGTAGAAATAGATATGAAAATAATAAACCAAGATTTGGTTGTTAGATTTCTTCTACTTGAGTTATATACTTGATTTTGTATCGATGAGTTGTTGTAAAGAATACCATGATGTGATCTCTAGAGGATCTAGTATTTAATCCTTACATAATGTATTTTTGTTTTATTTTTATTCCATTTGATCTAACCCATAGATTAAATCACCTTTAACCAAAATAAGGTTTTAGCAAACACTACAAGAAAAGTTTCCTTCCGCAACGAATTGGCCTGACGGTCGTCATAGAAGGCGCGTCTTCCACGACGAAATTCTCGGCTCGGCCGTGGCCGATGGAAAACTTTTTTTTCTGGTTGCGCGGCCCTCTACTACGACGGATCTACTAAAAACATGAAGGAAGCTCGGCTGGTGCGTGGCAGAAGCAAGATTTTCGTTTCCTCGCGCGATGTTGACTCGCCGAAGTCTTTTGAGGCGTGTGGGTCCCGGACGTCAGTGTCTCTAGCGGACCATACTTTTCGGTCGTGCCTCCCTGACTTGAACTCGATAACGTTGCTCGAGGCGTCTGCCATTTAGTCAGGCTGCTAGGTCCCACATGTCAACCTCTCATTAGAAGGATCATGTGTATGATGGAAATTTTTTCCTTCGCTCGCGCTATCCTGTTCCGAAGTTGATAGCGCTGCTCAATGCATCTACCGTCTAATCAACCTCCTAGGACCCACATGTCATCCTCTCATTAGAAGAAACATGTGTATGATGGAATTTTTTCCTTCGCTGGCGCTACCCCGTTCCGAGTTGATAGCGCTACTCGACACATCTACCGTTTAACCAACCTCCTGAGCCCCATATGTCATCCTCTCATTATAAGAAACGTGTGTATGATGGATTTTTTTCCTTCGCTCGTGCTACCCCGTTTCGAACTTGATAGCGCTATTCAATGCATCGATCGTTTAATCACGATGCTGGGCCCCACATATCATCCTCTCATTAGAAGAAACATGTGTATGCTAGATTTTTACCCTCTGTCGCGCCTTCGTGTTCCGAACTTAATAGCTTTGCTCGCTGCATCAGCCGTTTAATCAAACTCTTGGACCCCACATGTCATACTCTCATTAGAAGAAATATGTGTATGATAGAATTTTTTCCCTCGGTCGGTCCTCCGTGTTCCGAACTTGATAGCGTTGCTCGCTGCATCAGCCGTGTTGGTGGGTTCCTTATGTCAGTCTCATATTAGAAGAATCGTGGATATGACGGACTTTTTTTCTACTCTAGCGCCACCCTGTTCCTAACTAGATAGCGTTGCTTGACGAATCTGCCGTTTGGTCACGCAACTAGGTCTCACATGACAGCCTCTCATTAGAAGGATCAGTTGTATGATTGACTTTTTTCTCTGCTCGCGCTCTGTGTTTTGAACTTGATAATGTTGCTCGCTGCATCATCCGTTTTTTCGGGCTGCTGGGTTCCCCCATGTCAGCCTCTCATTAGAACAAACGTGTGCATGAAGGAATTTTTTCTCGCTCGCGCCTCCCTGTTTTGAACTTGGCAACGTTGCTCGATACAGCACATGTACAAGGCCGCGTTGGTGGGACCCACATGTCGGTCTATCTTTAAATGAAATGTGTGTATCTATGATAGACCTTTTTTTGGTCGCATCTGCTGTTTTGGACTTCCAATAGATTTAAACTGTGTGTGTCGCCACTACGCCAAAGATATTTATAGAAAAAATATTATTAAACATTCCTTAGACCTTCAAGTTATGTTTTAATGTTTTTAAAAATATGTCGTGTGTCTATGTTTATATTTTTAAAAATAAAAGGGCAGCCTCCTGGCATTTCAATTTATAAAATGCGACATATATAATGGACTAGTTTCTTAAAAATATAGCGGAGTTTTTTTAAGAGGTAGGGGCAATGCTCAAAAGGCCGAATTAAAAATATTTTGGGCTATTCTACATGGTCCATCTACATGCGCTATACTCCATGGGCTCCTTTCTTAAATTTCACTTGGCTGTGCTAAGTAGTCCCTTGACCCTGACAAGGCCGAATCAAAATGTTCTTGCCTATTCTCCATCGGATCCTTTCTCAAATTTCACTGGCCTGTGCTTAGCAGTTCCCTGACCCTGCGCTAAAAAAAACAGGTCCCTTCCTCAAAAAGGCGTATGTGTATGTTGGACTGTTTTTTGGGGTCGAACTTGATAACGTTGTTGGGTCCTCCATGTTAGCCTCTCACCACGCTGGACTTTTTTCTCGCTCGCGTCTCCCTATTTCGAACTTGGCAATGTTGCTCGATGCAGCATCTCTATAAGGCCGCGCTGCTGGGTCCCATGTGTCAGCCTCTCTGTAAATTAAACGTGTGCATGATAAACTTTTTTTCATCCCCGTCCGCTGTGTTGACATCGGTCCGTTGCTAGGTCTAAATATACATGGCACAAAGTAAAGGACCAAATGTACACACATACTATATAGATGTCGATCAAACTATATTTTTTTTGAAAATTATCTATTATAATTTTATATAGTGATGATATGTCATATGTCTATTAACTGGTTCTCACGTGTAGGGTACATGGAACTTACTAGTAATGCAGTAGTTTCAACAAAACAACATAGGTAGGCGGAGCTTTTTCTGGGGGTGCTGGGGAAGGAGATGATCATAAAGGCCGAATTAAAAAGATTCTGGGATAACTCGGGGCCGATGCCCTATTCTTCATGGGCTCACTCCGAAACTGAATGTGCTATGATCGGCGGCCACAAGACAATGAAAAGGCCGAATTGAAGGTTTTGGGCTATGATTGGGTCTGATAGGCTAATTTCATGGGCTTAGTAATAAAAATTCCAGACCTCAACAAGGAAGAAAGAAACGAGGGAGACAATTTTGGCCAATATTTTCACTTGAAAATTATTGACAACCAGGACACATACCCCGCGCACGCCAAAACTTTCCCACTCGTGCCTTCCAACTCGTGCCTTCACTCCAGCAGCCAGCTACTGTCTCTTTGCGCCATTCTTCTAGAGACACGCATGCGGTCAAAACCACAAGCCGCACACCAAAACATTCATACTTTGTCTATCAGCCGGGACAGCCTGACACCATTTCTAGCAGTGCTGTTATTTTCGAGACGCACACAGGCCGGCAGCCAGCTGGTCGATCCCCACGGTACGCTTATAATATCCTTAGTTCGCTCAATCATTCCCTAGAAGTAGTTTCGTACTCGATCTGCTTGTTTGACATTGTTCTGCACTTGATCTGTTTGTTCGAATTGGTTGTCATTTTGTGCTCGGTCGATCTGTTCTCTCAAATATGTAACATAGTTATGCACTCAATTTCTAAAATAAGCTAAAATTACGTGGCATTTATAGTTCTATATTCAATCAGGTTGCTCAGATATCTTGGCTTAATTAGATCTGTAATCAACCTGTTCGGTGAAATATCTTGAAAGCTTTTGACCATCTCTATCCTCAATAGATGGACGGATATTGGATACTAAATGGAAAAAAGCAACACCTTAATATTGGGAAGGTGTTAATAAATTCATGAAGTTTGTTAGACAACATAACAGCGACTCAGATGTGTTTTGCCCATGCCGACAATGCCTTAATTATAAAAAGCTGAGTCAGAGCAGAGTCGCAGACCATACTTTAATTAATGGGATGCAACTCACATATATTAGGTGGACTAAACATGGTGAACCATATGATCAGCCTGTTCTTGATCCTCTAGCTGATGCTGATCCGCCTGAAGATCACCCGATCGAGGATGAGGAACTTTCTGGTTTGTTAAGGGACCTGTACCCCACTGTAAGCAAAAAAGGCGCTCCTTCTCTTAGAAGATCACTTTCTCTGACTTGATAGAAGATGCCAAGTGTTCAGTGGACCCTATTTCTGGTATCTCAAGATTCGAACTGGTAATGAAATTACTAAAGGAGAAGTCGTTCAACAAGATTACCAACAAAGCTTTCGATTTAGTGATTAAGGTGTACAGCGAGTCAACCCCTAGGGAAGGACTGCCAAAATCCTTTTATGAGATGAAATAGTACATAAAGGTACTTGGACTATCATATGAGAAGATCCATTTTGTCCAAATAACTGTGTACTGTTCTAGGAGGATTATGAAAACCTCGATGAATGCCCAGTATGTAATGAATCAAGATGGAAAAATGGTGATAAAAAGAAGAAAGATCCTTGTAAGGTTCTGAGATATTTTTCAATTATAGATAGATTGATGAGGTTGTTTCAATCAGAACAAACATCTAAGGAAACAAGATGGCACAAAGACATTCTCATGCCAGGCGATTACTTACTCTGACATCCAGCTGATGGCGATGAATGGAAGAACTTTGACAAGGCCCATCCAGGATTTGCAGCGGATCCAAGGAACCTGAGACTTGGCCTAGCTACAGATGGATCCCATTTGGCAACATGAGTAACTCGTACAACATGTGGCCAGTACTTGTTACAATTTACAACCTGCCTCCCTGGGCATGCAATGATCTGTTGAACTGCTTGCTGGCTTTACTCATCCCAGGTCCCAAATCACCTGGGAAGGATTTTGATCTGTTCATGCAGCCTCTTATATGCGACTTGCAGGAACTATGGAAGGGTGTCATGACTCCTGATATCCTTGCTAGCAACCATGAAGATGCCAAGTTCCCTATGCGTGTTGTTGTGTTATTCTGCACCCATGATTTTCCAGCTCTTGGCACTATGTCAGGCAGAGTGACAACAGGTTATAACGCATGTGTTCACTATGAGACAAAAAAGGTCACAATGAGGCTACAAAATAAGACTGGTTTCCTTGGCCACCGGGTTTTTCTTCCTCAAGGCCACAAACTTGAAAAAATTGCAGTTCTATGGAAAGAGGACTGAATATGGCACTGCACCACAAAAGTTCACTGCAGCTGAGTTGCAGGCGCATTCACGAAAGGTCAGAAATGTCAAACCAGGAAAACAACCAGCTGCCAGACGAGGTAAAAGAAAGAATACAAAAGATGCACCAACAGTAGGAGAAGCATCCAAAAGGAAGAGAGCAGAAGAAGTAGCAGCAGATTCCCAAGGGAAGGAAAAGGAACGAAGAATATTTTATAAGTGCAGATCCACTCTATGGGACTTGCCGTATTGGGTTGGTAAGACACTTCGACATAATATTGATGTCATCCACATGGAGAAAAATATATGTGACAACATTATAGGCACATTACTCAACATTCCATCTAAGACCAAAGATAGCTATAATGCTAGGCTTGACTGCGAAAAACTCAACGTTAACAACACTTGAAGCTGCATCCTGAAGATACGGTTGATAAGGGCGGTGAAAAATATTACAAATTTTGAGGTGCATAATTTACCTTGCCGATGAATAAAAGGGTACTATTTTGTGACTTCCTCCGAGGTGTGAAGTTCCCATCTGGATTTGCTTCCAACATTGCAAATTTTATCAATGCAGAGGGGAACAAGCTCCAAGGGTTGAAAACTCATGATTGCCACAACCTACTACAAAGGATTTTAGCTCTTGGCGTTAAAGGTTTAGTGAACAAGGATTTGTACAACGTGCTTGCAGAGTTGGGAAAGTTCTTTAGGGAAATCTGTAGCAAAACTCTGGACAGAAGAGTTGTGGCACGTCTTTAGACGGACATAGCAGAAATCCTGTGCAAACTTGAGCTGATATATCCACCAGCCTTCTTTGATGTGATGGTGCATTTGGCTGTTCATCTGAATGAGGATGCACTTTATAGAGGTCCCGTACAGTACGGATGGATGTACCCTATAGAACATCGACTTTGCACTTTCAAGGGTACTGACAGTGACATGGGTATACCCTACAGGTACTCGAGCTTGGTATATATGGCCTGGATACGTAGAGGCCCACGGTGTCGCCGAGGCCCAAATGAAGAACTCGAGTAACCTACGGACTCTTGATTGCTTGAAGAACAAGAAGATAAAGATAGAAAGTTAAAAGGGGAAAACCCTAACATGTAACCGACTCGACCTGCTACCCGAGACCTAGCCTATCTATATAAAGGCTAGGAGGGGGCGGCGAGGAGGACACACGCAACCCTAGTTTCCACAACCCTCGCCAGATTGCATCTGCGCACCATTGTAATCCTCGATTCCTTTGATAATTCCACGAGCAGACAAGCAGGAGTAGGAACCTTTACGAGGCCTGAACCTGGGTAAATCTTCGAGTCCCCTGTGTGCTTGTTTGCTAGCCGATAGATGTCTCTAGCGCTCCCTCCTTCTCCAAAACCCAAGTCCATAACAATGGGCATTGATGAGTTAAACCCTTGTCAATTGGCGCAGTCTGTGGGAATTGGGAGTGCTGATGTTGTGGCTTCTTCGGCCCCATCAACCGTGATCTACAACTCTGCAACAATAGAGATTCGCCAGCTCTTCAGCGCGTTCGACTTCACCGTCCACACGCCAGCCACTCGCCCAGCTTTCGAGTCCGTGGGCGACGGAATCAGCCTGGCGATCGGGAGCTTCCGCTTCCAAGTTGGTCAGATGGGCACACTTCGCATGCCCGACCAGCCGACGGTGCCGTCGATTGCTCCAGCATCATGGTTCCCTCCATCGATCGACACCCTCAGTGAGCTCAACACCCCGACAACAGTCGAGAACACGGTCAGCGACAGCAGTCGCGAATCCGATCTAAGCGATTTAGCAACAGAAGATGAAGCCTACGGCTCCGTATCTGAGAGTCGCGGGAGCAGCAGCTTCCCCAATCACTTCATGTGCGCTGTCATCAACGCGTGCGACACCTCCGCCAATCGCGACAACACGGGCAACCGTGGCAACGAAACCGACCCGCCAAACGGTGGCAACGGCGACAACGGTGGAAATGGTGGCAATCGCACCCCCGTCAACAATGGAGGAGCAGTCGAGCTCCCAACCATAACAAACGAGTAAACCGGCGAACGCGTCGTGATCAGGCTCAACGAGCAGGAGTGGGATCGCTGCCGCGAGGCCTTACGAGGCAACCCCCTACCCTTCGGATCTCCGCAAGAACTGCTAATGGGCTACCACTGGCTCCTGAAGGAAGAATTCAAGCGCCAAGTGCAAACAATCGCACAACTCGAAGCGCGTAAAAAGGCGGCAGACGAGTCGAGCCTTTGACGTGCCGGGCTCTCCTCCCACGGAGGATCCTCCTCAAAGGGCAACGAGTACCTCACAAACAAGAGGCGATCTTGGATGGCTCATCTCAGTGAGCAAGAACGCATAGAAGCTGCAAAGGTCCTCGACTTCAGCTCTATGACAGTCAACACACGGGGCAACGTAGTCCCCAAGACACCGCAGGCCGCGGTGACTGCAGCCACCGTGGCAACGAAACCGACCCGCCAAACTGTGGCAACGGCGGCAACGGTGGCAATCGTACCCCCGTCAACAATGGAGGAGCGGTCGAGCTCCCAACCATAACAAACGAGCAAACCGGCGAAAGCGTCGTGATCAGGCTCAACGAGCAGGAGTGGGCTCGCTGCCGCGAGGCCTTACGAGGCAACCCCCTACCATTTGGATCTCTGCAAGAACTGCTAATGGGCTACCACTGGCTCCTAAAGGAAGAATTCAAGCGCCAAGTGTAAACAATCGCGCAACTCGAAGCGCGTAAAAAGGCGACAGACGAGTCGAGCCTTTGACGTGCCGGGCTCTCCTCCCACGGAGGATCCTCCTCAAAGGGCAACGAGTACCTCGCAAACAAGAGGCGATCTTGGATGGCTCATCTCACTGAGCAAGAACACATAGAAGCTGCAAAGGTCCTCGACTTCAGCTCTATGGCAGTCGACACACGGGGCAACATAGTCGCCAAGACGCCACAGGCCACAGTGACAGCAGCCACCATGTACCTCCTCAACAACCAGCCGCCAGCTGGAGATCCCCGAGCCGCCATGCACCGATCTACGATCGCGGGCTTGGGACTAGTCGAAGCTGCCCTCCACAAGGAACCAACACCAGAGCTGAAAAAGGCAAAGCGCTACTTCTCGCCCTCATCCAGTGACGACAGTCACGACACTTCTCGACGCCGCCGCCCACGGCGACACGACCACAACTATGATGCGCGTGATGACCTCACGCAGCGCAAGATCGACAAATCAAGGGCGCGACATGCTCGGTCGACTGACTCAGAAGAGGAAGATGTGGAGCTCTGTGGTGCCAGATGCTTCAGCAGGTCCATCAAGCAAAAGTGAATGCCCAAGGGGTTTAAACTCTCGTCGGAGAACCCGAAGTTTGACGGCCTACAGGAACCAAAGATTTGGCTGGAGGACCACATCTTCTCCGTCAGACTCCACGGCGGCAGTCAAAGCACGACCATGAAATGCTTACAGCTACAGCTGCAAGGCGCCGCCCGAGCATGGCTCAACAACCTCTCACGCGGATCCATTCGCAGTTGGGATGAGCTGGTTTACAGCTTCGTGTGCAACTTCAAGGGCACATACAAACGGCCCGCATCAATTGAAGAGCTGAGATGCTGCCAGCAAAGATCGGGCGAATCGCTACGCTCCTACATCCAAAGGTGGTCCATCATCAAGAACTCCGCAGAGAACATCTCGGTGGACCGCATGATTGACGCATTCAACGGCGGCATACGTCGCATAGAGCTCAGGGAGGAGCTAGGCCGCTCAAAGCCCAAAACCATCGATCACCTGATGGAAATCGTGAATCGCTGGGCGGATGGAGAAGATTCGGTGAAAAACCGCGTTCACTCCGATGACGAGGCAGAACTCGAGCGCAGAGGCGATCACTGAGGCAAACGCCGCATGCGCATCTACGATGACCGCGACGACGTCAACATGGTCACGGCCGGCTACGCCGACAGACGCGATGATAACTGCAACAGCGGCTACCGCAGCGGCGGATACCGCGAATCCAGAAAGACCACGCAAGTGTGGCAGCGCCGCAATCGCTATGAAGCACCCACAATATCCATTGAGGACAAACTGTCCGGGCCATGCACTATGCACTTCTACATCGACAAACATGATGGAAAGAAGAAGTCAAGCCACCTCCTCAAGGACTCCCACGAGTTCCTCAAATTACATGAGGGACTGGCTCGGATGAACCATAAAGTAGTCGAAAGGGGCTACGGAGCCGCCCTAGGCGCCGTGGCACATGGAGCTCCGCCACCACCACTCGGGCCACCCCTGAATGCAGCTGCACCGAACCAGCACCACGGAGGCGAACCATATCCACGGGCCATGGGTACCATGATGATCCAAAAATGGCACCCCTCTAATCGGGTGTAGAAGGCCATCAAGTCAACTTGGCCACAAACTTGCCACCATCTACCATAGAGTACCTCTGCTGAAGCGAGTCTTGCATCACCTTCGACAAACGCGATCATCCGCCTCAGGTACCTCGTCCAGGCAATTGTCCCCTCGTGCTCGAGGCCCAAATCGGAGGTTTCGACGTGATCTGCGTCTTCATGGACAGCAGAAGCAGCATCAACCTTATATTCGCAAGTTCCTTGCGAGCAATGAGGATCCCACTGCCTTGCTTAGAAGCCTCGGACACAACATTCCACGGCATCGTCCCAGGAAAAGGCGTATATCCCCTGGGCAAAATCAACCTCGACGTCATCTTCGGCATGCCGAAAAACTTTCGACGTGAGCACATCGACTGGCCCTCACGGTATCACTGCATCCTCGGGCGCGTTGCATTCGCTAGGTTCATGGCAGTGCCACATTACGCCTACCTGCAGTTGAAAATGCCAGGTCCCAATGGTGTCATCACAGTCTACGGGAGCTTCGAGAGATCTGACAGTTGCGACAGGGAATTCAACAGAATCTCCTAGTCCTTCGGCATGCAGGAAGAACTCGCGAGACTAAAGGAGTCGACAGACAATAGTCTACCTCCCATAAGCAGGCCAAGCTCACCTGACTTGTCCTTCAACTCATCGGTGCACACAAAGAAAGGCCAGGTCCACCCATCGGACCCCGCCAAGACGGCCCTCATCGCCAACAACTTGAGTCCGACATAGGAACTCGCGCTCGTCGAATTCCTCCGTGAGCACTAGGAAATATTCGCCTGGTGTCCAGTGGACATGCCAGGAGTTCCTAGGGAATTCGCCCAGCACGCACTCAACGTCAACCCAGACGCAAGGCCAGTCAAGCAAACAATCCGACAATTATCTGAGCCAAGAGCAAAGGCAGTCGGAATGGAGATCAACATACTCCTCGACGCCAAATTCATACGCGAGATCAAGGAAAGCACTTGGCTCGCCAACACGGTGCTAATACCAAAAAAGGACACGGATATCCTGCGGATGTGCGTGGACTTCACCTCTTTAAATAAGCACTGTCCAAAGGATCACTTCCCGCTACCGCGTCGACCAGATCATCGACTCCACCGCGGGATGCGAGCGCCTCTGCTTCCTCAACGCCTACTCAGGCTATAATCAGATTCGAATGAAGGAGGAAGATCAAGAAAAAACTGCGTTTACAACGCCCTTCGGTGTGTTCTGCTACAACACGATGCCCTTCGGGCTAAAACACGCAGGAGCCACCTACCAGCAGTGCATGCAGGCTTGCCTCAAGGATCAACTTGGTCGCAACATTCAAGTCTATGTCGACGACATAGTAATCAAGACCAAGGAGGAAACCTCCCTAATCGACGATTTACGCGAAACCTTCGGCAACCTCGACCGCTACCGGATCAAGCTCAATCCGGACAAATGCGCCTTTGGCGTACCATCTGGGCAACTACTCGGGTATCTCATCTCCGCAAGAGGAATCGAGGCAAACCCGAAGAAAATAAAAGCCATACTGGCCATGGAGAAGCCGAAAAACATAAGGGGCGTCCAGCAGCTGTCTGGGCGAATCGCGGCCCTTAGTCGATTCATCAGTCGGATGGGTGAAAAGGCACTGCCCTTCTACCAACTCCTCCACAAAGCTTAAAAGTTCGAGTGGACCAACAAAGCGCAGGAAGCATTCGAAGACCTCAAGCACCTGCTATCCACTTCGCCAGTATTGGTAACCCACGAGAAAGGGAACCACTGTTGCTATATATTTCTGCCACCAACCAAGTGGTTAGCACAATACTTGTGGTCGAACGATCCGAGGAAAACAAGGTCCACGGGGTACAGCGCCCAGTTTACTACCTCAGCGAGGTCCTCAGACCAACAAAACAGCGGTACCCGCACTACCAGAAGATGGCGTACGGCGTCTTCATGACCGCCCGGCGACTGCACCACTACTTCCAGGAACACCCAATCGTGGTGGTCAACGACGCCCCGCTGGGGCATATCCTCAATAACCCCGACGCAACGGGACGAGTCGCGCTTTGGGGAATCGAATTGTCTCCATGAGACATTACATACAAAAGCGCGACGCAATCAAGTCGCAAGTTCTTCCTGACTTCCTTGTGCATAGAATGGAAAACCAGCTCCCCGAAAAACCAGATATGTCCTACCTCTGGACAATGCACTTCGATGGATCCAAGCGGAATGACGGAGCAGGTGCAGGTGTCATAATGACATAGCCCCAAGGGGACAAGCTGAAGTACATCCTGCGAATGCAGTTCACTGCCTCCAACAACGAAGCTGAATACGAGGCCCTGCTACACGGAATGAGGATGGCAAAAGCCTGCGGCGCCAAGAGGCTCATTATATACGGCGACTCCAAGTTGGTTGTCAACCAAACAATGCATGAGTGCGATGCACTGAATGACAACATGATCGCCTACGGCGACCTCTACGATACACTCGAAGGGGACTTCGATGGCTGCGAGCTGCGCCACGTAGGTCGCGAAAGCAATGAAGAGGCAGACGCACTCACCAACATAGGCTCTACCTGTGCCCCCATACCACCTGGGGTATTTGTCGAGCGCATCTGCGAACGCTCCATCAAGCCAAAGGCAGCAGAGAAGAAAACAAGCGCAGCAACGGACTCAGGGGCTACGCCACCCAATGAGCCAATGGCACTCGACAACCCGGAGCTGGATACAGGACTCGAAGGACCAATGAGCGTCATGATGATCGAATCATCCTGGACTCAGCTGTACATCACATACCTCCTCAGCAAAAGGCTACCGGATGATCCGAATGATGCATGACACATCACGCGGCGATCCAAGGCATTCGCTATTATCAACGGCGAACTATACAAGCGCAGCATCACAGGAGTACTCCAGCGATGCGTCTCCACGGTCGATGGAAGAGCTGTTCTCCTTGACATCCATGAGGGAAACTACGGACACCACGTTGGCAGTCGTGCCCTCGTGGCCAAAGCTCTACGTGCTGGGTTCTACTGGCCTACGGCCATGCGCGGCGCCAAGGACATCGTCCAGAAATGCAACGCGTGCCAGCGATTTATGGACAAGCCGCACACACCTGGCGCAGAGCTCTGGACAATTCCATTGGCCTGGCCCTTCGTGCAATGGGGACTCGACATGGTTGGCAAACTCCCCAAGTCCTCGCGAGGAGGCTACATCTACCTCCTGGTCGCAGTCGACAAGTTCACCAAGTGGATAGAGGCCATGCCAGTGACCAATCAATCAGGGCACATCGCAGTCAAGTTCTTCGAGTCCATCGTCTTCCGCTTCGGAGTGCCACACAGCATCATCACAGACAATGGAACGAACTTCACATCCAAGGAGTTCCAAGAATTCTGCGAGAATCTGGGGATCAACATCAGCTATGCCTCGGTAGCGCATCCACAGACCAACGGTCAGGTCGAAAAGGCGAACGGGCTCGTCTGCGGCGGCATCAAGAAGCGACTCCTCCGGCCACTGGAACAAGCCGCGGGTTGCTGGCCAGACGAACTACAATCAGTACTCTAGAGCCTACGCACAACTCCAAACAGTGCTACAGGCTACACCCCGTTCTTTATGGTGCACGGGGCCGAAGCGGTGCTACCCGCTGAGGTACGGAACAAAGCACCGCACGTGGTCGCTTACAGCGGGCAGGAGTCAACCCTTGCAGTCGAAGACTCCATCGACCTCCTTGACGAGGCAAGGGAAATCGCCGCGGAAAGATCAACGATCTACCAGCAGAACCTTTGCAACTACCACAGTAGGAGGCTAGATCCCAGATCCTTCGTCGAAGGGGACCTGGTCCTGCGACTGAAGCAGCAAGGACATCTCAAGCTTGAGTCCCCCCGGGAGGGACCATACGTGATTACAAAGTAATCCCAGGTGGTGCCTATCGCCTTCAAGATTTAGAGACAGGAGTCGCATACTCCAACCCCTAGAATGTCATGCAGCTGCGACGCTTCTACCCTTAGTCGTTTTCACTTTTACATTGCAAAATAAGGCCACTCAGCCAAGGCTACTTAGCCACACATTGTACTTCGTACTGTCTCACAAATAAATAAAGCTAAGTGCGCCAAAACTCTGTGTTCTCCTTTATTTTTCCGCAACTTATCCACTCGGGGGCTGCGCCACCCTGTACACATCTATTCTACGAACTAAAACGCGATATCTCGAGTAGCTGGAACATCAATCGAAACCCTTGACACACATCAACCCAGTTGCAACGCACCTGACAGGTTGACAAGAGATTGAGATAAGCGCATGGCCAGGCTAACGAAAAGGAGTCGCATAGTGTAACGCACTCACAAAACATACACGCTAACAAGCTCTTTATATATCATCAACAATCAATTATGCACATCATTACATACGAACTTTACAACACTGGTACACTTATGTACAGGATACAAATTAAACTACTATTGCAACAAGAGAACGTTGGTTTGCTCCTCGAAGAAGTCAACGATCTCCTCCGCTGGGCGATCCACCGCCTGATAGTGAGGCACCATATTCCAAGCAGAACCCGCTGGTGGCGTAGGTGGACCAGCCGCAATTGCCGCAACATCTACATCAGGCCTATGCAGTCGCACCAGCGACAAAGCACCCTTGGCACCAGCGACCAACTGCTGCCTTACACACTCGCGAACCGCGGTTAGGAGGGCCAGCAGGCTCGATAGAGCAACATCCAGCGGAAACATCGTCCGATAAATGTTCTTCAAGCATGACTACGACTTCTTCAGAAAGTGCAGCACTCGCGATGCACGATCCTGCAGGGTCACCAGCGTGACTGCACGATCATTATCCACCCAGAAGTATCCACTCTCCTGAAGTTGCTCTTGGGTCAGATCATGCATGCGAATGGCAACCCTATCTTTCTCATCCTGTGGATGGCGAGCGCTGGCAACTATACAAAACAACAACGGAAGTGTGAGGATAGCACGCCATTGCGAGTGACTACAAGGAAAAGAAAGAGTAAGCAAACTAACACTTAAATTGGTCGCCCAACTGCGTCATCTCCCCCAACAGATACTGTTCTCGGGCGGTGGCCTTCTATGCCTTTGACTTCCATACATCCGCATTATCGCGGAGCACGGGAAATTCACGCTCCAACTGCTTCGCACGATCACACAGTCGTGAGAGAAGAGATAGCTCATCCACCCTCGAGCGCGGCGGTGCCAAAGTATCATCAAGGGGCGGCGAATCCTGAGGTTCCCTCAAAGGATCACTTGATGTGCCCTACCATAAACCAAGCAAGAAGCAATAAGAATACCAAATCGACACACGGACAAAAGATTCGGGTGCATTCAAGATTAGGAAAAGTATCAGCAGATACACTCGCCAAAAGGCATGTTCTTGACAAAAGACATAAACTAATCAACTATTACAAAGCTACTGAGGAGAAACTGGCTTCTTCGACTTAGACGGCTTCGGGGGCCTCATCGAGTCTGTGGCAGTATCAGATGCCACTGACTTTCCGCCGGCCCCTGATACCGCAGCCTTTGCCGTCTTCTTGGCTCGCTGCAGCTCCTCAGAGCACTTCGCAACTGTGCTAATCAGCTGCGGCCCATACTTGCCACAGGCAATCGCGAAGGGAGCAAAGAATACCTGCTGGCCGTCCGTGCTAACGGGCATCGCCCTCGAGACCGCTGTAGGATCAACTTCGACGCCGTGGGCTTGAACCATCGCGAGTGACATTGACGCACCAGCCGCACAGAGCGAATTCTTGAAATTTGCAGGGATGCCACCGGCAAAGGACTCCACCAGCTTGTCCATATTCTCGATATGTTCAGCCTTGGGCGCCAGCTCCTCCCGGAGGCGACTGAGCATGCCCTTGGCCTTGGAGAGTGTCTCTCGCACGGCAGCGCTGCGATCCTCGACTGCTGCAACAGCACCCGCCAAAGCATCGTCACGGCGGAGGGCCTGAGGGTCAAAGCTCAAATCGCTGGCATCTACAACCATGCAGAGGCGCAAGAGTCAGCACCAATAACAAATTCGAAAAGAAGAAAAAAGCACCACAAATTCACACAAGGGAATACCTGAGAGAGCCTTGGCGATTGAGAAAAGTTGTTCCTCGAACAACTTCTCCCTAGCTATGATGGAGGCACGCAGATCCTCTTCGCGCTTTTGCGCCTCGTCACACGCCGCGATTGCCTCATCGCGACTCTTCACAGCTGCGGCGAGGGTCTTTTCCATGGCGGCAGCGTCGCGAAGAAGGGCATTATGTTCAGCTGCAAAACAACACAAAAGGGATTGACTATCAGTCAACTACAGGAAAACGATGCAGAAGAATGAGAAGTAAAGGGCACTTACTTTCCACCACGTGATAGCGTGTATCCAGCATTGCATGCTAGAGACCCATCGCAAGCACCTGCTCCGGCAGGTGAGCGGCTTCCTTCACAAGGAGCTATCGCAAAAAAGAAAACAACAAAGTCAGCAGATACCATAGGCAAAATCGACTGCAGCACGAGAAGAACAGATACTACACTCACATGATCCTCCAGTGACTCCGAAGTCGACTGGTGTGCAGTCATCCGGGAAACCATCCGATGCTCCCCATCGTGTGGAGAGCTTGATGAATTGTGCCCGGAGTGGGTCGCCAATGGAGGAGAAGGAGCACGCTTAACCTCTTTCTTGGCTCTGGAGGTCGCGACTCCAGATTCTTTCAAAAATTGGACGTCGCCAGAAGATGACGACGCTAGCTGACTGCAAGATGAAATCAACATCAAGAAAAGGCAACTGCAAAGAAGAACCAAAAAAGGAGGATTCGAATACTTACCAATCAAACTTATCAAAGTCAAAGGTTGGCTCCCTCGACTCTGACGAGAACTCCTTTGGCAGTTGCATCTTCTTGCGAGAAGAGGGCGCTACGACACTCATAGGAATGGCAGGGATCGGCGACTCCGCACCAACGCCTGCACCTTCTGGAGTCGAAGGAGACGACACATCAGAATCCTCGCTGCGCGAGCGCTTGCGAGTATCCGGACTACCGGACTCGGGGGCTTCCTCCTCCACATCAGATGGGACGGTCGACTCCGACTCGTCCTCTTCCAAGGCTTCACGAGGGATAACTGATGCACTCGACGATCGATGTAGAGTTCGTTGGGAACCCCGAGAGGAAGGTATGATGAGCACATCAGAAAGTTTCCCTCAATTATGAAACCAAGGTTTAATCGAACCAGTAGGAGTAAGGAAACACCCCAAAGGTGTTACTAGCTGAGCTTTGGCAGGGCGCACTACCGGTGCTAGTAGCAACGTGGAGACCTGCACAACATAACCACAGAACTTTGTCCCCAACTTGCGATGAGGTTGTCAATCTCACCGTGTTTTGCGGAAGACAAAGGATTAAATGTATCAAATGGAAAGAAGTAAAAGTTTGCAGAAAGTAAACACAAAGTAGTAAAAGATTGTAGATTGTATATAAAAGACAAGGACCGAGATCCATAGTTCTCTAGAGGTGGCTCTCCTTAGATAAATAACATGCTGGGTGAACAAATTACAGCGGGGAATTGACAAACACCGAGAAAGCAATAAATGCATATACTAATCATCTTGACTCCTTTTAGAATTGATTGGGCATTACAACATAATACATAGACTGCCATCCAAATTCATCTGTGACTAATAATCCACCTTCAGGTTATCATCCGAACCCCCTCCAGTATTAAGTTGCAAGTAATAGATTATTGCTTTACGAACTGCGTGTAAAGTAAACAATACGATTGTTCCATGAACAAAGGATCGTTGTTTTCTCCCTAGTAGCAACATCACATCTAGTACCTTAGAGATTTCTGTCACTTCCCCAGATTACCAGAGGCATGAACCCACTATCGAGCATAAATACTAACTCTTGGAGTTGCTACCATCTACTTGGCCAAGATAGCTACTAACAACGGAAAGCATGCAAGATCTCAGATAACAATATGAAATAGCATCTCAATATCCATCGGATCCCCGCAAACACAACATGTATGAATTACAAATAGATGATCTTGATCATGAACGGAGCTCACAAGATCTAAACATGAATGCACAAAGGAGGAGAAACCAGCCATCTAGCCACTACATGGATCCGTAGTCCAAGGATGAACTACTCACGCATCACACCGGAGGCTTGCATGGTGATGAAGAAGGCCTCCAGGGTGAATTCCCCTCTCCGGCAGGGTGCCGGGAAGAGCTTTAGATCCCCCTGATCTAGGGACAGAGATGACGGCGGCTACAGACTCTTTCGTGGATTTTTGATCGGGTCCTTAGGGTTTTCGTCCCGAGGGCAACTTATAGGTGGAAGGAGAGGCCGAGGGGGTGCTGGGGTCGGCCAGACCACCCCCTGGCGCGGGCCAGGCCTGGCCGCACGACCAGGTGCTGTGGCCGCCCCCAGCCCTTCTTCGTCTCGTATTCTGGAACTTGATCCCTTTCGAAAAATAGGCACTTTGGCTTTTGTCCCATCCAATTCCGAGAATATTCATTTTCTAACTTTCCTAGAACCAAAAACAGCAGAAAACAGGCAGCTGGCACTGTGGCTCTTGTTAATAGGTTAGTCCAAGAAATCATAATAAAAGTACTCCAAAGTTGGAACAAAACACAAGAAAGTGGATAAAACCAAGCATGGAACATCAAAAATTATAGATACATTTGCAATGTATCAATTACCCCCTCAGGAAGAGGGGGCATACAGGGTGACACCGCCCAATCCTGCATACAGATCACAATTTAGCACAAAGTTAAGAAACAGCAAAGAAGCAATCAACAAACTAAGCTACTACGCAGCACAACTATACCTCAGGGGGAGGATTAGCAGCATCGAACGGAGGAATGACTGGTTCACTGGGGAGCACATCCTTGGCGGTGTACTTGGTGACCAGTCGAACCCTTTTATCTACCTCACTCGCGGACACGCCATTGGCAGACACGCGAGTGATATCGTTAGCGCCAGCCCACTGAAACATGGGATGGACTCTAGCCTGCAGAGGCTGGACGCGACGGTGCAACCACGTGCGAATGAGGGCGCAGCCTCCCTCCTCTTTGCCTATGCGATTCTTGAGGTCGCACTCGTATAACACATCTGTCTCCGCAGACTCGCCAGGCATGAGCACATTCTTCTAGGAACGCCTCCTCTGGCACGACGTCGCGGGGTCGAAGGGTGCGAGTCCGAAGTGTTCTCCGTTAGCTTTCTCGTGGCGGACATAGAACCACTTGTCCCTCCACCCTTGGACGGACATCGCCAGCTTGATGTCGAAGTATGTGGCGGATGGATCGACGTGGATTCCGCAGCCACCTACATCATAGACTATGGAGCTAGACGCCGATTGATGCTTCAACTTAAAGAGGCACTTGAAGAGGCCGAAATGTGGCTCAATTCCGAGCCAGCACTCGCAAAGGGTGATGTAGCATGCTACGTGGAGGATGGAATTGGGGGACAGCTGATGGAGCTGGAGCCCGTAAAAACAAAGAAGGCCCCTGAAGAAAGGATGCAGGGGCAACGAGAGGCCGCGAATGATGAACACTAGGAACATCACTCAAAAACCGGCAGGAGGAGAGGGGATTACCTCGCCGTCGGGGACGCGCGCGTCGGCGACTGCGGCGGACAACACTCCGTCTTGGCGAAGAAGACGAAGATCCAAGGACTTGATCACAGATGGACGCCATGCGCCATTCCTGACGTGGGTGCCCGTGCCCTTCTTCTTCCTGCCGACGGCGGTGCTGGTGCCCGCAGCGGCGGAGCCGCCCTTCTTCTTCATCGCAGCAGCGGCAGCAGCGCAATCGATGACATCATCTCCTTTCTTCTTCCCTATTACGCGGCGGCGATGCAACCGGAGGAAGTAGCTGGGAAATGTGCGGAGCTGGTCCAGTGCCATGGAGGGAAAAGAGCGCAGAGAAAGCAGAGGAGCAGCGACAATGGCAATGAAGGCAAATGATGAATGGAAGTAGATGTGAATTTTACCGTCACATCGTCACTACTTAACCCCTAGAAGATGCAATCCAACGGCTCAGAAAAACCCTACCAGACGCGTGGCGTTCATCGTGCTTGACACGTGGAGGAGCTGAAACACGAACCGTCCCTCCACTACTCCCATTACGCGCAGAAATCGAGGAGGCGCAGTTAAAATAAATATTACGCACACCCGGTCAAATCAAAGTCAGGGAGTGGGACCCACCGCTTGTCACGTCCCGTCAAACTCGCTCACGCGGGCAACTGAGGTCATGAAATTGTTAGCACTAACGTTATCAAAAATTACGCAGCAGAATACTTCGACTACTTTAGTCCTCACTCGAGTCTTCGACTCCACCAAGCACTCGGGGGCTACTCCCATAGGGAGCGCTGGTCGCGCACCCTACGATTTTTTCTTCTTCTTCTTCTTCTTCTTCTTCTTCTTCTTTTACAGGAACATGAATAATCAAAGGAAAACCCAATCACTCGAAACACGGTTCGACTATGGACATGGGTTACTCAAAGCGCCAGAAGCAAATTCGACTAAAACAAGCAAACAAAAGATGATAGCAGTCGCAAAAGTTCTTTAGTCCCTGCCTAAGTCTTCGACTCAACCAGACACCCGAGGGCTACTTCCATAGGGAGCGCTGGTCGCGCACCCTATTATTATTTGTACAAAGTACTGTGTTGATAACATCCACACTCGAAGTTTATGGCAACACCGCCTCATATTTTTTCCCTACAAAGAGACTGTGTCTCCTGGGTCACCCGAATCGTCTCCGCGATGATAAAATTCGGATGTCACGCTTACAGCGTGAAGATAAGACCTGAATAAGGCCTGCCAACGCATTAACTGCGCACTACCAGAAATATATCCGTGCCTACAGGTACGATGAACATGCCTTGACGGACGCGTCGAGTGCTCACACCCATACACTGGAATTCAAATCCTGTAAGACCTCTGTGGCTTGAGTCAAATTACACCAGCACTTTTCCGGATTCAAGTCCGGGGACTCGAGTTTGAGTAGATGGCGTTGTTTTACCCTAAGGTAGTTAACTGATACCGGTACATCAGTTAAATCAGGCATGCACATCAACAATCCCTATGACGTAAACAAAGTAGTCGAAAAACATACTTAGTCATGCACTCGAAAGGCTTCATAAAGTCTCCAGTCGAATCTGTGATTGCACTGGACACTCAGGGGCTACTGACATGGGTATACCCTACAGGTACTCGAGCTTGGTATATACGGCCTAAATACGTAGAGGCCCACGGTGTCTCCAAGGCCCAAATGAAGAACTCGAGTAACCTACAGACTCTCGATTGCTTGAAGAACAAGAAGAAGCTAAAGATAGAAAGTTAAAAGGGGAAAACCCTAACATGTAACCGACTCGACCTGCTACCCGAGACCTAGCCCTCGATTCCTTTGATAATTCCATGAGCAGACAAGCAGAAGTAGGGACCTTTACGAGGCCTGAACCTGGGTAAATCTTCGAGTCCCCTATGTGCTTGTTTGCTAGCCGATAGATGTCTCCAGCGCTCCCTCCTTCTCCAAAACCCAAGTCCATAACAATGGGCATTGATGAGTTAAACCCTCGTCAGTCAGGAACAAGGCTAGAGCAGAGCCTTGCAATGCAGAGGCATACATTGTTGCTGAAGCATTTGCATTTTTCTCAAGATACATTCCTGATCGTAAAAAGAGATCCAGTATGGGTGGCAGAATTGAAGAAGTTGAAAATTTTGTTTTTAACCATAGTGTTCGCCTAGTAGGAAAGAAGGAACATAGAACATTAATGCAGCAAGAATATGGCCAAATTACTTGGTATGTGCTGAATAACGCTGATGAGGCTAAAAAATTTGTTGCGTGTTGGGGGAATACCCCTGGGTAGGGTCACGCCGGGGTATAAAGGCCTAGTTAGCCGAGGTACGGCAAGGTCAAAGCAAGTGCTGGCCGAGTCACCTCAAGGTAGGCCGGATCACGGAGTAACCCAGACCAGGGGACGTTCACCTAACTTGGTCTCAACCGACTTATGCCGTATGTCGGTAGGATGTATCTAACTTGTATGCAGGAACAGGTGTGGTCGGATCAACTATGTAGGATCCGGGTCATATCAAGCTTGTAAGAGAAGGAAGGTATCTCGCTGGTCAAAGATGACCACTGTACGCAGAGCGTGAGCGAAGTGGACAGAGGCAGGACCACCGAGGCGTGGCCGACAAAGGTGACGATGCCTATGTCGGATGACGCAGGCGCCACAGAGGCTCACGTAGCCTCTGCATGGATGACGCGGGGCAAAAGTGACCCGGTCGGCTTACTATTTTGGGAAGAGGCATATTCCCTGGAATATGCCTCCAGGTATTCCCTAAGTGGAGACCTAGCCACCCCTATATAAGGAGGGCTAGGGCCTCTGTAGAAGGGGTTGATCTCTGGTTGAATGGTCCGGGCTTGGTAGTCTCCTAGAGAGTTGTGTTTTGCTAGTGGTGAGAGTAAGAGAGTTCTTCTTCCTCCTCTCCCCAATACATCTCAAGGAGCACTTGTAAACCTTGGAAGTGAATCGAATACAAAGCTACCATGTGTGGAATCACCACAATATCCCGCCCTAGATTCCCCTAGTGCATTTAGTCCCCACCTTTAGCCTATCCATGGCATCTGCCGTGACACCACCACGACAGTTGGCGCCCACCGTGGGGCTAGCAGCGCTAGCAGGGGTGAAGATCCGGACAGGAAACTTCATCGGCACCGGCGAACGCATCGTCTCCGGGCTCGTTCAGTGCTTTGGAGCGCTGGATTTCGTCAGCGACAATGCTGGCTGCTTCGGCAAGCGTCCTCTCTCGTGAAACAGCCTCTTCGTCAAGCTCGGCGCGCACAACATCTACGTTGCTGTCGATGTGTCGTGCGTTCATCCGCAGCACGTCGTCGAAGGAGGCGAGCCACCCCTTAGTGCGGTTCGCGGGGCGCGTACCACTCGCTCCCCGGACCACGCTGAGGTAATGATGACCGCGCCTGGCGCTGGCGCAAGCAAGGATCTGGCACCAGATCCGGAGGTAACACCTAAGGCACCGAGGAAAAGTAGAGGTCCTCCGCTAGAGAGGCCTGAGAATGTGCTGCAGGAGGCGATGGATAGCTTGGCAAACCCAGTAGCAACAGCAGTAGATCCGGCTCAGGCACAGGCCGAGCTAGAGGATACTAGGCAAAAAATACTAGAGGGTGCGAAAAAGATATCCGCGGCTCAACAGTCGTTGAACATGACACTGCATGAGTACGCAAAGGCAAATAAGGTTGATGTTGTAAAAGTGAAGGGGAGAAACCACATGAGTGAAATGAACAGAGAGGGTGATACTAGGATTGAGGAATCAGAAAACTGTTTGTCCGTGGGGCTGCCAAAGTATAGTACCCTGGCAAAGAACCTTAGAGCAGCGGATGCAGCAGCCTCCGAGTTAGAAGGTTTGACGGGTGAAGCCCGTCAAAGAAAGTAGGATAGAGTCAATGAGTTGGTTCGGATCGCGAACAGGAAAAACGAGGAGCTGCTCAGGGCAAACCCGGAGAGAGCTGGGGCCTCCAAGATCGTTCATTCATCGGTGGGTAACAATGAGAAATCCGCTGGAGCCGCATCGTCTCCTCATGGTGGTCCAAGGAGAGAAGAGGTAGTAACTTCGGCCAGGAGGAATAAGTAGATAGTCCCATATGACCCGGCAAGGGCAGGGAAAGGGAAAGAAGTGCAAAGAAATGAGGATCGAAGGAGTGTGAGCCGAGGTGAAGCTGGCCGAGGTAACCGCGACCAAGGCAATGCCGGTCAAGGGAATGCTGTAAACGGCAATGCTAGACAGCGTAATTCTGTAGTTGCAGGTCAACCGCAGCAGCGGAATATACCACGGCAAGAGCGCAGCACCAGCCAAGGTATGCAACAGAGAGCAGCTCCACAGGATCAAGATAGATACAATGACGGTGATTCGGAGATGGTGAACGCTGGCTATCCTAGACCAGACTATCACGTGATAGGGTCAAGATTGGGAAGCATGAACCTGATGCCTGATGATGCCAGGTTAAAACTAGATCAGCTGTGTAGGTCGGAGCAAATTGAGTGTCAAGGTCCTCCAGGTCTAGCTTGTTTTGGGGCCCGGATCATGAAGGAACCTCCGGTACCTAACTTCCAGTTACCTAGAGGCACAAAGACATATGACGGCAGCACTAAGCCGCAGGATTGGTTGATTAACTATGCAACTGTAGTGAAAATTGCCACAGGCAACTTGAGATGGGCTGTGAGATATGTGCCCCAGATGCTGGAGGGGCCAGCGAGGGTATGGCTAAACAATTTGCCACCCGGAAATATTAACTGTTGGATCGATTTTGAGAAGATGTTTGTTAGCAATTTCTCAAGTACGTATTAGAGGCCCAACAGGCCACAGACCCTAGCGATGTGCATGCAGAGACCGAATGAGACTAACCGGGAGTTTTTAACCCGTTGGTGCACTGTGCGAAACTCGTGTGAGGGCGTGATTGAGTCACATGCCATAGCTTGGTTTGCGCAAGGATGCAGATATGCAAGCATGCTATGGCAAAGTTTGCAAAGGGATATGCCAACCACCTTGGCAGAAACAATCTGAATTGCTGATTCATATGCCTTGGGTGATCCGACACAACCTAGGCTCACGTCAAACGAGTCAAGCGAGGAGTATTGTCAGCGAGATGGGGTCGGGTCATCCCGGAGAAATGATTACCGAGGTAAAGAAGGGATGACAGACCGGATTATCAGTACAGTTCGCCACAAGTTGCAGCTGTAAATCAGGATCAACCCGGAGCAAGAAGCAGTCAACGTCAAAAAACTAGAGGACAACAATGGACACCAAGGAGTGATGGAAAGAAAACTTGGACGCCAGAGCAGAAAAAGCAGTGGCAAGAAAAAAAGGACCGTCTAAGGTACACCTATGAGGCAATGCTAGATCAGCCATGTAAGTTTCACGCGCCAAATCCGAGTAACCCAGCGGGTCACACAACCAGGCAGTGTGAATGGATGCGAAAGATAGAACAAAGTGGTTTGGGGAATGCTCAGGCACCTCGGAATGATCAACCTCGGCAGGAGTTACCCCGGCAGAATTGCTCTCCGGAGCAAACACGCAACAACTAATGTTGCCTCCCCCTCCGCTGAGGTATGACAACCATGAGAGAAGGGATGCAGTGCATCAGGTGGAGAACCAAAACCAACAGGATCAGAGGTACCCCAGAAAGAAGGGGAGGAATGAGTACCGAGAGCATCATCAGAGTTATTGTGTGTTCACTACGGAAGAGACAGACAGAAAGAGCTTGTAGCGCCGACATATGGAGGTCAATGCAGTAATGCCGGCTGTGACGAGGTATATGCCTTGGTCAGATCAGGAGATTACCTGGAGCATCAAAGATCATCTAAAGCTCATGCCAAGTCCTGGTTCGTATGCACTGGTGTTGGATCCAACATTTATTGGGCCTAACATCAATGTGAGGTTCTCAAAGGTGCTGATTGATAATGGCAGTATCATCGACATCATGTATGTGGACACGATGCGCAAGTTGGGTATCTCGGAGAATATGCTCCAAGCTACAAGGAAAACTTTCCATGGCATTGTGCCAGGCATTTCTTGTGAGCCCATAGGCAAGGTCCGGGTTGACATATTGTTCGGCACAAGAGATAACTGCCGGACTGAGAATTTGGAGTTCGAAGTTGTAAATTTGGAGAGCGCATATCACGTGTTGCTCGGCAGGCCAGCTCTGAACAAATTCATGGCAAGTTGTCACATTAGTTACTTGAAGATGAAGTTGCCCGGGCTAAATGGTGTAATTACCATAGCTGGGGATTTCCGACGTTCCATAGAGTGTGCGTCCGCTGGATCTAACCTGGCCGAGTCACTCGTGATTGCGCAAGAAAAGAGAAAGATCCAAGAAGTGGTGGCATTGGCTCAGTCCGCGCAGCAGTATATGCCGGCGCTGAGTAACCTGCATGGCAGTGTCTCATTCCAAGCGACAAAAGATACCAAGAAGGTGCATGTTGATGATATGTTCCCTGAGCGTACCATAACAATTGGTGCTGGGTTAAATGACAAATAGGAAAGCGAGCTCGTCAACTTCCTCCGTGAGAATTGGGATATTTTTGCTTGGTCCACACAGGACTTGCAAGGTGTTCCAAGGGAGTTGGCCGAGCACTGTTTGAATGTCAGACCCGGAGCAAAGCCGGTGAAGCAACCTCTCCGCCGCTTCGCCGAAGACAGGAGAAAGGTCATAGGAGATGAGATAGGTCGTTTGTTGGCTATAGGATTTATCATGGAAGTGCTTTACCCGGATTGGCTATCTAATCCGGTACTGGTGGAGAAGAAGAAGGATGATCCGAACGTGGCAGTGGTTTGGCGTATGTGTATTGATTACACGAACCTGAATAAGGCGTGTCCAAAAGATCCATTCCCACTGCCAAGGATAGACCAAGTCATAGATTCCACTGCTGGGTGTGAGTTGTTGTCTTTCATTGATGCTTATTCTGGTTTCCACCAGATACCTCTGAACCCAAGTGATCAAATAAAGACTGGGTTTATCACCCCGTATGGGGCTTATTGCAATCGCACCAGGCCTTTTGGCTTACGTAATGCAGGGGCAACGTACCAAAGATGTATGCAAAAATGTTTTCATGACCAAATTGGTCAAAATGTGCAGGTGTATGTGGATGTTGTTGTGATAAAGACCAAGGAAAGCAAAACGCTCCTTGACGATAACAGGCAGACATTTGCGAACCTAAGGAGGTTCCGAATGAAGCTTAATCCGGAAAAATGCACCTTCAGTGTCCCAGCTGGAAAGTTACTTGGATTTCTTGTCTCCAGCCGAGGTATCGAGGTCAATCCAACTAAAATCCAGGCCATAGAGCGAATGGAACTGACGAAGTGTCTTAATGATGTCCATAAGTTCACTGGTTGCCTGGCATCCTTATGTCGGTTTGTATGTCGGTTGGGAGAAAAGGCACTGCCTCTCTATCAACTCATGTAAAAGTCGGACAAGTTCATTTGGACGCCACAGGCCAATGAAGCCTTTATCCAACTAAAGAAGATGTTAGCCACTGCACCAGTGTTAGCCTCTCCACTATCAAAGGAGCCAATGTTGTTCTATATAGCCGCAACCAACCGAGTTGTAAGTGCAGTAATTGTGGTAGAGCGCGACGAAGAGGGTAAGTCAGTGCAAAGGCCAGTATATTATCTGAGCGAGGTATTATCAGCCTCAAAGCAGAACTATCCTCACTATCAGAAGGTGGCATATGGTGTGTATATGGAAGCTAAGAAGCTGAAGCACTATTTCGAGGAACACCCAATCAAGGTAATATGTGAAGCCCCCATATCCGAGATAATGAGCAACAAGGATGCAAGTGGCAGGATTGCAAAATGGGCAATTGAGCTAGCACCTTATGTGCCACAATATGACAGAAGAGAAGCAATCAAATCTTAGGCCGTGGCGGACTTTTTTGTGGATTGGGCCGAGGTGCAATATGAGCCACCATTGCCAGATCTGAACTAGCGGAAAATGCACTTTGACGGGTCAAAAACAAAAACCGGGTTAGGTGCCGGAGTTGTGCTTACCTCGCCAAAGAAGGACCAGCTGAAGTATGTGGTACAAATCCACTTCACTGCATCAAACAATGTTGCAGAATATGAGGCACTTGTACATGGGCTCAAAGTGGCGAAGGAGATTGGAATACGTCGGATCCAATACTTCGGTGACTCGGATCTCGTAGTCCAGCAAGTCTCCGGACAATGGGATGCTCTGGATGCAAACATGGCATTGTACAGATTTCATGTGCAGAAGATATCTGGTTACTTTGAGGGATGCGAATTTCACCATATACCTCAGGTGGAAAATGAGGCTGCCGACGTATTATCGAAGCTTGGATCAACTCGACAAGCAATTCCACCGGGCGTAGCATTAGAGCACCTCAGAAAACCATCTATCAGGCCATCCCCGGAGTCTGACTCAATTTTTATCCCGGCAAATCCGGAATCAGAGGCTGTGCCCATGGACATTGATGTGGGGAGTGGTTCGCGAAACCCGGGGATTGTCTTGGCAAACCCGAGGACTGCCTCGACAAACCCGGGGACTGCACAGTGTGATCCGGTAGAAGTTATGCCGGTGGATCAGATGGAAATTGATGAGGATGTGTTCCTAGTGAGAGCTGTACCAGCTTGTGCACAACCCATATTCCAATTCCTAAAAGATGGAACCTTACCCGCTGAGGAGGTACTTTCCAGGCAAACTCAGAGGAGAGCAAAAGGATACACGATCATCAATGACGAGCTATACAAAAGGAGTGTGACTAATGTCCTCCAGCGATGTGTTGACCCGGAGGAAGGACTTGACATCCTCCGAGATATACATCAAGGGGAATGTGGGCATCATGCCTCGTCCAGAGCCTTGGTAGCAAAAGCTTTCCGCCATGGGTTTTACTGGCCAAGTGCCTTGGAACAAGCAGAAGATCTGGTGAGAAAATGCAATGGCTGTCAGAGATATGCGAAAAGACACATATGCCAATGTCGGAGCTCAAGACCATACCAATTACATGGTCATTTGCCGTATGGTGCTTGGACATGGTTGGCCCGTTTAAACCAGCAAGAGGGAACATGACCCATATCCTGGTCATGGTTGACAAATTTACAAAATGGATTGAAGTGAAGCCAATAAGAAAATGTGATGGAGCTACTGCCGTAACTTTCCTCAAAGACATCACCTTGAGATACGGTTATCCTCACAGTATCATAACAGACAATGGCACAATTTTTTTTGAAGGAGCATTTGCGCGTTTTGCCGGGAAAATAAGATCCGGTTGGACGTTGCCTCGGTAGCCCACCCCGCATCAAACGGACAAGTGGAAAGATCCAACGGATTGGTGCTATCCGGGATAAAACCCCGGCTCATTGAGACCCTACAAAGATCAGCGGGGTGCTGGATAGAAGAACTACCGGCAGTACTGTGGAGTTTAAGAAAAACTCTGAATCGATCAACGGGCTATACGCCATTCTTTCTGGTATACGGGGCAGATGCTGTATTACTAGCCGACATAGAGCATGACTCGCCTAGGGTCACCCAATACACAGAAGCCGAAGTGTAAGAAGCCCGGCAAAATGATGTTGATCTGCTGGAAGAAGCGAGAGAATTGGCATTGTCCAGATCCGCCATATATCAGCAAAATCTCCGACGCTATCATAGCCGGAAAGTAAGTCCCCGAGTTTTCCGGGAAGGTGATCAGGTACTCCGGTTGGTACAACATACTACTGGCATGCATAAATTATTCCCCCCATGGGAAGGGCCATTCATTGTGAGCAAAGCATTGCACAATGATTCTTATTATCTTATCGATGCAAAACCACAGTAGAAGAACAAGGCGGACAGGTCCGGCGAGGAATCCAAACGTCCATGGAATGTAGCTCTACTTCGTCCTTTCTACACTTAGCAGAGAAGTGTATGTATCCGAGTCTCTCATATGTCGGTATGTATGCCGGCAATGAGCTTATCAATGGAATCTTGGCACCTCGAGCAGTAACTCGGGGACTGCCTTAATAATATTGGTTGTTTTCTATATCTTCTATTTATATGTCGGCTGGTGTAAGTTGCTTCTACTTAAGGCGGATTAGTAGTGTGTGAGCACCAAAAACCTAACTCTTCGACTTGCTGCAGTCCAACAAGATTTGGCTTCATGGCAAGAAAGAGAACAAGTTTGGAATTGCGTAGCACATGAAAAACGACTAACGAAAGAAACTTAATCGAGCCGACGTTTGTTTTTCGGACTAACCTTGTGCTTACTTTAAATTTATTACACTGAATTATTTTGAGATAATCCTAAAGTTTCCAAGTATTGTTAAGTCAATTTTTGAAACTCAGACTCGTAAGTCATAAAACCGAATCAAGGTAGACACGAGCCGAGCCAAGAAATTGGAGGAACAAGAAAATGAAACTCGGGAACTACGCCCAAGTTAATCCAGCACATAATCTTAGTAGCAAAATATAACTGATGTGCTTAGATACAATTGCACCCGGCATACCGGGGATCTGATAAATTTCAAAGTTTTTTCGCTCAAGGAGCAGCAGGAGGAGGTAATTCGGTGCCAGCAGCTGAAACTCGAGCCTCGGCTTCAGCTTCATCTTCATCCTCTTCGACGTCTGAGGCTTCGCTCTCATCATCTTCACCTGAACCATTTTCGACGGAAAAAAAATGAAGAAAGATGGAAAATTGACAAGGAGAAAACTTACCCCTTTTATCGTGTTCAGCGAGCAGCGCACTATGCTTTGCGCGCAGCATCTTGTGAGTATCAAGGAGACGCTGAAATTCAGCGCTCCGACGATTGGTGGTCACCTGAAAGAGCAAAAATGGACAGCTTAGTCTTGTGCATATTCGAAGTGTACAAAATCCGGACCAAGTGGAACTTAACCCGGCTCTAGGTGTGTGCATATTCGAAGTGTACAAAATCTGGGCCAAGTGGAACTTAACCCGGCTCTAGGTGTGTGCATATTCGAAGTGTACAAAATCCGGGCCAAGTGGAACTTAACCCGGCTCTAGGTGTGTGCATATTCGAAGTGTACAAAATCCGGGCCAAGTGGAACTTAACCCGACTCTAGGTGTGTGCATATTCGAAGTGTACAAAATCCGGGCCAAGTGGAACTTAACCCGGCTCTAGGTGTGTGCATATTCGAAATTATGAAGGAGCTACGTTAATTCTCTAAGGAGCATCCGGCCGAGTAACAAGTTACTCCCCCGGAGGCTCGGGGACTAATGGTTATATCACTAATATCTTCTGCATGCTAAGGAAAAGGTGAAGTAACGCACCTCCATCATCCGACCTGCAAGGTTGATTGCCCTGGCAACGGTATTCATCTGGGCAGCAAATTCGGCGAGACCGAACCTCTCCGGGAGATCGTCATTATGGACGAACTCCGCCTTGTTCCAGTTGTTCACAAACTCGATCAAGGTCGGAGGATATCGTTCGCCGCTGAGCATGTAGGGTGCAACTAGACCCTTAGCATGAGCTTCCCTCCTCTCAACCTGGGCAAGGGCTGGACTGGTGTGCAAAGCAAGTTGCGTATCAGCTGGCTCGGCAGGGGCGTCCTTCGGTGGGGGAGTCTTTTTTGGGAGCATGGACGCAAGTGTGTGCTGTCCAGTCTCAAGGGACATTGCCCTGGCGGCGTTAGGAGCCTTCTTGCCCTTAGGTTGCTACTGTGAGGCGGAAGTTGCTGCAGTGGGTTTGCCCTTGGGAGCTGCCTTGGTGCTTCCCTTGGTGCTGCTGGTGTCTTCTCGCCGAGCCTTGGAAGACTCGGACGAGGCGGAGGGGCTTCGTGCCTTGGTTGTAGCTGCTGGTGCTGGAGCTGAAGATGGTGCTGGTGCTGATTTTCGTTTTGGTGGGGGTACTGTGGGTATCTCGGACAAAGCTGTTTGCGGCGGAGCCGAAGTGGTGGTAGCTACTGCCTCGGCGGAGCTAGTCTCCACCGCTCCGAGGTTGCCCTCGTCTTGACGAGGTGTTCTGGAACCCAGAGCAGCTGTTGAACCCTCCTGTGTGGGGCTCAACGGGCGTGAATCGTCGCCACGAGGGGGAGAAGGGCTATGCCAGAGCGGTGAAGCAATACCCGATCCGCTCTAGGGAACCTCTACCGCAGCCCTGCCGAATCAAATCATAAATGATGAGAAACTACAACAAAGGAAGAACAAATATATAGTGAAGGGTGAAGTGGCTTACTCATCCGAGGTCAGAGGCTCTTTGGGCTTCCGAGCCCTCCGGGCTGTGGCCTTGGTTGGAGGCTTGGTGGCAGTCTTGTCCCCGGACTTCTTTCGCCCTTTAGCTGGCTGAGAGTGTCCGGAGGAAGATGTAGATGCAGCTCCCCTCTTCTTCTTCGGTGCGACCGGAACATGATCACCCATGGCAAGGGGAGGATCTTCATGGATCTGCCCACCAGGGTTAGCTGATGCCGGAAAAGCATAAGAAAGGGGGACAGCGTCAAATGCCTCCATCACCTCAACGTCTGAATCATCTTCATCGTCGGGCCAATCTCTAATGGAGGAGAGTTTACCGGTGGGTCGCTTGGTCGCATCTGCCATAGGCAGGAACATCTCCTGATCTGGTTCCTCCTCGTCCGAGGTATCGCGATCGGGCGCCCATTTGAGAGAAGGCTCGGTGCCATCCTCGATGGTTTGCTGAAGAAACATCTAAGGGAAAGAAAAGACAACAAGATTAAACCTACAATAAGGACCGACATGCAATTTAATTTGGAAAGAGTTTGGGGCACGAGACATACCGCAGGAGGAAGCCTATCTCGGTAGAAGTGTTCAAGCCCCCACGTCCACTCAGAGGAAAAGTCCTTGTGGGTGGTGAAGTGGGCCTTGACCTAGCGGTAGATCTCGGTGTTGCTTAATTTGAACGAGGAGGTCCGGTTGGGGTCGCGGCCCCAGCTCATGTGACAGAGCTTATGTGTGCGTTTCTGGAGGGGGGGGGGGGGGGAGATCCGGTTGCAGACAAACATCTGGGGTACATATCGTACGGCCCATCTCAGGTTTCCTGTGGCAATTTTTACAGCGGTAGCATAGTTTATCAGCCAATCCTCTGGCTTGGTACTACCATCATAGGTCTTGGTCCCCTTGGGCAATTGAAAGTTTGGGACTGGTGGCTCTTTCATGATCCGGGGTCCAAAACATGCTGGACCTGGTGGACCCTGACATTCTATCTGTTCCGACCTATATAGTTGATCCAGTTTCAACCTCGCGTCGTCCGGCATCAAATCCCTGCTTCCGAGTCTCGAACCTATCACATGATAGTCCGGTCTCGGATATCCCGCATTCGCCATCTCCGAATCACCGTCATTATACCGGTTTTGCTCGTGCGGCGCGCCTTTCTGTTGGATACCTCGGCCGGCACTATGCTCTTGCCTCGGCATGTTCCGCTGCTGCGGTTGTCTTGCCCTTGCTGAGTTTTGCTGCCCGGCATTGCCATTGACAACGTTACTCCGACCGGCATTGCCTTGGTCACGGTTACCTCGGCCAGCTTCGCCTCGGCTCACACTCCGTCGATCATCATTTTTCTGCGCTTCTTTTTCTTTCCCCGCCTGTGTCGAGTCATACGGGACAATCTGTTTGTTCCGTCTGGCCGAGGTTACCACCTCCTCTGTCCTTGGATCGCCATGAGGGGATGACGCAGCTCCAGTGGATTTCTCCGGGTTACCCATCGCCGAATGGATGATCTTGGAGGCTCCAGCTCTCTCCGGGTTCGCCCTGAGCAGTTCCTCGTTTTGCCTGTTTGCAATCCGAACCAGCTCATTAACTCGGTTTTGCTGCCTTTGTCGGGCTTCACCCGTCAGTCCTTCTAACTCGGATGCAGCTGCATCCGCCGCTCTGAGGTTCTTAGCTGGGGTACTATACCTCGGCAGCCCCACAGAAAGACAGTTCTCTGATTCCTCGATTTCGACATCACCTTCTCTGTTCATCTCGCTCATGAGATTCCTCCCTTTAACTTTTACAGCATCAACTTTGTTTGCCTTTGCGTACTCACGCAGCGTCATGTTCAACGACCGCTGGGCCGTGGCTATTTTCTTTGCGCCCTCAAGTATTTTCCGCCGAGTTTCTTCCAGCTCGGCCTGTGCGCGAGCCGGATCTAGCGCTGCTACTACAGGGTTTGCCAAGCTATCTATTGCCTCTCTCAGCACGTTTTCCGGCCTCTCTAGCGGAGGACCCCTACCTTTCCTTGGTGCCTTGGGTGTCACCTCCGGATCTGGCGCCGGATCCTTGCTCGTAACCGCTCCCGGCGCTGTCATCATTACCTCTGCATGATCCGGGGAACGAGCGATACGTCCCCCGCGAGCCACAGTGAGGGGCGGTTCGCCTGCTTCGACAACGTGGCGCGGATGAACGCCTGACACGTCCACCGGTGACGTAGACCTTGTGTGCGCCGAGCTTGAGGAAGACGCCGTTGTGCGAGAGAGGGCGCGTGCCGAAGCAGCCTGCGTTGTCGCTGACGAAGTCCCGCGCTTCAAAGCGCTGGACGAGCCCGGAGACGATGCATTCGCTAGTGGCGACGAAGTTTCCCGTCCGGATCTTGACCCCTGCTAGCGCCGCTAGCCCCATGGTGGGCGCCAACTGTCATGGTGGTGTCACGGCAGATGCCATGTATAGGCTGAAGGTGGGGACTAATATACGCTAGGGGAATCCAGGGAGGGATAGCGAGGTGATTCTCCACACCAGAACTCGTATTGATTTTCTTCCAAGGTTACAAGTGCTCCAAGAGCTGTATTGGCGAGAGGAGGAAGAAGAAGCTCTCTTACTCTCACTGACAGATCTCACTTGAAACCCTTATCCTTAACCGAAATCTCCAGAGAATGAAAAACCAACCCCCTCTACTGAAGCCCTAGCCCCCCTTTTATAGGGGAGGCTCGGTTTCAACCTAGGGCATACGTGGAGGCATATTCCTAAGAATATGCCCCCTCCCAAAGTGGTAAACCGACCGGGGTGCTTTTTCCCCCTCGTCAGCTACGCTTTAGCTACGTGAGCCACGGCGGCGCCCTCGTCAGCTGACACGGGCGTCGTCACGCTTGTCGGCCACGCCCCAGTGGTCCAGTCCTTGCTCGGTTCGCTCAGGCAGTGCGTACCGGGGCTCCTTTTGACCAGCGAGATTCCTTTCTTCTCCTAGAAGGTTACTGCGACCCGGACGATGGTTCATCCGGCCACACCCTTTTCCTGCATACAGGTTAGACATACGCTTCTGACTCACCGCTTAAGTCAAATTAGGGCTAGTTAGGCGAACACCCCCAGGTCCGGATTACCCCATGACTCGGCCTGCCTTGAGGTGACCCGGCCAGTACTTGCTTTGATCTTGCCGGACCTCGGCTAACTCGGCCTTTCATACCACGGCGTGACCCTACCCAGGGGTATCCCCCCAACAAACATCTTCATTGTAAGAATCTCCAGCCATATAGTGCTTGAGTCGCTGCCCATTCAACACCTGTGTAGTGTTATATTTTAAACAAGAAATTTTTATTGCTCCTGAACGGTACACTTCTTCAATAACAAAAGGTCCTTCCCATTTTTATAGTAGTTTCCCTGCAAAAAATCTGACACGAGACCTATACAATAGAACTTTCTCACCAACATGGAATTCTCTCTTAAGTATTCGCTTGTCATGCCATATTTTAACTTTCTCCTTAAAGAGTCTATCATTCTCATATGCTTCACTCCTCCATTCATCCAACGAACTTAAGTCAAATAATCTTTTTTCACCAGCAAGTTTACAATCTCTATTAAGTTCTTTAACTGCCCAATAAGCTTTGTGTTCTAATTCTAGGGGCAGGTGACAAGCTTTCCCATAAACCATTTTATAAGGAGACATCCCCATAGGGTTTTTATAGGCAGTTCTATAAGCCCATAAAGCATCGTTCAACTTTTTAACCCATTTTTCCTAGATCTATTAACAGTCTTTTGCAAGATGGATTTAATTTCTCTATTTGATAACTCTACTTGTCCACTAGTTTGGGGATGATAAGATGAAGCGATTCCATGATTAACATCATATTTGGCAAGGGTCTTTTTAAAACCACCATGAATGAAATGAGAGCCTCCATCAGTCATGAGATACCTAGGCACTCCAAACCTAGGAAAGATAACATCCTTAAGCATTTTTAGAGAGGTCTCCCCATCAGCACTCTTCGTAGGTATAGCTTCTACCCACTTAGTGACATAATCAACAACAACAAGAATATGAGTATAACCTTTTGAGGGAGGAAAAGGACCCATAAAGTCGAATCCCCAGCAACCAAAGGGTTCAATAACTAGAGAGTAGTTCATAGGCATTTCATTGCGTCTAGAAATATTACCAACACGTTGACACTCATCGCAAAAACAATTTTTCTTGCATCTTTAAAAAGGGTAGGCCAGTAGAAACCTGATTGTAGCACCTTTTGCGCAGTTCTATCTCCCCCATGATGTCCTCCATAGGCACTACCATGACACTTTTGCAATATCTCCTTTTGTTCATATTCTGGAACACGTCTTCGCATAATACCATCCACTCCTTCTTTATATAAATGTGGGTCATCCCAAAAATAATGCCCCAAATCGTAAAAGAACTTCCTTCTTTGCTAAGCTATGAAAGTTGGAGGCAAATACTTGGAGACAATAAAGTTAGCATAATCAACATACCAAGCGCTCCCTCGTGAGCTTATCCCTATTGCGGCAACTGTTCATTCGGGAAACTATCATTAACAGGCATAGGATCAAAAGAGATATTTTCCAACCGAGATAAATTATCAGCAACAGGATTTTCAGCACCTTTCCTATCTACAATATGTAGATCAAACTCTTATAAAAGCATCACCCATCTAATAAGCCTAGACTTATCATCCTTCTTCATCATAAGGTACATAATAGCAGCATGATCAGTATGAATGGGGACTTTTGAGTCTACAATATAAGGTCTAAACTTATCACAAGCAAAAACGACAGCTAGGAATTCTTTTTTAGTAGTAGCATAATTCCATTGAGCAGCGTCAAGAGTCTTACTAGCATAGTGAATAACGTTTAACTTTTTATCAATTCGTTGCCCAAGGACAACACCTACAGCAAAATCACTAGCATCACACATTATTTCAAAGGGTAAACTCCAATCAGGTGGTTGAACGATAGGAGCTGTAGTTAAAAGCCTTCTTAAGAGTTTCAAAAGCTTCCTTACAATCATCATCAAAAACAAAGGGTGCATCTTTTTGAAGAAGATTAGTGAGGGGTTTTGATATCTTAGAGAAATCTTTAATAAACCTTCTATAGAAACCAACATGACCAAGGATACTATGAATACCTTTGATGTCTCTTGGGCAGGGCATTTTCTCAATTGCCTCAACTGTAGCTCTATCCACTTCTATGCCTCTTTCGAAAACCTTATGCCCAAGGACAATCCCTTCATTAACCATGAAGTGGCATTTCTCCCAATTAAGAACAAGATTAGTTTTTTCACACCTCTGCAAATCTTTATCAAGGTTGTGCAGACAATTATCAAAAGAAGTTCCATAGACGGAGAAGTCATCCATGAACACTTCCACAATTTCCTCACAAAAACCATGAAAGATAGCATACATGCATCTTTGAAAAGTAGCAGGAGCATTACATAAACCAAAAGGAATACGTATATAAGCATAGGTTCCGTAAGGGCATGTAAAAATAGTTTTTTATTGATCTTGTTGTTTAACAGCAATTTGAGAGAAATCAGAATATCCATCAAGAAAACAAAAATGGGTCTTTTTAGACAACCTTTCTAACATTTGATCGATAAAAGGTAGTGGGTAATGATCTTTCTTAGTAACTTTGTTAACTTTCCTGAAATCAATGCACATTCTATAGCCTACTACTATTCTTTGGGGAATACGCTCATCATTATCATTAGGGACGATAGTAATTCCCCCCTTTTAGGGACACAATGAACAGGACTAACCCATTCACTATCAGCAATAGGGTAAATAATACCAGCATCAAGGAGTTTCAATACCTCATTTCTTGACACTTCATTCATCTTAGGATTTAAACGTCGTTGGTGCTCGACCACTATCTTTGCATCTATTTCTATATTGATAGCATGCTGACATATAGTAGGAGAAATCCCTTTTAAATCATCTAGAGTGTAGCCCATAGCCCCTTGGTGTTTCTTCAGTACCCCTAATAACCTTTCTTCTTCCTTCCCTAAAAGTTTAGAGCTAATAATAACAGGATATATCTTATTATCATCAATGTAAGCATATTTAAGATCGTCAGGGAGAGGTTTTAGATTGAAGACCGGATCCTTTTTAGGGGGCAACATGGTACCCAAGTCTTCTACATGCAAGTTGTGCTTAAGCATCTTAGGTTGACGACGGAGAATCTCGTCAATCTCATTTCTTTCTTCCATGAAGATTTCACTTTCATGATCCTCCATAAATTGCTGCAAAGCATTGTTAGGAGAAAGAGAGATAGAAGCAAGTTGTTCAACTCTAAAATCCTCATTATGGGTTTCATTTTCACAAGGTTCTTTAGTAAATTTTGAAAAATTAAACTCATAAGATTCCCCATCAAACTTAGTCAAGATTTTCTCCCTTTTGCAATCTATAATAACTCCACAAGTACTCACGAAAGGTCTACCAAAAATGATGTGATAAGTTTTACTAGTAGCTGAACCAAGTACTAGAAAATCAGCAGGATATTTAATCTTACCACAAAGAACTTCTACATCCCACACAATACCAATTGGAGAGATGGTCTCTCTATTGGCAAGGTGAATAACCACATCAGATTTCATGCATAATTTCTTTGTAAAGCTCATAAGGAATAACACTTGAACTTGCACCAATATCACATAAACCATAATAGCAATGATCACCAATTCTAACAGAAAACACATGGACACTAGCCTTTTTAGCTTTATTAGGATGTGAGACAATATTAGAAGCATCCTCACAAAAGACTATGTGTCCATCTTCTATACTTTTAGTGACAAGGTCTTTCACAATTGCTACAACAGGTTCAATGTTTATTTGTTCATCAGGTTTTACAGTTCTCTTTGCACTTTTAATGATTACACTAGTTATCATAGGATGATCCTTTACCTTATCCGGGAAAGGTATTTTCTCGATATAAGGTTTAGGTAAGATGTGATCAATAGTGCAAAACTCAGTACTCCCAATAGGAACACAGTCAACAACATCTTTATAAGGTGGATGGTACTTGTTCCATCCCTTTTTCGGTATTTCAATATAAGAGGCAAAAGCCTTAAAACAATTTGTAATAACTTGTAAATCAAGACCATACGCATTACTAATATTTTGAAAGTCATCAGTTCCCATAAAAGATTCAATGCATTCATAATCATAATTTATACTTGACTTTCTTCCTTTGTCATTCTCCCATGCTTCAGCATTATCTTGAATACGGTCTAGAAGATCCCATTTATCTTCTTCTTCCATGCGAGTGAATGATCCAGCACAAGAAGCATCCAATAAATCATTATCATGAAGAGAAAGCCTTGCATAAAAGTTATTGATAATAATATTGTTGGGGAGCTCATGAATGGGACATTTGAGCATTAGTAACTTCAATCTCCCCCAAGCTTGAACTGTACTCTCTCCATCAAGAGGTCAAAAGTTGTATATTTGATTCCGATCTTTATGAATCTCACTAGGAGGATAACATTTTGAATAAAAGAGAGGCACTATTTCCTCCCATTCAAGAGCTTGACCATTCTTCAGCAGCTTATACCATTCCTCAGCTCTTCCTTTTAGTGATAATGAGAATAACTTCTTCTTAACTTCATCTGTAGTAATACCTGCACACTTGAACAACCCACATAATTCGTGTATAAAGAGTAAATGATCACCGGGATGGACAGTTCCATCCCCAACATAGTAGTTATCTATAACACGATCAATAATTCTTGTAGGTATTTTAAAAGTATCATTCTCAGCAGGTGGTGGTTCATCTACTACCTTAGCAGTGTAGTAGCATTACGAAATAAGAAACTCAACGAATTATCCATAATGAAAATAAAGAAACTAACAGAAGTAAACAATACTCACAGTAGAAGTTTCCTTTACCAGTTCCACTCTCCAATAGCGCTTCACTCCCCGGCAACGGCGCCAGAAAATAGTCTTGATGACCCACAAGTATAGGGGCTTTATCGCAGTATTTTCGATAAGTAAGAGTGTCGAACCCAATGAGGAGCAGAAGGTGCTGGCTAGTGGTATGGATCAGGAATTCTCTGCAAATACTTAGCAAACGGATTTTTAGGGTTTTTTGATAATGCAAGTAAATAAAGTGTGAGTAAATAAAAGACAATAAGAATAAATGCAGCAAGTGGCCCAATCCTTTCTTTAGCAAAGGACAAGCCGGTTGTATTACTTAAGATGACCAAACGTTCTCGAGGACACATGGGAATATCGTCAAGTGCTTTCGCTTCATGTAGTTGATTAATCTTCTTTAGTTTTCTAAGTGTTGTGTGGGTGAACCTATGCTAATGTACCGACCTTCCTAGGACTAATACATACTTGTGATTATACCCCTTGCAAGCATCCGCAAGTACAAGAAAGTAATTAAGGTAGAAACCTAACCACAGCTTTAAACTCTAAGACCCTGACGTCCCTTATGCAATGGTTTCCTAACGGGGGTTCAGGTTTCTGTCAATCCGGCAACCCCTACGATTAGTAGCCAAATACACAATGCATTCCCCTAGGACCATATAGGTGAAATGTCATGTAGTCGACGTTCACATGACACCACTAGAAGAAGTACACCACAACTTAAATATCAAACCATTGAATCTTTCTCAACACAATTCCACTACTAACAACATGACTTCTCCCATGTCCTCAAGAACAAAACGAACTACTCACAAGACATCATATGGATCATGATCAGAGATGAAATAATGATGTATAACAATCTGAACATAAACAATAATTCAATGGTTCCACTCAATAGCATCAACTACAAAGAGTAATCAACACCGGGAAAGTTTCCCCTAAGAACTATGCAAGATTCAACTGAATTGTTATAGCGGTATGGAGGTGGTGGTGATTATGATGATGATCCCAATGAAGTCCATCTTGATGGTGGTGTTGATGGCGACGATCTCCCCTCTCCGGGAAGGAATTTCCCTGGCAAAATTCTGTCTGCCGGAGAGATCTTTCTCTCTCGGTGTTTTCTGCCCCGCAGAGGCGGCGGAATCTTTCTGTGGTTGCTCCCCGAGTCTTAGGGATTCGGGCGGATAATATATGCCAGAGGGGAGAGCCAGGGGTGGACCAGGTCGGCCACACCACCTGGTGGCGTGGCCTAGGCTGGCCTGCGCCAGTGGGTGGTGTGGGCCCCCTGTGGCCCACCTCCACTTCCCCTTCTAGCTTTCTTCGTCTTCTAGAAAAATAGGATTTTCCATGTATTTTTCCGAATTTTCTGATCTTCGTGAATTTTGCCTCCAAACAACACCTTTTCCATCAGAATCCTGACTACAGCGATCAATGAATAACATAAGTATCATCTCTTAATATGAAATATATCAATGAATAATAGTGAATTATGATATAGAATAATGATGCACAATGGACGTATCAATATGTTGCTACTTCAAAAGCGTTGCAGGAAGCGGTTTGGATGAAGGAGTTCATAACGGAACTAGGTGCGGTTCCTAGTGCATTGGACCCAATGGTGATCTATTGTGACGACAATGGAGCCATAGCCAACGCCAAGGAACCAAGGTCTCGCAAGAATTCCAAGCATATTAAGCGCCGGTTTCACTCCATCCGCGATCATGTCAAGGATGGAGATATAAAGATTTGTAAAGTACACACAGACCTATATGTAGCAGATCCGTTGACTAAAGTTCTCCCTAGTGCAAAACATGATCAGCACCAGAACTCCATGGGTGTTAGATTTATCACTATGTGAACTAGATTATTGTCTCTAGTGCAAGTGGGAGACTGAAGGAAATATGCCCTGAGAGGCAATAATAAAGTTGTTATTATGTATTCCTTGTATATGATAGATGTTTATTTTGCATGCTATAATTGTATTGATAGGAAACTTCAATACATGTGTGTTTAATAAACAAATAAAAGGTTCCTAGTTATGCCTCTCTTATAGACTAGCTCGTTAATGAACAAGATGATCAAAGTTTCCTGATCATGGACATTGGATGTTGTTAATAACGAGGTCAAAACATTTGTGAAATGATGTGATGAAAATTCATCCGAAGTATAGCATTACGATCAAAGTCATTATGTTTATATTTCTATAACATCATACGAAATAATCTTTATCCGTATACCATGAAATCATGTTAATTGCTGACATCAGAAGAGTAACTTGATAACATCAAATGTCACACCGTAAAAGGGTGACTATAAAGGTGGGTTCAGATACTCCGAAGATGTCATGTTGAGGCTCATGGATCAAGAGTGAAATTTGTCAATCCCGATGATGGGTAGATATACTCTGGGCCCTCTCGGTGATATCACATTAAGATAGCTTGCAAGCAAGTGATGTGATCACTAGAATGTTATATCACGGGAACGAGAAAAGAGTGCATGTCGGTAACAAGATCAAACTAGGTATTTGGATACCGATGATCGAATCTCGGACATGTAATATATCATGAGACAAAGGGATTAAATTACTAGCGTTAAAGGTTCTCACGATCACAGAAGTCATCGTTGAATGTGCAAGAGTCAGTATGGATCTCCAGGTCCCGCTTCTGATTATTGATTTGAGAGGAGTCTCAATCATGTCTGCATTATTGGCGAACCATAGGGTGACACACTTAAGGGTTGCCAAACACCATTTTGAGCACATATGTTTTAGACGAAAGAATTGCAAAGCACTGGAATTATTTCGATGGAAACCGGAATTGTTTCGGGTGAAATTGCAGAAACATGTTCTGCATGTGATATTGAAATGTTACAAGGGGTTTTATGTGAATGTTTGTTAATTAAAGTAATTAAAAAAATTCTGAATAAAATAAAAAAAGAGTTTTATTAAATGAGAGTTGCATTAAATTTGGTGGAAATTTAATGCATGTGAGGGGAACTTTGGGTGGAGGCTAAATTGATGTGAGTGGAGCTTCCACCACATGAATGAGGAAGAGGTGGGGGAACCCCCCATGGGCGCTGGCCATGGGAGGGGAGGATCCCCCCTCTCCTATAAAAGGCCCCCTCTCCTCCCTCACAAAGTACACCTCCTCGTGAAGGATCTCTCTCCCCCTCTAGATATATTCCCCCATGGTCTCGGATTAGCGAGATACATGTTCCCGGTGGCATTGCATCTGGAAGGAGTTGCTGCTTCCACTGATTCGCTAGAGCGAGGAGGTGGAGGTTGTTCGGTGGCCTAAACGTGTGTGCGAGGACAGATGCGCTACTGATTTCGGGTGCTAGGACTTCCACATGATCTTGAGATCGGCAAGCGTACGACTACTTCATCCACGGATTCCAACTCGTTAACAAAACTATGTTGTCTTCGAGGGTAAGTTCTCTATGGATGTATATCCACCTGTTGCTTGTATCTAGTAGATAGATCTTGGCATATGGTTCTCATCATAGTAAAATTTTTGTTTTGTATGTTGCGAACCCAACAAAGATATGTTCAGTTTTTTTACTTGAATATCGTTTTTGTAGGTTATTTAAAGCAACCAAAGGAAAAGATTGTGCTGCACTAGTATGTGGGGGTGGGTTTCAGGAATGGTTTAGGAATCATGTAAGATGGTCAATTGAACTTTGAATTGTATACAAATTGTGCACATGAGATGACCTCTTGATTATTTTGTATAACCGCAGATCACGAAGCTGCGTGAAGAGAATCCTGGCGATGTTAGTGATGGTCTCTATGCCCTATAACGTGGTCCGGAAAAGAGGGTGTAGACAACTTCAGCTTGCAATGACGATGGTATCCACTATAGCACTTATGAGCGTGAGAAGCATCTGAAGACAAAAAACTGTGGCATCACGACCAGTGGAGAGCACTTGACAGCCAAAATGAAGAAGTCAGATGACTATGACCATTATGGTCACATAAAAGAGGTTATTGAGTTAAATTATAATGACAAGACTGGTGGTTGATCTGTGGTTCTATTCAAGTGTTATTGGTATGACCAAGATCCGAACAAGAAAAGAGGACCCGGAAATGATGGGAATTTCATATCGATCAATACTACTGCCGAGTGGTACAAGGAGGAACCTTATATTTTGGTAACTCAAGCTTCCAAGGTAATTTTCTTGGATGACAGAGATAATAAGGACTGGCAATATGTGCAAAAGTTTGAGGCAAGGAGCACCTATGATGTGAATGAGTATGACGAGCAAGTCACCACAGATGTTGCCCACCAAGATGATCCCAGTGGTTGTATGGTAACTGAACTGGCTGACGTCGATGAAAATTTGATTGCCAGAGGCGGCTCTGTGCATGATGGACAAGTAGATTTCACTGTCGAGGTTAGTGTAGTCAACAAAGACATGAATAAACTGGTTCTACCTGATGAATCTCAGGACATGTATGATGAATGGCAAGGGGAAGAAGATCCAACCCAGTGGGAATATGTGGATCTAGAACGCGGCGGTGCCGAAAGCGATGATGGTGACGATGATTAGACTGTTGTTTCATATTATGCAGTGATATGATGAATAGTGATTCGTATTTGTTTTCTCTTTGCAAAATGTATGAGACATGATGACAAACTCATATTGGATTGTAATCCTAGACTAATTGTTTTCCCTGTCTAAATTGGATTAAGCTTAATTCGACAAGTGCAAATATATATAGAACAGGTTCACTTGGCGTGCAGCAGAAACATTGGTTTAGTACATTAATTAATTATCAACCACAGGACCAGTTTCATACAGAAGGGGGCATATGCACCTCGTGTTAGAGGAGATGGGCGAGCACATTGCCTTGGCATATAGGGTAGCTGGTGTTGGTCTCAAACCAAGTGAAGATGCACTTGCGGTGGTACGGATGGTTGCATCCTCGGAGACGCATCGTTGTGCGCTTCGACAGTGCCTGCACGCATATGCTGCAATGGCCATCCTCCTGCTCAAATAGGTACCAATTGTCTTGAAGCGCTGGCAAGTTAACGATGAGCCGGGGATTCTGGCTGAGGGTTAGGTCAAAGTGGAACCCGTCGACCCACATACATGCCTCAAGCCAGAGCCGGTGCAGAATATAGTACGCAATGATGATGTCCCACTCCTCCGCCGTGAGTTGTAGGTTCTTCAGTAGCCATACACGGCAAAGAACCTTGCGCATAGTTCCCACAACCTTGCTTGCTCTTCGCAGCTTGCTGGGAGGCAGGCTGAGATTCAACATTTCCTCTTTGCAGGGTGTGGTCGCGACATCGTCCTCCTCCATAGGGGTTGGGATGGAGCCAGGCATCCTCCTGAGGTCGTACGTCCTCGAGAAGAAGATCTTCAGTGTCATTGTGTATGTCATCGCCGCGTTAACTAACTACGGCTCGAAGACGGAGAAGTCGGTTGTGGATGCGGAGATGCGGCAGGCACGGAAGACATGGGGGCCAGACTCGATGATGCGCTCCTGTGAGGGGCATTCCAGTTTCGGCGGCGCCGCCATTTGGGGATTTTTTGGGGGGTGGGGGGGAGGGGAGGGGGACAGGAGGGGGCGGGGTCTAGTCCATGGTGCTGGCCTGGATGAGGGGGAAGAGGCCAGGGGAAATGGGTGAGGGCCTATTTGATTTCTAGGATAGGAAAATCGTAGGAATAGGAAAAATGTAGGATTGCATTGTCATGTTCACTCCAATCCTATAGGAATTCATATGCACCAAAGTGTGTTTGATTCCACCATAGTAGGAATCTAAAAAAGAGGTATGGGTGAATGTTTGATTTCCTAAAACTAGTACCGTACAAAGGAACCCTTAGGAAAAAATCCTATGGGAATCAATCCTACAAATCAAACAATCATCATAGGAAAAATTCCTATAGGATTTAATCCTACAAAATTCCTAGGCAAATCCTTGGAATCAAATGGACCCTAATAGTGGACTACTCGAACAAAAGGCGGGGATGTGCTACCTCGTCACTCGCCAACATCATCCCTGGCTCGTCCTCTCTTCATGGTTCTATTTAGGTTCGTCATAGTGCTAGTGGGAGTAATTTGGGTAGTACTACATAGTCCTACATGTATTGCCAACTAAGCATTTAGATGGCATGGCATGCAATTAAATGATGATAGAGAGCCTTGGGGAACTACTATGTTACCATAAGGGCGTCTCCAATGTGAAAATAAGGTCGGATATAAGACACTTGTGGTCGACCTTAGTGGAATTCAAACATTGTAGCACTCGGTCTTAAGCTAAGAAACCTTGTGGCCAACCATACCAGTATGACCCGGCCATAAGAGCTAGAAAATCATTGTTTCTCTCTCCTCACTACGTAGTGCGCTTGCGGCAGAAGTTCAAGACAAAATGAGTCTACATTGCAATAAATGAGACATTGCATGATACAATACCTATGTTACTTTCCACTATGGAGGTAGTAACTTATTTTATTTTATTTTGCGAAAATGGAGGTAGTAACTTAGACTAGTAACATATGCATGTTAAGTTACTCCCCACCATGACAAGCCTAAATATACTAGTAACTTGCATATGTTATTGTATTCATAGTGGGTGATAACACGTGTGTGGTGTCATGCAAGACCTAATTAATTAGGTTCTAGACTCATATAAATGTGTGATGTTATGGTAATACCTCCCTCTTTTTAATCATCAATTATCATGTCATGTCACCAATACATGCAAGTTACTACTCCCACGTGACGAGAGGGATGGTTGTTGTCTCTGCCTTAAATAGAGGAAGGGTTGTTGAGATGGACAAGGAAGTGATTATTGGCTCAACACGTATCGAGCTCGTTGGGGAACCCCAAGAGGAAGGTATGATGAGCACAACAACAAGTTTCCCCTCAGTTATTAAACCAAGGTTATCGAACCAGTAGGAGCAAGGAAACACCTCCAAGGTGTTGTTTCCAACTTGGAATCCTACACAACACAACCACAAAACTTTGCCCCCAACTTACAGTGAGGTTGTCAATCTCACCGGTTTTGCTGAAAACAAAGGATTAAACATATTGTGTGGAAGAAAGTAAAAGCTTGCAGAAAGTAAACAGAAAACAGTAAACAGTTGTAGATTGATGGTAAAAGAAAGGACCGGGGTCCATAGTTCACTAGTGGTGGTTCTCCTTAAGATAGATGACATGTTGGGTGAACAAATTACAGTGGGGAAATTGACAAACATCGAGAAAGCATTCATGCATATACTAATCATCTTGACTCCTACGAGATTTGATTGGGCATTACAACATTATACATAGACCGTAATCCAACTGCATCTATGACTAATAATCCACCTTAGGTTATCAATCTGAAGCCCCTCTAGTATTAAGTTGCAAGCAACATATAATTGCATTACGCATTGCGTGTAAAGTAAACAATACGATTGTTCTATGAACAAATGATTGTTGTTTTCTCCCTAGTAGAAACAACACATCTAGTACCTTAGAGATTTCTTTCACTTCCCCAGATTACTAGAGGCATGAACCCACTATCGAGCATAAATACTCCCTCTTGGAGGTGCTAGCATCTACTCGGCCAAGATATCTACTAACAACGGAGAGCATGCAAGATCACAAATAACAAAGACATGATAGAATCAATAATCAATCTGAAATAGCATCTCAATATCCATCGGATCCCCGCAAACACAACATGTAGGATTACAGATAGATGATATTGATCATGAACGGAGCTCACAAGATCTAAACATGGTAGCACAAAGGAGAAGAACCAACCATCTAGCTACTACATGGACCGTAGTCCAAGGATGAACTACTCACGCATCACACCGGAGGCTTGCATGGTGATGAAGAAGGCCTCTAGGGTGAATTCTCACTTCCGGCAGGGTGCCAAGAAGAGCTTCAGATCCCTCCCGATCTATGGATGGAGATGACAGCGACTACAGACTCTTTCATGGAATTTTGATCGGGTACTCAGGGTTTCTTTATCGGAGGCATCTAATAAGCGAAAGGGGAGGCCGAGGGGGTGCCCTAGGCGGCCACACCACCCCCCTGATGCGGGTCAGGCCTGGCCGCATGGCCAGGTGGTGTGGGCGGCCCTTGGCCCCTCTATGTCTCGTATTCTGGCTCCGTGTCCCCCTCAGTGAAATACTGACTTTGGCTTTTGTCCCGTCCAATTCCGAGAATATTCATTTTCTGACTTTCCTGGAACCAAAAACTGCAGAAAACAGGCAGCTGGCACTATGGCATGTTGTTAATAGGTTAGTCCAAGAAAGTGCATAAAAAGTGTTGAGTCCACAGCATAGAAAAAAAAATTCCTACGATGAGAACTATATGCCAAGATCTATCTACTAGGTACAGAGCAACGGGTGGACATACATCCATCGAGACTTACCCTCGAAGACAACGAGTTTTGTTAACGAGTAGGAACTCGTGGTTGATGTAGTTGTACACTTTCCGATCTCAAGATTGTGATGAAGTCCAGCAGGTCCGGCTCCAGCACGTCCATCAGATCCAGCTCCAGCACCACCAAGTCCAGCACCACAAAGCAGCGGTGCATCCGTGATCACACACACGTCCGGTACCCCGACAACCTCCGTCCCTCGCTCCAGCAAAGCAGAGGAAGCAGCAACTCCTTTCCAGATAAAGCCACCGGGAACATGTATCTCGCTAATCCGAGACCATGGGGGAATAATACTAGAGGGGGAGAGAGATCGTTCACAAGGAGGTGTGAGGAAGATGGAGGAAGAGGGTGGACTTTTATAAGAGGAGGGGGGTGCCCCTCCTTCATGGCCGATGCCTCAAGGGGGTGCCCCTTCACCTCCTCCATTCATGTGGTGGTAACCCCACCACATTAAAATGCCTCTTCACATTCCCTTTTAAAGTCCCCACTTTAAATGCATTAAATTTCTCCAAATTTAATGCTCTCTCATTTAATAAAACTCTTTTATTATTTTTTATTCAGAATTTTGTTAATTACTTTAATTAACAAACATTCACATAAAACCCCCTGCAACATTTCAATATTACATGCAAAACCAATTTAAGCAATTTCACCCGAAACAGTTTCGGTGTCTATGGAAATAATTCCAGCGCTTTCTTAAATCTTTATCTGAAACATATTTGCCCCAAATGGTGTCGGTATCCCTTAAGTGTGTCACCCTACGGTTCGCGAATAATGCAGACATGATCGAGACCCCTCTCAGATCAATAATCAGAAGCAGGACCTGGAGATCCATACTGACTCCTACACATTCAACGATAACTTCTGTGATCGTGAGAACCTTTAACGCTAGTAACTAAATCCCTTTGTCTCGCGATATATTACATTTCCAAGATTCGATCATCAGTATATCCATACCTAGTTTGATCTCGTTGCCGACATGCACTCTTTTCTTGTTCCCGTGATATAACATTCTAGTGATCACATCACTTGCTTGCAAGCTATCTTAATGTGATATCACCGAGAGGGACCAGAGTATATCTATCCGTCATCAGGATTGACAAATTCCACTCTTGATCCATGAGCCTCAACATAACACCTTTGTAGCACTGAACCCACCTTTATAGTCACCCTGTTATGGTGTGACGTTTGGTGTTATCAAGATACTCTTCTGGTGTTAGCAATTAACGTGATCTCATGGTCTAAGGACTAAGATTACTTCGTATTATGTTATAGCAATATAAACATAATGAATTTGATCATAATTCTATACTTCGGATGCATGTTCATCACATCATTCCACCAATGTTGTGACCTCGTTATTAACAACATCCAATGTCCATGATCAGGAAACCTTGCTCATCTTGTTAAGCAATGAGCTAGTCTATAAGAGAGGCATAACTAGGAACCTTTTATTTGTTTATTAAGCACACATGTATTGATGTTTCCAATCAATACAATTATAGCATGCAAAATAAACATTTATCGTAAACATGGAATAAGATAATAACCACTTAATTATTGCCTCTCGGGCATATTCCCTTCAGTCTCCCACTTGCACTAGAGTCCATAATCTAGTTTGAAAAACTTTGCATATTGAACACCTATGGCTTTCTGGTGTTTTATATATGCGATTGCTAGTGGTTAACATAATCTCTGGATCTGACAGTTTTAGGTCCGTGTATATTTGCATGTCTTTGCGTCTCTACGCATCACTCATTCTCAAATGAGATGGCATTGTATAAATTTGGTCCTTTGGTGAGACCTTTAGTTCGTTCGGGTTAAAATATGTTGATATTATTGTCATACAATATATCTTCATAGTATTAGCCCACTTTGAACCACACCTAGTTTGATAACAAACTACTTAGCACAAATGCCCTCCTATGCTGCTACTATAGCAGACATATACTTAGCTTCTTGTTGTAGTATCCGTCACAATGTCTCAACTTTGGAACTCATCCACATCCATCATGGAACATACTTTCCATTACATTGTGCTACCCATAGTCTAAATTGAGGTAAATTTAATTTGTATCTTGTGACAAAACTAGTATCAATGTAACACTTTACAATGAACTACCTTTAACTATTTGTCACTTATACATGATATATTCTTACTTCTTCCAAAGCTCATAAGAATATCTTTACTATTGTCCAATGATCATCTTATGAATCATTCTGGTATGTGCTCATAATATTTAGAGCACAGGACATTCTGGATTATACATATCATGGTATAATCGATCAAAATCTTCATGTGGTTTTACTCACCAAGTGTTGAAACATCTGAATCTTGATACAATCCTTTCCATGCAGCAATAACCTTTCTTGTTGTTCCCATATTGAACCCTTTCAATATCTCATATGTACGTCTGGCATAACCATATTAGCGCCTCAATCTATCCATATAGACATTGATGCCAAATATTCCGGTTTTGCCCAAGTCTTTCATCAAAATCTTATTTCAATGAAATTCTTAACTTGTGTCAATACAAGATACATTATTTCCAATCAACAATATGTCCTCTACATAATGTATTAGAAATATGTCTCAGCGCTCCCACTTAATTTCTTGCAAATGCAAGCATCTTCATCATCTCCGATGAATTTAAACTCTTTTAACAGTTTCATCATGGTGAAGATTCCAACTCCGCTATGCTTACTTCAACTATTGAAGTTTGCATGCCCTTTTAGCACCCTTTGAATTAACAAACCCTTCGGACTGTGTCTTGTACACGTCCTAGGTAACCATTCTATTAGAAGAACATTGTTTTGTTTATTTAACTACCATATACCAAATTATATGTAGTCATTGATACATTAATCCGTCAAGACTAAATATCGCTATGAAAGATCAAATCTTGTCATAGTCAACTCCTTGAACATTGTTGTAAAGTTCTTTCCAACATGTCGACTATTTCATAGATGTTAAACATCCATGTGTTATTTCTTTATAGATCCAAACATGATTGATAGGCTTCAAGCCTTTCCGGAGGGTCTTCCAAGTTCAGAAACTTGATTTCTCGTGCATGGATACTATCACGGATTCTATGACTTCTAGTCATTTTATGGAGTCAGGGCCCATCATCGCTTCTTTGCATGTAGTCGGTTCATCATTGTAAAAACAATAACGACTTGCTTATCAAATCACACTATTTGATTCTTACCAACCCACACGGTTCAATAGGAACTCTAATCTCCGAGATCACAACCTTTGTAATCACGGGAGCCATGAGCATTGTGGCAGCCACCGGGACACTTTCCAGTGCTGCGCTACTTAGCACATATAGCTAAGGTTCAACAACCTTATCAAAGTTCTATTGTCCTCCCACTTAACTTTTCGCGAAAAATTCCTTCTCAAGAAACTTGACGTTCCAAGTAACAAACTCTTTTGTCCTCGGTGTTATGGAGAAATTCCCAACAAATTCTTTGGGATAACCTACAAAGACATGCTTATCCGACTTTGGTTGTAAACATTTTACTTATGCATAGCATACCAAAATTTAAGAAAAGACAATTCGGGTTTTATCCCAAACCATAACTCATATGGTGTCATTTCAACGGATCACGATGGTGCTCTTTTCAGTGTAAAAGCGGTAGTCTCTAAAGCTTCAATCTTTAAAACATTATGGCAGTTTTATAAATGACACCCTTGATCTTACCTTGTCAAACATGGTTTGATTTCATCTCTCGAATATTCCATACTCCTATGGTTTATCGGGAAACACAAATCATGGAACAATTTCTCAAATCTTAGGTGTTTCGCTAAACATGTAACTCAAATATCTTCCTTTATGATCGAATCATAAACTCTTTATTTTCTTGTTACAATGATTTTTCACTTCATCTTGAAAGTCTTTGAACAATTTTCAAATGTTTCATACTTCTTCCTTATTAAGTAAATATATAGATATATTCACTTAAATTTGTGGAGAAAGCATATGAAGCAAAAATATACATCGCATATGGCTACACATAATGGACTATATACATCAACATGCATAATATCCAATAATTTAGTCATCCGTTCCTCTTTGGCCTATGGACGGAGTTTCAATTATCTCGAGGAAAGTCTCACATGCATCAATTGATCAAAATCAAAGACTCCAAAAATCCATCAACATGGAGTTTCTTCATGTTTTCTTTCAAATATAATTTAAACAACGATGTCACTTCATAAGTGATCTTTCAATCATTTGTCTTGCGACATTTTAGCAATATGGATGTGATTTCTCCCACTAGACTTGTAAAAGTTCATCCATCCTTTATGGAATATGGTATTATTTGAAACAACCATTGTTCTCGTAATACCAGAACAAAATAACAATTATTAAAACAAATCTTGAAGGCTAGGTTTGACGACAACGAAAAACACAATAACACTTTATTTGTTTTCGATGAACATCATAACTTATTCTCTTGCCAGTTTCTTAGGCCATTGCAGTTCATGAATTGCGTTGTCCTATATGACACTTCATACCAACCAATTCGGTATCCAATACCTAAGAACCACATTGTTTAACAAGCAAGGAATACAACCATAACATGTATATCTTCTATATACTTAAGCTGGACATTTCCAACTTTTTCTTTTCTGCCAAATATTTTATAGATTCTCTTTCAGCAATTCCTTTTCCTTTTAAAAGAATCTATCAACATCAATTGTGGTGTCATTCACATGACACATAGTACAAAGCATGTATAGTCAAATACTAATACCTTTGGACTTGCACTTTGAAGTGGATCACCATCATCAAATGTTTGGTGTTCTTTCAAAAATCCATTCTTTAGTAATCTATTAGTGTAGAAAACATTTTACTTACATCTTCTATTCATCCTTATCATGACAACTTTCATGATCAAGCTACTATAGCCTGTAAGGAAGAATCGTGAGTATAATGTTAGTTCCCAAAACCTTTTGGGAGATTCAGATGCCTAGCATCTCCATCCTTCACAAATTCTCATACAATATGAGAACATGTATTTTCTAAATTATACTCTATCATAATGCAACCAAAAAATTTGTTTCAGATATCACAATATCTTTCACACATGATGGTTTTTGAAACAATTTTCAGCTCCTATATAATCTTGATATTAAAACAACTTTTGAATATCAATAATCATGGAGGCAAACATGATACTTTAGATACTAATATTGGAATTCTTACTCTTGATTTAATACTACTTATTAAACTTCATGGAGTAAATAGAGTTTGCTGAAAGTTTGCAATAGGACTTCTAAACTTTAAATTGACATTCAAAACAATACGATACCAGTTCGTAAAGTAAATATCCAGAATTCTATAGTTCTATTATCTCAATTAAAATTAAGCATAAGGTAGTGAACAGATGCCAATGACTACAACAAATTATGCAAATTCACATTGATTTAGTTTATGACAAAATTGAGTTCGACTAATCCAAATTAGAAATTAACTCCCACTCAAAAACGACATCCCTCATGCCCTTTTGGTGATTACATGAACCAAATCCACTATACCAAGTCCGATCATCACGTGAGTTGATGTAGCTTCAAAGGCAAGAATCTATATGGGCATCATATCAACTATATGACTCATGCTTAACCTTTCAGTCCATGTTCCGAGGCCATGTATGTACATGCTAGGCTCGCCAAGTAAGAACCTTAGTACTCGCATGTGTAAAACTGTCTTACACCCGTTTATATGAAACGGTAGAGTCGAGTACACCCGATCATCACGTGATGTCTCGAAACACGATCCACAAAACGGTGCATACTTAAGGAAGAACACATTTTTATCTTGATATCTAAATGAGGAATCGTCTTACAATGCTACAGAAAGTGCCAAAGTAGCAGTATAAGATGCTAACATCTAATGTGTAAAGTGAGATGATATGGTCCATGCATTTGATCTCTATCATTTGCATCGTGGTATGATCTCTATCATTCCTTTGTGTGTAAGGCCAAGGTCTATGGAACTAACGTTGAGTGTGTTGTAAGAGTATCTATCATACATCTACTTACAACAATACCATATCAAGACACCAGCCCAGCAACGATCTAAACTAGACGCCTCTAATTTATCAATTGCAAGTTTTACGTGGCTTAGGGCTTTTTGAGATAGAACTGTTCTTACCTACGAACATGAACCACAATGAGGATAACCAAGTTATTAGAAACTCGTTGTAAATCAGATATTGACTATAGTAGGAGAGACAGACACCCGCCAGCCACTTATGCAAAACAAGTTCCATGTCAGTCGTGGAACCGGTCTCATGTACGATGACATGTAAGGTTGGTCCGGGCCGCTTCATCCCACTATGCCACCAATATCCAAAATACATAGAAGATGCAATAACATGATCATCATCGCCCACATATAAACATATGTGTACTACCCGTGCAAAGCACCTACGCATAGAGCAGGCTCTGATACCACTGTTGGGTCCACAGCATAGAAAACAAAAAATTTCCTATGATGAGAACTATACACCAAGATCTATCTACTAGGTACAGAGCAACGGGTGGACACACATCCATCGAGAACTTACCCTTGAAGACAACGAGTTTTGTTAACGAGTAGGAACTCGTGGTTGATGTAGTCGTACACTTGCCGATCTCAAGATCGTGATGAAGTCCAGCAGGTCCGGCTCCAGCACGTCCATCAGATCCAGCTCCGGCGCCACCAAGTCCAGCACCGCAAAGCAGCGGTGCATCCGTTATCGCACACACGTACGGTACCCCGACAACCTCCGTCCCTCGCTCCAGCAAAGCAGCGGAAGCAGCAACTCCTTTCTAGATAAAGCCACCGGGAACATGTATCTCGCTAATCCGAGACCATGGGGGAATAATACTAGAGGGGGAGAGAGATCCTTCACAAGGAGGTGTGAGGAAGAAGGAGGAAGAGGGTGGCCTTTTATAGGAGGAGGGGGTGCCCCTCCTTCATGGCCAGCGCCTCAAGGGTGTGCCCCTTCACCTCCTCCATTCATGTGGTGGTAACCCCTCCACATTAAAATGCCTCTTCGCATTCCCTTTTAAAGTCCCCACTTTAAATGCATTAAATTTCTCCAAATTTAATGCTCTCTCATTTAATAAAACTCTTTTATTATTTTTTATTCAGAATTTTGTTAATTACTTTAATTAACAAACATTCACATAAAACCCCCTGCAACATTTCAATATTACATGCAAAACCAATTTAAGCAATTTCACCCGAAACAGTTTCGGTGTCTATTGAAATAATTCCAGCGCTTTCTTAAATCTTTATCTGAAACATATTTGCCCCAAATGGTGTCGGTATCCCTTAAGTGTGTCACCCTACGGTTCGCGAATAATGCAGACATGATCGAGACCCCTCTCAGATCAATAATCAGAAGCAGGACCTGGAGATCCATACTGACTCCTACACATTCAACGATGACTTCTGTGATCGTGAGAACCTTTAACGCTAGTAACTAAATCCCTTTGTCTCGTGATATATTACATTTCTAAGATTCGATCATGAGTATCTCCATACCTAGTTTGATCTCGTTGCCGACATGCACTCTTTTCTCGTTCCCGTGATATGACATTTTAGTGATCACATCACTTGCTTGCAAGCTATCTTAATGTGATATTGCCGAGAGGGCCCAGAGTATATCTATCCGTCATCGGGATTGACAAATTCCACTCTTGATCCATGAGCCTCAACATAACACCTTTGTAGCACTGAACCCACCTTTATAGTCACCCTGTTATGGTGTGACGTTTGGTGTTATCAAGATACTCTTCTGGTGTTAGCAATTAACATGATCTCATGGTCTAAGGACTAAGATTACTTCGTATGATGTTATAGCAATATAAACATAATGACTTTGATCGTAATGCTATACTTCGGATGAATGTTCATCACATCATTCCACCAATGTTGTGACCTCGTTATTAACAACATCCAATGTCCATGATCAGGAAACCTTGATCATCTTGTTAATCAACGAGCTAGTCTATAAGAGAGGCTTAACTAGGAACCTTTTATTTGTTTATTAAGCACACATGTATTGACGTTTCCAATCAATACAATTATAGCATGCAAAATAAACATTTATCATAAACATGGAATAAGATAATAACCACTTTATTATTGCCTCTCGGGCATATTCCCTTCAAAAAGTACTCCAAAGTGTGGACAAAACATAAGAAAGTAGATATAAACCAAGCATGGAACATCAAAAATTATAGATATGTTTACAATGTATCAACATCCCCAAGCTTAACTCTTGCTTGTCCTCGAGTAGGTAAGTGATAAAAAGAAAGAATAATTTTTGAGGTGACATGCACCATCATACACTTGATCAAAGTATTTGTAAAACATTGATAGCTTGGATCATAGTACTTCAACATAGCATGAAAGATAAAGTTCTACCAATTAGACATAACAATTATGTTGTAACATGAAAAGGTACAAACAAAAGGTTCATGAATAACAATGCTTTGCAAGACGTTTGTTTGTTTCACATAAAGAAAACATATCATAATGGCATTCAGCTTGTCCCTCGTAGAGTAGCAAACATAAATGCATAGGAAACCTTCAAAGTTTATAGGGGTGACTAGATACAAATAGTTTAAGAACAAGCAATATCAAAGTTATGCATCAATCAACAAGTCTTGGGACAATGCACATAGAACTAAGAATGGCCACTATGCTCTCTCAATAGGTGCATAAAGATAGAAGGTGGAGACTCAATATAAAAGGAAATGAAAGGCCTTCATAGAAGGAAGCAGGGATTCAAGTTTCATAAAGAGCTTCCAAAAATTATGGTACTTATTAGCTTTCAGCTCTCATTGCCCCTATCATAAGCATCTTGAAGTGATTAAGGTTGAAGTGAACAAACTATGGAGTATATGCTTGACAAAGTATAAGTTGGAAATCTCATGTTCCTTGAATATGAGGGCCGCTCCTCATGCTACTCAAGTTTACTTACCAGTAAGTTCTTGTCATAGTAAGTATATGTGTATCATAGAGAACCGCCAATGGGGCACCCCTTGCCCGATGATACGGAAGAATCCCCATATCAAAATGACAAGGCAAGCAGACAACAAGCATCTCAGCAATCTTCTTATTTACCATGGGAAATGGTGTTTTTTCTCTGTTTCCTCTTTCCTCTTTTCTCATATCTTTTTTTCCTTTTCTCTTTTTCTCAATATCTGTCTCTTTTTTTATAACAAGAATGCTTTATAGATTGCTCATTATGGTTACGCTTTAGGTTTCCACCATGATTAGGCATGGATTAGACCGGCGGCTGTTGTTTCGCGGAATCTGGTGGTGGCGGTGGAGCGGAACTCCTTCTGGAAAAACGTCGACCCCCCCTGAGTTTTTAGGTCAGAAGGCAACTTATAGGTGAAGAGGGAGACCGAGGGGGAGTCTGGGGAGGCTAGACCACCCCCTGGCGCAGCCTGGGCTTGCCCGCGCGGCCAGGTGGTGTGGCCTGGGCCCAGCCCCCTCCGTCTCGTATTCTGGCTCCGGGAGTCTTCTGGTGAAATAGGATTTTTGGCATATTTTCCAGGATTTTTACTGATAGTTGATTTTCTGCACAAAAAGTAGACACCAATGCAATTCTGCTGAAAACAACGTCAGTCCGCGTTAGTTGCATCCAAATCACACAAGTTTAGAGGAGAAACAATAGCAAAAGTGTTCGGGAAAGTAGATACGTTTTGGACGTATCAACTCCCCCCAAGCTTAGCTTATTGCTTGTCCTCAAGCAAATCAGTTGAAAACTGAGTGCGATAAAAGAACTTTCATGAACACATTTGCTTCATATGATGTATATATTCTCAGCATGTGATCAACTACTTAGACAATTCATAATAAGGAGTATGCAACTAAGTTTACTTAATAGGCATTGCAAGCTATGAGAGATTCCAACTCAAAAATAATAAGTAGCATGAAGTATAAACATAAGCAACATTACAATGCTCATAAAAAGGTATGATAGAGTGGTATCTCGCTTGCCTTTGATTTAAGGCACCTCTGAAATTCAGGTGAAGACTAGAAGTAAAGATGTCAAAGATACAAGCATCAAAGTCATAACACAAATAATAAAGTTTTGAGACAAGCACAAAGAATGACAACTATGCTCTCAAGAAGGTGCTCCAAGAATATGTGGAGACTCAACAAGTAAATGAAAAGGTTTTGAATAATTTGAAAAGCTTCAAAATGCTGAAAGTATGGTACTCATTAGCTTTGAGCTCTCATTGCCCTATCATAAGCATCTTTAAGGTGATTAAGGTTAAAGTGACACAACTAAGAGGATATGCTTGACAAGTTATAAATCGAAGTCTCATGCCCCTTACTTACGAAGTCCGATCCTCGTGCTACTCAACTTCAGTCACAAGTAAGCTCTTGTCATTGTAAGTATATATGTATCATAGAGAACCACCAATGGGGTACCCCTTGCACATGACACAGGAGCTATCCCATAATCAAAATGACAAGGCAAGCAGACAATGAGCATCTCAGCGATCTTTTTATTTACTATGTGCATAGATTTTTATTGAGGATTCTTCATAGAATGCTCATTATGGTTATACTGCAAGTTTCCACCATGATTAGGCATGAATTAGGCTAGCGGCCCAGGCGTTTCTCTAACATACATACAAACTCCATGATCTTACAAGTTCCACTTTTATTTCACACAGCCGGGATCCATAAGCAAAAGAACATGATATCAACGAGGTACTAAGTACCAATGAAATGTTGAAAGCGTTCCCCATGATACATGGTTCTGCCAACTTCAACTCATAAAGCGCAAGCATATACGCAACATAGAAGGACGCAATGGTTCAGGTTTATTAAATGCAAGAAAATAAAGTGTGCCATTAAGTTCGTGAGAGCTTTACTAACTAACTTTCTCATAACAAGCAAACATTTTATTCGGAAGAAAACAAGGCATATTGAATATGCACGGAAATAGCAAATGATGCTAATAGGTGATACATTGCAAATGTATCTATAATTTTTGATGTTCCATGCTTGGTTTTATCCACTTTCTTGTGTTTTGTTCCAACTTTGGAGTACTTTTCATATGATTTCTTGGACTAACCTATTAACAAGATGCCACAGTGCCAGTTGCCCGTTTTCTGCTGTTTTGGTTCCAGGAAAGTCAGAAAATGAATATTCTCAGAATTGGACGGGACAAAAGCCAAAGTTCCTATTTTACCGGAAGACTCATAGAGCCAGAATACAAGACGGAGGAGGGCCAGGGCCTGGCCACACCATATGGTGGCGCGGGCTAGCCCTGGCCGCGCCACCAGGTGGTGTGGGCCCCCTGGCCGCCCACCGACCTTGCCCTCTGGCCTATAAGAAGCCTCCCGAGGCATAAACCCTAGATCGTCAAGCCTCCAGCCACGAAAAGTTCCATAGCGCCGCCTCCACCGAAAAGGAGATTCAGGGGACAGAAAGTCTCTGTTCTGGCACCCTGCCGGGACGGGGAAGTGCCCCCCGGAGCCATCTCCATCGATCTCCACCACCATCTCCGTCACCATTGCTGATTCCCATGATGAGGAGGGAGTAGTTCTCTCTTGAGGCTAAGGGTTCTACCGGTAGCTATGTGTTCATCTCTCTCTCTATGCATGATCATATTGTGATCATGAGCTTGTAATCTATAGATCTACCTTGCTACTCAAGTGCTTTAATAGATCTCTGCTCTCCCCATGTGTGTAAAAGTGACAGCGTGCTCACCATGGTGGCACTTAGGCTAGAGATTACAAATACTTGTTATGAGTTATATTTGGAGTTGGATTTCTTTATGAAATTGTGGTGTTTGTTGGACTTATCTAGTACTCAAGGTGACAGTGTGGGGTTTTCTAGATGGGAAAGGCTTACTTTGAGGTGTGCTGTTATAGCCCTACCATCGATTAGAGTGTCCAACCGGAGAGTAGTTAAGAGTAGTATCATGAAGAAGAATATATTTATGAGAGAGTGTTAACTAGTGAAAGTATGATCCCTAGGCCTTGTTTCTAAGCATTGAAACACCGTTTGCTGCTAGATCTGTTACATGTTTGCTTGCTTCCATCTTTATTTCAGTTTTGCTTTAGTCTCTTCCACGCCATCAAGATCTTTTATATCACCGTTACCACTAATAATTATCCATACCACTTGTATTTCACTATATCTTCGCCGAACTGGTGCACGTATACACCTGACAAGTGTATTGGGTGTGTTGGGGACACAAGAGACTTCTTGTATCTTAATTGCAGGGTTGCTTGAGTGGGGATACCTTTGACCACTTCCTCCCTGAGTTCGATAAACCTTGGGTGATCCACTTAAGGGAAAACTTGCTGCTGCTCTACAAACTTCTGCACTTGGAGGCCCAACAACTGTCTACAAGAATAGAAGTGCGTAGACATCAAGCTATTTTCTGGCGCCGTTGCCGGGGAGGTAAGGTAAAAGGTACTCACATCCTCCGGTGTGAGTGCTCGAAGTTATTTCCTTTAGATTCTGCAATTTTGTCTTTTTGTCTCTTGTTTTCACTAGTTAGGCTTAATGGAAAACAACAACAAAATTAGAGACCTTTTTAGTATTTTTCCTAAGTTAGAACTTGAATTGTCTAAAAAGAAAATTTAAAAACCCATGGAACTTTCTTTGCATGCTAATAGAAATATTATTAGTATGAATCTTTTGAACACCTTTGTTACTAATGCTGTGGAAACATCTAAGCTTGGGGAAGTTGGTTCTTATGAAAATGATCTCTTTAGTTCCCCAGTTTTAAGGAAGAAAATTTGCTCTGATGATACTTTATCTCCCATATGTGGTAATTCTAATGATACTTGTGATATTTTAAATCCACATACTGAAAGCATCCCTTATAAAATACCTATAAAAATTATTGATCGTGTTATGGATAACTACTATTTTGGAGATGGAATTGTCCATCCCGGTGATCATTTGCTCTTTATACACGAATTATGCGGGTTGTTCAAGTGTGCAGGTATTACAACAGATCACGTAAAGAAGAAGTTATTCTATTCTTCACTTAAGGGCAAAGCAAGGGAGTGGTATGAGCTACTAGATGATCCTCATCATTTGGAGTGGAAGGAACTTGAATCTCTCTTTTACTCTAACTTTTATCCTCCTCATGAAATTCATAAAGATAGGAATTACATTTATAATTTTCATCCTCATGATGGAGAAAGTATCGCCCAAGCATGGGGGAGATTGAAGTCACTAATGCTCAAATGTCCCATTCATGAGCTCCCCCGTAATATTGTTATTAATAATTTCTATGTGAGGCTTTCAGGACATTACAAGGACTATCTAGATACTTGTTTAGAGGGATCCTTCACAAGTAAGGAGCTCAAAGCTAAGTGGGATCTTCTTGAAACAATTCAAAGCAATACCGAAGATTAGGATAACAACAAAGGTAAAGAACTAGGTATAAACTATGAGTATGATTGCATTAAGTCTTTTGCTGAAACTGCTGATTTTCAAGAGCTTAGTGCTAAATATGGTCTTGATCCTCAAATTCTTATTGATAGTTTTGAAACATTTGCTTCTCATATTAATGCTCCTAAAGAAAAGTGGGACATGTATCATGAGCCTTTTAAAGACACTTGCATGGAAAATGAAATTGTTGTTAATGATAGCAATAAACATGCTCAAACCTCTGAAAGCACTATTTCTTATAAGCATGTTAATTTTTGTGGGATACATAGACCTTGTGAGAGTAATCAAGTTGAAGAAGAATATTGTATCACCCACAGGAATGAAAAAATTAAAATGTGGTATAGGGCTCTAAATGATCTTGGTAAAAAAGTTTGTGCCATCTATCCTTTTATTTGTGAACTTTGCTTTGAAGTGGGTCATTTCAGTTTCCAATGCTCAGGCCATAATAATAGCCCTTCTAATCTAATGAGTACTGCAAGTTTGTATTGTGATGACATGATCACTCCAAATCAGCATGATGAACTTACATTATTTTTGGGGTGTGAAGAGTTATCAAGAAAAACCTCTTTGGTAGATATGGGTGCTTTTGATATGAATAGTGTCCTGCATGGTTGTCATCTTTATTGTGTTGATAATTGTCACACAAATACTTACATACAAAATATTATAGAAGATGAGATTTTACCAAAATATGATAGGACTAATATGTGTTTTGATCTTATTAATGAAAAGAAGGAATCCTCCAAAGTTTCTTCTATTGTCTCTAACAATGAAGCAGGGTATATGGAGAAGCTTCCTTTCAAGCCTCTCCCTCCTAAAGAGAAGAAGATAAAGAAGAAAATGAGGAGTAAAAGGAGGGAGGAAACGGTATTTTCCCCTAAGCATGTAGCTCCTATTATAGTTTTTGATGAGTCTGAACTCGATGATGTTCCTATGCCTGTTACCTATAGTAGTGATCATGATTGGGAAAAGCACACTTCTTTTGATATTGAAAATCTTTTTGGTACCAATTCTAAAAATGATGATATTAATAATTGCTATACTATTAGTGCTATCCATGATCCTTCCAATGATGATATGTTTACAAATGAACACACTTGGGAAGATAACTATTATATTGCTTATGAGGATGCTATACCTCCAATATATGATGATTGTAATGATGATTATGATATTTTCAGTCCACCTACTATTAAGGAGGAAATTAATTATGATTACAATATGCCTCCTATATTTGATGATTATGGCGATGAAAATAATAATGATAGCTATTTTGTTGAATTTGCTCCCACTATAATCAACAAGAATGACTATGTTTATGTGGGGAGTATTAATTCTATTATGCATGTGGCTCATGATAAGAATGTTTCTTGTGATACTCATATTGTTACTTTTATTCATGATGCTACTGAAAGTTATTATGAGAGAGGGAAACATGGTTCTATGCATCTCAATAATATTAAGTTTCCCCTCTTTATGTTGAAAATTTTGAAGTTGCACTTGTTTTGCTCTCCTATGCTTGTTGCTTTGTGCTTTCGTGATTTGTTTCTTTACAAGATACCTATGCATAGGAAGTGGGTTAGACTTAAATGTGCTTTGAATTTGCTTCTTGATGCTCTCTTTTATTTCAATTCATATTTTTTATGTGAGCATCCACCCAGACTATCATGCCTAACTTAAATGCGTTAAAGAAAAGTACTTATTGGGAGATAACCCAAAAGTTTTAGATGAGTCTTGGAAGTTATTACTTATGTAATAACCGCTCCTTATCCTTTTTATTTGCTTTTGTGCTAAGAGTAACCTCTAATGAGAGAGAATTAATACTTGGGAAAGTTGCTGTCCCGAAACAGGTTTCTGGGCTTCACCGTAAAAATTCGTGAGAGAGATCTGTATGTCGGATTGAGCTGTAATTTCTTGTGCGTCTGCCCCATGTTGTTCTATAACTTTATTTAGTTCAACACTTTTTTATTTGAGCAACATAAGGTCTTCGAAAAAATTCGTCTTTACCTGCTGGTCTGTTTTGACAGATTTCTGCCATTTTCTGCATTTGCTTCTTGTTAGTTCCTTCTTGAGTTCCTTTGGGGAATTGAGCTTTTTGAGGAAAGTGCTACAGTAGCTAGTGTTCTAATGGAAGTTTATTTGGTGTTATAACTGAACCTTGAGACTTATTTATCTTAAGTGCACTAATGTTGCTAATAAGATTGTGTGAAGTTTTGTATGAAGGAAAATTTTCAGGTATATGGAAGGAATGAGTAACGAGATGAAGGATGGACTAAAGCCCAAGCCTGGGGATGCCACGCGTGTCACCCCAAGAAATATCCAAGAAGTACAAGCTTCAAAGCTTGGGGATGCCCAAGGCATCCCCTTCTTCATCAATAAAAATCCAGGTTTCTTCTAAACGCTTTATTTTATTGCTTCGTGCATAGTTGTGTTCTTCTTGGAGCGTCTTCTTTTTCATTTTTGTTTTGGTTTTTAGTTTGCTTGGTTTGCTTAGTTTTCTGAATAAATTGGTTGGACCCCCTCTTTCATACTTTGGTGTGCAAATAGTTTGGTTTGGTTTGGAAAAGAGTAGGAAAGTTCATGCTTATGTGGTAAAAAGAGCTCGTTTTTGACTGTGGCCTATGCTTTGTCATGCCATGCTTGATATTGTTTTGGATTTATGCTTAGTATTCTTTGCTGTAGCATAACTTGTTATAAACAGTTGAGATTTCTTAATGTGCCTTGGATGAATCATGCGTTGTTTTAGCATATTAAAGCATAGTATAGTGGTATTCTCCTTTGATGCTTTATTTGGGTTGACTTGGCGCATGGTCACACCATGTTTTGACTATATCAAGTCACCATAGCCTTCATGATCCTTTAGTTTTCAACTTGTAGTATCACTTTATGCTTTGATCAATGATGTTTTGTCGCTCTACATGATTATGGCCATTATTGATCTCTTAGTTTGTCGCTCCCAGTCTTTTGCTAGCCTCCACAACGAAGTATGAGTTCCACTCATGCATCCAACTCCCTAAACCAAGTTATTCCAAAGAGTCCACCATACCTACCTACTAGCTTATGCTATTCCAAGTATATTCATGCTTTTGTTTACCTTTCACATGTTATGAGAAAACTAGTGATTAAAGCTCTCACGAACTTGATGGCACACTTTACTTTACTTGCCCTTAATAAACTTGAACCATTGTGTCGTCTATGTTGTATATGCTTGCACTTATTTGTCGGGAATTAGTAGAACCATGCTTTCATGGGGAACGCTTTCAACATTGCACTTGGTACTTGTACCTAGTTGATATCATGCTCTTTTGTATATGGATGTCGTCGGTGTGAAATGAAAGGGGAGCTTGTAAGTCCATGGAGTTATGTATATGTGTTAGAGAAACGCCTGGGCCACTGGTCTAATCCATGCTGACATGGTGGAAACCTGCAGCGTAACCATAATGAGCTGTCTATGAAGCGTTCTTCTTATAAAAAAAGAGTCCTACATTGAGAAAAAAAGAGAAAAGAGCAAAAAAAGAGATACTATGAAAAGAGGAAAGAGAGAAAAAAGCACCATATTCCCATGGTAAATAAGAAGAATGCTGAGATGCTCGTTGTCTGCTTGCCTTGTCATTTAGATATGGGGATTCTTCCGTATCATCGGGCAAGGGGTACCCCGTTGGCGGTTCTCAATGATACACATGTACTTACGATGACAAGAACTTACCGGTGACTAAACTTGAGTAGCATGAGGACCGGCCCTCGTATACAAGGGACATGAGATTTCTGACTTATACTTCATCAAGCATGTACACCATAGTTTGTTCACTTTAACCTTAATCACTTCAAGATGCTTATGATAGGGGAATGAGAGCTGAAAGCTACAAGTAATATAATTTTTGGAAGCTCTTTATGAGACTTGAATCCCTACTTCCTTTTACAAAAGGCCTTTCTTCCACCATTATATTGAGTCTCCACCTTCTATCTTTATGCACTACTTTGAGAGCATAGTGGCCATTCTTAGTTCTATGTGCATTGTCCCAAGACTAGTTGATTGATGCATAACTTGTTATTGCTTGTTTGAAACTATTGTATCTAGTCACTCTTATGAACTTTGAAGGTGTCCTATGCATTTATATTTGCTACTCTATTGAGGGACAAGCTGAATACTATTATGCTATGTTTTCTTTATGTGAAACAAAGAAATGTCTTGCAAAGCATTGTTATTCATGCATCTTTTGTTTGTGCCTTTTCATGTTGCATCATAGTTTCTTTGCTTATTGCTAGAACTTTGTCTTTCATGTTATGATTGAACTACTATGATCCCAGCTTTGAATGTTTTGCAAATACTTTGATCAAGTCTTTGATGGTGCATGTCACCTCAAATATTATTCTTTCTTTTTATCACTTACCTACTCGAGGACGAGCAGGAGTTAAGCTTGGGGATGTTGATACATTGCAAATGTATCTATAATTTTTGATGTTCCATGCTTGGTTTTATCCACTTTCTTGTGTTTTGTTCCAACTTTGGAGTACTTTTCATATGATTTCTTGGACTAACCTATTAACAAGATGCCACAGTTCCAGTTGCATGTATTCTGCTGTTTTTGGTTCCAGGAAAGTCAGAAAATGAATATTCTCAGAATTGGATAGGACAAAAGCCAAAGTTCCTATTTTACCGGAAGACTCACGGAGCCAGAATACGAGACGGAGGAGGGACAGGGCCTGGCCACACCATATGGTGGCGCGGGCTAGCCCTGGCCGTGCCACCAGGTGGTGTGGGCCCCCTGGCCGCCCACCGACCTTGCCCTCTGGCCTATAAGAAGCCTCCCGAGGCATAAACCCTAGATCGTCAAGCCTCCAGCCACGAAAAGTTCCGTAGCGCCGCCGCCACCGAAAAGGAGATTCGGGGGACAGAAAGTCTCTGTTCCGGCACCCTGCCGGGACGGGGAAGTGCCCCGGAGCCATCTCCATCGATCTTCACCACCATCTCCATCACCATTGATGATTCCCATGATGAGGAGGGAGCAGTTATCTCTCGAGGCTAAGGGTCCTACCGGTAGCTATGTGTTCATCTCTCTCTCTCTACGCATGATCATATTGTGATCATGAGCTTGTAATCTATAGATCTACCTTGCTACTCAAGTGCTTTAATAGATCTCTGCTCTCCCCATGTGTGTGAAAGTGACAGCGTGCTCACCATGGTGGCACTTAGGCTAGAGATTACAAATACTTGTTATGAGTTATATTTGGAGTTGGATTTCTTTATGAAATTGTGGTGTTTGTTGGACTCATCTAGTACTCAAGGTGACAGTGTGGGGTTTTCTAGATGGGAAAGGCTTACTTTGAGGTGTGTTGTTATAGCCCTACCATCGATTAGAGTGTCCAACCGGAGAGTAGTTAAGAGTAGTATCATGAAGAAGAATATATTTATGAGAGAGTGTTCACTAGTGAAAGTATGATCCCTAGGCCTTGTTTCTAAGCATTGAAACACCGTTTGCTCCTAGATCTGTTACATGTTTGCTTGCTTCCATCTTTATTTCAGTTTTGCTTTAGTCTCTTCCACGCCATCAAGATCTTTTATATCACTGTTACCACTTATAATTATCCATACCACTTGTATTTCACTATCTCTTCGCCGAACTAGTGCACCTATACACCTGACAAGTGTATTGGGTGTGTTGGGGACACAAGAGACTTCTTGTATCTTGATTGCAGGGTTTGTTGAGAGGGGATACCTTTGACCACTTCCTCCCTGAGTTTGATAAACCTTGGGTGATCCACTTAAGGGAAAACTTGCTGCTGCTCTACAAACCTCTGCACTTGGAGGCCCAACAACTGTCTACAAGAATAGAAGTGCGTAGACATCAATAGGTAGGTATGGTGGACACTTTGTGTGGCATCCCACAAAAACCACTACTAGAAAATCGCATTGTTTTTGTGCATTGCATCTTCATGACCGCATGCTCATGTCATCATGCCACATTGCATTTGAGCATCGTCATGATCATGCATCTGTTTGTCTAAAACTATTTTTTTAAAGTCTATATTTGTTTTCTAGATACTCCCGGTTTTATTTGAAATTAAAAGCCCCAGTCTTTTGTGGACCTTTTATTTGTCTAAAAACTATTTTTAAAATATTTTAAAAGTTAAAGCAAAATAAAATGTTTTACCTGGGGGAGGCAGCCCAGCCAACTAGGCCCAAAAGCCCAGTCGGTCGAGCCACCTACAACCCTAGGATCAAACCAAAACCCTAATCTACACCCCACCTACTCCTCCCTCCAACTCCCTATTCAGCCGCCGCCTCTCTCTCTCTCTTCCGCCTGGCCCCACGCCCTCTCTTTTCCCGCCCACTTCCCACCTGATCTCCTCCTGCCCCCGCTTGATCCACCCGCACGCGGGCCCCGCAGCACACGCGCCGCTCCACCCCGCCGCCTGGCACACAAGCCACCTACACCTCCTTTCCTGCCTTGCACACCGCCCCTGCACGCGTCCCACCCCCCACCTGGTCGACCCGGTCCCACACCCAGGCCCTCCACCTGCCGCCCGCACGCCACCTCCCAACCAACCCCGCGTCCCCACTCCATCTCCCACCGACAGCCACCCCGTTCCCCGTGCCCCGGCCCCACCCGCGCACGTTACGCGTCGCCCCACGCCATCCCCTCCCCATCCCCGAATCCCTTGCCTCGCTTCTCCCCTGCAGATCGTCGGCGGCCGCCGTCCTGCCTCACTCCACGGCCGCCTTCCGGTCAAGCTCCACCGCCGCCCTTGCTGCAGAGCCGTCGCCAACCTCCCCTCCTCCTCTCCCCTACTCGCCTGCCTTGGCGTCCGTCCTCGTCGACCCAAGCACGGCCGCGACCCAGCGACCCCGCCCTCCACCTTGGTCGCCGTCCCGGATCTCCCCCACGTCACCGTCGACCCGGGCGCCATCGCCGACCACCTCCCTCGCCTTCGTCCCAGGCGCACCGCCTGGCCCGGCGGTCCACATCCCCAACCCAGTTGGAGCTCGCCCCCTCCCTACGAGCCCTGCTGGGCTGCCGCGAGCTCGCCCCTCCTCTACACCTCGCGGCCTCGCCCGACTTGATGCCATCTGCATCGACGTCGCATTGTCCCCGCGGTGCCGTGTCTCCCTCCTCGTCGGTCGTCCTCTCCCCTCCACCTACAGGCCTCCCTCAATCCCCGCTAACGGAAGCTCCACTCTAGGCCCCTGCAGTAGAGAGCTGTGACGCTCAGTCTCGATCCCCAAGAGCTACAACGGCCTTTTGTTCTAGTTTTAACTGATGATGGCGAGACGCTTTTGGTTCCAGTTATTGTTGCGATGAAGTGAGGTGGTGGTTGCATAGCTGCCTAAGACTGAAGGTTCATCTATTTTTGTGTGTGTTGTTGAGGTGTTGATGCATTGGCAAGATGATAAAAATCATGTGGAGATGTTACTGCGACTGGGATGGCTACCAACCCAATCCCGAGGACAAGTCCTACGACTACCTCCTGTGCCGATGCACCTCGGCACCGACTCAAGTTTGACATTGACCAAAATGTGGATGAAGAGTGCTTCGACATGGAAACAAGATGCGTTGACGTCGACTTGACAAGATCGCCCCCATGGACCCGAAGGGTGCCTCCCCTCAAGATCTTCTTCCCGAGACCAAGATCGCCTTCCCGGACCTCCTGGATCGCCAAGACCTCCTTCATGGACCCCGAAGACCGAACCCCGGCGCGTCAAGCTCTCCTTCCCGGATTCAAGGACTCCGACATGGTGCGACAAGTACTTCCAACCGAGCCTAAGACCGGTCGAAAACGCCAAGATCTCCAATCGGAATCCGAGGACGCCGAGACCCCGGTACGACAAGACCTTCTTCCCGGATCCGATGCCCGAGAACCCAGACGCCAAGGTCGTCGACACGGATACGCCAAGTACTTCCTCGAGGACGCCAAGTTCTTCTTCCCGAACGCCAAACCGACTCGATGGTGCGGACCCGACAAGATCTTCGCGACGACAAGATCGACACCGACCAGGGCAAATCCGATACGCCCCCGATGCCAAACCAAGTCCTTCTTCCCGGACCACCAAGCTCCCCCTCCGTTGTCAAAGAACGTTCCCGCCGAGACCGATCCCCGTCGAACCCTGTCGAACCCCAGACCCCCGGAACCCAAGATCTCCCGAACCCAGATATGTGAACCCTTTTCCTGAGCCCTATTTTATAAATGCTATACATAACACTGTTGCATATAAATTGTTCATACATGCATACTTGTCTGTGGTTTGGGGGCATCATGCCGATTCACCTCATAATTAAATATGGAGTCGATATGCGGGATATCGTTGTCTTATTCCGGACTCCGTTTAAATTGGTGTAGCGAACCGACGCCATGTTTCGCCCTGTTAATACAACATTTAAATTGCGGGGTTTAAAATAACTTGAACCTATTAATTAATTGTCGGGACCCCGGTTCCGCTTAATATTGCTTAATTGCACCGCATCTGCATCATATCATAAGCATGCCGGATCTTCTGTCGTGGTATTAAATATTGCATCCGGTGTTTCTGCTAGTGTTTGCTTCTTCGCGGATTAGGCCGATGAGTGGATGCGAGTATCGACAAGTTCTCCGGATGTGAACCTTCGGCAGTGTTTCCCAGGCGAGCATCTCTTCCCCATCTACCTATTTTGCATTTATAGTCTTTATTTCCTCCTGTTGATCTATTGTTATCCGTGTCACGATGCTTTAGTGTTCCGTACCAGTTATATCCCGTGCAGCCTTCTATATTGCCTTGGACACCTCCTATTACCTGTGTTTGGTAGATAGCTGGCCTTGCGAGTCGTAGTTGCTTTCTCAGGTGCGATCTCGTGTTGTCAAGTACCACAGTTGTTGGAATGCTGGCAGATGTTTATGGTGGAGATGATCATGTCTTTAATCACAACTATTAAATTGCTAGATATAACTAATGCAGAGGCATCGGTGGGCAATAAATGTTATTTGGTTCTTCCACGCTCACTTGTGTCCTGTAGGACCCCGAGTACTTGATACTTGTTCTTTGACTATTCGCACTATCCACATCCGGGAGGCCTTATGGACCCTCCTGAGCCAGAGCTTGATTCATTTCTATTTCTTGGGGCCACAAAGTAGTTTGGGGCTTTATTACTATCCTGTACTTATGCCATGTTACTGCTTTATTTAAGATTGTGCGTGGAGCACCTGTACTGTTTCGGATCACGCCATGTTTTCGCGGTATCGACAAGCCCAGTCACACTTTCGGGTTCCCAGTCGTTTACAGCCGTCGTCGCAAACCCTGGGTCCGTTCCGGAGCCGGCCAACTTCGTTGCGGGTAGCTTAGTGGGGTGGCCCCCTGAAATATTTCTGAATCCTGTGATCGCTTTGTCGTGAATTCCTTGTTGGGTTTTGAGCTGGTTTTTCCGAGGTTGATCGAGTGTGTGTTTCTATTTGTGCACCCCTGCAGGGTAAAACTTTTTGAAAGCCGTGTCCGCGGTTGTGGACGACTTGGAGCACAGTATCTCGATCATAGACAAGCCTAACTAAAGTAGTGCTATAAATTTTACTTAATATGTGACTAGTAATCAGCTCAAGTATAACAGAATGGATATTAAAAATGCCAACAGCTGGTGGATCTGGGTTGTTTTGTGACATGCTATATGCCTAGTAAGTATTGCAACTCCAATGGAATGTGATAAAAGTGCCAACAACTGCTGGGTTTTGGGATTCCTCAGGACAATTATATCGGTCTAGTAATTGTTCCAACTACCACAGAATGGTTAATTAAAACTGCCCACTACTTATGTTTCATGATGACGTAAGCTATATATCTAACTAGTAAGTGCTTCAACTTAAAATGGAATGAGTAAAATTGCCAACGGTGTGAGTTCCTTGGTCCGACTTCCTCGTTTGGTCTCGAGGGGGAAATACCAGGATGGGTTTGTTTGGTGTTAGCTTCAGGTTGAATCGAAATAGGTCTTTCTTACCCCTCTCTGATAACCGCCAGTTGTATCGAGTCTCTATAGGTTGTTTAGTGCCGCTGCGCTGCCGCTTCAGCCCACCATACCTATGTAGGCGAGAGCCGCCGAATTCTAGCCTCGCCGTGTACTGGCCTCAGTACTAACGCTCCTCTTTTTTCCTTTGCCCTTTGTCGGCACCCCTTTTGTTTTAGTAGGTTTTGAGATCGACGTCGTTAGCAGGGTTACCCTTCCGGCTTGGCCTGGGCAGGGTTATGGACGCCATTGGTTATTCTTCAGGGCTCTTAGCCCCATTTGCATCTTGTCCGTAGTCGGATGCTCTAACGTTTTCAAGGTGATTTGGATCTTTGTATTGTATATCGGTATTCTTGACTCGTTGAGTCGCTGTTGTATGTATATCTGTTCTGTGGGTCCCATCGAGGACTGTTGTGTAATGGTATTACTTCGTTTTCCACCCGCACGAAAGTGCCTGGTGGGCGTCCTTGAATCGTTTCTATGCAGGTTTGGCGGAAAGGGATAAAACTTGCATAGGGACGATTTGAGGGTGTTACACTTTGGCAATATTTGGTTTAAGGGAATTGGAAACATGAGTAAAATACTCAGTGAAAGTGAAGGCTAGCAATAGTAAGGGAGCAACAAACGAGGGAGCAATAGCTGTCATAATCATGCTTGCAACAAAACAGGACTAATCATGGCATGATAGTGATTCAAGATCCTCAAGGCAAAATAATTCATCGAGGCTTAACTGATTTACAGTCATGTGCATGCGTGAGCATGTGCCAAGTGAATTCAAATGAAACATTCAGAGGAGGATACCACGATGTCGTACCAAGTTATGAATAGAGTAACGCAAGCAAACATTCATAAAAAATGCTACAAACTATTAGCAAGCTGGAACTAATCATACGCCAACAAGAACTACTAAGCATCCAAAGATAACATACACCCTACACGAACAGGCTAAGCATGCCCACAAAGATGAGTATATGTACAAAAATGAAAACAAATAGAGTTCGTTACCAGCCTCTTACCACGAGTTGTCATTAATCCTCATTATTGCTCTTCACTTGTGTGGCTTGAATAATAACATGAAACCAATATCCACTGAGGACTGCTGAACCCTGTAGAAAACTCACAAAACCAAAGAAGAACGACAAATATTTTTGTTGTTTTCGATTTTTAAAATAAGAACCAAAAAGGAAGAACAAGCAAAGCAAAATCTTTTTGGGTTTTTCGAATAGTTCAAACAAAGCAAAAATGGAAAAAACAAACTAAGGCGAAAAGAAGAAGTAGCAAACCAAAGAGAAACAACAGAAATATTTTTGGTCTTTTTGTGTTTTTAGAAAGCAAAAGCAAAGAAAGAACGAAAACTAAAAAGAGAACGAAACATGAATATACAAAGTACCGACACAACATGATAAGGAGATGAGTGTGGTGTCGGTGTACCTCCCCCCAAGCTTAGGCTTTTGGCCTAAGTGGGTATTAATCCAAATACGGGTAAGGGTTCCAAGCAGGAGGATCATGGTAAGAATGGTCGTAGTTGGGCCCGTGGGAAGAAGAAGCTCCCCAATCATAAGCAGGCTGCTGATATGAAGACTCTCCCTCATTCAAGGGCTGGACCGAATCATCCGTGACCTCCCTTCTAGTGTCTTGCTCCTGTTGGGAGAGCTCTCCCAAGTACGTGTCAAGTTCCTCCTCAGTGAGGGACCATCCATCCCTGTTATCAAGGTTAAACAAAACAGGTGCTGGCAAAACAACAACACGCTCGGACTTGCTCTTTCACCAACCAGCTTTGAGAAAGGTTATTTCATAAGATAACTCATTCAAACTAGCCCACGAGGAAACAAATTTATGCTATATCATGGAATTAAAATCAAGCCTTTCTATGGGGAACTGTAGGTCCAGATGATGAGGCACTAAACCATGCAATGCTAGTAAACGAGAAGCAATGAGGCCTCCACAAATTCCACCTTTCTCATTGTTAGCAGCAAGATGGAAAGCTATCAAAACACCTAAGTTGTAAGACCTATCTAGTTTAGGAGCAGCAGAGTAAATGCTAGATCATATGAAGATAACTTATTGGCAGTTTTCCTAGCGAGAACACACTTGGCAATAAAGTAGGCAAAGTAGCGAATGGAGGGAAGATGAATGTTACGGATTTTTCCATTCTCCTTCGAGAAGCTGCTCCCTTGGCAAATTTCTGCGTATAAATCCATGAGTGGTTCAGGTCGCTCCTTAATCCTTCTACATGATCCCCATTGAGGTACCTTAATAGCTGCACAAAAGTCATCGAGAGAAAGGTCGACAACAATATTGTAGATTTTGTAGTGGACCATGGGGTTAGGAAAAGAGTGACTAAATTGAAAGTCCTGCACCACATACATGGTTAGCTTCACAAATTGACAAGGTTCATCTTCCAAAAAGTGCTCCAACCCTGCATTAGAAACCAAAGCGTGGAAATCTTGGAGAATTCCCGCAGCTCTCATGAACTCAGAGCAGGGATAAATGGAAGGAAAAACTTCCTCCTCCTGGTGGACCTTCATGACCTCAGGCACCCATAGTTCATGTTGGTTTAGTTGATGCTCATTCATCTTCTATTCTGAAATTTAAACACCTATTAAACAAGTGATTGCAAAGTGAATAAAATGAAGGATTCTACTCATAGGGACTTGTAAGAGGCCTAAACATGCATCAAAACTATATCCCTAAGCATCAAAGAAGCTTACAAGCTCTCATAACCTGTCACCTACAGCAGCAAAATACTCAAGATATAATCCACTAAACACAAATCTACTTGGACAAGGGGAGGAGTCACATACCGGAGAACAAGTGCTCCAAATTTCAGCAACAAAGATGGGCTAAGCAAGGAGATCGAAAAAATCGAGAGCAAGCACAGCAAGAACGCGATTTTGAGCAATGAACTGGAGCTTACTCGGGAGAGAGAAGAAAGTGGCAGGTGACAGAGTTAGTGGAGGGCTAGGGGTGGCCCACACCATGGCCTGGCGCCACCCAAGGCAGGCCGCGCCACCAGGTGGTGAGCCTGCCTGGTGGGTCCCCTTGGTACCTCTCAGACACTCCTCTGCCCCTTTTTTCACGTAAAAATTTAATATGAAATTTCTGGAATTTTTCGAGACACTTTATTTTGGGAAATTTTCAGGTATAGAAGAATGATTTTCTTACAGACAGATTTTTTTTTGGAAATGATGCAATGACAAAACAAGGCTAGAACTACAGGAGTTCTAAGACACTCTAACATGCAAGCAACTAACAACAAAAAGAAAACTAAACGAAAGCAAAAACTAAAATGGATAGCAATAGAAGTAAACGGAGATAATCGTAGTGAAAACATTGTTTTGTTCAACGGAATCCTTTTGTTAACAAGGTTGATCAGGTCTCGTTACCAAAACAATTCCATATGAGACAAAACTTTGTATCCCACTAATGATTATGTTACCTCAACCTTGATAGCAATGGTCCCAATCATAATAGTTTCAAATTTTTCTCTTGGTATGGGACAATATATTTCTCCAACTTGAATGCCCTCAACATGTTCAATTGAATTCAAACCATAAGTCCTTTCAATCTTCTTGGGGAAATAGACAGTATGTTCCTTGTCATTAACATTGAAAGTAACCTTTCCTTGATTACAATTAATAACAGCTCCTACAGTATTAAGAAAAGGTCTCCCAAGAATAATAGACATATTATCATCTTCAGGCATTTCAAGCACAACAAAATCAGTTAATATCAAGCAATTATGAGCCACTTGAACATGTACATCCTCACATATACCAACAGGAATAGTGGTAGATTTATCAGCCATTTGCAAAGATATATCAGTTGGTATCAATTTTTCTAGTTGAAGCATGTTATAGAGAGAGAAAGGCATAACACTAACTCCAGCTCCCAAATCACACAAAGCAGTTCTAACATAACTATTCTTAATAGAGCAAGGGATAGTTGGAATCCCTGGGTCTCCAAGTTTCTTAGGAACCTTACCATTAAAGGAATAATTGGCAAGCAAAGTGGAAATTTCTTAATTAGGGATCTGCCTTTTATTCGAGACAATATCCTTCATATACTTTGAGTAAGGAGGCAATTTAATAGCATCAGTCAAAGGAATTTGCAAGAATAAAGGTTTCATCCACTCACAAAACTTATTATAGTGTTCATCTTCCTTTGACTTGTGTTTCTTATCAGGAAAGGCATAGGTTTTTGGACCCAAGGCTCTCTTTCACTACCATGTTTCTTAGAAAAAAATCTTCTTTAGTGTATTTAGTATTCTTAGTGTGCTTCTCAGGTTCTTCTTCAACTTTTTCTTTATTAGGAACATCATTTTGTTCATTACCACTTTCAGTTTTAGCATCAGAGATAGATATACTATTAGGATCTATAGCAGGTTCAGAGGGTGCTACAATAGTTTTATGTTTCTTTTTCCTTTTCTTACGAGTAGAACCACTGTTTTCAGCTTGTTGAGAATCTTGCTCAATTCTTTTGGGATGCCCCTCAGGATATAGAGGATCCTGGGTAGCAGCACCACTTCTAGTTCTAATTTCATAAGCATGTTTTTTTAGCAGCATTAACTAGCAAGTCTTTTTGCACTTTAATGAGTTGATCTATTTGAGTTTGAACCATTTGAAAGTGTTTAACTATCATTTTAACATCATTAGAGGTTCTTTCCACAATATCTTTCAACTCAACAATAGCTCTAGTGTTTTCCATTAGATGATTTTGCACCCTTTTATTAAAATTATCTTGCTTAACAATAAAGATATCGAATTCTTCTAAGCATTCATTAGGAGCTTTAGAGTAAGGGATATCACCTTCATCAGAGTGTTGGAGAGAGTGTACCTCAATAGTGGATCAGTAGGGGATAGGCTTACATAATTCTTCTATAGGAGGTAAATTCTTGACATCTGCAGCCTTAGTTCCCTTCTCCTTAAGACATTTCTTAGCTTCCTTCATCACTTCATCATTTAATTCAATAACTCCCCTCTTCTTTGATGTTGGAATAGGCACTGGTATAGTAGGTTCAGTTATAGCTTGTTCAGGAGGAGTCCAATCTTCATAATTCTTGCTTATTTTAGCCATTAATTCCTCGGCTTCCTTAGGAGTCCTATTCCTGAAAACACAATCAGCACAACTATCTAGGTATGTCCTAGATTCTTCGGTTAGTCCATTATAAAATATATCAAGAAGCTCATTCTTAGGTAATGGACTTCCATCCTATGCATGAATCAAAGTACAAAACCTTGCCCAAGATTCAGGTAGTACCTCTTTTTCTCCCTGTTTAAAATCAAAAAGTTCCTGCAAAATAGCATGTCTAGCACTAGGAGGAAAATATTTCTGCATGAAAGTACTAATCAAGCAATCAGGGCTATCAATAGATCCAGGAGGTAAATTACTAAACCATGTTTTAGCTTCTCCTTTCAGTGAAAAGGGGAAAATCTTAGCAATAAAGTAAGTACGCATCTTAATATCATCAGAAAACAAGCCACTCATGGTAGAAAGTTCATTCATATGTGCTACCGCACTTACATTCTTAGTCCCACAAAAAGGTTCTTTCTCAACAATAGCTATGTAAGATAGATCGAGAGAGAAATCATAATCTTTATCTACAATGTTTATGGGAGAGGCAGCAAACTTAGCAATAGGAGATAATTTGGGTCTAATAGTACGCCTCTCAAGGAGACTCTTAGCAGCGATCCTATCATGGGTGTTTTTACATTCTTTAATAAATTCATCGGTCGTCTCAACATAACCATCTTCAATATGATAACTTTCACTAGACTTAGGTGAACTAACAGGTGTGGTAGTGTCTTCATTAGGAGTTTTAGTATTTCCAGCTATAGTTCTAGCAATCGTAGCATCTAGGAAAGGACCTAATGAACCACTCTTATCAAGCACAGCAGAAGCAGCATCATATTCATCAGAAGTTTTAGATTCAGCAGTAGTAGTAGTGTGTGTAACATGTATATGTGGTGGTGTAATGAGCTTACTTATAACAGATGGTGAATCAAGAGCAGCAGAGGTGTTCAGAACCGTACCTCTTCTTGTAGTGGATGGTAAATAGGAACTTTGCCATCACGAGACTTACCCATGATGGATGGATAGCAACGAACAATAGAGAATCCAAGTGAACTTAATAAATAAAGCTATGCTCCCCGACAACAGCGCCAGAAAATAGTCTTGATGACCCACAAGTATAGGGGGTGTATCTTCAAGGGAAGTGAAACCCAATTTATTGATTCGACACAAGGGGATCCAAAGAATATTTATAAGCCTTAACAACTGAGTTGTCAATTCAGCTGCACCTGGAAACAAACTTGCTCACAGCAGTTTATCAGTAGCAACAGCTTTGTAGTAGGAATAGTAAAGTAACAGCAGTAGTAAAGTAAAGACAGCAGTAATAATAGCAGTAACAGTAGGATTCGAGTGCGGTAGGCATAGGGATGGATGGATGGGCGTTGCATGGACAAGACAATTCACATAGTAATCAGAACATAGGGCAATTGCAGATAAATAAGATAAAGCATCCAAGTACTAGATAATCCTAGGCATGTGTTCCATATATAGTCATACGTGCTCGCAATGAGAACTTGCACAACATCTTTTGTCCTGCTAGCCCGTTTGCAGCGGGGCCTCAAGGGAACTACTGGCAATTAAGGTGCTCCTTTTAATAGAGCACCGGAGCAAAGCATTAACACTCCGTGAACACATGTGATCCTCACATCAAAGCCATTCCCTCTGGTTATCCCGATTTCTGTCACTTTGGGGCCATTGGTTCCGGACAACAATGTGTGTATACAACTTGCAGATAATACCATAAACAATACTATCATAATGAATCAATAACATGTCCAGATCTGAAATCATGGCACTCGGGCCCTAGTGACAAGCATTAAGCACAACAAGTCGCAACAAAGTCATAAAGCACTAATAAAAGATACTAGGCACCATGCCCTAACAATCTGATGCCATTACATGAACGATCTCATCTAATCCCTACCATCCCCATAGCCTACATCGGGGAAGTACTCACTCATAGATGGGGGAAACATGGATGGTCGATGGAGAAGCGATGGTGATGATGATGGCGATGATCTCCTCCAATTCCCCGTCCCGGCAGGGTGCCAGAACGGAGTTTCTGGTGCTGTTTCGTGGAATCTGGTGGTGGCGGTGGAGCGGAACTCCTTCTGGAAAAACATTAAACCCCCTGAGTTTTTAGGTAAAAAGGAAACTTATTGGCGAAGAGGGAGACCGAGGGGGAGTCTGGGGCGGCTAGACCACCCCCTGGCGTGGCCTGGGCTTGCCCGCGCGGCCAGGTGGTGTGGCCTGGGCCCAGCCCCCCTCCGTCTCGTATTCTGGCTCCAGGAGTCTTCTGGTGAAATAGGATTTTTGGCATATTTTCCGGGATTTTTCCTGATAGTTGATTTTTTGCACAAAAAGTAGACACAATGCAATTCTACTGAAAACAGCGTCAGTCCGTGTTAGTTGCATCCAAATCACACAAGTTTAGAGGAGAAACAATAGCAAAAGTGTTCGGGAAAGTAGATACGGTTTGGACATATCAGCGGCCCAGGCATTTCTCTAACACACATACATAACTCCATGGACTTACAAGCTCCCCTTTCATTTCACACCAACGACATCCATAGACAAAAGAGCATGATATCAACTAGGTACAATGTACAAGTGTAATGTTGAAAGCGTTCCCCATGACAGCATGGTTCTGCTAATCCCCAACATATAAGTGCAAGCATATACAACATAGATGACACAATGGTTCAAGTTTATTAGGGGCAAGAAAAGTAAAGTGTGCCATCAAGTTCGTGAGAGCTTTAATCACTAGTTTTCTCATAACAAGTTTAATTCGGAAGGTAGATAAAAACAGGAAAATACTTGGAATAGCAAATGCTAATAGGTATGTAAGGTGAACTCTTTGGAATAACTTGGTTTTGATTTGGAGCTGGATGCATGAGTGGAACTCATACTTGGTTATGGAGGCTAGCAAAAGACTGGGAGTGACCAACTAAGAGAGCAATAATGGCCATAATCATGCAAAGCGACAAATCATCATTAATAAAGCATAAAGTGATATTACAAGTCGAAAACTAAAGGATAATCGAGGCTATGGTGACTTGGGATAGTCATAACATGGTGTGAGTATGCGCCAAGTCAACCCAAATAAAGCATCAAAGGAGAATACCACAATACTATGCTTTAATATGCTAAAACAACGCATGATTCTTTCAAGGCACATTAAGCAATCTCAATTGTTTGTAACATGTCATGCTACAGCAAAAATCACTAAGCATAACGCCAAAACAATATCAAGCATGACATGACAAAGCATAGGTCACAGTCAAAAACAAACTCCTTTTTACCACTTAAGCATGAAATTTTCCTACTCTTTTCCAATCCAAACCAATCTATTTGAAAACTAATGTATGAAAGAGGGGGTCCAACCAATTTATTCAAGCAAACTAAGAAAACCAAGCAAACGAAACCCAAAAACAAAAACGAAGACGCTCCAAGAACAACACACCTGTGCATTAAACAATAAAATGAAGTGTTTGGAAGAAACCTGAGATTTTTATTGATGAAGAAGGGGATGCCTTGGTCATCCCCTAGCTTTGACGCTTGTACTTCTTGGATATTTCTTTGGGTGACACGGGTGGAATCCCCAAGCTTGATCTTTAGTCCATTCTTCATCTCATTACATCATTCTTTCCTTACACCTGGAATTTTTCTTCATACAAAACTTCACACAATCTTTATTAGCAACATTAGTGCACTCAAGATAATACGTCATTGGGTTCAGTTTCAACACCAATAAAACTTCCATTAAAACAAAAACTACTGTAGCACTTTCCTCAAAAATCTCAATTCCCCAAAGAGAACCCCAAAAGGAATCAACAAGAAGCAAATGCAAATAATGGCAGAAATCTGTCAAAACAGACCAGTAGGTAAAAACCAATTTTTTAAAGACCTTATGTTGCTCAAATCGAAAAGTGTTGAACTAATGAAAGTTAGATAACAACTTGGGCAGAAGCACAAAAATTTACGCCTCCAAACGACGTACAAAGATTTTACACAATTTTTTACAGTGAAGCACAAAAATCTGTTTCGGGACAACAACTTTCCCAAACATTACTTCTCTCTCATTAGAGGTTACTCTTGGCACAAAAAGCAAATAAAAAGGATAAGGAGCGATTACTACAGAGGTAATAACTTCCAAGAATCATTTAAAACTTTTGGGTTATCTCCCAATAAATACTTTTCTTTAACGCCTTTAAGTTAGGCATAAGACTTTGAGAAGATGCTCACATAGGAAATATGAATTGAAGTAAAAGAGAGCATCAAGAAGAAAATTCAAAACACATTTAAGTCTAACCCTCTTCCTATGCATATGAATCTTGTATGCAAATAAATTCGCAAAGAACAAAGTGACAGGCATAGGAAGATAAAACAAGAGTAACTTCAAAACTTTCAGCACATATAGAGGTGTTACAGTACCATGAAAACTTCTACAACCATATTTTCCTCTCTCATAATAATTTCTAGTAGTCTCATGAATAAACTTAACAATATAACTATCACATAAAGCATGCTTTAACACATAATTTTTATCAAGCTAAAAAATAATGGGATTAAAACATTCAAACCCACTTTTAACAATTTTATAACAAGGTGACTGATCATTCTCAAGAGGTATGGGGTTCCAAGATAAGGTCAAGACCCCTCCAATCTCATTTTTAATAGTAGTACAATTAATATTATCAACCAATATAGGACCATCATCTAGAGCTTTATCATAAACATTTTCTAAGCAACGCTCTTTAGTACCATGCATTTTAGGCACTAATAAAGGATTATCATAGATAACATGAGCATAATTATTATCACAAGTTTTACCCATAGTAGATTTTTCAAGAGAATCCACGGGAACATAACATTCATCCCCCTTTGGTAAGCATGGGGGACAATCAAATAATGTAAGGGATAAAGAGTTACTCTCATTAGAAGGTAGGCATGGGTAGATCCATTCTTCCTCCTTTTGTCCATCACTCTCCTCCTATTTTTCATCTAATGAGCTTTCAGGTTCAGCAATTTCTTCTTCCATAGGCTCCTGCAAATTGTGGACACATTCTTGTGCATGACCGAGTCTCTCTTTATAATCAATGATATAACAATTATTGCTGAAATTTTCTATGCAATGATCAAGGATAGAAGAGACCATATCTTTAAGGTCTTTACAAGCAACACAGGTTTCATAGTTTTTAGACATGAAGGATTCCATTTCAGAAGCTCCCATAAACAAAACGAATTGTTCTACTTCTTCAAATCCAAGATGAATATAGTTATTCCAATGATAGTTCATAATTAAAAATTCTTTACTAAAGCCACATTGGAATTTAAGATGTTTAGTATCCTGTTTAGATCAACAATTTATATCATGGGGTTTAAGCAAAATTTTAGCAAATAGATCCAACCTTTTTAACATGGCTCTCATGACTTTACCCTTATAAGATTCTCTATACCTTATAAAATCTTCCATGGATGTTCTAGCAGGCGGTGGTTCATCTACTACCTTAGCAGTGATAGTAGTTTTCCCAAATAGGAAACCGAGTGGGCTATCCATAATGAAATAGTGATTGGAGCAGAACTAGACATAAAACAACTTGAAGTAGGAACTATTTTTGTGTGTGTTTTTGATAAAGAAAACAAGCAAACAAAGCAGAAAATAAACTAAGCAAAACAAATAAAAAAAGCAAAGAGATTGGTTATGAGGGACTCCCCTTGTGAAGATGTCCTTGACTCCCCGGCAATGGCGCCAGAAAAAGCTAGATTATTGGCTCAACACGTATCGAGCTCATTGGGGAACCCCAAGAGGAAGGTATGATGAGAACAACAACAAGTTTTCCCTTAGTTATGAAACCAAGGTTATCGAACCAGTAGGAGCAAGGAAACACCTCTAAGGTGTTGTTTCCAACTTGGAATCCTACACAACACAACCACAGAACTTTGCCCCCAACTTACGGTGATGTTGTCAATCTCATCGGTTTTGCTGAAAACAAAGGATTAAACGTATTGTGTGGACGAAAGTAAAAGCTTGAAGAAAGTAAACAGAAAACAATAAACAATTGTAGATTGATGGTAAAAGAAAGGACCGGGGTCCATAGTTCACTAGTAGTGGTTCTCCTTAAGATAGAGGACATGTTGGGAGAACAAATTACAGCGGGGTAATTGACAAACATCGATAAAGCATTCATGCATATACTAATCATCTTGACTCCTACGAGATTTGATTGGGCATTACAACATTATACATAGACCGTAATCCAACTGCATCTATGACTAATAATCCTCCTTCAGGTTATCAATCTGAACCCCCTCCAGTATTAAGTTGCAAGCAACAGATAATTCATTACACATTGCGTGTAGAGTAAACAATACGATTGTTCTATGAACAAAGGATTGCTATTTTCTCCCTAGTAGCAACAGCACATCTAGTATCTTAGAGATTTCTGTCCCTTCCCCAGGTTACTAGAGGCATGAACCCACTACCGAACATAAATATTCCCTCTTGGAGTTGCTAGAATCTACTCGGCCAAGATATCTACTAACAAAGGAGAGCATGCAAGATCACAAATAACAAAGACATGATAGAATCAATAATCAATCTGAAATAGCATCTCAATATCCATCGGATCCCCGCAAACACAACATGTAGGATTACAAATAGATGATCTTAATCATGAATGGAGCTCACAAGATCTAAAATGGTAGCACAAAGGAGAAGAACCAACCATCTAGCTACTACATGGACCCGTAGTCCAAGGATGAACTACTCACGCATCACACTGGAGGCTTGCATGGTGATGAAGAAGGCCTCCAAGGTGAATTCTCCCCTCCGGTAGGGTGCCGGGAAGAGCTTCAGATCCCTCCCGATCTAGGGATGGAGATGACGGCGGCTACAGACTCTTTCGTGGAATTTTTATTGGGTACTTAGGGTTTCTGTATCGGAGGCATCTTATAGGTGAAAGGGGAGGCCGAGGGGGTGCCCTAGGCGGCCACACCACCCCCTGGCGCGGGCCAGGCCTGGCCGCGCGGCTAGGTGGTGTGGGAGGCCCCTGGCCCCTCTCCGTCTCGCATTCTGGCTCCGTGTCCTCCTCGGTGAAATACTGACTTTGGCTTTTGTCCCGTCCAATTTCGAGAATATTCATTTTCTGACTTTCCTGGAACCAAAAACAACAGAAAATAGGCAGCTAGCACTGTGGCATCTTGTTAATAGGTTAGTCCAAGAAAGTGTATAGAAAGTACTCCAAAGTGTGGACAAAACATAAGAAAGTAGATATAAACCAAGCATGGAACATACAAAATTATAGATACGTTTGCAACGTATCAGGAAGACAAATATTTTAACATATCCTTGGTTTTTTGTGGCATCGTCTATGCAGCGTAGGCACCGGTGCCGGATGGATGAGAAGTGGTTTGGGCACCGATATTTGCATACGTTGTGGAGGGCCACCCACGTTCTATGGATTTCTAAGCTTTTTAGCTAAAAGATAGCAACTATGTAGATGCACAGGCTAGTGGTACTTGCCCTTGCTATCGGTAAAAGAGAGAAACTATGTGGATGAGATAATGATTCAATTTATTTATATAACATAACTAGTATAGGTACAACACAACCACATCAGAAACTAAACCATACTCTAGACGGAATCAGCACACACATAGACACCCGAAAATCATACGGTTCTTTTTTGTCAAGAACCTATGTCGTGCTCTTCCTGTGCGGGCATGCCGTCTGGTGTTTGATGAACTCGAGGAAGCTGCCAGCCATGTCGCAACCTTTGTTGCTGCACTTGAGCTTCATTCCCGAGGACATTTGATCCACGGTAGTGGTTGGTTCGAAGACGCCTCTGTATTCACATCATGGGCACTGGCCATCGGACAATTTTCCAACACAATGTGCACATGAAATGTGCGCCGCGGCCTTGCCCAAGCACTACTCGTGCAAGGAAAAGAGATTTAGCCCAAAAACAAGAGTTGTATCGAATCAGTGTGGAAAACATCATGAAGAAAGAAGTAGTAATAACTATGTACGCGGGACGACGAACAATTTGAAAACATAACCTGCAGCTGAAGACCTACCTCATTGCACTCATGTAAATCATAGCTTCAAACCACTCGTCCACCATAGAGCCGTCTTCTTCAACTGCACGCATCTGAGAGGGATTTTGAGACCGAGCGAGAGAGCAGATGGAGGAGCGCAGATCTGAGAGGGTTGATGAGAGTGAGCGAGAGAGACTGGTACAATAGTTAAATACTAGGAGTACTAGACTCCTCATCTCACTCTAGGCAATATCGTCCGTCCATCCAAATTCAACGGCCATGAACCGATACCTTATCTCTTTGGCAAGAGACTTGCGCAGAGAAAACTAGGGAAGCGCTGTGTTCCCTGATTAATTATCTTCCTCTGACCTGGTGTACACATCGCTTTGACGACCTAGAGATACGTGTAAGACTAAATATTGTACTCCAGTACTACTCCGGAATGGAGGTACTAGTACTACTATACCTCTGTTTGGGATGAGAGTATGAGACTAGCCCCAATGGGGGTATCAGGTGGTACGTACTGTATCATGCATTAGACTGGTCACAATGAGGAGTGTCATATGATACTACTATATGATACCATCTCCACATGCATAGTATCATGTAGTAGTATCATAGGCTTAGTATATTTATTATTTTGTAGAATCTCAATGTAAAACTATGTACAAGATTTATTTGAGATTAGCTTTTCTAGTTCTACGTGCTATGATACCGTATCTACCTATTATACCAACACAATCTCTTTCAGCATTAATTAGTATGCCACGTCAAAATTTTGCCAACATGGCATGCATGATACTACCTATGATACCACCATTGAGGCTAGTCTTAGGCCTTTCACAATGGGGTGTAGCTTACCATAGGAGTTATAATTACCTAATAGACAACCTCTCTAATGCAATGTATTTTAGAGGTTGTATCTTAATTTAATGTTTTTCTCTCATGCATGTATTTTATTGGGCAATCAACTCTTTTTGTCTATGATTACGTGCAAGGGGTGTATCTTAGCTACTACTAGTAATTGACATGCCACAAAAGCATTTTGCCTAGTATGCCGCGCTAAGAGACTCCCCCATTGTCAAAGACCTTATTACATGCACGGAAAATGCTTATGTGTCATGGCAATTAATGATGAGGTGTTGGTATCACTGAAAAATAATTATAATTTTGAGCCACGTCTATAAAGTATACGGTGTATAATTTGTTCTTGTACCTTGTACCATGTAGAAATCAACCTACTATAATGATGAAAGAGATTGTGTTGGTATCACTGAAAAATAATTATAATTTTGAGCCACGTCCATAAAGTATAGGGTGTATAATTAGTTCTTGTACCTTGTGTCAATGTACGGTCAGGCATGTGCAACTTATTACTACTATATACTAGAGTACATACTCCGAGAATTTACCAGACACGTTGCTCGAGCTGCTAGCTGCTCGCCACCTCTGTTTCGAGAGTGTATAGTACTACTACTCCTACTATCCGATTAGACTGCGGCCAGCTAAAAGTACGGCCACTACAAGTACCGATATGACATTTCTCTTGTGAGTTAATGCCCCGGATAACCACCAACTGCAAAAAAACTCACGCACCGCCAAGCGGTCGCTCTGCATACTCCTTGGAGCATCTAAAAAAAGGTACTCCTTGGAGAAATGCTGGGTCAAAACTGAGTAGCACCGCTAGTAGTACTACTAGTACTATACTTTCTCCATCATTCTACTCTCCAGCGAAATTTCTTTCTTCCACCAAAGGAATGTTACCCTCACAAATACTTAAAGGAATCCCGGTGGATTGGCTACGTCGTCCTCAGAGGTCTGCTTCGGCTCGAGGCCAGGCCCCAAAACAATTCATCCGGCGGGACCATGCCACCGTTGGAGCTGCCTCTGTAGAGCGCCTGGTCACCCGCGGTAAACGTGTGTTGGCCTTGCCGGCCGACGACGCGATTTTGGGCCCCCTCAAGGCTAACGATCCTGCGCTGGCCGCGCCACGGAGATGTCAACACGGCAGGCGAACAAAAGTGGACCTATACAACAAAGCACCAGTCCCTGTGGGCCTCCCTTTCGACTGTGATGGAGATGCGTCCGGGCAGGCGCTCTGGCTAGACATGAACCGTGGCCAAGTTAAGCCCGTGCAAGACAGCGGCCAATCCTTCCACCGAGAACCTACAGCCAGCGATAATGCGACCGAGGCAGACAACTCGAGTGGGCGCCGGGTTGCCATGGCCATGGCCGACGCCGTCCTGGGTCCCCTCGAGCCTATCGATCATATGATGGCCCTTGCTTACAATCAGGACATGCTCGAGTTTGAGCTCGCGCGCGAGGAACCTGCAGCAAGCGAGCATGCGACCGGGACATACAACTCGGGTGGGCGCTAGGTTGCCATGGCCGTGGCAAACGACGCCATCCTGGGTCCCCTCGAGCCTATCGATCCTATGCTGGCCCTTTCTCACCATCAGGACATGCTCAAGTTCGAGATCGAGCGCGAGGAACCTGTGGCTGATGAAGGTGTGGCTGGGGGAATCGACTCGGTATGGGGGCAATGTGCTCCTCTACTCGTTCCGAGAAATCTCGTCCCTTCGACCATGATCAACACACAGGTGCATGCTGTGTTTCATGTGTGAAGCAAACATTAGTAGCAAGAATATGGCACAGGTGCTCGGCTGAAATTGAGCCGGATCCGACTGCCTTTCCAAGCTAATTTTAGGGGCCATTGTGCCAATTGTATGGACTTGGATGTAATTTTCTATTTTTTGATGTAACCTTTTAATTCCACCGAACGTGTTGATTGAAGCATGATGCACTTTCGGGTGAAATTATCTACTCCATCTGACCCAAATTAGTTGACTTAGATTTGTCTAGATTCATGTATCTAGACTTGTTTTCGGACAAGCGTACCACCCATGTTTTACTTGTGATCCCTAGGTTCTTTGAGTTTTCAAGGTTCGTAGATAAATTAACCCACTTAATTACACTATTATCTTCGATTCAAATTAATGTTCTTAGATTTGTCTAGATTCGGGTATATGCATCTAGCACAGAAACAGGACTAGATACATTTGAATATAGATGAATCTATGAACATTAAATATGGATCGGAGGGAGTCTCGGGTTGGTTGTGAAGCAAGCTGCATGACGTGGATTACCAAGATGGGATTTGCCCCTCCGTAATGGAGAGATATTCTCTAGGCCCTCTCGTGTGATATGATTCGGAAGCATGGCCATGCGCTACTCAGTTAAGTGTTAACTGAGGAGTCAGACTAAGAGTTAGTCTAGTGAATCACATATCATGGTACGAGAAGAGAGTTAAGCTATTAAAGGGATGGCAACTACTCGCCTATAGCTTAACAGATATATCGTGTGGCAAAGGGACTTGGACGAAAGTCACATTGATGGTTCGTCTTCGGACTTTACGGCACTTGGGAGTTGGCACGTCTTGCTAGAGGCCGCTACCATCTATCGACTTGAGACCGCGTGTTCATGGGAGTGAGTTGGACTCAAAGCCATGACGGGATACTTCGAGGAGTAGCTCATGTCGTGTCCAGGTGTACGTGAACCTACAGGGTCACACACTTAAGGGTAAGGAGCCCATGTGGATTAGATCCATATGGAGATTAGAGTACAGCCTAGATGGGCCTCAAGCGTTGAGCCCAAATAGGAGTATATATAAGTGGAGTGACAAGGGATAGTCCCTAACCTAGCCGTCACTTTCTCCACTTCCATTTTGGGCTAGACAGGATCTAGCAGTCCTCTGTCCGAAGCTCCTTCCTGTATGTGTGGATACCGGTCGAGGCATTGCACGTGCGGCGCTGGAGACGGGGAAGCTCGTGTGGATCTGACGAAGGAGTTCATGGGATTCGGAAGGGCTGTATGGGGATCGTTTGGCACTGCTTTGACGCGCTACATCAACTTCTGCATCTGCGCGTCTAGCGGTAATCTCGTGGCCTATAACCTGCACTGGATCTTGGGAGTACCGCGTTAGGAAAAAAGTTTTGTTTATCTCTGTGTTGCCCAGCAGCTGACATGACGTACACTCCACTAATAGTAAATATATGGACCTACTAGTAGTAATATGCACGGAAAACAAGTTGTGTTTTCTCTCTCCTTCGCTGGCTCTCACCATCCATCCTCCATGGATCTCTTCTCTGCAGTCGCGGGTGGATAGTCCAGCTTGTCTCTTCCTTGTCCACAGCGTGGCGCTGCGCACGTGTGACTTAGTACGGCACACTGATCTACTACCATCAACCATTTTCCCCCGAAATTCAAGTCATCTAGTACTGGATTAATAATCATCTACACCAATACAACAAGTCTCAAAAGTAATAATAATTACAAAAATGTCCTTAGACCACATTGCGATGACTACAAACCCTAGTGCTCTAATTGGAGTGTCTCACTCCTTCAGGACCTACGGTACCTAGGTTCCAAAAAATAAATAAAGAATGCCACTGCCCTAATTTTCAGACTAAGTGTACCATGCTTTCTTACAATTCCCAAGTTTTAGGATTTTTCAAGCGGGCATAGAATTTTTTTTCATTTTACTTTTGTTTAATATTCTTGCTTTTTGATGAGGTTGCTACATGTAATGCTAGTTGTTCTATAGTTCAAATGTTAGGTATTGTACATACTGGTATAAAGCCATCAATAGACGACGTGTCACTTTGTTATACCTAACACTCGGTTATACTATTGAACTAGCTCTCACACACTTGTAGAATATTAATTTAGACCTAATTCGACAAATCAACGGAAAGTCGTCTAAGTGGGTGAAATTAGCTAGAAAATTTATCTTGAAAAATATAACATGTAATTTATCCAACCACTTTATGTACTATAGTAAATAAATAGCACATGCTATGAACTCTAAGCCATATTGATCGCACTTCCTTCCAAAAATACTTTTACTTCTTTATCATGCATGCTAACATGCACCGACCTAGCTATACCAAAATATGGGCACGCGGTCATTATCTTGATGAAGACAGGGTATGTCCATGACCTTGGTCATTTGGCTTGAAACCCAACAAAGTTCATACATAGTAGTACATGATATAGTAGGCAATACCAGAAGTGTGAGTTTTTCAAGTACTTTTACTGATAGAAAAATAAGAAAGAATGGCCCCACCAAATTTTCGTACAAAGTGGACAATTCTTTCTTAGAGTTCCTAAGTTTAAGTATTTTTCAAACTTCCAAGCTAAAGCTCCACGTGCATTTAAATGCATGACTCTAAGTCGATTAAACAAAATTAGGTCAAACTTGAATACATGTGAGCGTGATAGACTATTACTCTTGAAAATATCCAAAATTCTTTTGAAGGTACCCAGGCAGCCAATATATCATGAGCCAACAATAGTTTTGAAAAATGCCATTACCGATTAGTATTTGCATACCGACAAATTTAACCGCGTATGCAAAACATTCAAACAAAATAAAGCGTAAAACAAAAACATGAGACTTCATTACGATTAGGGTACTTTTGCTAGTACTATTATTAATTGCCAAGAAAAATGATAAACATGAGATTTGACAACCTTAGGGAAAACGGATTCACATTATAGCCCACCATGATGTAACATTATTAATTCTTGGTTTTCAGCACGAACGACCAATAAGGTCATGGCCTTCTATATCGATGTATACCCTAGCTACACTTTTACATAGGGTTTTGACATCGGGTAGATGGGTGTGTATTGGCCTAGTAAACAATGTTGCCCGTGGGAGTTTCGAACAATTAGGAAAAAATATTTTTCACTTTTCCAACTGATTATGGGGATGTTTTGTACTAGCAGTGAAGAAAATCAGAAGAATGTGGCACTGAATGCGAGAAGCGCCATGTTTCCGGACAAAGTGAACCATCCATTTTTACTTGTGATTCCTAAGTTCTTTGAGTTTTCAAGGTTCGTAGATAAATTAACCCAATTAAATTACACTACTATATCCGATTCAAATTAATATTCTCAGATTTGTCTAGATTCAGATATATGTATCTAGCATAGAAACATGACTAGATACATTTGAATCTAGATGAATCTATGAACATTAATATGGATCGGAGGGAGTCTGTCGAAATTAGGTCAAATTATATCGAACCACATGTGAGCTACCAATTGCTCTTTAAATTTCACAAAAATCTTTTGAAGTTGTCCACCAGATAGGCAATATATTAAGAACACGACCAGGAGTTTTCAAAGATTCAACTTCTTTCTAGACTTTGCATGCTAGCAAAGTTGACCTTGCTTTGGAAAAAGAGAGAGAAATAGGCAACAAAAACAGGGGACTCAAGCATGTCGTCCTTTTTCTTGTATTGCCTGCCATGAAAAATAATAAACTTGAGTTTTCACAACTTTTGAAGAAACCTGCTTCACAAAAATGGCGTACCAAGTATAAGTATGAACAGGTTTCAGGACGAGCGACCAAGCAAGGTCATGGACATATCCACATCATAGTTTATGGTAATTTGGTAGTACTACAAGAAAGTAGATGTGTGCATCTTGGCATTGGTAAACAACTTTGCCAATGCGAGTTTCCAAATACTAGTAAAATTATCAACTCTACTAAGAGATGGAAATATTTTTTTCTATAAAGCAAAGTACTCCACCTCATTCTGTACTGCTACTCCAAAAGGTAGGCAGCGCGAGAGCAGTGAGAGGAGTGCCCTAGACATGAGACTCGGATAATAGACATATGACATATCATCATTATATAAAATTATAATAGGTAAAGCACAAAAACTTATAAATTTGATCAACATACATAAATTATGGGTGTATATTTAGTTCTTGTACTTTGTATTATCATGTAGAAGTCAAAGACCATTAGCTACCCAAAACACTTGATTTTTTTGGTAATATGGTCTAGAGAGATGAGGGAGAAGATTCTAGTATGATGGAGAACTGTGTTTTGAGGTTTATGCATAGCATTCATTATGCTGAAGACTATCTATACAATCTTCTAGATGCTATAATGGAAAAGAAGATCCAACGGTTGGATATATTGGGATTCGCGAGTATTGAGATCCAACAGTCGGCATTCAAAGTTATTCGTACAATCTTATCTTACCAAGTACTATATAGTGTACGAATAAAATAACTTTGAATATTGACCATTGGATCAAGACTCGCGAATCCAAACGACATTTCTAGCCGTTGGATCTTCTTTTCCATTATAGCATCTAGAAGATTCTATTGATAGTCTTTAGCATAATTAATGCTATGCACAAACCTCAAAACACACTTCTCCATCATATTATAATCTTATCACTCGTTTCTCTAGACCAATGTTACTACCAAAAATTTCAATTGTTAGGTAGCTAATAATATTTGACTTCTACACATGACGATACAAAGTAGAAGAACCAAATATACACCCATACTTTATATATGTTGATCAAATTTATATTTTTTTGCTTTAACTATTATAATTTTATATGGTGATGATATGTCAGACGTCTCTTCTCTGATTTGTTTCCGATTCAAATTAATGTTCTTAGATTTGTCTAGATTCGGGTATATGCATCTAGCATAGAAACAGGACTAGATACATTTGAATCTAGATGAATCTATGAACATTAAATATGGATCGGAGGGAGTCTGTCGAAATTATGTCAAATTATTTCGAACCACATGTGAGCTGCTAATTGCTCTTTAAATTCCACAAAAATCTTTTGAAGTTGCCCACCAGATAACCAATATATGGAGAACACGACCGAGAGTTTTCAAAGATTCAACTTCTTTCTAGACTTTGCATGCCGGCAAAGTTGACCCTACTTTGAAAAAAGAGAGAGAGATATAGGCAAAAAAACAGGGGGACTCATGCATGGTGTCCTTTTGCTTGTACTACCTACCATGAAAAATAATAAACATGAGTTTTTCACAACTTTTGAAAAAAGTCGCTTCACAAAAATGGCGTACCATGTATAAGTATGAATAGGTTTTAGGACGAGCGACCAATCAAGGTCACGGACATATCCATGTTTATGGGAATTTTGTAGTAGTACTACAAGAAAGTAGATGTGCGCATCTTGGCGTTGGTAAACAGCTTTGCCAATGGGAGTTCCCAAATACTAGGAAAAGTAACAACTCCAATTTTCTAAGCGATGGAAATAGTTTTCTCTATATAAAGAAAAGTAATCCACTTCCGTACTAGTACTACTCGAAAAGGGAGGCGGCTCCTTCTCCAAAAAAGGAGGCAGCGCGAGAGCAGCGGGAGAAGGAGTCGGAAGGCAGTGCGATGTCAGAGCAAAGCTATGATGGGCTGCTGACACGAGGTACACTCCACTAGTAGTAAATATATGGACCTACTAGTAGTAATATGCACGCAAAACAAGTTGTGTTTTCTCTCTCCTTTGCTGGCACTCACCATCCATCCTCCATCGATCTCTTCTCTACAGCCACGGATGCACAATCCGGCTTGTCTCTTCCTCGTCCACACAGATCTACTTCCAGCAACCCCCCCCCCCCGAAATCCAAGCCATCTACTGGATTAATAATCATCTTGTTTTTTTATGAACAAGTTTCGGGCCGAGCAACCTCGCGAGGTCGTGGACATATCCACATCATAGTTTATGGTAAATTTCCCATATTTGGTAGTACTACAAGCAAGTAGGTGTGCATATCTTGCAATTGGTAAACAATATACGAACAAATTTGAATATTTACCGTTGGATCAAGACTCGTGAATCCCAATATTTCTAGTCGTTGTATATTCTTTTCCAGTATTCTAGCATCTAGAAGATTCTATTGATAGTCTTCATCACAATGAATGTTATGCACAAAACTAAAAACACACTTCTCCATCATTCTAGAATCTTCTGCCTCGTTTCTGTAGACCATGTTACCAAAATTTTAAAGTTTTAGATAGCTAATAATCGCTGACTTCTGCATGACATACAAAGTACAAGAACCAAATATATACACCCATACTCTATAGATGTTGATCAAATTTATATATTTTTTGCTTTACCTATTATAATCTTATCTTACCACTATATAGTGTATGAATAATTTTGAATATTGACCGTTGGATCAAGACTCGTGAATCCCAACATTTCCAGCCGTTGGATCTTCTTTTCCATTCTAGCATCTAGAAGATTCTATTTGTTTGAACGGTCTAGAAGATTCTATTGATAGTCTTCATCAAAATGAATACTATGCTCAAAACTCAAAACACACTTCTCCATCATTTTATAATCTTCTCCCTCATTTCTCTAGACCATGTTACCAAAAATTTCTTGTTTTAGATCTCCACTACTATAATGGAGCAGTTTTGAATTGGATCCATAGCACCAATCCTAACCGTTGGGCTGTTAGATCTAATGGTTCAAAGCAGATGGATGCATGTGTAATAGTACCTAGAGCAAACTCCACCATGTCCTAGAACCATCATGTCACCACCCCCAAAATTTCATAGCACAATAGGCTGTATTCTAAATATGTGTATATAATTATTATTAATAGACTAAATTTATGCATTTTTTCTCTAATGTATGAAATGTGATTTAACAAAAATTGAGTTGTTATTAACCAATAGTCTTGTTAGAGAAAAAATGCATATACATTAAGTGTATTAATAATAACTATATCTACACATATTGTGAATATAGCCTAATAATGTGCTATGAAATTTTGGGGGTGGTGACATGATGGTTCTAGAACATGGTGGAGTTTGCTCTAGGTACATACTATTCAACACGAATCTAGCTGCTCTGAACCATTGGATCTAAGAGCCCAACAATCAGGATTGGTGCTATGGATCTAATTCAAAACTGCTCCATTATAGTAGTAGAGAGAATACATCCTACTGTGCTATGAAATTTTTGGGTGGTGACATGATGGTTTTACAACATGCATGCTAGAGTTTTATCTAGGTGTTATTCAACATGAATCCGGCTTCTCTGAACCATTGGATCTAACGGCACAATGGTCGGGATTGGTGCTATGGATCCAATTCAAAACTACTCCATTATAGTAGTAGAGATATAACCACTATATAGTGTATGAATAACTTTGAATGCTGACCATTGGATCAAGACTCGCGAATCCTAATATTTCGAACCGTTGGATCTTCTTTTCCATTCTAGCATCTAGAAGATTCTATACATAGTCTTCAACATAATGAATGCTATACACAAACCTCAAAACACACTTCTCCATCATACTAGAATCTTCTCCCTCGTACGGAGTAGCTAATAATCGTTGACTTCTACATGATCTTATATTCTCTTATCTTATCTTACCTTATCGTATCTTATCTTACCATTATATAGTGTACGAATAACTTTGAATGTTGACCGTTGGATCAAGACTCGTGAATCCGAGTGTTTTTAGCAGTTGGATCTTCTTTCCCATTCTAGCTTCTAGAAGAATATATTGATAGTCTTCGACATAATGAATGCTATGCACAAACCTCAAAACACATTTCTCCATCATACTAGAAGCTTCTCCCTTGTTTCTCTAGACCATGTTATAAAAAATTTCATGTGTTATGTAGCTAAATAATCTTTGACTTCTACATGATGATACAAAGTACAAGGACCAAATATACACCCATACTTTATAGATGTTGATCAAATTTATATTTTTGTGCTTTACAAATTACTATAAGTTGCACGTGCCTTGCACGTGAGACTCAGATAGTAGATGTATGACATACCATCACTATATAAAATTATAATTGGTAAAGCACAATAAATTATAAATTTGATCAAGATCTATAAAGTATGGGTGTATCCTTGTACTTTGTATGCCATGTAGAAGTCAATTATTATTAGCTACCTAACACATGAAATTTTTGATAACATGGTCTAGAGAAAAAAGGAGAAGATTATAATATGATGGAGAAGTGTGTTTTGAGGTTTGTGCATAGCATTCATTATGCTGAAGACTACAAATAGAATCTTCTAGATGCTAGAATAGAAAATAAGATCCAATGGTTAGAAATGCTGGGATTCACGAATCTTGATCCAACGGTCAACATTCAAAGTTATTCGTACACTATATAGTGGTAAGATAATTGCATATAGTGATGATGATATGTCATACGTCTACTATCCGAGTCTCACATGCAACTTACTAGTAGCTAATAATCGTTGACTTCTACATGATCTTATCACTATATAGTGTACAAACGACTTTGAATATTGACCGTTGGATCAAGACTCGCGACCCAACTTTTATGGCCGTTGGATCTTCTTTTCTAGTCTAGCATCTTGAAGATTCTATTGATAGTCTTCATTACAAACCACTATACAGTGTACAAATAACTTTGAATGTTGACCGTTGGATCAAGGCTCGCGAATCCAAGCTTTTCGAGCCGTTGGATCTTTTTTTCCATCCTATCATCTAGAAGATTCTATTGATAGTCTTCGGCATAATGAATGTTATGCACAACCTCAAACACACTTCTCCATCATACTAGAATCTTCTCCCTTGTTTCTCTAGACCATGTTATCAAAAATTTCATGTGTTAGGTAGCTAATAATATTTTACTTCTACATGATGATACAAAGTACAAGGACCAAATATATACACCCATACTTTATAGATGTTGATCAAATTTATATTTTTTTGTGCTTTACCAATTATAATTGCATATAGATATACGTCTACTATCCGAGTCTCACGTGCAAGGCACGTGCAACTTACTAGTAGTTAATAATCATGGACTTCTACATGATCTTACCACTATATAGTGTACGGACAACTTTGAATATTGACCGTTGGATCAAGGCTCGCGAATCCCAACATTCTAGCCATTGGATCTTCTTTTCCATTCTAGCATCTTGAAGATTCTCTTGATAATCTTCATTACAATGAATGCTATGCACAAAACTCACTTCTCCATCATTCTAGAATCTTCTCCCTCGTTTCTCTAGACCATGTTACCAAAATTTTAAAGTTTTAGATAGCTAATAATAGTTGACGTACTTCTACATGATATACAAAGTACAAGAACGAAATATATATATACACCCATATTTTATAGATGCTGATCAAATTTATATTTTCTCTGCTTTACCTGTTATAATCTCAGCACTATATAGTGTATAAATAACTTTGAATATTGATCGTTGGATCAAGACTCACGAATCCCAACATTTCCAGCCGTTGGATCTCCTTTTCCATTCTAGCATGTAGAAAATTATATTTTTAACGGTCTAGAAGATTCTATTGATAGTCTTCATCACAATGAATGCTATGCACAAAACTCAAAACACACTTTCCTCATCATTCTAGAATCTTCTCCCTCGTTTCTCTAAACCATGTTACCAAAAAATCATGTTTTAGATAGCTAATAATCATTAACTTCTACATGATCATATCTTAGCACTATATAGTGTACGAACAACTTTGAATATTGACCGTTGGATCAAGACTCGTGAATCCCATCATTTCGAGCCGTTGGATCTTCTTTTCCATTCAAGCATCTAGAAGATTCTATTGATAGTCTACATCACAATGAATGCTATGCACAAAACTCAAATAACACTTATCATTCTAGAATATTCTCCCTCGTTTCTCTAGACCAGCATGTTACCAAAATTTTAAAGTTTTATATAGATAATAATCGTTGACCTCTACATGATATCTAATAGCTAGAAATGCTGGGATTCACGAATCTTGATCCAACGGTCAACATCCAAAGTTATTCGTACACTATCTAGTGGTAAGATAAGATAAGATCATGTAGAATTCAACAATTATTAGCTACGAGGGAGAAGATTCTAGCATGATGGAGAAGTGTGTTTTGAGGTTTGTACATAACATTCATTATGCTGAAGAGTATCAATAGAATCTTCTAGATGCTAGAATGGAAAAGAAGATCCAATAGCTGGAAATGTTGGGATTCATGAGTCTTGATCCAATGGTCAATATTCAAAGTTATTCGTACACTATATAGTGGTAAGATATCTCTATCTCTACTACTATAATGGAGCAGTTTGGAATTGGATCCGTAGCACCAATCCTAACCGTTGGGTTGTTAGATCCAATAATGGTTCAGAGAAGCTGGATTCGTGTTGAACAGTACCTAGAATAAACTCCACCATGCATGTTCTAGAACCATCATGCCACCACCCCCAAACTTTCATAGCACGGTAGGCTGTATTCTCTCTACTACTGTAGTGGAGCAGTTTTGAATTGGATCCATAGCACCAATCTTGACCGTTGGGCTGTTAGATCCAATGGTTCAGAGCAACTGGTTTCGTGTTGAATATATAGTACAGACCTAGAGAAAACTCCACCATGTTCTAGAACCATCATGTCACCACCCCCAAAATGCATAAATTAATTCTATTAATAATAACTATCTACACATATCGAGAATACAACCTATCGTGCTATCAAATTTTGGGGGTGGTGAAATGATGGTTCTAGAACATGGTGGAGTTTGCTCTAGGTACTATTTAACACGAATCTAGCTGCTTTGAACCATTGGATCTAACATCCCAACAGTCAGGATTGGTGCTATGGATCCAATTCAAAACTGCTCAATTATAATAGTAGAGATAATTTTATATAGTGATGATATGTCAGACGTCTATTATTCTGAGTCTCACGTGCACGACATGTGCAATTTACTAACAGTTGTAAGATACGAATAACTTTGAATGATGACCGTTGGATCAATACTCGTGAATCCCAATATTTCCAACCGTTGGATCTTCTTTTCCATTCGAGCATTTAGAAGATTCTATAGATAGTCTTCAGCAGAATGAATGTTATGCACAAACCTCAAAACACACTTCTCCATCATACTCCTAGAATCCTCTCCCTCGTTTCTCTAGACCATGTCACCAAAAATTTCAAGTGTTAGGTAGCTAATAATCTTTGACTTCTACATGATGATACAAAGTACAAGAACCAAATATACACCCATACTTTATATATGTTGATCAAATTTATAATTTTTTGTGCTTTACCTATTATAATTTTATATAATGATGATATGCCATATGTTTATTATCTGAGTATCACGTGCATGGCACATGCAATTTACTAGTAGCCTACAATGTATGAACATTCTTGGGTTTTAGTTTGAAGGACCAATAAGGTCATGGCCATATATATTGATACCCTAGCTACACTTTATGATACGGTTTTCACATCGGGTAGATGGGTGCGTCTTGGCATAGTAAACAATGTTGACAATGGGAGTTTTAGACAATTATGAAAGAACATTTTTCACTTTTCTAAGTGATTACGAGGATGTTTCGTACTAGTAAAGAAAATCAAAAGAATTTGGCTCGGAATGCGACAAGCGCGCCATGTTTCCGGACATTGCGGAGCATGCATGTTTTCCTTGTGATTCCTAGGTTTGTCTTCCTAAATTAGTTCAAATGAGTTGGCATATGCATATGCGCACTATTTAGCTAAGCTCACTCAGCCGTTTTGCTCACTACAGTATATGGGCCCCATTCATACAAATAACTTTGAATGCTAACCGTTGGATCAATTATTTGATGTATTTACACGAATTTGAAATATTATTTATTTTTTATGAGGGCCATGGCTGGCAGCCAACACCACCCTAATTTTATTTTTCATCTATCCGCCACCGTACTAGACTCCGACTTTTCTTCACAAGCTGCACACGCCACCATCCCGTCGCATTCGATGCATGCTGCTTTTCGAGCCTTCCTTTTAATACTACTCGGAAGGTGAGCCAAGCGTGATTTAGCACTAAATTTTCGCATGATATTGGCAGGATCTTCTAGTTCAAAATTTTAGAGGATTATTGGCAGGACCCTCCCTTCTACCTTTCCCAATATTTACCCTTCCTTCACTTCTCAGTTCTCGGAAAACGCTAGCTACGTCCATACTGATGGGGCCTCTCGCTCGCTCACCCGCCGACTCCACAATCCATACTCACATCATCCTCTTTCCCATCCCTCCTTAGCCGACTTCCAGGTCACCAGAGTCTACTCAGCGACGCCGCCATCCATGCTACCGTCGTTGCTTCGTCGCATCTACTTCCCCCACTCAGAGTGTCATCTTCCCCACCACCCCAACCGAGAGATGTGTACGCCACACGGACCCCTCACTAGTGCGATGGTTAGAAGTTCGTACAACCGAGACGAAGGTTGCTGCACACTTACTATGCCCGCTTTTCTTGCACTTTACTACTACTACTTCCGAATGTAGTTCATCGCTTCCTTGTTGTGCCTTCTCGTTACCAATTATTTCTAATGTATGCTAGTTGCAGTACCGCAGGATCGGTTCAAAGAGAAAATAAGGCAACTGCTAGTTGTCAAGCCAAATTGGTTATCTCACACTAGTACGAAGCCTCGCCAGCCCAATGATAACCCCCAACAATCCTCCCCAGACAATGGTTTGCCTCCATTTTGCATATACGCGCGTTGTCGTTATGCATTTTATTTTTGAGAGTAATTCAGCCTTTGCTTGCCCTGTCCTGTCATATTAGTATATATTTTTTGTAAGGCATGGAAGATGATGTACTGCCGAAACATGCCCTGTCTTGCCAAGGAATCCTGAAGAGTTTTGGACATGCGGATCTAGCCCCGCTCGGCAGAACACAACTGGTACAGAAACATGGCATGGTCGAGTACCCTAAACATGGCTATTTGTTGCATCTTGCGTGTTATTTACTTATTCATTTGCTGCATTGCAATTTGCAGAAGCAAGTGCATGATCATGTCCCTGCCAAGGAGGTTCGCAGCACATATATTCAGCATGCCAGTGATACAGCCATTTCTACGAACCAAACCGAAGTATGCTGCATGGCCGAAGCTAAGATTAGGCTTCCCCAAAAGGATTTGGACACAGCCACTCATCGGATCAGAGAATTGAACCGAGGATGGATTTCTAATATTGAAGATGGCCTTGATGTCGCCGCTGATCTTCAGAAGTTAGTCGCTGAAACTTGTGTTCCCAATTCGGCTGATGCAGATGTCAATGAGATCAACATGACAGTTTTGGAACAGGTCAAAGCACGAGCAGAGATTCTCCACGCATCTTTGCAGGCAGATGATTTCCGAAGGGTGATGAAAGAACAGCCATGTGAATAGATTGTTATTTAGAATAATGAGGATGACTTTCGTTGTGTTGTCAGCCTGATATTTTCTTTGGCACACTGTATGAAACTGTACTGTACCTAATTGCTTCATCTGGACAATGTATCCCTGCCTCATTCTAGCCATTCATAAAATGGAAAAGCCTTATTTTGCACTTTCATTTAGATCTGTAGAAACACGTTTTGCCGAAAATTAACACATTACCATGAAAGGTAGTTTGTGCCCATTACCGTGAATAAATTCCTGCACTATATATTTGTGTGGCCCTAAAGTCAAACTTTTAGACTGTAGTAGTAGATTGAGTACCAAAAAAATCAACTAAGCGACAAACCACAAGCTGAAATCACCTCTTCCACCAAGCAGTGCGCCAGAAACACCCGCCGCAATGGGCTCCTACGTCCAAAATTCAAACGGTACTAAATTTTCATCGCGCCCTTCGGACCAGAAATAACGCGCCAAAGGCCATTCCTAAAAATGGTTTCTCTTGTAAATTCCCACGCGCCACACAATTCAAAGTTTCAAACATACTAGTACCACCCACACCCTTCAGGCCGAGTCCCTCGAGATCACTTTGCACGACCACGGCCGTGCTCCTTCCGTCCCATCTCCCCTTCACAGCCTCTCCCCCGGCATGCCACCGTAGTGACCACGTAGACATTTTACCAGCTCCTGACACCAGCCCGCACCAGATCAACTTGTCTATACACGAGGTCCACGGTGCCGGAGCCGGCTCAGCAACGCCGTCGCAGCTTCGTTGGATCCACTTCCCTGACTCCATGGCACCGGATCTGCTTCCTCGACCTTGTCCACGGCACCGGAGAGATGGGGAGGCAAACCCGCTCAAGGGCGAACGGCGAGGTCGTAGCTCACCATAAGTCCGGCAAAGGCATGGGAAGGAAATTGCGTAATCGCGGTCACAAAGGTTACCGGCATACACTTCATATGCTCTTTACGCATTTGATGTCTGAAAGTAGTTCATTGCTTGTTTCACTGCATTCTCGCACTAAGTTTTTTGTCTTGTACGCTGACATTTCTTGTCGAGGCATCGTATAATAAATTAAGCATATGTCTGTCATTGTTCCTCTAGAGCTTTCAACTGCTTGCTAGCACTGTACTAACTTCCTCTTCTACACACACCTCGCTCTTAAATCTCATAAGATATATTTTTTGTTGATGCATGTAAGGTGATTTGTGGCCGCCTGATGAGGAAGAACGAAAGATTAGGGAAGATAGATTATTAAAGAATTCCAAATATGCAAGGTCGCTCGGCCCGTAGAGAGTTAGATCTCTCGTAGCTACCACCACCAATCATGAAGTCCAGGATTTTGATGCAGAATTTTATCGTCAAGATCAACAAAACCCAGAGGGAGACCTGACTCAGGAAGATGGACCGGTCGAGAACCCCCTCCCTAATCCGCCTGCTTGTCCACTGCCCAAGGTGCTTGCTCCGTATTGTCATTGCGATATTTGTTTTATCTTCCATGTTTCGTACCTCAATTCCCACCAAATGTTGTGCAATGCCATCTACTTAGTTCATGCATCATATATGTTCAGCATATCTTGCCTTACTGTTCTTCTGTTCTATCCACGTCTCATTTTACATAGGACTTTGATAGATTAATGTATCGCTTATATGTGTCAAGAATCACCTGGTTCACCTAAGACCCTTCCAGGTACCAGCAGGGAGAAAAACTATGGTCGGCAAGTGTCTGATTCAGCATTAGTTTCTATTGATGAACAATATTTCGAGGGAGACCTGACTCAGGAAGTTGGACCCGTCGAGGACCTCCCTGCTAGTCCGCCAGCTTGTCCACCCCCAAGGTGCTTGCTCTATTTTTTAATTGTGATATCTGTTGCATTTTCCATATTTTGTATTTCAATCCCACCAAATATTTTGCAATGCCCTCTGCCTAGTTCATGCATCATATATATAGAGCACATTTTGCCTTACTATTCTTCTATTCCATGTGCATCTCATTACATATAGAACTATAACCGATTGAAGTATTGTTTATGTGTGTTAGGAATCAGCTGGTTCATGTAAGACACGTTTAGGTACCAAACGCGAAGCGTCAACAAGCAGTCCTGCTAATGCTAACGGTGGAACACAAACACACGCCGTGAAATACAATAAACGAAAATCATGAAACTCACATACGGCTAAAAAGTGTCGTCTTGGTGGCACACCTCAGGTTCCAACAGTAGTACACATAGCAAATACCATCCCACACATTCAACAATCACCAATTTCCAATCAAGATACCCAACAATAATTGACAGCCAAACCAGTTTTGACCTCTACTTGCCTAACACTGCTGGCACAACACCAACAAGCTAGCGATGATCACCAGCCTGTTGATCAGCCCGTCGCCAAACAAGGTATGTGTTCCAAGGATTATCGATGCATGCTTCCTTATATATACCGTGCAAGCTTGATGTAATGGTTGAATTGGCAGCTACATGAAGATTTAAGAAAAGGGAGCCAACGGTAGGAAAAAATCTTGAAGCTAAAATTTCCGGAACGCAATCTAGATATTGCATCAATTCTATTGTGCCTGGCAAGCGAAGGCCAGAAGATCCAGAAGAATATGCTTTTCTAGCATCCGAAATAGGCGTTTTTGTCAGGAATGATATTCCCATCTTTGCATCGTTCAAGCTCCACCAACAGACCCCTGACCATTACAATTCATTACTACAGAAGTTACATGTAAGTCATGGTGCTCTATCCCATGCATTCAAGCTTGCTCTTGGTTCTATTCTAAGTCACATAACACATCAAATGTTCCATTCTTTCCGATAGACAAAATTCAACTTCGATCAGGATAATGAGGATGTAGAGTATGTTCTCATGGACATGTTCTCATGTTCTTTGCGCCAGCAGCGCCTGAAGGAAATATGCCCTGAGAGGCAATAATAAAGTTGTTATTATGTATTCCTTATATATGATAGATGTTTATTTTGCATGCTAGAATTGTATTGAACGGAAACATCAATACATGTGTGTTTAATAAACAAAAAGGGTTCCTAGTTATGCCTCTCTTATAGACTAGCTTGTTGATTAACAAGATGATCAAGGTTTCCTGATCATGGACATTGGATGTTGTTAATAACAAGGTCACAACATTTGTGAAATGATGTGATAAACATTCATCCAAAGTATAGCATTACGATCAAGTCATTATGTTTACATTGCTATAACATCATACGAAGTAATCTTTATCCTTGGACCATGAGATCATGTTAATTGCTAACACCGGAAGAGTATCTTGATAACATCAAACGTCACACCGTAACAGGGTGACTATAAAGATGGGTTCAGTACTATGAAGGTGTTATGTTGAGGCTCATGGATCAAGAGTGGAATTTTTCAATCCCGATGACGGATAGATATACTCTGGGCCCTCTAGGTGATATCACATTAAGATAGCTTGCAAGCAAGTGATGTGATCACTAGAATGTTATATCACGGGAACGAGAAAAGAGTGCATGTCGGTAACAAAATCAAACTAGGTATTTGGATACCGATGATCGAATCTCGGACATGTATTATATCATGAGACAAAGGGATTAAATTACAAGCGTTAAAGGTTCTCAGAATCACAGAAGTCATCATTGAATATGCAGGAGTCAGTATGGATCTCCAGGTCTCGCTTCTGATTATTGATCTGAGAGGAGTCTCAATCATGTCTGTATTATTCTTGAACCGTAGGGTGACACACTTAAGAGTTACCGGACACCATTTTAGAGCACATATGTTTCATACGAAAGAATTGCAAAGGGCAGGAATTGTTTTGATAGAAACCGGAATTGTTTCGGGAGAAATTGCAGAAAGTGGTTCTGCATGTGATATTGAAATATTGCAAGGGGTTATATGTGAATGTTTGTTAATTAAAGTAATTAACAAAATTCTGAATAAATTTAATAAAAGAGTTTTATTAAATGAGAGAGCATTAAACTTAGAGAATTTTAATGCATTTAAAGTGGGGACTTTAAAAGGGAATGTGAAGAGGCATTTTAATGTGGAGGGGTTACCACCACATGAATGGGGGAGGTGAGGGGTCACACCCATGCGCCAGCCATGGAGGGGGCACCCCCTCCTCCTATAAAAGGCCACCCTCTCCCTCCTTCTTCCTCACACCTCCTTGTGAAGGATCTCTTTCCCCCTCTAGAATTATTCCCCCATGGTCTCGGATTAGCGAGATACATGTTCCCAGTGGCATTTCGTGTGGAAGGAGTTGCTGCTTCCGCTGGATCGCTAGAGTGAGGAGGTGGAGGTTTTCCAGTGGCTTGAACATGTGTGCGAGTACGGATGCGCTGTTGAGTTGCGGCGCTCGGACTTCCACTCGATCTTGAGATCGGCAAGTGTACGACTACATCAACCATGAGTTCCTACTCGTTAACAAAACTCGTTGTCTTCGAGGGTAAGTTATCGATGGATGTATGTCCACCCGTTGCTCTATACCTAGTAGATAGATCTTGGCGTGTAGTTCTCATCGTAGGAATTTTTTGTTTTCGATGCTGCGGACCCAACAGTGGTATTAGAGCATGATCTATGCGTAGGTGCTTTGCACGGGTAGTACACATATGTTTATATGTGGGCGATGATGATCATGTTATTGCATATTCTATGTATTTTGGATATTGGTGGCATAGTGGGATGAAGTGGCCCGGACCAACCTTACATGTCATCGTACATGAGACCGGTTCCATGACTGACATGCAACTTGTTTTGCATAAGTGGCTGGCGGGTGTCTGTCTCTCCTACTATAGTCAATATCTGATTTACAACGAGTTGCTAATAACTTGGTTATCCTTGTTGTGGTTCATGTTCGTACGTAAGAACGGTTCTATCTCCGAAAGCCCTAAGCCACGTAAAACTTGCAATTGATAAATTAGAGGCGTCTAGTTTAGATCGTTGCTGGGCTAGTATATTGATATGGTATTGTTGTAAATAGATGTATGATAGATACTCTTACAACACATTCAACGTGTAAGTTCAATAGACCTTGGCCTTACACACAAAGGAAAGATAGAGATCATACCATGATGCGAATGATAGAGATCAAATGCATGGACCATATCATCTCACTTTACACATTAGATGTTAGCATCTTATACTGCTAGTTTGGCGCTTTTTGTAGCATTGTAAGATGATCCCTCATTTAGATATCAAGATAAAGATGTGTTCTTCCTTAAATATGCACCGTTTTGTGGATCGTGTTTCGAGACATCACGTGATGATCGGGTGTACTCGAATCTATGCTTTCATAGGAACGGGTGTAAGACAGTTTTACACATGCGAATACTAAGGTTCTTACTTGGCGAGCCTAGCATGTACAGACATGGCCTTGGAACACGGACCGAAAGGTTAAGCATGAGTCATATAGTTGATATGATGCCCATATAGATGCTCGCCTTTGAAGCTACATCAACTCACGTGATGATCGGACTTGGTGTAGTGGATTTGGTTCATGTAATCACCAAAAGGACACGAGGGATGTCGTTTTTGAGTGGGAGTTCATTAGTAATTTGGATGAGTTGAACTCACTCTATCATAAACTTAGTCTAAATAAACTTTACAAATTCTATTGTAGATGGCACCACCTGCTTTTAATTTCAATGTGTTCATGGAGAAAGAGAAACTGGTTGTGAATGGTAGCAACTTCACCAACTTGGCTATGAATTTGAGGATTCTCCTCACTGCTGCACAAAAGAAATATGTGCTAGAGGCGCCGCTAGGACCCCCACCAGCTCCTGATGCCCCTGACGAGGAAAAGAATGTCTATATGACTCGTCAGGAGGACCACAACTTAGTTCATTGCGACATACTGTATGGGCTAGAGCCAGAACTTCGAAAGCGTTTCGAAAATGGTAATGCCTTTGATACCATGGGAGAATTGAAAATGATTTTCGATACCCATACTGCCATAGAGAGTTATAATGCTACTGAAAAGTTCTTTAGCTGCATGGTGGAGGAGAATAGCTCCGTTAGTGAGCACATACTCAAAATGTCTGGGTACGCCGATAAGCTTGTGTCCTTGGGAATAACGATTCCCATTGACTTAGGCATACATCGTGTTCTCCAATCTCTGCCACCTAGATACAAGAGCTTCGTGATGAACTATAATATGCAGGGCATGAAGAAGTCTCTTCCCGAGCTTCTATCAATGCTTAAGACTGCAGAAGTGGAGATTAGGAAAGAACATCAAGTGTTCATGATCAATAGGACCACCGGTTTCAAGAAGGACAAGAAAGGCAAGCACAAGGGAAAGAAGGGTGGAAAATCTATTGCCGCACCTGAAAAGAAACCCCGAGCTGGCCCTAAGTCTGACACCGAGTGTTACTATTGCAAGGGGACTGGCCATTGGAAGCGCAATTGCCCCAAGTATTTGGCGGACAAGAAGTCCGGCAAGGCAAACAAAGGTATATATGATATACATGTTATTGATGTGTACTTGACTAGTACTCCCAGTAGCACCTGGGTATTTGATACAGGATCGGTTGCTAATATATGTAACTCGGTTCAGGGGCTACGGAACAAGCGATAACTAGCAAGGGATGAGGTCAGGATGCGGGTCGGCAATGGATCAAGAGTTGATGTGATCGCCGTCGGGACGGTACCTCTCCATATGCCATCGGGATTAGTTATAAACCTAAATAATTGTTATTTGGTGCATGCACTCAGCATGAACATTGTATCTCGATCGTGTTTGATGCAAAGTGGTTATTCCTTTAAATCTGAAAACAATGGTTGTTCGATTTATAAGAATGATATCTTTTATGGTCATGCACCTGTGTTGAATGGTTTATTTCTGTTGGATCTCGATAGTAGTATTACGCATATTCATAATGTTGATGCTAAAAGGATTAAACTTGATAATGATATATCTGCATATATGTGGCACTGCTGTCTAGGTCATATTGGTGTTAAACGCACAAAGAAACTCCATTCTGATGGAATTTTGGAATCACTTGATTTTGAATCATTTGATACATGTGAGCCATGCCTTATGGGCAAGATGACTAGAACGTCGTTTTCCGGTTCAATGGAACGAGCGACAGACTTATTGGAAATCATACATACTGATGTATGTGGACCAATGAGTGTGTCGACGCGAGGTGGATATCGTTATTTTGTTACTTTCACGGATGATTTAAGTAGATACGAGTATATCTATTTTATGAAACACAAGTCTGAAACCTTTGAAAAGTTTAAGGAATTTCAGAATGAAGTGGAAAATCATCGTAATAGAAAGATCAAATTTCTTCCGTCCGACCGTGGAGGTGAGTATCTAAGTTACGAGTTTAGCACACACATGAAAGAGTGTGGAATAGTTTCACAACTCACGCCTGCCGGAACACCACAACGTAATGGTGTGTCGGAACGTCGTAATCGTAATTTATTAGATATGGTTCGATCTATGATGTCTCTTACTGACTTGCCACTGTCATTTTGGGGTTATGCACTAGAAACAACTGCATTCACTTTAAATCGGGCACCATCTAAATCCGTTGAAACGACATCATATGAATTATGGTTTGGAAACAAACCTAAGCTGTCATTTCTTAAAGTTTGGGGATGCGATGTTTATGTGAAGAAACTTCAGCCGGATAAACTCGAACCCAAAGCTGAAAAATGCGTCTTCATAGGATACCCTAAGGAAACGATTAGGTATACCTTCTATCACAGATCCGAGGGCAAGGTTTTTGTTGCCAAGAATGGATCCTTTCTTGAGAGGGAGTTTCTCGCGAAAGATGTGAGTAGTCGGCAGGTAGAACTCGAAGAGGTTATTGAACTTTCTCTTCATGAAATGGCGAGTAGCGCAGCACCGAAAGTTGTTTCGGAGTTGACTTCACCTAATGAAGAGAGAGCTAATGATATTGATCATGAAACTCCGAAAGAGGACACTACAGAACCTCGCAGGTCAAGTAGGACACGTGCAGCTCCTGAACTGTACGGCAATCCTGTTGTGAATTTCATGGTTGATGAAATAGATGACTCTGCGATGTATGAAGAAGCGATGATGAGCCCGGATTCCAACAAATGGCTAGAAGCCATGAAATCCGAGATGGAATCCATGTACGAGAACCAGGTTTGGACCTTGGTGGACTTACCTCACGATCGAAAGGCCGTTGAGAATAAATGGATTTTCAAAAGAAAAACTTATGTTGATGGTAATGTGACCATCTATAAGGCTCGACTTGTCGCAAAGGGGTTTCAACAAATTCAAGGAGTTGACTACGATGAGACATTCTCTCTCGTAGCGATGCTTAAGTCGGTTAGGATTATATTAGCAATTGCTGCATATTTCGATTATGAAATATGGCAGATGGATGTCAAAACTGCGTTCCTCAATGGTAAAATTGAAGAAGGGTTGTATATGATATAACCTAAGGGTTTTATCGATCCTAAGGATGCTAATAAGGTATGCAAACTTCAGCGATCCATCTATGGACTGAAGCAAGCATCCCGGAGTTGGAATCTTCGCTTTGATGAGGTGATCAAAGAGTTTGGATTTGTCCAAACTTATGGAGAGGCTTGTATTTAAAAGAAAGTGAGTGGGAGCAGTGTGGCATTTCTGATATTATATGTGGATGACATATTATTGATTGGAAATGATATAGATCTTTTAAACAGTCTTAAAAGTTATCTAAACAGCAAATTTTCGATGAAAGACCTTGGTGAAGCGTCATATATATTAGGCATTAAAATCTATAGAGATAGATCAAGGCGCCTAATTGGGCTATCGCATAGTACATACCTTGATAAGATATTAAAGAAGTTTAATATGGACGGAAGTAAGAAGGGGTTCTTACCTATGTTGCAAGGCAAGACATTGAGCAAGACTCAAAGTCCGGCTACGGCGGAAGAAAAGAGAGATAATGGATAAGATCCCCTATGCCTCGGCCATAGGCCCTATTATGTATGCCATGCTATGTACAAGACCGGATGTGGCACATGCTATTAGTTTGACTAGTAGGTACCAATCTGATCCAGGTTCGGAACACTGGATAGCGATCAAGAACATCCTCAAGTACTTGAGTAGAACTAGGGATATGTTTCTCATATACGGAGGTGAAGAAGAGCTAGTTGCTAAGTGTTATGTCGATGCTAGCTTTGACACTGATCCGGATGACTCTAAGTCTGAATATGGATACGTATTTCTCTTGAACGGAGCAACAGTTAGTTGGAGGAGTTCCAAACAACTTGTGGTGGCTGGATTAACGACGGAGGCGGAATATGTTGCTGCTTTAGAAGCGGCACAGGAAGCGGTTTGGATGAAAGAGTTCATTACGGAACTAGGTGTGGTTCCTAGTGCATTGGACCCAATGGTGATCTATTGTGACAACAATGGAGCCATAGCCAACGCCAAGGAACCGAGGTCTCACAAGAATTCCAAGCATATTAAGCGCCGGTTTCACTCCATCCGCGAGAATGTCAAGGATGGAGATATAAAGATTTGTAAAGTACACACGGACCTAAATGTAGCAGATCCGTTGACTAAAGCTCTCCCTAGGGCAAAACATGATCAACACCAGAACTCCATGGGTGTTAGATTTATCACTATGTGAACTAGATTATTGTCTCTAGTGCAAGTGGGAGACTGAAGCAAATATGCCCTGAGAGGCAATAATAAAGTTGTTATTATGTATTCCTTATATATGATAGATGTTTATTTTGCATGCTAGAATTGTATTGAACAGAAACATCAATACATGTATTTTTAATAAACAAAAGGGTTCCTAGTTATGCCTCTTGAAAGGACACAGATGTCGCCTAGAGGGGGGTGAATAGGCGGTTCAAAACTTTTACGAGATGGGCTTAACAAAGGCGGAATAAAACTAGTGTTACTTTGTCAAGCACAAAACCTATATATGCTAGGGTTCACCTATGTGCACCAACAACTTATGCTAAGCAAGACAATCAACTATGTGATAGCAAGATATAGACTTCAAGCATGAAGGCTATCACAAAGTAAGGTGCATAAGTAAGAGCTTGGGTATAGAGATAACCGAGGCACGCAGAGACGACGATGTTTTACCGAGTTCCTCCCAACATGGAGTACGTCTCGTTTGGAGAGGGGGTGGTATCAAACCACTAACGCCACAAAAGGCCTCCCTTGTTCTCCTGTGAATCTCACCCCAACGGGATCGATCCACACTTCCACTATCGGTGCACTTGTCGGTGGCAATCTGGAACCTCTCACAAGGTTGGGGCACTTCTCCACAACTCAATTGGAGGCTCCCAACAAACAAGCTTGGGGAAAGCTCCACAACTTAATTGGAGGCCCCAAGTAATCCACAAACCTGCAAAACCACCAAACCGTCTAGGGTTCCAATGAACCAAAGAGTAAAAAGCTTCTCAACTTTTCACCCAATCGAATCCTCAACGAGAACTCAAACCGATGCACCAAATGCAAAGGCAAGAACACAAGAAGTGCTCAAATCCTTCTCTCCCAAATTCCACCAAAGCTACAAAAGCTTATGGGAGAATAAGAGAGGAAGAACAATGGAGGAAGTCCACAAAAGACTCCAAGATCTAGATCCCAAGATGTTCCCCTCACTTAGAGGAGAGATTGATTGGTGGGGTTGTAGATCTAGATCTCCTCTTTCAAATCCCTCAAGTATATGCAAGAATCATAGGAGGGATTGAGAGATAGCAAGCTCAAGAAGGTCAGCAGTTGAGGGGAAAACTTGCAGGAAAGGTTATGTCAATATTGGGGAAGAAGAGCCCTTTATATAGGTCCTCCAAAATCCAACCATTACAGCCCTAGAGCGCGCGGGCCAGACATTCCGTCCTATTCACGCCGGATATTCCGGCCAAGGCAAAACTAACAGAAACAACAATACGGAAGCACCCATAACTTTTGCATCTGGATCCCGATTTTGATGATCTTGGGCTTGTTTTAAAGAGGACAAAAAACTCTACAAGATCATGCAGGGAACCATCATAGTCCAGCAAGGGAGGATAGAACCAAATGACGAAAGGTTTGACCTCTCTCAAAAAGACGAACCGGTAAAACCTCCAACATCGAAAACGCAATAGAGAATGCATATGAAATCCGTTTTCGATGAACTTGGGCTTGTCATGAAGATTAACACAAGCTATAAATCCTCTCATGGATAAGAACCAAATGATGTAAGGTTTTACCAATCTCAAAAAGACAAACCGGTAAAACCTCCAATTCCGAAAACGCAATAGAGAATGCATATGAAATCCGTTTTCGATGAACTAGAGCTTGTTATGAATATTACCACAAGCTCAAGAACCTCACATGGATAAGATCCAAATAACAACCAAGAAAGGATGATGCCAAGTATGCAAAGGTTTGAGATCTCATGAAGGATATGATCAAGTTACTCACTCGAGAGCCCCTCTTGATAGTACGGCTATCTATCCTATAAACCGGTCTCCCCAACTAACACCATGAGACCAGTAAGAAAGAAACCCTATCCAGAACATACCTTTGCCTTGAGCATATTCCACTTGAGCTTGATGATAGCGATCTTGTCCACCTCAAGATGGAACACCTTTCTTGATTGCACTAGGTTGGTGAAGACTTGCAAATTGCTCTCTCATACTCCACTATAGTAGAGCTTCTCTCTTGAGCATATCATCTTCCCATATCCATGATAACCATAGGATGGCAAGCTCCAAGCAAATGATCTCTTAATTCGAGATAGCTCATATTGAACTTGCACATCATTTCTTCTTTCTTCATTATGTTGGTGTCTTGAAGGAACATAAGAGATATCACCCCAACTTTAGTCTTCAAGACACACTTGCTATAGGCTCCACTCTCACTTGACCAATCTCCAGATCACTCATTGAAACCTTGGTCAACACTTAATCTTCTTCACTTTCTTCTTCTCCCAACCTTGAAGGCAACATATGGTTCAAGCATTGCCTATGGACAAATCCTATAGGTAAAACTCAATGCAAACATAAGTCCATAAAGATTGTCATTAATTACCAAAACCACACATGGGGGCACACATGCACTTTCAATCTCCCCCATTTTGGTAATTGATGACAATCCCTTTGAGAGGGTTTATATAAGGAATTGATCAAAGAAAACATTGTGTTAACATCAAAAACAACACAAGTATGTGATGTTAGTACAACCACAATATAGAGCAAACTCCCCACAATCTATGCACGTGTGGATGAACTTGAATTTCATTGCATATATTGCCAACCATTACCGGTGGTGGAGTTTTCTCTATATAATCAAGATGCCATACAACACACTAAGATGCAAAGCACACGAGGCAAGTGTTTAAGTACAAAACTCACAACACACAACCAAATTCCCTAAAACCCTCTAAAACTTCTCCCCCATTGGCATCGATTGCCGAAATGGGTGAAGAACTTTAGAAGGCCAATTTAGTGAGAGTTCCTCCATATGGTGTGCATTTCTCATAATATGAGTGGAATCAAATGCACGTATCCAATGATGAATACCATGAGGAAATCAAACTAAACTGAGGATCCAAAGAAAAGAAATAAAATGGTGAAGAAGCATCAACGAATGAAGAAAGCAATCAAAAGATCGAAAGAAGCACTTCACAAAAGGAAGATACTAAAAGAAAGATAGATATTATGATAAGGTTGAAAAGAGAGTGATCTAAATAATATGAGGAGACTCCCCAAGGTTTGTGCACAAATTATAATCTGCGTTTGAATACAATATGCACAAACATGGCATCATCATTGATGACCCACAAGTATAGGGGGTGTATCACAGTATTTTCGAGGGAAGTGAAACCCAATTTATTGATTCGACACAAGGGGAGCCAAAGAATACTTATCAGCCTTAGCAACCGAGTTGTCAATTCAGCTGCACCTGGAAACAATCTTGCTCATAGCAGTTTATCAGGAGCAACAGTTTTGTAGTAGGAATAGTAAAGTAACAGTAGTAGCAAAGCAAAGATAGTAGTAACAAAAGCGGTAAACAGTGGGATTCGAGTGCGGTAGGCATAGGGATGGATGGACGGGCGTTGCATGGACAAGACAATTAACATAGCAATCAGAACATAGGGCAATTGCAGATAAATAAGATAAAGCACCCAAGTACTAGACAATCCTAGGCATGTGTTCCATATATAGTCATACGTGCTCGCAATGAGAACTTGCACAACATCTTTTGTCCTGCCAGCCCGTTTGCAGCGGGGCCTCTAGGGAACTACTGGCAATTAAGGTGCTCCTTTTAATAGACCACCGGAGCAAAGCATTAACACTCCGTCAACACATGTGATCCTCACATCAAAGCCTTTCCCTTCCGGCTACCCCGATTTCTGTCACTTCGGGACCATAGGTTCCGGACAACGACGTGTGCATACAACTTGTAGATAAGACCAGAAACAATACTATCATAATGAATCAATAATAAGTTTAGATCTGAAATCATGGCACTCGGGCCCTAGTGACAAGCATTAAGCATAGCAAGTCGCAACAAAGTCATAAAGCACTAATAAAAGATACTAGGCACTATGCCCTAACAATCTGATGCCATTACATGAACGATCTCGTCCAATCCCTACCATCCCCATAGCCTACAGCGGGGGATTACTCACTCATAGATGGGGGAAACATGGATGGTCGATGGAGATGATGGTGAAGATGGATGGAGATGTCTCCGGGGGCACTTCCCCGTCCCGGCAGGGTGCTAGAACAGAGACTTTCTGTCCCCGGAATCTCCCCTTCGGTGGTGGCGGCGCAGCGGAACTTTTCGTGGAAAAACGTCGAACCCCCCGAAGTATTTAGGTCAGAAGGCTTCTTATAGGTGAAGAGGGAGGTCGAGGGGGTGCCTGGGGCCACCACACCAGGCCCTGGCGCGGCTAGGCCTAGCCCGCACCTAGGGGGGTGTGGCCAGCCCTGGCCCTCCTCCGTCTCATATTCTGGCTCCGTGAGTCTTCTGGAAAAATAGGCACTTTGGCTTTTGTCCCGTCCAATTCCGAGAATATTCATTTTCTGACTTTCCTGGAACCAAAAAAGCAGAAAACATGCAGCTGGCACTGTGGCTCTTGTTAATAGGTTAGTCCAATAAATCATATGAAAAGTACTCCAAAGTGTGGACAAAACACAAGAAAGTGGATAAAAACAAGCATGGAGCATCAAAAATTAGAGATACATTTGCAATGTATCAACATCCCCAAGCTTAACTCCTGCTCGTCCTTGAGTAGGTAAGTGATGAAAAGAAAGAATTATTTTTGAGGTGACATGCACCATCAAAGACTTCATCAAAATATTTGTAAAACATTCAAATCTAGGATCAAAGTACTTCAATCATAACATGAAAGACAAAGTTCTAGCAATAAGCAAAGAGACTATGATGCAACATGAAAAGGCACAAACAAAAGATTCATGAATAACAATGCTTTGCAAGACGTTTGTTTGTTTCACATAAAGAAAACATAGCATAAAAGTATTCAGCTTGTCCCTCAATAGAGTAGCAAATATAAATGCATAGGACACCTTCAAAGTTCATAAGAGTGACTAGATACAAAAGTTTCAAACAAGCAATAACAAGTTATACATCAATCAACTAGTCTTGGGACAATGCACATAGAACTAAGAATGGCCACTATGCTCTCAAAGTAGTGCATAAAGATAGAAGGTGGAGACTCAATGTAATGGTGGAAGAAAAGCCTTTATAAAAGGAAGTAGGGATTCAAGTCTCATAAAGAGCTTCCAAAAATTATGGTACTTATAGCTTTCAGCTCTCATTTCCCCTATCATAAGCATCTTGAAGGTGATTAAGGTTAAAGTGACACAACTAAGAGGATATGCTTGACAAGTTATAAACCGAAATCTCATGCCCCTTACTTACAAAGACCGATCCTCATGCTACTCAACTTCAGTCACGAGTAAGCTCTTGTCATTGTAAGTATATGTGTATCATTAAGAACCGCCAACGGCGTAGCCCTTGCACATGATACGGGAGCTTTCCCATAATCAAAATGATAAGGCAAGCAGGCAATGAGCATCTCAGTGATCTTTTTATTTGCTATTTGCATAGGTTTTTATTGAGGATGCTTCATAGAGTGCTCATTATGGTGATGCTGCAAGTTTCCACCATGATTAGGCATGGCTTATGCTAGCGGCCCAGGCGTTTCTCTAACACACATACAAACTCCATGATCTTACAAGTTCCACTTTTATTTCACACCGCCGGGATCCGTAAGCAAAAGAACATGATATCAACGGGGTACAGAGTACAAGTGCAATGTTGAGAGCGTTCCCCATGAAACATGGTTCTGCTAATTTCAACTTATAAAGCGCAAGCATATACGCAACAAAGAAGGACCCAATGGTTCAAGTTTATTAGGGGCAAAAAGTAAAGTGTGCCATCAAGTTCGTGAGAGCTTTAATCACTAGTTTTCTCATAACAAGTGGAAGGTAAACAAAAGCATGAATATACTTGGAATAGCATAAGCTAGTAGGTAGGTATGGTGGACTCTTTGGAAAAACTTGGTTTAGGGAGTTGGATGCATGAGTGGAACTCATACTTTGTTGTGGAGGCTAGCAAAAGACTGGGAGTGACAAACTAAGAGAGCAATGATGGCCATAATCATGCAGAGCGACAAAACATCATTGATCAAAGCATAAATTGATACTACAAGTTGAAAACTAAAGGATCATAAAGGCTTATGGTGACTTTAGATAGTCATATCATGGTGTGAGCATGTGCCAAGTCAGCCCAAATAAAACATCAAAGGAGAATACCACTATACTATGCTTTAATATGCTAAAACAACGCATGATTCATCCAAGGCACATTAAGCAATTTCAATTGTTTATAACAAGTCATGCTACAGCAAAGAATACTAAGCATAAAGCCAAAACAATATCAAGCATGGCATGACAAAGCATAGGCCACAGTCAAAAACAAGCTCTCTTTACCACTTAAGCATGAGCTTTCCTACTCTTTTCCAATCCAAACCAGACTATTTGAACACCAATGTATGAATGAGGGGGTCCAACCAATTTATTCAGCAAACTAAGCAAACCATGCAAACTAAAAACCAAAACGAAAACGAAAAAGAAGACGCTCCAAGAACAACACAACTGTGCATGAAACAATAAAAATGAAGTGTTTGGAAGAAACCTGAGATTTTTACTTATGAAGAAGGGGATGCCTTGGGCATCCCCAAGCTTTGACGCTTGTACTTCTTGGATATTTCTTGGGGTGACTCGCGTGGCATCCCCAAGCTTGAGCTTTAGTCCATCCTTCATCTCATTACTCATTCCTTTCATACACCTAAAATTTTCCCTTCATACAAAACTTCACACAATCTTTATTAGCAATATTAGTGTACTTAAGATAAATAAGTCTTAAGGTTCAGTTCTAACACCAAATAAACTCCCATTAGAACACTAGTTACTGTAGCACTTCCCTCAAAAAGCTCAATTCCCCAAAAGAACTCAAAAAGGAACCAACAAGAAGCAAATGCAGAAAATGGCAGAAATCTGTCAAAACAGACCAGCAGGTAAAGACGAATTTTTTCGAAGACCTTCTGTTGCTCAAATCAAAAAGTGTTGAACTAACGAAAGTTAGATAACAACCTGGGTCAGAAGCACAAAACATTACAACTCAATCCGACTTACAGAGATCTCTCAGAAATTTTTACGGTGAAGCACAAAAATCTGTTTCGGGACAGCAACTTTCCCAATCATTACTTGTCTCTCATTAGAGGTTACTCTTGGCACAAAAGCAAATAAAAATGATAAGGAGCGGTTATTACAGAGGTAATAACTTCCAAGATTCATCTAAAACTATTGGATTATCTCCCAACAAGTACTTTTCTTTAACGCCTTTAAGTTAGGCATAAGACGCAAAAACTAAAATGGATAGAATAGAAGTAAGCGGAGATAATCATGGTGAAAACATTGTTTTGTTCAATGAAATCCTTTTATTAACAAGGTTGATCAGGTCTTGTTACCAAAACAATTTCATATGAGACAAAACTTTGTATCCCACTAATGATTATGTTACCTCAACTTTGATAGCAATGGTCCCAATCATAATAGTTTCACATTTTTCTCTTCGTATGGGACAATATATTTCTCCAACTTGAATGCCCTCAACATGTTCAATTGAATTCAATCCATAAGTCCTTTCAATCTTCTTGAAGAAATAGACAATGTGTTCATTGAAGGTCACCTTTCCTTGATTACAATTAATAACAGCTCCTGCAGTATTTAAGAAATAGTCTCCCAAGAATAATAGACATATTATCATCTTCAGGCATAAAAGTTTGAGAGGATGCTCTCATAAGAAATATGAGTTGAAGTAAAAGAGAGCATCAAGAAGCATTCAAAACACATTTAAGTCTAACCCACTTCCTATGCATAGGAATAATGTACGCAAATAAATTCACAAAGAACAAAGTGGCAAGCATAGGAAGATAAAACAAGAGTAACTTCAAAACTTTCAGCATATAGAGAGGTATTTCTATACCATGAAAACTTCTACAACCATATTTTCCTCTCTCATAATAATTTTCAGTAGCATCATGAATAAACTCAACAATATAACTATCACATAAAGCATGCTCTTCATGATCTACAAGCACTAGAGCTTTATTATAAACACTATCAAGAGAAATCTCAGGAACATAACATTCATTCTCATTTAGTAAGCAAGGGGGCCAATCAAATAATGTAAGGGATAAAGAGTTACTCTCATTATAAGGTAGGCATGGGTAGCTAATCCATTCTTCCTCCTTTCGTTCATCACTCTCCTCCTCTTTTTCATCTAATGAGATTTCAGGTTCATCAATTTCTTCTTCCATAGGGTCCTGCAAGGCATTAGTCTCTTCCATTTGTGGAAAGCATCTATTAAAATATTCAAGAATATAGCAATTTTCATCCTTGTAATTATCAAAGCAAAATTTAAGTATACCATACACCTCATATTTGTAAGGTGAATCATCAATATTTTCAAGCAAACTAGCAAGTTCAAAAGCACCCTTCCAAGCAATAAATTCTTCAATTTGTTCCGCATCATCAAAGTCATAAATTCCTTTAGCATAGGAAGATATGGTATCATTATCACTATACTCACATTGTAAAGGGAGGTGTTTATACCTCTTTCTGCAACAAGACTCATCACAGCAATAAGTAATATTATAAGTAGAGCACACGTTCCTAGCAATGGTATACAATCTATCAATTTGTTCCCATAAGTGTTTCCGTTTTTGTGACAAGCGGTGTTCCTTATAATAATATTTTTCATCTTCCGTGAACCCACCTTGCCAATAAGTTCAGTTTCAAAGAAACCAACCATTGACATCAAGCATGATAAAGCAATACAATAACAGACCAACGAAAATAACAACTAGAGTAGGAACTATTTTTTTTGTATTTTCAATAAAGGAAGAAGCAAACAAGGCATAAATAAACTTAGCTTGAACAATAGTGAATCCAAGTGAAGTTGATAAATAAAGCTATGCTCCCCGGCAACGGCGCCAGAAAATAGTCTTGATGACCCACAAGTATAGGGGGTGTATCACAGTATTTTCGAGGGAAGTGAAACCCAATTTATTGATTCGACACAAGGGGAGCCAAAGAATACTTATCAGCCTTAACAACCGAGTTGTCAATTCAGCTGCACCTGGAAACAATCTTGCTCATAGCAGTTTATCAGGAGCAACAGTTTTGTAGTAGGAATAGTAAAGTAACAGTAGTAGCAAAGCAAAGATAGTAGTAACAAAAGCGGTAAACAGTGGGATTCGAGTGCGGTAGGCATAGGGATGGATGGACGGGCGTTGCATGGACAAGACAATTAACATAGCAATCAGAACATAGGGCAATTGCAGATAAATAAGATAAAGCACCCAAGTACTAGACAATCCTAGGCATGTGTTCCATATATAGTCATACGTGCTCGCAATGAGAACTTGCACAACATCTTTTGTCCTGCCAGCCCGTTTGCAGCGGGGCCTCTAGGGAACTACTGGCAATTAAGGTGCTCCTTTTAATAGAGCACCGGAGCAAAGCATTAACACTCCGTCAACACATGTGATCCTCACATCAAAGCCTTTCCCTTCCGGCTACCCCGATTTCTGTCACTTCGGGACCATAGGTTCCAGACAACGACGTGTGCATACAACTTGTAGATATGACCAGAAACAATACTATCATAATGAATCAATAATAAGTTCATATCTGAAATCATGGCACTCGGGCCCTAGTGACAAGCATTAAGCACAACAAGTCGCAACAAAGTCATAAAGCACTAATAAAAGATACTAGGCACTATGCCCTAACAATCTGATGCCATTACATGGACGATCTCATCCAATCCCTACCATCCCCATAGCCTACAGCGGGGGATTACTCACTCATAGATGGGGGAAACATGGATGGTCGATGGAGATGATGGTGAAGATGGATGGAGATGTCTCCGGGGGCACTTCCCCGTCCCGGCAGGGTGCTAGAACAGAGACTTTCTGTCCCCGGAATCTCCCCTTCGGTGGTGGCGGCGCAGCGGAACTTTTCGTGGAAAAACGTCGAACCCCCCGAAGTATTTAGGTCAGAAGGCTTCTTATAGGTGAAGAGGGAGGTCGAGGGGGTGCCTGGGGCCACCACACCAGGCCCTGGCGCGGCTAGGCCTAGCCCGCACCTAGGGGGGTGTGGCCAGCCCTGGCCCTCCTCCGTCTCATATTCTGGCTCCGTGAGTCTTCTGGAAAAATAGGCACTTTGGCTTTTGTCCCGTCCAATTCCGAGAATATTCATTTTCTGACTTTCCTGGAACCAAAAAAGCAGAAAACACGCAGCTGGCACTGTGGCTCTTGTTAATAGGTTAGTCCAATAAATCATATGAAAAGTACTCCAAAGTGTGGACAAAACACAAGAAAGTGGATAAAAACAAGCATGGAGCATCAAAAATTAGAGATACATTTGCAATGTATCAACATCCCCAAGCTTAACTCCTGCTCGTCCTTGAGTAGGTAAGTGATGAAAAGAAAGAATTATTTTTGAGGTGACATGCACCATCAAAGACTTCATCAAAATATTTGTAAAACATTCAAATCTAGGATCAAAGTACTTCAATCATAACATGAAAGACAAAGTTCTAGCAATAAGCAAAGAGACTATGATGCAACATGAAAAGGCACAAACAAAAGATTCATGAATAACAATGCTTTGCAAGACGTTTGTTTGTTTCACATAAAGAAAACATAGCATAAAAGTATTCAGCTTGTCCCTCAATAGAGTAGCAAATATAAATGCATAGGACACCTTCAAAGTTCATAAGAGTGACTAGATACAAAAGTTTCAAACAAGCAATAACAAGTTATACATCAATCAACTAGTCTTGGGACAATGCACATAGAACTAAGAATGGCCACTATGCTCTCAAAGTAGTGCATAAAGATAGAAGGTGGAGACTCAATGTAATGGTGGAAGAAAAGCCTTTATAAAAGGAAGTAGGGATTCAAGTCTCATAAAGAGCTTCCAAAAATTATGGTACTTATAGCTTTCAGCTCTCATTTCCCCTATCATAAGCATCTTGAAGGTGATTAAGGTTAAAGTGACACAACTAAGAGGATATGCTTGACAAGTTATAAACCGAAATCTCATGCCCCTTACTTACAAAGACCGATCCTCATGCTACTCAACTTCAGTCACGAGTAAGCTCTTGTCATTGTAAGTATATGTGTATCATTAAGAACCGCCAACGGGGTAGCCCTTGCACATGATACGGGAGCTTTCCCATAATCAAAATGATAAGGCAAGCAGGCAATGAGCATCTCAGTGATCTTTTTATTTGCTATTTGCATAGGTTTTTATTGAGGATGCTTCATAGAGTGCTCATTATGGTGATGCTGCAAGTTTCCACCATGATTAGGCATGGCTTATGCTAGCGGCCCAGGCGTTTCTCTAACACACATACAAACTCCATGATCTTACAAGTTCCACTTTTATTTCACACCGCCGGGATCCGTAAGCAAAAGAACATGATATCAACGGGGTACAGAGTACAAGTGCAATGTTGAGAGCGTTCCCCATGAAACATGGTTCTGCTAATTTCAACTTATAAAGCGCAAGCATATACGCAACAAAGAAGGACCCAATGGTTCAAGTTTATTAGGGGCAAAAAGTAAAGTGTGCCATCAAGTTCGTGAGAGCTTTAATCACTAGTTTTCTCATAACAAGTGGAAGGTAAACAAAAGCATGAATATACTTGGAATAGCATAAGCTAGTAGGTAGGTATGGTGGACTCTTTGGAAAAACTTGGTTTAGGGAGTTGGATGCATGAGTGGAACTCATACTTTGTTGTGGAGGCTAGCAAAAGACTGGGAGTGACAAACTAAGAGAGCAATGATGGCCATAATCATGCAGAGCGACAAAACATCATTGATCAAAGCATAAATTGATACTACAAGTTGAAAACTAAAGGATCATAAAGGCTTATGGTGACTTTAGATAGTCATATCATGGTGTGAGCATGTGCCAAGTCAGCCCAAATAAAACATCAAAGGAGAATACCACTATACTATGCTTTAATATGCTAAAACAACGCATGATTCATCCAAGGCACATTAAGCAATTTCAATTGTTTATAACAAGTCATGCTACAGCAAAGAATACTAAGCATAAAGCCAAAACAATATCAAGCATGGCATGACAAAGCATAGGCCACAGTCAAAAACAAGCTCTCTTTACCACTTAAGCATGAGCTTTCCTACTCTTTTCCAATCCAAACCAGACTATTTGAACACCAATGTATGAATGAGGGGGTCCAACCAATTTATTCAGCAAACTAAGCAAACCATGCAAACTAAAAACCAAAACGAAAACGAAAAAGAAGACGCTCCAAGAACAACACAACTGTGCATGAAACAATAAAAATGAAGTGTTTGGAAGAAACCTGAGATTTTTACTTATGAAGAAGGGGATGCCTTGGGCATCCCCAAGCTTTGACGCTTGTACTTCTTGGATATTTCTTGGGGTGACTCGCGTGGCATCCCCAAGCTTGAGCTTTAGTCCATCCTTCATCTCATTACTCATTCCTTTCATACACCTAAAATTTTCCCTTCATACAAAACTTCACACAATCTTTATTAGCAATATTAGTGTACTTAAGATAAATAAGTCTTAAGGTTCAGTTCTAACACCAAATAAACTCCCATTAGAACACTAGTTACTGTAGCACTTCCCTCAAAAAGCTCAATTCCCCAAAAGAACTCAAAAAGGAACCAACAAGAAGCAAATGCAGAAAATGGCAGAAATCTGTCAAAACAGACCAGCAGGTAAAGACGAATTTTTTCGAAGACCTTCTGTTGCTCAAATCAAAAAGTGTTGAACTAACGAAAGTTAGATAACAACCTGGGTCAGAAGCACAAAACATTACAACTCAATCCGACTTACAGAGATCTCTCAGAAATTTTTACGGTGAAGCACAAAAATCTGTTTCGGGACAGCAACTTTCCCAATCATTACTTGTCTCTCATTAGAGGTTACTCTTGGCACAAAAGCAAATAAAAATGATAAGGAGCGGTTATTACAGAGGTAATAACTTCCAAGATTCATCTAAAACTATTGGATTATCTCCCAACAAGTACTTTTCTTTAACGCCTTTAAGTTAGGCATAAGACGCAAAAACTAAAATGGATAGAATAGAAGTAAGCGGAGATAATCATGGTGAAAACATTGTTTTGTTCAATGAAATCCTTTTATTAACAAGGTTGATCAGGTCTTGTTACCAAAACAATTTCATATGAGACAAAACTTTGTATCCCACTAATGATTATGTTACCTCAACTTTGATAGCAATGGTCCCAATCATAATAGTTTCACATTTTTCTCTTCGTATGGGACAATATATTTCTCCAACTTGAATGCCCTCAACATGTTCAATTGAATTCAATCCATAAGTCCTTTCAATCTTCTTGAAGAAATAGACAATGTGTTCATTGAAGGTCACCTTTCCTTGATTACAATTAATAACAGCTCCTGCAGTATTTAAGAAATAGTCTCCCAAGAATAATAGACATATTATCATCTTCAGGCATAAAAGTTTGATAGGATGCTCTCATAAGAAATATGAGTTGAAGTAAAAGAGAGCATCAAGAAGCATTCAAAACACATTTAAGTCTAACCCACTTCCTATGCATAGGAATAATGTACGCAAATAAATTCACAAAGAACAAAGTGGCAAGCATAGGAAGATAAAACAAGAGTAACTTCAAAACTTTCAGCATATAGAGAGGTATTTCTATACCATGAAAACTTCTACAACCATATTTTCCTCTCTCATAATAATTTTCAGTAGCATCATGAATAAACTCAACAATATAACTATCACATAAAGCATGCTCTTCATGATCTACAAGCACTAGAGCTTTATTATAAACACTATCAAGAGAAATCTCAGGAACATAACATTCATTCTCATTTAGTAAGCAAGGGGGCCAATCAAATAATGTAAGGGATAAAGAGTTACTCTCATTATAAGGTAGGCATGGGTAGCTAATCCATTCTTCCTCCTTTCGTTCATCACTCTCCTCCTCTTTTTCATCTAATGAGATTTCAGGTTCATCAATTTCTTCTTCCATAGGGTCCTGCAAGGCATTAGTCTCTTCCATTTGTGGAAAGCATCTATTAAAATATTCAAGAATATAGCAATTTTCATCCTTGTAATTATCAAAGCAAAATTTAAGTATACCATACACCTCATATTTGTAAGGTGAATCATCAATATTTTCAAGCAAACTAGCAAGTTCAAAAGCACCCTTCCAAGCAATAAATTCTTCAATTTGTTCCGCATCATCAAAGTCATAAATTCCTTTAGCATAGGAAGATATGGTATCATTATCACTATACTCACATTGTAAAGGGAGGTGTTTATACCTCTTTCTGCAACAAGACTCATCACAGCAATAAGTAATATTATAAGTAGAGCACACGTTCCTAGCAATGGTATACAATCTATCAATTTGTTCCCATAAGTGTTTCCGTTTTTGTGACAAGCGGTGTTCCTTATAATAATATTTTTCATCTTCCGTGAACCCACCTTGCCAATAAGTTCAGTTTCAAAGAAACCAACCATTGACATCAAGCATGATAAAGCAATACAATAACAGACCAACGAAAATAACAACTAGAGTAGGAACTATTTTTTTTGTATTTTCAATAAAGGAAGAAGCAAACAAGGCATAAATAAACTTAGCTTGAACAATAGTGAATCCAAGTGAAGTTGATAAATAAAGCTATGCTCCCCGGCAACGGCGCCAGAAAATAGTCTTGATGACCCACAAGTATAGGGGGTGTATCACAGTATTTTCGAGGGAAGTGAAACCCAATTTATTGATTCGACACAAGGGGAGCCAAAGAATACTTATCAGCCTTAACAACCGAGTTGTCAATTCAGCTGCACCTGGAAACAATCTTGCTCATAGCAGTTTATCAGGAGCAACAGTTTTGTAGTAGGAATAGTAAAGTAACAGTAGTAGCAAAGCAAAGATAGTAGTAACAAAAGCGGTAAACAGTGGGATTCGAGTGCGGTAGGCATAGGGATGGATGGACGGGCGTTGCATGGACAAGACAATTAACATAGCAATCAGAACATAGGGCAATTGTAGATAAATAAGATAAAGCACCCAAGTACTAGACAATCCTAGGCATGTGTTCCATATATAGTCATACGTGCTCGCAATGAGAACTTGCACAACATCTTTTGTCCTGCCAGCCCGTTTGCAGCGGGGCCTCTAGGGAACTACTGGCAATTAAGGTGCTCCTTTTAATAGAGCACCGGAGCAAAGCATTAACACTCCGTCAACACATGTGATCCTCACATCAAAGCCTTTCCCTTCCGGCTACCCCGATTTCTGTCACTTCGGGACCATAGGTTCCAGACAACGACGTGTGCATACAACTTGTAGATATGACCAGAAACAATACTATCATAATGAATCAATAATAAGTTCATATCTGAAATCATGGCACTCGGGCCCTAGTGACAAGCATTAAGCACAACAAGTCGCAACAAAGTCATAAAGCACTAATAAAAGATACTAGGCACTATGCCCTAACAATCTGATGCCATTACATGGACGATCTCATCCAATCCCTACCATCCCCATAGCCTACAGCGGGGGATTACTCACTCATAGATGGGGGAAACATGGATGGTCGATGGAGAAGCGATGGTGGTGATGATGGCGATGATCTCCTCCAATTCCCCTTCCCGACAGGGTGCCAGAGCGGAGTTTCTGGTGCTGTTTCGTGGAATCTGGTGGTGGCAGCGGAGCGGAACTCCTTCTAGAAAAACGTCGAACCCACGAAGTTTTTAGGTCAGAAGGCTCCTTATAGGCGAAGAGAGAGGCCGAGGGGGTGCCTGGGGGGCCCACACCACCCCCTAGCGCGGCCTGGCCTGGCCCGCGCCACCAGGTGGTGTGGCCACCCCAGGGCTCCTCTCTGTCTCGTATTCTGGCTCCTGGAGTCTTCGGGTGAAATAGGATTTTTGGCATATTTTTCGGGATTTTTCCTGATAGTTGATTTTCTGCACAAAAAGTAGACACCAAGGCAATTCTGCTAAAAACAGCGTTAGTTCGCACTAGTTGCATCCAAATCACACAAGTATAGAGGAGAAACAACAGGAAAAGTGTTCGGGAAAGTAGATACGTTTTGGACGTATCAATGTGATAGCAAGATATAGACTTCAAGCACGAAGGCTATCACAAAGTAAGGTGCATAAGTAAGAGCCCAGGTATAGAGATAACCGAGGCACGCGGAGACGACGATGTTTTACCGAGTTCCTCCCAACATGGAGTACGTCTCGTTAGAGAGGGGGTGGTATCAAACCACTAACGCCACAAAAGGCCTCCCTTGTTCTCCTGTGAATCTCACCCCAACGGGATCGATCCACACTTCCACTATCGGTGCACTTGTCGGTGCCAATCCGGAACCTCTCACAAGGTTGGGGCACTTCTCCACAACTTAATTGGAGGCTCCCAACAAACAAGCTTGGGGAAATCTCCACAACTTAATTGGAGGCCCCAAGTAATCCACAAACCTGCAAAACCACCAAACCATCTAGGGTTCCAATGAACCCAAGAGTAAAAAGCTTCTCAACTTTTCACCCAATCGAATCCTCACCGACAACTCAAACGGATGCACCAAACTCAAAGGCAAGAACACAAGAAGTGCTCAAATCCTTCTCTCCCAAATTCCACCAAATCTACAAAATCTTATGGGGGAATAAGAGAGGAAGAACAATGGAGGAAATCCACAAAAGACTTCAAGATCTAGATCCCAAGATGTTCCCCTCACTTAGAGGAAAGATTGATTGGTGGGGTTGTAGATCTAGATCTCCTCTTTCAAATCCCTCAACAGTATGAATCTTTTGAACACCTTTGTTACTAATGCTACAGAAACGTCTAAGCTTGGAGAAGTTAGTTTTTATGAAAATGATATTTTTAGTTCCCCAGCTTTAAAGAAGAAAAATTGCTCTGATGATACTTTATCTCCCATATGTGGTAATTCTAATGATACTTGTGATATTTTAAATCCACATACTGAAAGCATCCCTTTTAAAATACCTATAAAAATTGTTGAACATGTTATGAATAACTGTTATTTTAGAGATGGAACTGTCCGTCATGGTGATCATTTACTCTTTATACACGAATTATGCGAGTTGTTCAAGTGTGCAGGTATTTCAATGAACCAAGTTAATAGGAAGTTATTCCCTTTTTCACTTAAGGGCAAAGCAAGGGAGTGGTATGAGCTAATAGATGATCCTCATCATTTGGAGTGGAAGGAACTTGAATCTCTCTTTTACTCTAAATATTATCGTCCTCATGAAATTCATAAAGATAGGAATTACATTTATAATTTTCATCCACATGATGGAGAAGGTATTGCCCAAGCATGGGGGAGATTGAAGTCACTAATGCTCAAATGTCCCATTCATGAGCTCCCTAGTAATATTGTTATTAATAATTTTTATGCAAGGCTTTTAGGACATTACAAGGACTATCTAGATACCTATTTAGAGGGATCCTTCACAAGTAAGGAGGTCAAAACTAAGTGGGATATTCTTGAAATAATTCAAAGCAATACCAAAGATTGGGATAACAACAAAGGTAAAGAACCAGGTATAAACTATGAGTATGATTGCATTAAGTCTTTCGCTGAAACTGCTGATTTTCAAGAGCTTAGTACTAAATATGGTCTTGATCCTAAAATTCCTATTGATTGTTTTAGAGCCTTTTCTTCTCATATTAATGCTCCTAAATAAAAATGGGACATGTATCATGAGCCTTTTAAACACACTTGCATGGAAAATGAAATTGTTATTAATGATAGCAATAAACATGCTCAAACCTCTGAAAGTACTATTTCTTATAAGCATGTTAATTTTTGTGGAATACATATACCTTGTGAGAATAATCAAATTGAAGAAGAATATTGTATCACCCACAGGAATGAAAAAACTAGAACGTGGTATAGGGCTCTAAATGATCTTAGTAAAAAAGGTTTGTGCCCTCTATCCTTTTATTTGTGAACTTTGCTTTAAAGTGGGTCATTTCAATTTTCAATGCTCAGGCCACAATAATAGCCGTTCTAATCCAATGAGTACTGCAAGTTTGTATTGTGATAACATGATCACTCCTAATCAGCATGATGAACTTACATTATTTTTGGGTTGTGAAGAATTATCAAGAAAAACTTCTTTGGTAGATATGAGTGCTTTTGATATGAATAGCATCATGCATGTTTGTCATATTTATTGTGTTGATAATTACCACACAAATACTTACATACAAAATATTATAAAAATGAGTTTTTACCAAAATATGACAGGACTAATATGTGTTTTGATCTTATTAATGAAAAGGAGGAATCCTCCAAAGTTTATTCTATTGTATCTAAAAATAAACCAGGGTATATGGAGAAGCTTCCTTTCAAGCCTCTCCCTCCTAAAAAGAAGAAAAAAAGAAGAAAAGGAGGAGTAAAAGGAGAGAGGAAATGGTATTTTCCCCTAAGCATGTTGCTCCTATTATAGTTTTTGATGAGTCTAAACTCGATGATGTTCCTATGCATGTCACCTATAGTAGTGATCATGATTGGAAAAAAAACACTTCTTTTCATATTGAAAATCTCTTCGGTACCAGTTCTGAAAATGGTGATATTAATAATTGTTGTACTATTAGTGTTATCCATGTTCCTTCCAATGATGATATGTTTACAAATGAACACACTTTGGAAGATAATTATTCTATTGCTTATGATGATACTACACCTCCAATATATGATGATTACAATAGTGAATATGACATTTTCAGTCCACCTACTATTGAGGAGAAAATTAATTATGATTACAATATGCCTCCTATATTTGATGATTATGGTGATGAGAATAATAATGATAGCTATTTTGTTGAATTTGCTCCCACTATAATTAATAAGAATGACTATATTTATGTGGAGAGTATCAATTCTTTTATGCATGTGGCTCATGATAAGAATGTTTTATGTGATAGTTATATTGCTAATTTTATTCATGATTCTCTTGAAAGTTATTATGAGAGAGGGAAACATGGTTTTATGTGTCGCAACAATATTAAGTTTCCCCTCTTTATGTTGAAAGTTTTGAAGTTGCACTTGTTTTGCTTTCCTATGCTTGTTGCTTTGTGATTTCATGACTTGTTTCTTTACAAGATTATTTTTCATAGGAAGTGGGTTAGACTTAAATTTTTTCCATATTTGCTTCTTGATGCTCTCTTTTACTTGAATTCATATTTCTTATGTGAGCATCTTCTCAAACTAGCATGCCTAACTTAAAGGCGTTAAAGAAAAGTACTTTTTGGGAGATAACCCAATAATTTCTGGAGTCTTGGAAGTTATTAATTTTGTAATAACCTCTCCTTATTCTTTTTTATTTGATTTTTGTGCCAAGAATAATCTCTAATGAGAGGGAAGTAAGATTTGGGGAAGTGCTGTCCCAAACAGATTTTTGTGCTTCGCTGTAAACATTCGTGAAAAATCTCTGTATGTCAAATTGAGCTGTAATGTTCTAAATAAATCTCCCAGGTTGTTATCTAACTTTCGTTAGTTCAACACTTTTTGATTTGAGCAACATAAGGTCTTCGAAAAAATCGGTTTTCACCTGCTGGTCTGTTTTGACAGATTTCTGTCATTATTTGCATTTGCCTCTTTATCGATTTCTTTTTGGGTTCTTTTTGGTGAATTGAGCTTTTTGAGGGATTGGTACGGTAGCTTGTGTTTTTAATGAAAGTTTTTCTGTTTTAAAACTAAAACCAAAAGGTTTATTATCTTTTGAATGCACTAATATTGCTAATGAAGATTGTGTGAAGTTTTGTATGAAGGAAATTTTCAGGTGTAGGGAAAGAATGATGTAATGAGATGAAGAATGGAACAAAGCTCAAGCTTGGGAATTACACCCCATGTCACCCCAAGAAATATTCAAGAGGTACAAGCGTCAACGCTTGGGGATGCCCAAGGCATCCCCTTCTTCATCAATAAAAATCTCAGGTCTTTCTAGACACTTCGTTTTTATTGTTTCATGCACTGTTGTGTTGTTCTTGGAGCGTATTTGTTTTTGTTTTTAGTTTTCGTTTGCTTAGTTTTCTTGAATAAATTGGTTGGACCCCCTCATTCATGCATTAGTTTTCAAATAAAGTTGATTTGGATTGGAAAAGAGTAGGAAGTTCATGCTTATGAGTGGTATAAAAGGTGCTTGTTTTTTGACTGTGACTTGGACTTTATCATGCCATGCTTGATATTGTTTTGGCTTTATGCTTAGTGATTTTTGATGTAGCATGACATGTTATAAAAAATTGAGATTGCTTAATGTGCCTTGAAAGAATCATGCGTTGTTTTAGCATATTAAAGCATAGTATTGTGGTATTCTCCTTTGATGTTTTGTTTGGGTTGACTTGGCCATTCTCACACCATGTTAAGACTATACCAAGTCACCATAACCTCTATGATCATTTAGTTTTTGTCTTGTAATATCACTTTATGCTTTAATCAATGATGTTTTGTCGCTTTGCATGATTATGGCCATTATTGCTCTCTAAGTTGGTCGCTCCTAGTCTTTTGCTAGCCTCCATACCAAGTATGAGTTCCACTCATGCATCCAAATCCAAATAAAACCAAGTTATTCCAAAGAGTCCACCATACCTACCTATTAGCATTTCCTATTCCAAGTATATTCATGTTTTTATCTACCTTCCGAATTAAACTTGCTTTGTGAAAATTAGTGATTAAAGCTCTCACGAACTTGATGGCACACTTTACTTTTCTTGCCCCTAATAAACTTGAAGCATTGTGTCATCTATGTTGTATATGCTTGCACTTATACGTTGGGGATTAGGAGAACCATGCTGTCATGGGGAGCCCTTTCAACATTACACTTGTAAATTGTACCCAGTTGATATCATGCTCTTTTGTTTATGGATGTCGTCGGTGTGAAATGAAAGGGGAGCTTGTAAGTCCATGGAGTAATGTATGTGTGTTAGAGATACGCCTAGGCCGCTAGCCTAAGCCATGCCTAATCATGGTGGAAACTTGCAGTATCACCATAGTGAGCAATCTATGAAGCATTCTTCTTAGAAAAAAGAGATAGAGATTGAGAAAAAGAAAAAAAGATGAGAAAAGAGGAAAGGGAGAAAAAGCACCATTTTCCCATGGTAAATAAGAAGATTGCTGAGATGCTCATTGTCTGCTTGCCTTGTCATTTTGATTATGGGATAGCTCCTGTATCATGTGCAAGGGGTACCCCGTTGGTGGTTCTCTATGATACACATGTACTTACTATGACAAGAACTTACCGGTAACTAAACTTGAGTAGCATGAGGAGCGGCCCTCGTATTCAAGGGACATGAGATTGCCAACTTATACTTTGTCAAGCATATACTCCATAGTTTGTTCACTTTAACCTTAATCACTTCAAGATGCTTATGATAGGGGCAATGAGAGCTAAAAGCTAATAAGTACTATAATTTTTGGAAGCTCTTTATGAGACTTGAATCCCTGCTTCCTTCTATGAAGGACTTTATTTACTTTTATGTTGAGTCTCCATCTTCTATCTTTATGCACCTATTGAGAGAGCATAGTGGCCATTCTTAGTTCTGTGTGCATTGTCCCAAGACTTGTTGATTGATGCATAACTTTGATATTGCTTGTTCTTAAACTATTTGTATCTAGTCACCCTTATGAACTTTGAAGGTGTCCTATGCATTTATGTTTTGCTAAGGGACAAGCTGAATGTCATTCTCATTATGCTTTCTTTACGTGAAATAAACAAACATCTTTCAATGCACTGTTATTCATGATCTTTGTTTGTATCCTTTCATGTTGCATGCATAGTCACTTTGTCTTATTGTTAGAACTATATCTTTCATGCTATGTTAAATTACTATGATCCCAGCTATTAATGTTTTACAAATACTTTGATCAAGATTATGATGGTGCATGTAACCTCAATAATTATTCTTTCTTTTTATCACTTACCTACTCGAGGACGAGCAGGATTTAAGCTTGGGGATGCTGATACGTTGCTAACGTATCTATAATTTTTGATGTTCCATACGTGTTTTATATCTACTTTCTTATATTTTGTCCACACTTTGGAGTATTTTTATACACTTTCTTGGACTAACCTATTAACAAGATGCCATAGTACCAGCTGCCTGTTTTCTGCTGTTTTTGGTTCCAGGAAAGTCAGAAAATGAATATTCTCGGAATTGTACGGGACAAAAGCCAAAGTCAATATTTCACTGAGGGGGACACGGAGCTAGAAGACGAGACAGAGAGGGGCCAGAGGCCGGCCACACCACCGCCCAGGCCTCGCCCGGGCCAGTGGGTGGTGTGGCCGCCTAGGGCACCCCCTCGGCCTCCCCTTTCACATATAAGATTCCTCCGATACAGAAACCCTAAGTACAAGATCAGAATTCCATGAAAAGTTCCACAGTGTCGCCGCCACCGAAGGGGATATTCGGGGGATAGAAAGTCTCTGTTCTGGCACCCTGCCGGGACGAGGAATTACCCCGGAGCCATCTCCATTGATCTCCACCGCCATCTCCATCGCCGTTGCTGATTCCCATGATGAGGAGGGAGTAGTTCTTCCTCGAGGCTAAGGGTTCTACCGGTAGCTATGTGTTCATCTCTCTCCCTATGCGTGATCTTATTGAGATCATGAGCTTTGTAATATATAGATCTATTCTGCTACTCAAGTGCTTTAATAGATCTCTGGCTCTCCCCACGTGTGTGAAAGTGATAGCGTGCACACCATGGTGGCACTTAGGCTAGAGATTACAAATACTTGTTATGAGTTATATTTGGAGTTGGATGTCTATGAAATTGTGGTGTTTGTTGGAACCATCTAGTGCTCAAGGTGACAGTGTGGGGTTATCTAGATGGGGAAAGCAGACTTTGAGGTGTGTTGTTATAGCCCTACCATGGATTAGAGTGTCCAACCGGAGAGTAGTTCAGAGTAGTATCATGAAGAGAAGATATTTATATGAGAGTCTTCACTATCGAAAGTATGATCCCTAGGCCTTGCTTCTAAGCATTGAAACACTGTTTGCAACTAGATCTGTTACATGTTTGCTTGTTGTCGTATTTATTTCAGTTTGCCCTTAGTATCTTCCACGCCATCAAGCTATTTTCTGGCACCGTTTTCTTATATCCATACCACTTGTATTTTACTATCTCTTCGCCGAACTAGTGCACCTATACACCTAACAAGTGTATTTGGTGTGTTGGGGACACAAGAGACTTCTTGTATCTTGATTGCAGGGTTGCTTGAGATTGATACCTTTGACCACTTCCTCCCTGAGTTCGATAAACCTTGGGTAATCCACTTAAGGGAAACTTGCTGCTGTTCTACAAACCTCTACACTTGGTGGCCCAACAACTGTCTACAAGAATAAAAGTGCGTAGACATCACCTATGGCGTTGTCGACCGCCCACGCTCTGCTTCCCCGCCGCCAAAAGCTACCCAACCGTACCGGAGCAGCTTCACCCTTGTCCACCACACGGGATCTAGTTCAACAAATTCCATGTCCACTGCTCTAGACCAGCTACATGGTTGTCGCCGTTGACTCCACTGGAATCGACCGCCCAAGATCTGCTTCCCTGATGCCAATAGCCACCGCAACCGCAGCACCCTCGATGACCTGGACGTCGCTCACACGGTACCAACGATGCTTAGACGCCTCTCCGACCAAGGTAACCAAATCTCCAACCCGTTTTTGTTTTGTCAGCGGTATAGCAGGTTCAAGCCTATCAAAGTGAACTGCATTTTTGTAATCGTGCTAGTACATGCAAGTCACTAGGCACGCCTTTTCTTCGTGCTAGTACATACAATGTCATTAGACATGTTGGTTTGCATTTGCTGCTCTACAAATTTCAAGTCATGCACATGTCTGTTATATTGTCATGCACATATTCTTATCTTAGCTGCTCCGTACACCAATAATTGCCTACTATTGTGTAGTTCTTGCAAAATGTAATGTCAGTGGAAAATATTAGTGTGGATTCCCTGCTCCACAGTTACTGACTCTATCTGGTTATTCCTGAGCTAAGTTCCTGCTATTATTTCCTCCCTAGCATCGTTCTGCTATCCTGTAGTACCCGTTCAAACTCTTCGTACTAGTTCGATTATAATTTTGTTGTTGCCATCTGGTTCTTCAAAAGCTGCAACACTGACTATTTTCTTTTTCTTTGCGTAGAGCTCATAAAGGCAACACTGAACATGTTGGTTTGCATAGCCTACATGTCCACCAGCGATGCCATTATATATTTTCTGTATCTGGTGCTGGTTCATCCTAATCAGTGGCATAATTATTCTTTACTATATAGTTCATTCGTGTTTTCCATTCCTGCTCACAAGTTCTGGTATGTTGTGGTTATAATTTCTATGTGGTTCATGCTTAGCTACGATAGTAACTGCATGCCATTGTGTAGCTCACCGCAAATTCCGAGTCACCCAACGACTCTTGCATTCCAGGAGATACCATTGCTTCCATATATATTTGCTGAAATGACCTGGCTAGTTTATACTGAAATTCTAAGAAACACTTTGTTTGATTGCTCATTTCATTGTTGGCATACTTGTCTAATGTTTCTTTGTCGTATTCTATAGGTTCACAAGCCACACCATTATATCTCGTATCTGGTTCTAGTTCGTCCTAGGCAACCGACATAAATATCCTCTACTATATAGTTAATTCATGGTTTGCATTCCTGCTCTACATGTTCGTATTATGCAGTTATAATTCCTATCTGGTTCATTCTTAGCTATGAGTAGTTTGTCTTGTTTGGTATTAACTTGTTATTAGTTAGTTTTAGACTGCAATTATTGTTATCGCCACCAAAGAGGGGACTGCAAGATCATGTCTCAAGGTGGTTTTCCAATGTAGCTGTCATACTCAAAGGGAGATGCAGTTGATGGATTGAGAAAGCAAATTGAGGACTCTACTATCAAGTTGATTGGCAACTGAAATGCTGAATTTTCTTTCCCTTTGTTCATATTATGTAATATTTTTAAGAAGTTTGCAGCTGATGTAATATCTAGATAACTCACATAGGCCATGTAGGCATTTAGTTGACGCCGTCCACGAATGGCGGTACCATAACTGCGCCAGCCAGGTCGATCAGGTAACTGTATAGGGTTTTGATATTTGCCATTCTTTTATTGCGCCTTCCATGAACAGTAAAAGATGATCGCTAATTATACTCCTTTTATGATATTTGCATGGCCTTCAGAATTACCAAAATAGTAAAAGCAACTGGGTAGAACAGTAACAGGACAAAACAGTAACAGGCCAAAACGGTAACAGACCAAAACAGTAACAGGCCAAAACAGTAACAGGCCAAAACAATAACAGGCCAAAACAGTAACAGGCCAAAACTGTAATAGGCCATAATTGTAACAGGCCAGAACAGTAGCAAGCTAGGATAGTAACAGGCCAAAATAGTAGCAGGCCAAAACACCAGCAGACCAGAACAGTAGCAACCCAGCACAGTAACAGGCTAGAACAGTAACAAACCAGAAAAGCAAACATGCCAGAATAGTAGTAGGCCTGAACAGTAGCAGGCCAGAACAGTGGCAGTAAGCACAGTAACGGGAATGAACAGTAAAGGGACACAACAGTAACGAACATGAATAGTAGACAACCAGAATAGTAACGAGCCAAAATAGTAAAAGGCTAGAACAGTATCGGACCTTCTCAAAAGTGGGTCATTCGTAGGCGGCCCATGACGAGCTGTGAGAACAGTGACGGGCTGAAAGTGGGCTTTAACAGTATCGGGCCTACTTGTCGCAGACTTTTAACGGGCCGCATGGTGTTCGAAAACTATGGGCTTTTGTAGGCCGAAACAGTAATGGGCCTGACATTCGCGGGCCGGTGATGGCCACATCTTTGGGCCCATTTCAAATAGTGTCGGACGAAACAGTAAAGGGCCGTAATCTTATTGGGCTCTCTTGATGGGCCGGCCCACTTAATTGTGAGCAGGCCTTGGCTGGGCCTGGCTTCTACCACGGTTTCTGTGGCCGTTAACGGCAGTAACTGGTCGTTAACGGTGTTTTCCACGTGGCATTCTGCATGACATCAGCAGTCAACGTGGCTGGTGAACAGATCTACGACGAAACAAGTTTTTGTGGCTGAAGGGTGTGATCCACCACGGTAAGGAAAAAACCGTGGTAGATTCTTTTGTGATGGAGCTTTTACCACGATGGGGATCTGTCATAGAAGACTTTTTAGCCACGAAAAATGGGCCTTCAACCACGAAAATCGCCTGTTGTAAAAGCCAACTTTTCTTGTAGTGAAAGGTCATGTTGAAACTTATCACACTCAACTTGATGATCTACTTCAATTCAATCAACTTAAGTGAAACTTCAATCACTTTCATGGGTTTTAGTGAAAAGCGCGAAAATTCTCTAGATTTCGTATACATGAATGCAATGCACACGTCTGATTTCCATTTATTTCTAGCCTCTATTCCTGGGATGTTACAAATGATAACAATCAGATTGCATAGATAATTGGGGAAGAGGATGAGGGTGGCCTTGAGCATGATGACTTTAATCTCACAAGGGAGCAGTACATGCAACTAAAGTACAAGTTCAAGGAATTCAATCCACGGGTAGATATGGCAACACCAGTGTTTGAAACCAACATGGTTTTCTCTTGTATGGAAGAATTCAGAAATGCGCTCAATGCATATAGTGTAAATGAAAGAGTTAAGATGAGAAAGGTGATGAATGAATCAAGGAGGTTAAATGTTGTGTGTGATGAAGAGGAAGGTTGCCCCTAGATGATCAATGTGTCAGAGCGGGGCTGTCTCTAGAAATTTGGGGCCCCGGTGCAAAATATAAAATAGGGCCCCAAATTTTTGAAATTTCATTTAACTAATATAACTAAAAACACACTTTTTTGCGAAATCATAATTCCTTGTTATATATATCATTATGCTTCATGTTTTATAGATCTAACAAAAATAATTGAATGAAACTGTACATGACTGATGAATTATAGGTTTTTGAAGAAAACAAAAGAGCACAATACCTAATATGCATTAGCAGAGTACGGCAGCACCAGGACATCACAATCTTGCAACTATCTTGTAAATCATGAACTGATAGCACCAGCAAGACAAAACAATTATGGATTGCTGACAACATCTTGATGAGCTACAACGGTTAATTCAGAAAAACAATGATTTGATCGGTTGATGAACAAGTAGATTGATTTGATTATAGTCGGCTTGCGAGTTACCAATTACCATAGTACAGATTGGAATCTGGAAAATCATGGCGGGAAGACTTTGAGAACGAACTGCAGAAGTACTAGCGAGGCATAGGTTGAACACCGTCACCGGCTTGCCACGTCGGGCACTCAGTGCACCAATTAGGCCTAGCGGCGAGTTGCTTGGGGGGCGGAGCATCAGGGCAGGCTTGCACTGGGGTGAAGGCATATCCTAAAAAGCCATAGACAGAGAAAAACCAGAGAAGAGGCTTGTGATTTGGGGCGTAGCAGATCAAGATCGTTTCCTCTTCCTTTTCATAGCCTATGATCACGGTCAGGTCGTGGGCGCCTAGCTGATTGGGTTGCAAACGGAGCTCAAAGTCAAACAGGAAAAGAGACGAATATACGTCAAACCTACGATTCAGGGGCCTCACAATTTTTGGGGCCCTGTTCCGTCGATCACTCCGAACACCCTCATCGACGGGCCTGTGTCACAGGATAGCAGGACAAAAGCCATTGTAGTGATAAAATTCTTCAATGATCACACATGTGAGAGACTCTAGGACTTGAAGACATTGACAACTCCATTCCTCACTCAATGCTTCAATAATGAGTTCAAAGATAACAAAAATGGATTTGAAGGCATTTGCAACAAAAGTAAGAAGGAAATTCAACATGGTACGAAACATATTTAAGTTGGGCAGAGCAAGGAAGGATGCACTGAATATTATCCATGGAGATGAATCAGAGCATTCTCTATATTGTGTAACTATGGCCAAGAATTTAGGATATCAAATCGTACATCTAGGTTTTTCCTTAGCAAAAATCAAATAAAAGAGAGCACATACCTTGTTCATAAGGAGCATTTGGCAACTTTGCACACAACTGAGTGTATGGTTTTCTACGCCATTTCTTTTTCTTCAGAATCATGTGCACACTTTTTCAAATTTTTTGACATGTGCTACACTCTTTTTTGAGAGAGAGGAACATGTTGGATATATTAGTGATCTGCATTTTTCTATGATCAAATAAGACTTTTCAATGGCTTTTAGGGGTTGTTTATTAACAACCATTGGATGCCCTAATCAGGGGCATCCTGACCGTCCATCCTTAGGTGTTGGTTCCCCTAGTGTAGGTGCCTATATAAAGGGCTCTAGGGTTTGCGCTGAGACATGGTTATGCTCTTCTCTCTCTCACTCTCCCCTGCTCACTGATCAAGCAAGCACCCACATCACTGGGAAGAACCACCCACTGATCTTGCAAATCTTAATGTGAGCACAAGAAGGCAGAAGTGGAAGAATCAAGAGGAGGCCATGATTGGACCTCCAGATCAAGGTACATATATCCCTGATCCCCTTTTGTGGCTCTAATCTTGAGCTAGATGATCCTATGGGATCTAACAGTGGTATCAGAGAAACCTAGCTGCAAGTTTGAGCCCTCTTTATTAAGGTTTTTTCTTTAGTGAGCTTGTTCTTGCTGTTTTTGATTAAGATCAAGGTTCTGTTGCTTCAGAACAGTATAAAGTTGATGTTTTAGCCCTAAAATCACTAAATGTAAGTTCTGTTTGATAGAGAACAGGTGCTAGGGTTGCTTTTATGCAATTCTTATGTGGGGATTTGACCTACTAGTGCAAACCCTAACCCTAATCCCTAATTCATGGGGAACCCTAACCCTAGTTCATCAAATTGATGAACCGTAACCCTCATTTCCCAAACCCTAACCCTAATTCCCAAATTGGAAGAACCCTAACCCTAATTTCTCAAATTAAGGAACTCTAACGCTAATCTAATGATCAGGAGGAGGTGGGATGTGTACCTATTGCGCCTCGTCGTCATCGCTGGCCACGACGATGTTGGAGTCACCTTCCTAAGGTGGTAGATTCACTCGGGCTTGTGTCCATGCGGTCTGGCTGTCCACCACACCGGGCTGTGGCATAGCTTCCTCGCACGCTTGTCGCTGTTGAGGCCTGCTATGGCGCCGGACTTGGCGATGCGTCGCCGATGTCGTCGCGGGAACGCCCGTGCGCTCGCTATCATGACGCAAAGGGCACCGTCAAGCACCGCTCGACGGAGCCGCGCGCTGCTGCACGTGAATCCGGCGAGAGGTGCTCACCAGCACCGTCCTTCTTCCTCCTTTGTGGTTGGCTTCGCCGCCGCATCTTGCTCTCTCTCGCTCGCGTCGGGAGGCAAAGGAGGAGGGGGCGAATGAGGGGCTAGTGCACGGGGGACGTCGTTGCGCGTCGGTTTTGTTCTGACCCAGCGCCCCCTCCACCGTTGGATTTGATCCGACGGCCAGCAGCGCTGGCTGCCTAACAGGCCAGGTGGGCCACAAAGAGGGAGTCGGGCTGGGCGAGATTCGTCCTAGTCTAGTTTTTCCTTTTAAATTTAAATAGAAAGGGGTTTGGGGGCCCAGATAATGTATAATTTTAAGGTTAATGTTTATAAGTTAGGGCTTATATAAATGGTTTTTGGGGCTAAGTTTTGGCATATTTTTTCAATATGTCAATTATGGAACACAATTGTGTGACAAATTATTCTTTTGTCACGCAATTATGTATCTCACTTAAGTAAGTTTGATGTGTTTTATTATCATAAGCTGTTTCTTTTGATGTTTTTATTATACTTAAATGATTCTTTTGTGATTGTTTTTCAAATAAATTGTGATGATAATGTTTTGCTGCAAAATAAAGTTTGAAAACCTCTAATGAAGCATGGCTTATGTCTATCATTCTGGCCAAAGCTGATTGATGGACATTTTAACCATGAAATTTTTGTTAGTCCGGTTCACTTCTGGCCAAAGCTGATGTGCTCTAGACTGATAAAAAGAATTTTATCTATGAAAGGATTTAATTAAGTGTGGCTTATATCTGTCATTCTGGCCAAAGATGATTGGCAGATATTTTGATCACAAAACTTTATTGCTCATGTCTATTTTTGGCCAAAGCTGATGTAGACTAGATTGATAAAAGGAGTATCAAATAGTTATGCTTAATCAAAGCATTTGTTTTCTTTTGCAGCATCTAATGCCTCTCAAATTGCCGGAATTATTAATGGCATAGAACAGTTGACTGGTAGCAATTTTGGTACATGGAAGGAAAAGCTTGAGATCACTTTAGCTTTGTTGAATATTGATTATGCCATCCTTAAGGATCCTCCTATAGCACCTACTGAAGGTGATGATAATTATGATGCCCTAAAAAGGGTTTATGATGATGAGAAAACTAAGTGAGAGGATTCAAATCGTAAGTGTCTCATGATCATTAAGGGCTCCATCACTCAGAGTATGAGGGGAGCTGTTCTAGACTCTCAGACTGCCAAGGGTTACCTTGGAAAGATTGAGGACCAGTTTAAGGGATCATCCAAAATTTGTGCAACAAGTCTCATTGCAAGGCTTATTGATGAAAGGTATGATCCAACTGGGAGTCTGAGAGAACATATCATGAGGAAAATCAACATGGTCACTAAACTTAAGACAATGGAAATGGAAATCTCTAAAGGTTTGCTTGCTCATTTTATTATGTCATCTTTGCACACGAAGTTCTCTCTGTTTACCATAAATTACAATATGATGGATTCTAAATGGGACATGGATGAAATGATGGCTAGATGTGTACAAGAGGAGGAAAGGCTTAAAGCTGGACGAGTTGACCATGTCATTCAGTTCAAGCATTCTCAGAAGAAGAAGTTTATGAAGCCTAAACCTGCTCAGTTTAAAGATAAAGGGCAATCTTCTAAGTTTTTTCAGCAAAAGAATCCTAACATAGCTCCTAATGCAGATGCACACCCTAATGATGATCGTAAAGATCCTAATGGATGTCGCTTTTGTGGAAAAGGTGGACATGTCTAGAGGGATTGTATCGGGTTCATGAAATGGATCAATAAGAAAGGTACTAATGTTATAATATTTGTTGACGAATCCCTTTATGTTCATTATGCCACCAACACATGGTGGGTTGACTCAGGTGCAATGATTCATGTTGCAAATTCCTTACAGGGATTCGATACGAAGAGGACCCTAAGAAGAGGGGAAAGAACCATTAGAGTTGCTAATGGTGTTGAGGCTAAGGCTATTGGAGAGTTCTCACTCATGCTCCATAGCGGCTTTATGCTTCATTTACGTAATGTACTTTATGTACCCTCTATGAGACAAAACCTGGTGTCCGTCTCATGCTTAGATGATGATGGTTTTCACTGTGACTTTGGGAACAAGAGATGTATAATTATGTTTGACAATAATAATGTTGGTCTTGCCTTCCGAAAAGACAAACTTTATCTTGTTTCCTTGAGTGATTCCCTAAATGAAGTTGATGCCTCTTCTAATGTGAATGTTAGTACCAAGCGTAAGCGCGATGATGATGAGACTTATTCGAAACTATGGCACTATCGTTTGGGCCATATTTCGAGGGGGAGAATTGAGCATCTCATTAAGGAGCAAGTCCTTCATCCTTTGGATTTCTCGGATGCAGATCTGGATCATTGTATTGATTGCATCAAAGGGAAATATACCAAGAGAATCAAGAAAGGTGCAAATCGAAGCACGAGAGTTTTAGGAATCATTCATACAAATATTTGTGGTCCGTTCAATGTGAAATCAGTGGATGGTTTTGATTACTTCATAACATTCACTGATGACTTCTCCCGCTTTGGATACATCTATCCTATCAAAGAAAGATCTGAGGCATTAGAAAAGTTCAAGATATTCAAAGCTGAAGTTGAGAATCAAGTTGGTCAAAATATCAAAGTTGTAAGGTCTGATCCTGGTGGTGAGTACTATAGTAGACACACTACTTATGCCCAAATTTCTGGACTTTTTGCTAAGTTCCTACAGGAAAATGGTATTGTTGCTCAGTATTCAGCACCAGGCAAACCTCGGCAAAATGGAGTCGCTGAAAGGCAGAATCGTACTCTTATGGATATGGTAAAAACTATGTTAAGTCACTCCACTTTGCCGCTTGGTTTATGGATAGAAGCTCTAAAGATAGCTGCATATATTCTTAATAAGGTTCCTAGTAAATCGGTGCCGAAAACACCGTATGAATTATGGACTCAGAGGAAACTTACCCTGAGTTATTTGCATGTGTGGGGCTGCCCTGCTGAGGCAAGAATTTTAAATCCAATTATGGGAAAGTTAGACCCCAAGACTGCCATGTTGGGTTTCGTAGCAGAAAACAAAAAAATTCTATCTACTCGAACACTAATACCAGGATCTATACTATGTAGACATAAGTAATGGAGAAGGAATACAGTATTCATACCTTTGCAGACAGAGGCACACCTTATGCAGGAAGGCGTATATTGATGAAGACAAGCAGCGCCCCAAGTGTGGTGCCTCCGAAGTTCATCACACGTCCGGTGTAGGAGACGTCAACCGGACTCCGATCCAGCCGAGCAGCGGAAGAATTAGATGCCGAATCATAGATCACACGACGGTAGTGTGAAGGTGGAGAACTCAACCACGAGGTCCTCCCCAATATTACAGAGAAGTCCTTAGTGGATGAGAGAGAGAGAGAATGAGAGGGAATGGGGTGTTTCCAAAGGGGGAGGGGGACCCCTATATATAGTGGGAGGGGGCACCACCTAGGGGCCAGGCGGTGTGGGACTAATCCCCACACCCGTCGGCCACCTAGGGGCAGCCGCCAGCCCTAGGTGGGCCCCACTGGGGCGACCCACTAGCCCTAGGCTGGCCGCCCCCCACTCCCTAGGCGCCTTGCCCTATTGGGCCTCCCTTCGGGTGAGGCCCATTAGCAATAAGGAGCCTTTAAAAATAAAATAAAATATATATTTAATATTAATTCTCCAATTAACATTCAAATACACATATTATATTATTCCTTCACTCCGGAACAACTTCTGGACCCCTTTCGATCTCCATCGGATGTTACCAGAACAATTCCGGTTTCTCTCTCTCTATTTCTCATATGATACCTCACCTACCCTAAGCGTCCCTACCCTTAAGCGTGACATCCTTCAGTTCAGAAATACTCCGGACATGATAGAGACAACTCTCTCATCAATGATCAATAGAGGGACCTAGATGGCCATGTGACCCCCGTGCGTTTCATGAATACAATCGCTCGAACCGTGATATGGTCGTTCCTCGTTCCCTTTGTCATTCGATACCTAATTCATCCGAGACTTGATCTTCGGTATCTCCATACCTTAGTTCGATCTCGTTACCGATGAACTTGTTTTCTCATTCTCATGTCAATGCATTCCGTGACCTAGTCACATGCTTGCAAGCTTCATTAATGCAACGCCACCGAGATGGCCACATGTATCTGTCCGTTACATGGACTAGACAAATCCTGGTCTTGATATGTACTCCTCTACGCATCCCTTCAGAAAACCTAAGTGGCACCTTTTTGATCACCCTATTACGAGATGATTCTTGATAACCATCTAAGCTTCTTACGGAATGGTGATTTGCATTACCTCATAGTCAAAGGACCAGGTTACGAGGTTCTCTGTGTTTTATCATCAATGTTGAACTTATAAACTATATCTCATTAAGATATAACGGTCGGATGTTTGTCTATCATGTTATTCAACCAATAACATGACCTCACTGTCAGTTGGCATAAATGCCCATGATCTTGAAACACAGACCATCCTCATGACCAATGAACTAGTTCACTAGAGGTAACAAGAGACACAGTTTGGTTACATACCACACGTGTATTAACGTTTTGTATTAACACAGTTAGAGCACAGTATGAAATGTATTATGAACATATAGGAGATATATCAAATAATCACTTTATTATTTGCCTCTAGGGCATAAATCCTTTAGTCTCCCACTTGCACTAGAGTATAAACAAAACTAGTTTACAGTATGCAGGAACCTAACACCAAGGAAATCTCGGTGTTGTTCGTGCTTTTCTAGATGGAGAGCTTTAGTCAAAGGATCTGCCACATTCAGTTCCGTATCTACTTTGCAAATCTTGACTTCACCTTCGTCAACGTTCTTCTAGATGACGTGAAATCTTAGCTTGATGTGTTTGGCTGTGGAATGAGTTCTTGGTTCCCTTGCGTTTGTAGTAGCACTCGTGTTATCGCAATAGATCGTCACGGGGTCTTGCGCATTGGGAAAAACTCCCAGTTCGATGACGAAATTCCTTACCCAAACAGCTTCATTTGCTGCATCAGCCACAACAATATATTCAGACTCCATTGAAGATTGTGCCACCACCGGCTACTTCTTGCTCTTCCAGCTCACAGCCCCACCATTCACCAAGAAAACAAATCTTGTTTGAGACTTCGAGTCATCATGATCTGAATTCCAGGTCGCATCTACGTAACCCGTTACGTTTAGAGCTTCACTTTTTCCTCCATAGATTAGGAACATATCCTTTGTTCTTCTCAGATACTTTAGAATATTCTTCACAGCTGTCCAGTGATCCGGTCCTGGATTACTTTGGTATCGGCTCGTCAAACTAAGAGCCAATGCCACATCAGGTCGAGTACTCAGCATTGCATACATGATAGATCCTATGGCTGAAGCATAGGGGATGTAAGACATATTCTCTCTATCATTGTCCGTTACAGGACATTGAGTCATACTCATTTTGCAATTCTTCATCATAGGTGTAAAACCCCTTTTGGTGTTTTCCATTTTGAACCTCTTCAAAATCTTTTCTATGTAAGTAATTTGACTCAATGCTATTAGGTGCCTTGATCTATCTTTATAGATCTTGATTCCTAATATATATGCAACTTCACCAAGATCCTTCATGGAAAATTGGTTACTCAAATATGCTTTCACGCTTTTCATAAGATCCACATCGTTTCCCATGAGTAATATGTCATCCACATATACTACAAAGAAAACAACTGAGCTCCCACTCGCTTTCTTGTAAACACAGAACTCTTATTAGTTTTGGACAAATCCAAAACTCTTGATCACTTGATCAAAACATTGGTTCCAGCTCCGAGATGCTTGCTTCAATCCATAAATGGACTGTTGAAGCTTACAAACCTTTCCAGCATCCTTAGGATTAACAAAACCTTCCAGTTGCATCATATACAACTCTTCATCAATGTGACCATTGAGGAATGCGGTCTTGACATCCATCTGCCATATTTCATAGTCGAAATGTGTAGCAATTGCTATTAAAATCCTGACAGCCTTAAGCATCACTACGGGAAAGTAAGTCTCGTCATAGTCAACTCCTTGAATTTTTTGAAACCCCTTTGCGACAAGTCGAGCTTTGCAACAAGTCTGTCTTTCTCTTAAAGATCCATTTATTTTCCACGGCCTTGCGGCCTTCAAGAAGATCCACCAAGGTCCAAACTTGGTTTTCATGCATAGATCCTATTTTGGATTTCATGGCTTCTAGCCATTTCTCGGAGTCAGCACTATCCATAGCCTCTTTGTAGTTTGAAGGTTCTTCCTGTTCATCCAGGATGACAGACATTACAAGGCTACTGTACCAATCAGGAGTGGCACGAACCCTTGTAGACCTGCGAACCTCAGGAGTCTCGACGTCATTGTTTTGATCAACATCAATGGGCTCTTCCTCCATGTTGGAGAGCGGTTTCTGAACAGCTTCCGTTGCGCTACTCGAAATTTGGAGAGAAGGGTCAACAATTTCATATAACTCAATTTTCCTTCCATTCACTCCTTTTGCAAGAAACTCTTTCTCGAGAAAGGTGTCGATTCTTGTGACAAACGTTTTGCCTTCGGCTTGGTTGTAGAAAGTATACCCAGCAGTTTCCCTTGGATATCCCACCAAGATACATTTTTCCGATTTGGATTCAAGTTTGTCATGCTGTAGTTTATTAACGTAAGCCTCACAACCCCAAACTTTCAAAAATGACAACTTGGACTTCTTCCCATACCATATCTCATATGGGGTTGTCTCCACTGATTTGGATGGTGCTCTGTTTAAAATAAAAGCGGCGGTTTCTAACGCGTATCCCCAAAAAGACACAGACAAATCAGTTAAAGACACCATGGACCATACACTATCCAATAGGGTTCGGTTACGATGTTCCGACACACCATTAAGCTGTGGTGTTCCGGCTAGCGTAAGCTGTGGGATAATCCCACAGTCCTTCAAGTGCATGTTAAACTCATAACTCAAATACTCGCCTCCTCGATCTGATCGAAGGTGCTTGATTTTTTTGTTAAGTTGATTATCTACCTCGTTCTGAAATTCCTTGAACTTTTCAAAGGTTTTAGATTTGTGCTTCATTAAGTAGATATATCCATATCTACTTAAGTCGTCAGTAAAGGTAACAAAGTAGCGATAACCATTGCGTGTTGAGACACTCATTTGTCCACATACATCCGTATGTATGATCCCAAGTAGGTCTAAAGCTCTCTCCACTATTCCAGAGAATGTTGTCCTAGTCATCTTGCCCATGAGGCATGGCTCACATGTATCAAGGGATTCGAAATCCAATGATCTAAGAAGCCCTTCTGAATGAAGCTTCTTCATGCGCTTTACGCCAATGTGACCAAGACGGCAATGCTACATGAACATGGAATTATTGTCACTGTGCTTACGACGTTTAGCATCAACACCATGGATGTGTGTATCACAATCAAGATCAAGTAAGAATAAACCATCACATACAGGAGCATGAACATAGAAAACATCATTCATATAAATTGAACAACCATTTGTTCCTGATTTAAACGAATAACGGTCTTGCAACAAGCAAGACCCACTTACAATATTCATACTCAATGCGGGTACATAATAGCATTTATTCAAAACCAACAATAATCCTGGCGGTAGACGGAGATGCAGGGTGCCGACGGCCATCACTTTGACTCTCGAGCTATGGACGACGCGCATCGTCACCTCGTCCTTCCTCAGGCGCCTCCTACTATGCAGATCCTGCTGAGAGTTACAAATGTGAGCAACAGATCCAGTATCAAATACCCAGGTGTTACTCCTAGCGCTTGTAAGGAATACATCAATAACATGTATATCATATATACCTTTGGCCGGGATGGTTATCTTGCCAGCTCGCGTGTCTTCAAGGTACTTGGGGTAGTTGCGTTTCCAGTGCCCATCCCCTTTGCAGTAGAAGCACGAAGTGCCGGGCTTAGGGCCAGGCTTGGCAGTCTTTGAGGTACTGGGAAGAAACCTGCCATCCCTCTTAGACTTCTTACCCTTGCCTTTCCCTTTTTGCCCCGGTTTCTTAAAGTTGGTGGTCTTGTTGACCATCAACACCGTGTGCTCCTTCTTCATTTCAACCTCAGCAGTTTTGAGCATGGCGAACACGTCAGCATGGGTTTTAGTCATCCCTTGCATGTTGTAGTTCATCACAAAACTTTTATAACTAGGGGGCAGCGAATGCAGCACCCTATCTATAGCGAGCTCCTCCGGGATCTTGCAATCCAGAGCGTTCAAGCGCTTAATGTAGCCAGACATTTTGACCACGTGCTCACTAATATTGTTGTGCTCTTCCATTTTAGTAGAGAATAAGAGCTCAGAAGCATCATACCTCTCTGCACGAGCCTGTGGAGCAAAGACAGCCTTGAGATCCTCAATGATCTCAAAAGCATTCATCTTCTCAAAACGGTTTTGAAGCTCCGGCTCCATGGCATAGAGCATTCCACTCTGGATGAGGGAGAAATCATCCGCCTTGGACTGCCAGACATTCTTTTCGTCCCGAGAGGCGGAATCTGCAGGCTTAGCCGGAAGCTCAGCCTCGATGACATAAGTCAACTTGTAGGGGACTAGGAGGATCCTAAGATTGCAGAACCATGCGGTGAAGTTGGTTCCATCAGTTTTCAGCTTGTCCTTCTCGAGGAAAGTGCTAAGGTTGAAGGTGGGTGGGCGAGTCATCTACAAAGGATTTGCAAAGTGTTTAGAATATATTCATAATAATGAGTTCAAGTATTATTTAAAGGAACTCCCACTTAAACGAACATCCCTCTATTCGTTTAGCGATCACATGATCCCAATCCCCTGCACCTCCCCCGGTTAAACACAGCCATCAGTGCAGTATCAAGGGTGGACATTCCCTAATGTCAATCACATCCACTATGTGATTCATGCTCGACCTTTCGGTCTCTTGTATTCCGAGGCCACGTCTCTGTAACATCCTAGGCTCACCAGTTCTAACTCGTGTGTATTCGCAGTGCAACATGGCTTACACCCACTGTATGCGAACGTAGATATGTCTGACCCCTACTCACCGCAGGGCGCCTCATACCTAAGAACTTTCTTAGTGTTGCACACACAAGGGGAATACGATAACTAGAATACTACGAGGGATTATCTTATTATGCTACCGTCTAGTAGGTATACTAGCACAATAAGTAATACTTCAAAAGTAAAGTGTTATGACATGGTTATAGCTTTATGATCATCATCAACAGCCTTAAAGTTTCACAAACATGTTATTGCCATGTTATAATACTTTCCCCTATGCAATAATGAAGGTAGACGCTTCTATATTAACTATTGCATGTTTTACGCAGCTTTAAGGGCTTTCTTAGTAGAACCCCTTCCCACCTACGAACGTCGAGCCACAACATGGATTCAATGATTGCCTTTCTTCTTCCCTTTTCAGGGCCCTCTAGTGTCAATGCCATATCAACTACTGTAGAGAGACATACACCCCCCTATGCCACTTTGCTTTGTGGACCAATCTCGTGAATCACCACGTGAGGTCGGTTGGGGGCCGCTTCATCAAACAGTGTCGCGATATGAACAATAACATTAAAGAGGGTAGCAACTAGAGAATAAATGCCAACATATTGCTATGTGTTCTATCCGTACGACATGTCTACCCATAGACCCGCTCTGATACCACTGTTGGGTTCCGTAGCAGAAAACAAAAAAAATTATATCTACTCGAACACTAATACCAGTATCTATACTGTGTAGACATAAGTAACAGAGAAGGAATATAGTATTCATACCTTTGCAGACAGAGGCACACCTTATGCGGGAAGGCGTATATTGATGAAGACGAGCAGCACCGCAAGTGTGGTGCCTCCGAAGTTCATCACACGTCCGGTGTACGAGACGTCAACCGGACTCTGATCCAGCCGAGCAGCGGAAGAAGTAGATGCCAGATCGTAGATCACACAAAGGTAGTGTGAAGGTGGAGAACTCAACCACAAGGTCCTCCCCAATATTACGGAGAAGTCCTCAGTGGATGAGAGAGAGAATGAGAGGGAATGGTGTGTTTCCAAAGGGGGAGGGGGACCCCTATATATAGTGGGAGGGGGACACCACCTAGGGGCCAGGCGGTGTGGGACTAATCCCCACATCCACCGGCCACCTAGGGGCATCCGCCGGCCCTAGGTGGGCCCCACTGGGGCAGCCCACCAGCCCTAGGCCGGCTGATACATTGCAAATGTATCTATAATTTTGGATGTTCTATGCTTAGTTTTATCTACTTTCTTACGTTTTGTTCCAACTTTGGAGTACTTTTCATAGACTTTCTTGGACTAACCTATTAACAAGATGCCACAGTGCTAGCTGCCTGTTTTCTGCTATTTTTGGTTCCAGGAAGTCAGAAAATGAATATTCTCGGAATTGGACGGGACAAAAGCCAAAGTTGATATTTTACCGGAAGACTCACGGAGCCAGAAGACAAGACGCAGAGGGGCCACAGGGCAGCCACACCATTTGGTGGCGCGGGCTAGCCCTGGTCATTTTGATATGGGGATTCTTCCGTATCATCGGGCAAGGGGTACCCCCTTGGCGGTTCTCTATGATACACATGTACTTACGATGACAAGAACTTACCGATGACTAAATTTGAGTAGCATGAGGAGCGGCCCTCGTATTCAAGGGACATGAGATTTCTAACTTATACTCCGTCAAGCATGTACACCATAGTTTGTTCACTTTAACCTTAATCACTTCAAGATGCTTATGATAGGGGCAATGAGAGCTGAAAGCTATAAGTACCATAACTTTTGGAAGCTCTTTATGAAACTTGAATCTCTGCTTCCTTCTATGAAGGCCTTTCTTCCACCATTATATTGAGTCTTCACCTTCTATCTTTATGCACCTACTTTGAGAGCATAGTGGCCATTCTTAGTTCTATGTGCATTGTCCCAAGACTTGTTGATTGATGCATACCTTGATATTTCTTGTTTTAAACTATTTGTATCTAGTCACTCTTATGAACTTTGAAGGTGTCCTATGCATTTATATTTGCTACTCTATGAGGGACAAGGTGAATGCTATTATGCCATGTTTTCTTTATGTGAAACAAACAAACGTCTTGCAAAGCATTGTTATTCATGAATATTTTGTTTGTGCCTTTTCATGTTGCAACATAGTTGCTTTGTATTATTGTTAGAACTTTATCTTTCATGCTATGTTGAAGTACTATGATCCCAGCTTTGAATGTTTTACAAATACTTTGATCAAGTTTATGATGGTGCATGTCACCTCAAAAATTATTATTTCTTTTTATCAGTTACCTACTCGAGGACGAGCAGGAGTTAAGCTTGGGGATGTTGATACATTGCAAATGTATCCTTAATTGTTGATGTTCTATGCTTAGTTTTATCTACTTTCTTATGTTTTATTCCAACTTTGGAGTACTTTTCATAGACTTTCTTGGACTAACCTATTAACAAGATGCCATAGTGCCAGCTGCCTGTTTTCTGTTGTTTTTGGTTCCAGGAAGTCAGAAAATGAATATTCTCGGAATTGGACGGGACAAAAGCTAAAGTTGATATTTGACCGAAAGACTCACGGATCCAGAAGACGAGACGGAGAGGGGCCACAGGGCAGCCACACCATGTGGTGGCGCGGGCTAGCCCTGGCTGCGCCACCAGGTGGTGTGGGCCCCCTGGCCGCCCACCGACCTTGCCTCTTCGCCTATAAGAAGCCCCCCGATGCGAAAACCCTAAATCATCAAGCCTCTAGCCACGAAAAGTTCCGCAGCACCGCCGCCACCGAAGAAGAGATTCGGGGGACAGAAAGTCTCTATTCCGGCACCCTGCCGAGATGGGGAAGTGCCCCCAGAGCCATCTCCATCGATCTCCACCGCCATCTCCATCACCATTGCTGATTCCCATGATGAGGAGGGAGTAGTTCTCTCTCGAGGCTAAGGGTTCTACTGGTAGCTATGTGTTCATCTCTCTCTATGCATGATCATATTGTGATCATGAGCTTTGTAATCAAGTAGATCTACCTTGCTACTCAAGTGCTTTAATAGATCTCTGCTCTCCCCATGTGTGTGAAAGTGACAGTGTGCACACCATGGTGGCACTTAGGCTAGAGATTACAAATACTTGTTATGAGTTATATTTGGAGTTGGATGTCTTTATGAAATTGTGGTGTTTGTTGGACTCATCTAGTACTCAAGGTGACAGTGTGGGGTTTTCTAGATGGGAAAGATGAACTTTGAGGTGTGCTGTTATATCCCTACCATGGATTAGAGTGTCCAACCAGATAGTAGTTCAGAGTAGTATCATAAAGATATGATATTTATATGAGAGTGTTCACTAGTGAAAGTATGATCCCTAGGCCTTGTTTCTAAATATTGAAACACCGTTTGCAACTAGATCTGTTACATGTTTGCTTGCTTCCATCTTTATTTCAGTATGCCTTTAGTCTTTTCCACGCGCCATCAAAGCTATTTTCTGGCACCGTTACCACTTATAATTATCCATACCACTTGTATTTCACTATCTCTTCGCTGAACTAGTGCACCTAGACACCTGACAAGTGTTGGGTGTGTTGGGGACACAAGAGACTTCTTGTATCTTGATTGCAGGGTTGCTTGAGAGGGGATACCTTTGCTCCCTGAGTTCAATAAACCTTGGGTGATCCACTTAAGGGAAAAATTGTTGTTGTTCTACAAACCTCTGCACTTGGAGGCCCAACAACTGTCTACAAGAATAAAAGTGCGTAGACATCAAGCTATTTTCTGGCGCCATTGCCGGGGAGGTAAGGTAAAAGGTATTCACACCGGAGGATTAAAGAAGAAGAACCTCCCACGGCAAACGCCTATTTTCTGGCGCCGTTGCCGGGGAGGCAAGGTAAAAGGTACTCACATCCTCCGGTGTGAGTGCTCGAAGTTATTTCCTTTAGATTCTGCAATTTTGTCTTTTTGTTTCTTGTTTTCACTAGTTAGGCTTAATGGAAAACAACAACAAAAATAGACAGCTTTATAGTATTTATCTTGAGTTAGGACATGAAGTGTTTGAAGAGAAAATGAAAAAACCTATGGAACTTTATTTGCATGCTAATAGCAATGTTATTAGTATGAATTCTTTGAACACCATTATTGCTAATGCTATAAAAAAGTCTAAGCTTGGGGAAGTTAGTTTTGATGAGCATGATATTTTTAGTCCCCCAATCATGGAGGAGAAAATTTACTTTGATGATACTATGCCTCCAATTTATGATGATTACAATGATGAGTATGTTATTTTCAGTCCACCTACTATTCAGGAGAAAATTAATTATGACTACAATATGCCTCCTATATTTGATGATTATGGTGATGAGAATGATAATGATAGCTATTTTGTTGAATTTGCGCCCACTACAATTAATAAGAATGACGATGTTTATGTGGAGAGTAATAATGATTATATGCATGTGGATCATGATAAGAATGTTTCTTGTGATAGTTATATTGTTATTTTTATTCATGATGCTACTGAAATTTATTATGAGAGAGGGAAACATGGTTTTATACGTCTCAACAATATTAAGGTTCCCCTCTTTATGTTGAAAGTCTTGAAGTTGCACTTGTTTTGCTTTACTATGCTTGTTGCTTTGTGCTTTCATGACTTGTTTCTTTACAAGATTCCTATGCATAGGAAGTGGGTTAGACTTAAATGTGCTTTATATTTTCTTCTTGATGCTCTCTTTTACTCTCAATTCATATTTCTTATGTGAGCATCTTTTCAAACTATCATGCCTAACTTAAAGGCGTTAAAGAAAAGTACTTATTGGGAGATAACCCAAAAGTTTTAGATGAGTCTTGGAAGTTATTACCTCTGTAATAACCGCTCCTTATCCTTTTTATTTGCTTTTTGTGCCAAGAGTAACCTCTAATGAGAGAGAAGTAATGATTGGGAAAGTTGTTGTCCCGAAACAGATTTCTGTGCTTCACCGTAAAAATTCGTGTACAATATCTGTACGTCCTTTTGAGGCATGCATTTTTTTGCTTCTGCCCCAAGTTGTTATCTAACTTTCGTAAGTTCAACACTTTTCGATTTGAGCAACAGAAGGTCTTCGAAAAAATTCGTCTTTACCTACTGGTCTGTTTTGACAGATTTCTGCCATTATTTGCATTTGCTTCTTGTTGGTTCCTTTTTGAGTTCTTTTGGGGAATTGAGCTTTTTGAGGGAAGTGCTACGGTAGCTTGTGTTTTAATGGAAGTTTTATTGGTGTTGAAACTGAACCTAAAAGACTTATTATTTGAGTGCACTAATGTTGCTAATAAAGATTGTGTGAAGTTTTGTATGAAGGAAAAATTTCAGGTGTATGGAAGGAATGAGTAATGAAATGAAGAATGGACTAAAGCTCAAGCTTGGGGATGCCACGCGTGTCACCCCAGGAAATATCCAAGAAGTACAAGCGTCAAAACTTGGGGATGCCCAAGGTATCCTCCTCTTCATCAATAAAAATCTCAGGTTTCTTCCAAACACTTCATTATATTGTTTCATGCACAGTTGTGTTGTTCTTGGAGCGTCTTATTTTTCGTTTTCGTTTTGGTTTTAGTTTGCTTGGTTTGCTTAGTTTTCTGAATAAAATTGGTTGGACCCTCTCTTTCATACATTGGTTTGCAAATAGTTTAGTTTGGTTTGGAAAAGAGTAGGAAAGTTCATGCTTATGTGGTAAAAAGAGCTCGTTTTTGACTGTGGCCTATGCTCTGTCATGCCATGCTTGATATTGTTTTGGATTTATGATTAGTATTCTTTGCTGTAGCATGACTTGTTATAAACAATTGATATTGCTTAATGTGCCTTGGATGAATCATGCGTTGTTTTAGCATATTAAAGCATAGTATAGTGGTATTCTCCTTTGATGCTTTATTTGGGTTGACTTGGCGCATGCTCACACCATGTTATGACTATCTCAAGTCACCATAGCCTTTATGATCCTTTAGTTTTCAACTTGTAGTATCACTTTATGCTTTGATCAATGATGTTTTGTTGCTCTGCATGATTATGGCCATTATTGCTCTCTTAGTTTGTCGCTCCCAGTCTTTTGCTAGCCTCCACAACCAAGTATGAGTTCCACTCATGCATCCAACTCCCTAAACCAAGTTATTCCAAAGAGGCCACCATACCTACCTACTAGCTTATGCTATTCCAAGTATATTCATGCTTTGTTTACCTTCCAAATTAAACTTGTTATGATAAAACTAGTGATTAAAGCTCTCACAAACTTGATGGCACACTTTACTTTTTTGCATCTAATGAACTTGAACCATTGGGTCCTTCTTTGTTGCATATATGTGTGTGCTTTATAAGTTGAAATTAGCAGAACCATGTTGTCATGGGGAATGCTTTCAACATTGCACTTGGTACTTGTACCTAGTTGATATCATGCTCTTTTGTCTATAGATGTCGTCGGTGTGAAATGAAAGGGGAGCTTGTAAGTCCATGGAGTTATGTATATGTTTTAGAGAAATGCCTGGGCCGCTAGTCTTATCCATGCTGACATGGTGGAAACCTGCATCGTAACCATAATGAGCTGTCTATGAAGCATTTTTCTTATAAAAAAATAAAGAGTCCTATATTGAGAAAAAAAAGAGATTATGAAAAGAGGAAAGAGAGAAAAAAGCACCATATTCCCATGGTAAATAAGAAGATTGCTGAGATGCTCGTTGTCTGCTTGCCTTGTCATTTTGATATGGGGATTCTTCCGTATCACCGGGCAAGGGGTACCCCGTTGGCGGTTCTCTATGATACACATGTACTTACGATGACAAGAACTTACCGATGACTAAATTTGAGTAGCATGAGGAGCGGCCCTCGTATTCAAGGGACATGAGATTTCTAACTTATACTCCGTCAAGCATGTACACCATAGTTTGTTCACTTTAACCTTAATCATTTCAAGATGCTTATGATAGGGGCAATGAGAGCTGAAAGCTATAAGTACCATAATTTTTGGAAGCTCTTTATGAAACTTGAATCTCTGCTTCCTTCTATGAAGGCCTTTCTTCCACCATTATATTGAGTCTTCACCTTCTATCTTTATGCACCTACTTTGAGAGCATAGTGGCCATTCTTAGTTCTATGTGCATTGTCCCAAGACTTGTTGATTGATGCATACCTTGATATTGCTTGTTTTAAACTATTTGTATCTAGTCACTCTTATGAACTTTGAAGGTGTCCTATGCATTTATATTTGCTACTCTATGAGGGACAAGGTGAATGCTATTATGCCATGTTTTCTTTATGTGAAACAAACAAACGTCTTGCAAAGCATTGTTATTCATGAATATTTTGTTTGTGCCTTTTCATGTTGCAACATAGTTGCTTTGTATTATTGTTAGAACTTTATCTTTCATGCTATGTTGAAGTACTATGATCCCAGCTTTGAATGTTTTACAAATACTTTGATCAAGTTTATGATGGTGCATGTCACCTCAAAAATTATTATTTCTTTTTATCACTTACCTACTCGAGGACGAGCAGGAGTTAAGCTTGGGGATGTTGATACATTGCAAATGTATCCTTAATTGTTGATGTTCTATGCTTAGTTTTATCTACTTTCTTATGTTTTATTCCAACTTTGGAGTACTTTTCATAGACTTTCTTGGACTAACCTATTAACAAGATGCCATAGTGCCAGCTGCCTGTTTTCTGTTGTTTTTGGTTCCAGGAAGTCAGAAAATGAATATTCTCGGAATTGGACGGGACAAAAGCTAAAGTTGATATTTGACCGAAAGACTCACGGATCCAGAAGATGAGACGGAGAGGGGCCACAGGGCAGCCACACCATGTGGTGGCGCGGGCTAGCCCTGGCTGCGCCACCAGGTGGTGTGGGCCCCCTGGCCGCCCACCGACCTTGCCTCTTCGCCTATAAGAAGCCCCCCGATGCGAAAACCCTAAATCATCAAGCCTCTAGCCACGAAAAGTTCCGCAGCACAGCCGCCACCGAAGAAGAGATTCGGGGGACAGAAAGTCTCTATTCCGGCACCCTGCCGAGATGGGGAAGTGCCCCCAGAGCCATCTCCATCGATCTCCACCGCCATCTCCATCACCATTGCTGATTCCCATGATGAGGAGGGAGTAGTTCTCTCTCGAGGCTAAGGGTTCTACTGGTAGCTATGTGTTCATCTCTCTCTATGCATGATCATATTGTGATCATGAGCTTTGTAATCAAGTAGATCTACCTTGCTACTCAAGTGCTTTAATAGATCTCTGCTCTCCCCATGTGTGTGAAAGTGACAGTGTGCACACCATGGTGGCACTTAGGCTAGAGATTACAAATACTTGTTATGAGTTATATTTGGAGTTGGATGTCTTTATGAAATTGTGGTGTTTGTTGGACTCATCTAGTACTCAAGGTGACAGTGTGGGGTTTTCTAGATGGGAAAGGCTTACTTTGAGGAGTGTTGTTATATCCCTAACAACGATTAGAGTTTCCAACCAGAGAGTAGTTCAGAGTAGTATCATAAAGAGATGATATTTATATGAGAGTGTTCACTAGCGAAAGTATGATCCCTATGCCTTGTTTCTAAGCATTGATACACCGTTTGCAATTAGATCTGTTACATGTTTGCTTGCTTCCATCTTTATTTCAGTTTGCCTTTAGTCTTTTCCATGCCATCAAGCTATTTTCTATCACCATTACCACTTATAATTATCTATACCACTTGTATTTCACTATCTCTTCGCCGATCTAGTGCACCTAGACACCTGACAAGTGTATTGGGTGTGTTGGGGACACAAGAGACTTCTTGTATCTTGATTGCAGGGTTGCTTGAGAGTGGATACCTTTGACCACTTCCTCCCTGAGTTCGATAAACCTTGGGTGATCCACTTAAGGGAAAACTTGTTGCTGTTCTACAAACCTCTGCACTTGGAGGCCCAACAACTGTCTAAAAGAATAGAAGTGCGTAGACATCACCGGCCCCCACTCCCTAGGCGTCTTGCCCTATTGGGCCTCCCTTCGGGTGAGGCCCATTAGCAATAAGGAGCCTTTAAAAATAAAATAAAATATATATTTAATATTAATTCTCCAATTAACATTCAAATACAAATATTATATTATTCCTTCACTCCGGAACAACTTCTGGACCCCTTCCAATCTCCATCGGATGTTACCGAAACTATTCCGGTTTCTTTCTCTCTATTTCTCATACGATACCTCATCTACCCTAAGTGACATGGGTATACCCTACAGGTACTCAAGCTTGGTATATACGGCCTGAATACGTAGAAGCCCACGGTGTCGCCAAGGCCCAAATGAAGAACTTCAGTAGCCTATAGACTCTCAATTGCTTGAAGAACAAGAAGAAGCTAAAGATAGAAAGTTAAAAGGGAAAAACCCTAACATGTAACCGACTCAACCTGCTACCCGAGACCTAGCCTATCTATATAAAGGCTAGGAGGGGGCGGCGAGGAGGACACACACGCAACCCTAGTTTCCAGAACCCTTCCCAGATTGCATCTGCGCACCATTGTAATCTTTGATCCTTTGATAATTCCACGAGCAGACAAGCAGGAGTAGGGACCTCTACGAGGCCTGAACCTGGGTAAATCTTTGTCCCCTGTGTGCTTGTTTGCTAGCCGATAGATGTCTCCAGCGCTCCCTCCTTCTCCAAAACCCAAGTCCATAACAATGGGCATTGATGAGTTAAACCCTCGTCAATTGGCGCCGTCTGTGGGAATTGGGAGTGCTGATGTTGCGGCTTCTTCGGCTCCGTCAACCGTGATCTACAACTCCGCAACAGCGGAGATCCGCCAGCTCTTCGGTGCGTTCGACTTCACCGTCCACACGCCTGCCACTCGCCCAGCTTTCGAGTCCGTGGGCGATGGTATCAGCCTGGCGATCGAGAGCTTCCGCTTCCAAGTTGGTTAGATGGCCACGCTTCGCATGCCTGACCAGCCGACGGCACCGTCCATTGCCCCAGCATCGTGGTTCCCTCCATCGATCGGCACCCTTAGTGAGCTCAACACCCCGACAACAGTCAAGAACACGGTCAGCGACAGAAGTCGCGAATCCGATCTGAGTGATTTGGCAACTGAAGATGAAGCCTACGGCTCCGGATCTGAGAGTTGCGGGAGCAGTAGATTCCGCAATCACTTCATGTGCGCCGTCATCAACGCGGGCGAAACCTTCGCCAATCGTGACAACAGGGGCAACCGTGGCAACGAAATCGACCCGCCGAACGGTGGCAACGGCGGCAACGGTGGCACTCGCACCCCCATCAACAATGGAGGAGCGGTCGAGCTCCCAACCATAACAAACGAGCAAACCGGCGAACGCGTCGTGATCAGGCTCAATGAGAAGGAGTGGGCTCGCTGTCGCGAAGCCTTACGAGGCAACCCTCCACCCTTCGGATCTCCGCAAGAACTGCTAATGGGCTACCACTGGCTCCTGAAGGAAGAATTCAAGCGCCAAGTGCAAACAATCGCGCAACTCGAAGCGCATGAAAAGGCGGCAGACGAGTCGAGCCTTCGATGTGTCGGGCTCTCCTCCCAGGGAGGATCCTCCTCAAAGGGCAACGAGTACCTCGCAAACAAGAGGCGATCTCAGATGGCTCATCTCACCAAGCAAGAACGCATAGAAGCTGCAAAGATCCTCGACTTCAGCTCTATGACAGTCACACGGGGCAACGTAGTCCCCAAGACGCCGCAGGCCGCGGTGACAGTAGCCACCATGTACCTCCTCAACAACCAGCCGCCAGCTGGAGATCCCCGAGCTGCCATGCATCAATCTACGATCGCGGGCTTGGGACTAATCGAGGTGGCTCTCGACAAGGAGCCAACACCGGAGCCGAAAAAAGGCAAAGCGCTAGCAAAACTCTACTCCTCGCCCTCATCCAGCGACGACAGTCACGACCTATCTCGACGCCGCCGCTCACGGTGACACAACCACAACTATGATGCGCATGATGACCTCATGCAGCGCAAGATCGACAAATCAAGGGCGCGAAATGCTCGGTCGACTGACTCGGAAGAGGAAGATGTGGAGCTCTGTGGCGCCAGATGCTTCAGCAGGTCCATCAGGCAAAAGTGAATGCCTAAGGGGTTTAAACTCCCGTCGGAGAACCCGAAGTTTGACGGCCTATAGGACCCAAAGATCTGGCTGGAGGACCACATCTCCTTCGTTAGACTCCACGGCGGCAGTCGAAGCACGGCCATGCAATGCTTACAGCTATAGCTGCAAGGCGTCGCCCGAGCATGGCTCGACAACCTCCCACGTGGATCCATTCGCAGTTGGGATTAGCTGGTTTACAGCTTCGTGTGCAACTTCAAGGGCACATACAAACGGCCCGCATCAATTGAAGAGCTGAGATGCTGCCAGCAAAGATCGGGCGAATCGCTATGCTCCTACATCCAAAGGTGGTCCATCATCAAGAACTCCGCAAAAAACATCTCGGAGGACCACGCGATTGACGCATTCAACGGCGGCGTATGTCGCATAGAGATCAGGGAGGAACTGGGCCGCTCAAATCCCAAAACCATCGATCACCTGATGGAAATCGCAAATCGCTGGGCGGATGGAGAAGACTCGGTGAAAAACCGCGTGCACTCCGATGACGAGGCAGAACTCGAGCATAGACACGATCGCCGAGGCAAACGCCGCATGCGCATCTATGATGACCGCGACGACGTCAACATGGTCGTAGCCGGCTATGCCGACAAACGCGACGACAACCACAACAGTGGCTACCGCAGTGGCAGAAACCGCGAATCTGGAAAGACCATGCAAGTGTGGTAGCGCCGCAATCGCGATGAGGCACCCACAACATCCATTGAGGACAAACTGTCCGGGCCATGCACTGTGCACTTCTACATCGACAAACATGATGGAAAGAAGAAGTCAAGCCACCTCCTCAAGACTGCCGCGCGTTCCTCAAATTACATGAGGGACTGGCTCGGATGAACTGTAACGCAGTCGAAAGGGGCTACAGAGCCGCCCCAGGCACCGTGGCACACGGAGCTCCGCCACCACCACCTGGGCCACCCCCGAATGCAGCTGCGCCAAACCAGCACCACTGAGGCGAACCATACCCACGGGCCATGGGTACCATGATGATCCAAAAAGAGCGCCCCTCTAATCGGGTGCAGAAGGCCATCACTCGCCAAGTCAACTTGGCCACAAACTCGCCACCATCTACCACTGAGTACCTTAGCGGAAGCGAGTCTTGCATCACCTTCGACAAATGCGATCATCCACCTCAGGTACCTCGTCCAGGCCATTGTCCCCTCGTGCTCGAGGCACAAATCGGAGGTTTCGATATGAGCCGCGTCTTCATGGACGGCGGAAGCGGCATCAACCTTATATTCGCGAGTACCTTGCGAGCAATGAGGATCCCTCTGACTTGCTTAGAAGCCTCGGACACAACATTCCACAGCATCGTCCCAGGAAAAGGCGTATACCCCCTAGGCAAAATCAACCTTGACGTCATCTTTGGCACGCCAAAAAACTTTCGACGCGAGCACATCGACCTTGAGGTCGTCGAATGGCCCTCACAGTACCACTGCATCCTCGGGCGCGTCGCGTTCACTAGGTTCATGGTAGTGCCACATTACGCCTACCTGCAGATGAAAATGCTAGGTCCCAATGGCGTCATCACAGTCAACGGGAGCTTCAAGAGATCTGATAGTTGCGACAGGGAATTCAACAGAATCTCCTAGTCCTTCGGCATGCAGGAAGAACTCGCGAGACTGAAGGAGTCGACAGACAACAGTCTACCTCCCCTAAGCAGGCCAAGCTCACCTGACTTGTCCTTCAACTCATCGGTGCACACAAAGAAAGTCCAGGTCCACCCATCAGACCCCGCCAAGACGGCCCTCATTGCCAATAACTTGAGTCCTGCATAGGAACTCGCGCTCGTCGAATTCCTTCATGAGCACTCGGAAATCTTCGCCTAGTGTCCAGTGGACATGCCAGGAGTTCCCAGGGAATTCGCCGAGCACGCACTCAACGTCAATCCAGACGCAAGGCAAGTCAAGCAAACAGTCCGGCGATTATTTGAGCCAAGAGCAAAGGCAGCCGGAATGGAGATCAACAGACTCCTCGACGCCAAATTCATACACAATACCAAGGAGAGTACTTGGCTCGCCAACACGGTGCTAGTACCAAAAAAGGACACGGATATCCTGCGGATGTGCATGGACTTCACCTCTTTAAATAAGCATTGTCCAAAGGATCACTTCCCGCTACCACGAATCGACTAGATCATCGACTCCACTACGGGATGCGAGCGCCTTTGCTTCCTCGACGCCTACTCAGGCTATAATCAGATTCGAATGAAGGAGGAAGATCAAGAAAAAACAGCGTTTACAACGCCCTTCGGTGTGTTCTGCTACAACACGATGCCCTTCGGGCTAAAAAATGCAGGAGCCACCTACCAGCGGTGCATGCATGCTTGCCTCAAGGATCAACTTGGTCGCAACATTCAAGTCTATGTCGACAACATAGTAATCAAGACCAACGAGGAAGCCTCCCTAATCGACGATTTACGTGAAACCTTCGCCAACCTTGACCGCTACCGGATCAAGCTCAATCCGGACAAATGCACCTTTGGTGTACCATCTGGGCAACTACCCGGGTATCTCATCTCCGCAAGAGGAATCGAGGCAAACCCGAAGAAAATAAAAGCCATACTGGCCATGGAGAAGCCGAAAAACATAAGGGGCGTCCAGCAGCTAGCTGGGCGGATTGCGGCCCTCAGTCGATTTATCAGTCGGATGGGTGAAAAGGCACTGCCCTTCTACCAACTCCTCCACAAAGCTAAAAAGTTCGAGTGGACCAACGAAGCGCAGGAAGCATTCGACGACCTCAAGCACCTGCTATCCACTTCGCCAGTACTGGTGACCCCACGAGAAAGGGAACCGTTGTTGCTATATATCTCCACCACCAACCAGGTGGTCAGCACGGTGCTCGTGGTCGAACGAACCGAGGAAAACAAGGTCCACGGGGTACAACGCCCAGTCCACTACCTCAGTGAGGTCCTCACTCCAACAAAACAGCGGTACTCGCACTACTAGAAGCTGGCATACGGCGTCTTCATGACCGCCCGGCGATTGCGCCACTACTTCTAGGAACACCCAATCGTGGTGGTCAACGACGCCCTACTGGGGCATATCCTCAATAACCCTGACGCCACGGGACGGGTCGCGCTTTGGGGAATCGAATTGTCTCCACGAGACATCACATATGAAAAGCGCGACGCAATCAATTCGCAAGTCCTCCCTGACTTCCTCGTGCACTGGATGGAGAAACAGCTCCTCGAAAAACTAGATATGTCCTACCTCTGGACAATGCACTTCGATGGATCAAAGCGAAAGGATGGAGCAGGTGCAGGTGTCATACTGACATCACCCCAAGGGGACAAGCTGAAATATATCCTGCGAATGCAGTTCACCGCCTCCAACAACGAAGCTGAATATGAGGCCCTGCTACACGGGATGAGGATGGCAAAATCCTGCGGCGCAAGAGGCTCATTATATATGGCGACTCCAAGTTGGTGGTTAACCAGACAATGCACGAGTGCGACGCACTGAACGACAACATGATCTCCTACCGTGACCTCTACGACACACTCGAAGGGGATTTCGACGGCTGCGAACTGCGGCACATAGGTCACGAAAGCAATGAAGAGGCGGATGCACTCACCAACATAGGCTCTACCTGCGCCCCCATACCACCTGGGGTATTTCTCGAGCGCATATATGAACGCTCCATTAAGCCAAAGGCCGCAGAGAAGAAAACAAGCGCAGCAACGGACTCGGGGGCTACGCCGCCCAATGAGCCAATGGCACTCGATGACTTGGAGCTGGACACAGGACTCGAGGGACCAATGAGCTTCATGATGATTGAGCAATCCTGGACTCAACCGTACATCACGTACCTCCTCAGCAAGAGGCTACCGGACGATCTGACTGATGCACAGCACATCGCGCGGCAATCCAAGGAATTCGCTGTTATCAACGGCGAACGGTATAAACGCAGCATCACAGGAGTACTCCAACAATGTGTCTCCACGACCGATGGAAGAGTTGTTCTCCTCGACATCCATGAGGGGACCTGCGGGCACCACGCGGCAGTCACGCCCTCGTTGCCAAAGCTCTATGAGCTGGACTCTACTGGCCTACGGCCATGCGCGATGCCAAGGACATCGTCCAAAAATGCAACGCTTGCTAGCGATTCACAGACAAGCCGCACGCACATGGCGCAGAACTTCGGCCAATTCCATTGGCCTGGACCTTCGCGCAATGGGGACTCGACATGGTTGGCAAACTTCCAAGGTCCTCACGAGGAGGCTACATCTACCTCTTGGTCACAGTCGACAAATTCACCAAATGGATAGAGGCCATGCCAGTGACCAATCAATCAGGGCACAACGCAGTCAAGTTCTTCGAGTCTATCGTCTACCGCTTTGGAGTGCCGCATAGCATCATCACTGACAATGGGACGAACTTCACGTCCAAGGAATTCCAAGAATTCTGCGAGAATCTAGGAATCAAAATCAGCTACTCCTCGGTGGCACATCCACAGACCAACAGTCAGGTCGAAAAAGCAAACAGGCTCGTCTGCAATGGCATCAAGAAGCGACTCCTCCGGCCACTCGAACAAGCCGCGGGTTGCTGGCCAGACAAACTGCAATCAGTACTCTAGAGCCTACGCACAACTCAAAACAGTGCTACAGGATACACCCCATTCTTTATGGTGCACGAGGCTTAAGCGGTGCTACCTGCCGAAGTACGATACAAAGCACCACGCATGGTCGCTTATAGCGAGCAAGAGTCAAATCTGGCACTCGAAGACTCCGTCGACCTCCTTGACGAAGCAAGGGAAATCGCTGCGGAAATATCAACAATCTACTAGCAGAACTTGCGCAACTACCACAGTAGGAGGCTACGCCCCAGATCCTTCATCGAAGGCGACATGGTCCTGCGGCTGAAACAGCAAGGGCATCTCAAGCTCGTGTCCCCCTAGGAGGGACCATACATGATTACAGAAGTAATCCTAGGTAGTGCCTATCGCCTGCAAGATTTAGAGATAGGAGTCGCATACTCCAACCCCTGGAACGTCGCGTAGCTGGCACGCTTCTACCCTTAGTCATTTTTTCTTTTACATTGCAAATAAGGCTACTTAGCCAAGGCTACTTAGCCACACATTGTACTTCGTACTCTCCCGCGAATAAAAAAAGCTAAGTGCCCCGAAACTCTATGTTTTCCTTTACTTTCCGCAACTTATCCACTCGGGGGCTGCGCCACCCTATACACACCTGTTCTATGAACTAAAACGCGATATCCTGAGTAGCTGGTACACAAATCTAAACCCTTGACACACATCAACCCAGTTGCAACGCACCTGACAGGTTGACAAGGGACTGAGATAAGCGTATGGCCAGGCTAACGAAAAGGAGTCGCATAGTGCAACGCACTCACAAAACATAGACGCTAACAAGCTATTTATACATCATCGACAATCAATTATGCACAGCATATATACGAACTTTACAACATTGGGACACTTATGTGCAGGAACAAACTAAACTACTATTGCAACAAAAGAACGTTGGTTTGCTCCTCGAAGAAGTCGACGATCTCCTCTGCTGGGCGATCCACCGCCTGATAGTGCGGCACCATATTCCAAACAGAACCCGCTGGTGGCGCAGGTGAACCAGCCGCAACGTCTACATAAGGCCTATGCAATCGCACCAGCGATAAAGCGGCCTTGGCACCAGCCACCAACTGCTTCCTTACGCACTCGCGAACCGCAGCTAGATCTTGGAACTTGGCAAGGAGGGCCAGCAGGATCGATGGAGCAACATCCAGCGGAAACATCGTCCAATAAATGTTATTCAAGCATGACTGTGACTTCTTCAGAAAGTGCAGCACTCACGACGCACGATCATGCAGGGTCGCTAGCGTGATCGCACGATCATGATCCACCCAGAAGTATCCACTCTCCTGAAGTTGCTCTTGGGTCAGATCATGCATGCGAATAGCAACTCTATATTTCTCATCCTGCGGATGGCGAGTGCTGACAACTATACAAAACAACAACGGAAGTGTGAGGATAGCACACCACTGCGAGTGACTACAAGGAAAAGATAAGAGTAAGCCAACTAACACTTAAATTGGTCGCCCAGCTGTGTCATCTCCCCCAATAGATTTTGTTCTCGGGCGGTGGCCCTCTCTGCCTTTGACTTCCATACATCCGTGTTACCGCGGAGCACGGGCATTCACACTCCAACTGCTTCACGCAATCACGCAGTCGCGAGAGCAGAGACAGCTCATCCACCCTCGAGCGCGGCGGTGCCAAAGTATCATCAAGGGGCGACAAATCCTGAGGTTCCCTCAAAGGATCACTCGATGTGCCCTACCACAAACCAAGCAAGAAGCAATAAGAATACCAAATCAACACACAGACAAAAGATTCGAGTGCATTCAAAGATTAGCAAAAGTATCAGCAGATACACTCGCCAAAAGGGCATGTTCTTGACAAAAGATATAAACTAATCAACTATTACAAAGCTAATGAGGAGCAACTGGCTTCTTCGACTTAGACGGCTTCGGGGGCCTCATCGAGTCCGTGGCAGTATCTGATGCCACTGACTTTCCACCGGCCCCTGATGCCGCAGCCTTTGCTGCCTTCTTGGCTCGCTGCAGCTCCTCAGAGTACTTCGCAACTGTGCTAATCAGCTGTGGCCCATACTTGCTACATGCAGTCGCGAAGGGAGCAAAGACTACATGATGGCCGTCCGTGCTAACGGGCATCTCCCTCGAGACCGCTGCAGGATCAACTTCGACTTTGTGGGCTTCAACCATCGCGAGTGACATTGACGCACCAGCCGCACGGAGCAAATTCTTTAAATTTGCAGGGATGCCACCGGCAAAGGACTCCACCAGCTCGTCCATATTCTCGATATGTTCAGCCTTGGGCGCCAGCTCCTCCCAGAGGCGACTGAGCACGCCCTTGGCCGTGAAGAGCGTCTCTCGCACGGTAGAGCTGCGATCCTCGACTGCTGCAACAGCACCCGCCAAAGCATCGTCATGGCGGAGGGCCTGAGGGTCAAAGCTCAAATCGTTGGCATCTGCAACCATGCAGAGGCTCAAGAGTCAGCACCAATAACAAATTTGAAAAGAAGAAGAAAGCACCACAAATTCACACAAGGGAATACCTGAGAGAGCCTTGGCGATTGAGAAAAGTTGTTCCTCGAACAACTTCTCCCTAGCTGTGATGGAAGCACGAAGATCCTCTTCGCGCTTTTGCGCCTCGTCACGCACCATGATTGCCTCATCGCGACTCTTCATAGCCACAGCGAGCGTATTTTCCATGGCGGCGGCGGCGCGAAGAAGGGCATTATGTTCAGCTGCAAAACAACACAAAAGGGATTGACTATCAGTCGACTACAGGACAACGATGTAGAAGAATGAGAAGAAAAGGGCACTTACTTTCCACCACGTGATATCGTGTATCCAGCATTACATGCTGGCGACCCATCGCAAGCACCTGCTCCACCAGGTGAGCGGCTTCTTTCACAAGGAGCTATCGCAAAAAACAAAACAACAAAGTCAGCAGATGCCATAGGCAAAATCGACTGCAGCACGAGAAGAAGAGATGGTACACTCACATGATCCTCTAGTGACTTCGAAGTCGACTGGTGTGCAGTCATCCGGGCAACCATCCAATGCTCCCCATCGTGTGGAGAGCTTGATGAATTGTGCCTGGAGTGGGCCGCCAATGGAGGAGAAGGAGCACGCTCAACCTCTTTCTGGGCTCTGGAGGTCGCGACTCCAGATTCTTTCAAAAATTGGACGTCGCCAGAAGATGATGACGCCGGCTGACTGCAAGATCAAATCAACATCAAGAAAAGGCAACTCCAAAGAAGAACCAAAAAAGGAGGATTCGAATACTTACCAATCAAACTTATCAAAGTCAAAGGTTGGATCCCCCGACTTTGACGAGGACTCCTTTGGCAGTCGCATCTTCTTGCGAGAAGAGGGCGCCACGGCACTCACAGGAATGGCAGGGATCGGCGACTCCGCACCAACGCCTGCACCTTCCAGAGTCGAAGGAGACGACGTATCGGAATCCTCGCTGCGCGAACGCTTGTGAGTATCCAGACTACCGGACTCGGGGGCTTCCTCCTCCACATCAGATGGGACGGTCGACTCTGACTCGTCCTCTTCCAAAGCTTCACGAGGGATAACCCCCTCAGTTGAAAGGACTGCTAATCCTACCCCTGCTGAGATACCATTAACTCCACCAGAGTCCATACCTAATGATACTTCTACGAAAGATGCTCAGCAGCCCGAAGTTGTGGTTGAGGTACCAAATAATGTACTACTCAGAAGGTCTAAGTGGGCTAGAAAGTCCGCCATTTCTGGTGATTATGTCACTTATATCAGTGACGATATGAATGAGTCAATGTTTGATGATGATACTGCATAATTTAAGGAAGCTATACAAAGTGATCATTCATCAGAATGGCTTAATGCTATGAAAGATGAAATGAAGTCCATGAGCATTAATGATGTATGGGACTTAGTAGAAATCCCTAAAGGATCCAAAACTGTGGGCACTAGCTGGGGTCTATAAGACCAAACATGACTCCAAAGGTGATATTGAAAGGTTCAAAGCAAGGCTTGTGGCTAAGGGCTTCACTCAAACCGAAGGTATTGATTATCACGAGACTTTTTCACCTGTCTCTTCTAAGGACTCATTCAAAATTATTATGGCACTTGTGGCTCATTATGATCTAGAGTTGCATCAGATGGATGTCAAAACGGTTTTTCTAAATGGTGACTTACATGAGGATGTTTACATGGCTCAGTCGGAAGGTTTTGTTACGGAAGGGAAGGAACACTTAGGATGTCGTCTTAAGAAATCCATTTATGGATTGATACGTCCAAAACGTATCTACTTTCCCGAACACGTTTGCTATTGTTTCTCCTCTATACTTGTGTGATTTGGATACAACTAATGCGGACTGACGCTGTTTTCAGCAGAATTGCCTTGGTGTCTACTTTTTGTGTAGAGCCTTGGTGTCTACTTTTTGTGTAGAAAACCAACTATCAGGAAAAATCCCGGAAAATATGCCAAAAATCCTATTTCACCCGAAGACTCCAGGAGCCAGAATACGAGACGGAGAAGAGCCAGGGGGTGGCCACACCACCTGGTGGTGCGGGCCAGGCCAGGCCGCGCCAGGGGGTGGTGTGGGCCCCCCAGGCACCCCCCCCCCCCCCTCGGCCTCTCTCTTCGCCTATAAGGAGCCTTCTGACCTAAAAACTTTGGGGGGTTCAACGTTTTTCCAGAAGGAGTTCCGCTCTGCCGCCACCACCATATTCCACGAAACAGCACCAGAAACTCCGTTCTGGCACCCTGCCGGAACGGGGAATCGGAGGAGATCATCGCCATCATCATCACCATCGCTTCTCCATCGACCATCCATGTTTCCCCCATCTATGAGTGAGTAATCCCCCGCTGTAGGCTATGGGGATGGTAGGGATTGGATGAGATCGTTCATGTAATGGCATCAGATTGTTAGGGCATGGTGCCTAGTATCTTTTATTAGTGCTTTATGACTTTGTTGCAACTTGTTGTGCTTAATGCTTGTCACTAGGGCCCGAGTGCCATGATTTCAGATCTGAACATGTTATTGATTCATTATGATAGTATTGTTTTTGGTCTTATCTGCAAGTTGTATACACACGTTATTGTCCGGAACCTATGGCCCCGAAGTGACAGAAATCGGGATAACCGAAAGGGAATGGCTTTGATGTGAGGATCACATGTGTTCACGGAGTGTTAATGCTTTGCTCCGGTGCTCTATTAAAAGGAGCACCTTAATTGCCAGTAGTTCCCTAGAGGCCCCGCTGCAAACGGGCTGGCAGGACAAAAGATGTTGTGCAAGTTCTCATTGAGAGCACGTATGACTATATATGGAACACATGCCTAGGATTGTCTAGTACTTGGATGCTTTATCTTATTTATCTGCAATTGCCCTATGTTCTGATTGCTATGTGAATTGTCTTATCCATGCAACGCCCATCCATCCATCCCTATGCCTACCGCACTCGAATCCCACTGTTTACTGCTTTTGTTACTACCGTCTTTGCTTTACTACTGCTGTTACTTTACTATTCCTACTACAAAACTGTTGCTACTAATAAACTAATGTGAGTAAGATTGTTTCCAGGTGCAGCTGAATTGATAACTCAGTTGTTAAGGCATATAAATATTCTTTGGCTCCCCTTGTGTCAAATCAATAAATTGGGTTTCACTTCCCTCGAAAATACTGCGATACACCCCCTATACTTGTGGGTCATTAAGACTATTTTCTGGCGCCGTTGCCGGGGAGCATAGCTTTACTTATCAAGTTCACTTGGATTCTCTATTGTTCGCTGCTATCCATCCATCATGGGTAAGTCTTGTGATGGCAAAGTTCCTATTTACCATCCACTACAAGAAGAGGTACGGTTCTAAACACCTCTACTGCTCTTGATTCACCATCTGTTATAAGTAAGCTCGTTACACCACCACATACACATGCTACACACACTGCTACTAATGCTGAATCTGAAACTTCGGATGCTTATGATGCTGCTTCTACTGTGCTTGATAAGAGTGGTTCATTAGGTCCTTTCCTAGATGCTACGATTGCTTGAACTATAGCTGGAAATACCAAAACTCCTAATGAAGACATTACCACACCTGTTAGCTCACCTGAGTCTAGTGAGAGTTATGATATTTAAGATGGTTATGTTGAGATGACCGATGAGTTTATTAAAGAATGTAAGAACACCCATGATAGGAGCGCTGCTAAGAGTCTCCTTGAGAGGCGTACTATTATACCCAAATTATCTCCTATTGCTAAGTTTGCTGCTTCTCCCATAAACATTACAGATGAAGATTATGATTTCACTCTCGATCTATCTTACATAGCTATTGTCGAGAGAGAACCGTTTTGTGGGACTAAGAATGAAAGTGTGGTAGCACATATGAATGAACTTTCTACCATGAGTGGCTTGTTTTCTGATGATATTAAGATGCGTACTTACTTTGTTGCTAAGATTTTCCCTTTTTCACTGAAAGGAGAAGCTAAAACTTGGTTTAGTAATTTACCTCCTGGATCTATTGATAGCCCAAAGTGCTTGATTAGTACTTTCCTGCAGAAATATTTTCCTCCTAGTGCTAGACATGCCATTTTGCAGGAACTTTTTGATTTTAAACAGTGAGAAAAAGAGGTATTGCCCGAATCTTGGGCAAGGTTTTGTGCTTTGATTCATGCACAGGCTGGAAGTCCATTACCTAAGAATGAACTTCTTGATATATTTTATAATGGACTAACCGAAGAATCTAGGGCATACCTAGATAGTTGTGCTGATTGTGTTTTCAGGAATATGACTCCTAAGGAAGCTGAGGAATTAATGGCCAAAATAAGCAAGAATTATGAAGATTGGACTCCTCCTAAACAAGCTATACCTGAAGTAATTGTACCTGAAGCATCTATTCCCGTGCCTATTCCAACATCAAAGAAGAGGGGAGTTCTTGAATTAAATGATGAAGTGATGAATGAAGCTAAGAAATGTCTTAAGGAGAAGGGAATTAAAGCTACAGATGTCAAGAATTTACCTCCTATAGAAGAATTATGTAAGCCTATTCCCTACTCATCCACTATTGAGGTACACTCACTCCAACACTTTGATGAAGGTGATATCCCTTACTCTAAACCTCCTGATCAATGCTTAGAAGAATTCGATATCTTTATTGTTAAGCAAGATACCTTTAATAAAAGGGTGCAAAATCATCTAATGGAAAACACTAGGGCTATTGTTGAGTTGAAAGATATTGTCGAAAGAACCTCTAATGATGTTAAAATGATTGTTAAACACTTTCAAATGGTTCAAACTCAAATAGATCAACTCGTTAAAGTGCAAAACGACTTGCTAGTTAATGCTGCTAAAGAAAAACATGCTTATGAAATTAGAACTAGAAGTGGTGCTGCTACCCAGGATCCTCTATATCCTGAGGGGTATCCCAAAATAATTGAGCAGGATTCTCAACAAGCTGAAAATAGTGGTTCTACTCATAAGAAAAGGAAAAAAGAAACATAAAACTATTGTAAAACCCTCTGAACCTGCTATAGATCCTAATAGTATATCTATCTCTGATGCTGAAACTAAAAGTGGTAATGAAGAAAATGAAGTTCCTAATGAAGAAAAAGTTGAAGAAGAACCCGAAAACCACACTAAGACTACTAAATACACTAAAGAAGATTTTATTGCTAAGAAACATGGTAGTGAAAGAGAGCCTTGGGCCCAAAACCCTATGCCTTTCCCTGATAAGAAACACAAGTCAAAGGAAGATGAACATTATAATAAGTTTTGTGAGTGGATGAAACCTTTATTCCTGCAAATTCCTTTAACTAATGCTATTAAATTGCCTCCTTACTCAAAATATATGAAGGATATTGTCTCGAATAAAAGGAAGATCCCTAATGAAGAAATTTCTACTTTGCTTGCTAATTATTCCTTCAATGGTAAGGTTCCTAAGAAACTTGGATACCCAGGGATTCCAACTATCCCTTGATCTATTAAGAACAGTTATGTTAGAACTGCTTTGTGTGATTTGGGAGCTGGAGTTAGTGTTATGCCTTTCTCTCTCTATAAGAGGCTTCAACTTGAAAAATTAATACCAACTGATATATCTTTGCAAATGGCTGATAAATCTACCACTATTCCTGTGGGTATATGTGAGGATGTACCTGTTCAGGTGGCTCACAATTGCTTGATATTAACTAATTTTGTTGTGCTTGAAATGCCTGAAGATGATAATATGTCTATTATTCTTGGGAGACATTTTCTTAATACTGCAGGAGCTGTTATTAATTGTAATCAAGGAAAGGTGACCTTCAATGTTAATGACAAGGAACATACTATCTATTTCCCCAAGAAGATTGAAAGGACTTATGGTTTGAATTCAATTGAACATATTGAAGGCATACAAGTTGGAGAAATATATTGTCCCATACCAAGAGAAAAATTTGAAACTATTATGATTGGGACCATTGCTATCAAGGTTGAGGTAACATAATCATTAGTGGAGTACAAAGTTTTGTCTCATATGCAATTTTTTTGGTAGCAAGACTTGATAAACCTTGTTAACAAAAGGATTCCATTGAACAAAACAATGTTTTCATTATGATTATCTCCGTTTATTTCTATCCTTTGCATTTTAGTTTTTGCTTTCGTTTAGTTTTCTTTTTGTTGTTAGTTGCTTGCATGTTAGAACTTCTGTAGTTCTAGCCTTGTTTTGTCCTTGCATCATATTTCCAAAAGAAAAAAATCTATCTGTCAGAAAAATCATTCTTCTATTTCATAAAATTACCCAAAAATAAAGTGTCTCGAAAAATTCCAAAAAAATCATATTAATTTTTTACGTGAAAAAATGGGCAGAGGAGTACCTGGGAGGTACCAGGGGGCCCCACCAGGCAGGCACACCACATGGTGGCGCGGCCAGCCTTGGGTGGCGTGACCAGCCTTGGGTGGCGCCATGCCCTGGTGTGGGCCACCCCTGGCCCCCCACTAACTCTCTCACCTACCACTTTCTTCTCTCTCCCGAGTAAGCTCCAGTTCATAGCTCAAAATCGCGTTCTTGCTGTGCTTGCTCTCGATTTTTTCGATCTCCTTGCTCAGCCCATCTTTCTTGCTGAAATTTGGAGCATTTGTTCCCTGATATGTGACTCCTCCCCTTGTCCAAGTAGATTTGTGTTTAGTGGATTATATGTTGAGTATTTTGCTGCTGTAGGTGACTGGTTATGAGAGCTTGTAAGCTTGTTTGATGCTTAGAGATATAGTTTTTCTGCATGTTTAGGCCTCTTGCAAGTCCCTATGAGTAGAATCCTTCATTATAGTTACTTTGCAATCACTTATTTAATAGGTGTTTAAATTTTAGAATAGAAGATGAGTGAACACCACCTAAACCAACATGAGATTTGGGTGCCTGAGGTCATGAAGGTCCACCAGGAGGAGGAAGTTTTTCCCTCCATTTATCCATGCTCTGAGATCATGAGAACTGCAGGAATTCTACAAGATTTCCACACTTTGGTTTCTAATGCAGGGTTAGAGCACTTTTTGAAAGATGAACCTTGTCAATTTGTGAAGCTAACCATGTCTGTGGTGCAGGATTTCCAATTTAGTCACTCTTTGCCTAACCCCATGGTCCATTACAAATTTACAATATTGCTGTCAACCTTTCTCTTGATGATTTTTGTGCAGCTATTAAGGTACCTCAATGGGGATCATGTAGGAGGATTAAGGAGAGACCTGAACCACTCATGGATTTATATGCATAAATTTGCCAAGGGAGTAGCTTCTCGAAGGAGAGTGGGAAAATCCGTAACATTCATCTTCCCTCCATTCGCTACTTTGCCTACTTTATTGCCAAGTGTGTTCTTGCTAGGAAAACTGCCAATAAGTTATCTTCGTTTGATCTAGCATTTATCTCTGCTGCTCTTAGACGAGATAGGTCTTACAACTTGGGTGCTTTGATAGCTTTCCGTCTTGCTGCTAACCGTGAGAAAGGTGGAATTTGTGGAGGCCTCATTGCTTCTCGTTTACTAGCATTGCATGGTTTAGTGCCTCATTATTTAGACCTACAGTTTCCCATAGAAAGTCTTGATCTTAATTCCATGATACATCATAAATTTGTTTCCTCGTGGGCTAGTATGAGTGAGTTATCTTATGAAATAACCTTTCTCAAAGCTGGTTGGAGAAAGAGCAAGTCCGAGCGTGTTGTTCTTTTGCCTGCACCTGTTTTGTTTAACCTTGATAACAGAGAAGGATGGTCCCTCACTGAGGAGGAGCTTGACACGTACTTGGGAGAGCTCTCCCAACAGGAGCAGGACACTAGAAGGGAGGTCAGGGATGATTCGGTCCAGCCCTTGAATGAGGGAGAATCCTCATATCAACAGCCCGCTTATGATTGGGGAGTTTCTTATTCTTCTCATGGGCCCAGCTACGACCATTCTTACCAAGATCCGCCCGCTTGGAACCCCTATTCGTACATGGACTGATACCCACTTAGGCCAAAAGCATAAGCTTGGGGGGAGGTACGCCGACACCGCACTCATCTTCATATCATGTTGCATCGGTACTTTGTATATTCATGTTTTCGTTCTCTTTTTAAATTTTCGTTTTTCTTTGCTTTTGCTTCCTAAAACACAAAAAGACCAAAAATATTTATGTTGTTTCTCTTTGGTTTGCTTCTTCTTTTTGCCTTGATTTGTTTTTCCCTTTTTGCTTTGTTTGAATTTTTCGAAAAACCCAAAAAGATTTTGCTTCGCTCGTTTTTCCCTTTTGGTTCTTGTTTAAAAATTGAAAACACCAAAAATATTTGTCATTCTTCTTTGGTTTTTGTGAGTTTGCTACAGGGTTCGGCAGTCCTCAGTGGATTATTGGGTTTCATATTATTATTCAAGCCACACAAGTGAAGAGCAATAATGAGGATCAATGACAACTTGAGGCGTGGTAAGAGGCTGGTAACGAACTCTATTTGTTTTCATTTTTGTACATATACTCATCACTATGGGCTTGCTTAGTCCGTTCAAGTAGGGTGTATGTTATCTTTGGATATTAGTAGTTCCTGCTTTCTTATGATTAGCTCCATCTCGCTAATAGTTTGTACCATGTCTTATGAATGTTTGCTTGCATTGCTCTATTTATAAATTGGTATGACACCGCGGTATCCTCCTATGAATGTTTCATTTGAATTGACTTGGCACATGCTCACGCATGCACATGACTGTAATAATCAGTTAAGCCTTGATGAATTATTTTGTCTTGAGGATCTTGAATCACTTTCATGCCATGAGTAGTCCTGTTTTGTTGCAAGCATGATACTGACAGCTATTTCTCTCTCGTTTGTCGCTCCCTTACTATTGCTAGCCTTCACTTTCACTGAGTATGTTTTACTCAAGTTCGCAACTCCCTAAACCAAATATTTCCAAAGTGTCCACCATACCTACCCATTAGCATCATTTGCTACCTCCGTGCATATTCAATATGCCTTGTTTTCTTCCGAATAAAATGTTTGCTTGTTATGAGAAAGTTAGTTAGTAAAGCTCTCACGAACTTGATGGCACACTTTATTTGCTTGCACTTAATAAACCTGAACCATTGCGTCCTTATTTGTTGCGCATATGCTTGTGCTTTATGAGTTGAAGTTAGAAGAACCATGTATCATGGGGACCGTTTTCAACGCTTCATAGGTACTTTGTACCTAGTTGATATCATGTTTTTTTGCTTATGGATCCCGGCGGTGTGAAATAAAAGTGGAACTTGTAAGATCACGGAGTTTGTATGTATGTTAGAGAAACGCCTGGGCCGCTAGCCTAAGCCATGCCTAATCATGGTGGAAACTTGCAGCATAACCATCATGACCATTCTATGAAGCATCCTCAATAAAAATCTATGCACATAGTAAATAAAAAGATCGCCGAGATGCTCATTGTCTGCTTGCCTTGTTATTTTGATTATGGGATAGCTCCCGTGTCATGTGCAAGGGGTACCCCGTTGGCGGTTCTCTATGATACGTATATACTTACAATGACAAGAGCTTACTTGTGAATAAAGTTGAGTAGCATGAGGATCAGTCTTCATAAGTAAGGGTCATGAGGCTTCGATTTATAACTTGTCAAGCATATCCTCTTAGTTGTGTCACTTTAACCCTAACCATTCAAAGATGCTTATGATAGGGGCAATGAGAGCTCAAAGCTAATGAGTACCATACTTTCACCATTTGGAAGCCTTTCAAATTATTCAAAACTTTTTCTTCCACTTGTTGAGTCTCCACATATTCTCCGAGCACCTTCTTGGGAGCATAGTTGTCATTCTTTGTGCTTGTCTCATTACTTGATTATTTGTGTTATGACTTTGATGCTTGTATCCTTGATATCTTTACTTCTAGTCATCACTTAAACTTCAGAGGTGCCTCGACATTCATAATCAAAGGCAAGCGAGATACCACTCTATCATACCTTTCTATGAGCATTGCAATGTTGCTTATGTTTTTGCCTCGTGCTACTTTTTATTCTTGAGTTGGAATCTCTGCATAGCTTGCAAAGACTATTAAGTAGACTCAGTGGCATACTCTTTATTATGAACTATCTAAGTAGTTGATCACATTGCTAAGAATATTTACATCTTATGAAGCAAATGTGTTCGTGAAAGTTCTTTTATCACACTCAGTTTTCAACTGAATTGCTTGAGGACAAGCAATAAGCTAAGCTTGGGGGGAGTTGATACGTCCAAAATGTATCTACTTTCCCGAACACTTTTGTTATTGTTTCTCCTCTATACTCGTGTGATTTCGATACAACTAATGCGGACTGACGCTGTTTTCAGCAGAATTGCCTTGGTGTCTACTTTTTGTGCAGAAAACCAACTATCAGGAAAAATCCCGAAAAATATGCCAAAAATCCTATTTCACCCGAAGACTCCAGGAGCCAGAATACGAGACGGAGAAGAGCCAGGGGTGGCCACACCACCTGGTGGCACGGGCCAGGCCAGGCCGCGCCAGGGGGTGGTGTGGGCCCCCCAGGCACCCCCCCCCCCCCCCCCCCCCCCCTCGGCCTCTCTCTTCGCCTATAAGGAGCCTTCTGACCTAAAAACTTCGGAGGGTTCGACGTTTTTCCAGAAGGAGTTCCGCTCTGCCGCCACCACCAGATTCCACGAAACAGCACCAGAAACTTCGTTCTGGCACCCTGCCGGGACGGGGAATTGGAGGAGATCATCGCCATCATCATCACCATCGCTTCTTCATCGACCATCCATGTTTCCCCCATCTATGAGTGAGTAATCCCCCGCTGTAGGCTATGGGGATGGTAGGGATTGGATGAGATCGTTCATGTAATGGCATCAGATTGTTAGGGCATGGTGCCTAGTATCTTTTATTAGTGCTTTATGACTTTGTTGCAACTTGTTGTGCTTAATGCTTATCACTAGGGACTGAGTGCCATGATTTCAGATCTGAACATGTTATTGATTCATTATGATAGTATTGTTTTTGGTCTTATCTGCAAGTTGTATACACACGTTGTTGTCCTCAACCTATGGCCCCGAAGTGACAGAAATCGGGATAACCGAAAGGGAATGGCTTTGATGTGAGGATCACATGTGTTCACGGAGTGTTAATGCTTTGCTCCGGTGCTCTATTAAAAGGAGCACCTTAATTGCCAGTAGTTCTCTAGAGGCCCCGCTGCAAACGGGCTGGTAGGACAAAAGATGTTGTGCAAGTTCTCATTGCGAGCACGTATGACTATATATGGAACACATGCCTAGGAGTGTCTAGTACTTGGATGCTTTATCTTATTTATCTGCAATTGCCCTATGTTCTGATTGCTATGTGAATTGTCTTATCCATGCAACCCCCGTCCATCTATCCCTATGCCTACCGCACTCGAATCCCACTGTTTACTGCTTTTGTTACTACCATCTTTGCTTTACTACTGCTGTTACTTTACTATTCCTACTACAAAACTGTTGCTACTAATAAACTAATGTGAGTAAGATTGTTTCCAGGTGCAGCTGAATTGACAACTCAGTTGTTAAGGCTTATAAATATTCTTTGGCTCCCCTTGTGTCGAATCAATAAATTGGGTTTCACCTCCCTCGAAAATACTGCGATACACCCCCTATACTTGTGGGTCATTAAGACTATTTTCTGGCGCCGTTGCCGGGGAGCATAGCTTTATTTATCAAGTTCACTTGGATTCTCTATTGTTCGCTGCTATCCATCCATCATGGGTAAGTCTCGTGATGGCAAAGTTCCTATTTTACCATCCACTACAAGAAGAGGTACGGTTCTAAACACCTCTGCTGCTCTTGATTCACCATCTGTTATAAGTAAGCTCGTTACACCACCACATACACATGCTACACACACTGCTACTACTGCTGAATCTGAAACTTCGGATGCTTATGATGCTACTTCTACTGTGCTTGATAAGAGTGGTTCATTATGTCCTTTCCTAGATGCTACGATTGCTAGAACTATAGCTGGAAATACCAAAACTCCTAATGAAGACATTACCACACCTGTTAGCTCACCTGAGTCTAGTGAGAGTTATGATATTTAAGATGGTTATGTTGAGATGACCGATGAGTTTATTAAAGAATGTAAGAACACCCATGATAGGAGCGCTGCTAAGAGTCTCACTTCCCTCGAAAATACTGCGATACACCCCCTATACTTGTGGGTCATCATGGATTAAAGCAAGCCTCAAGGCAATGGTGCTTCAAGTTTGATCAAGTGATAAAGAATTTTGGTTTCAAAGAGAATAAAGTGGACAATTGCATTTATGTGAAGTTCAGGGGGAGCAATTTTGTCTTCCTGATATTTTATGTCGATGACATACTCTTAGCCAGTAACAATAAGAATATGATGCTGGAAACTAAAAGTTTTTTCTCCTCAAAGTTTGATATGAAGGATCTCGGTGAAGCCGCTTATGTCTTAGCCATTAAAATTCACCAAGATCCAGATGAATCTTGGGGCTATCACAAAGAGCGTACATTGAGAATTTACTCAAAATGTTCAATATGCATAAGTGCTCAGCCTCGCCTGCTCCTATTGTCAAGGGTGATAGGTTTGGGACTTTCCAGTACCCAAGTAATGATTATGAATCTGCGCAAATGAAGTCAGTTCCTTATGCTTGAATTATTGCAAGTGTGCACTCGCCCTGACTTAGCTTTTATAACCGGGATGCTTGGCAGATATCAGTCTAATCCAGGGTTGGATCACTAGAAGGCTGCTAAGAAAGCTTTGCGCTATTTGCAAGGCACTAAATGCCTCATGCTCACATATAAGAGACCTGATAACCTCGAGGTGGTGGGTTATTCAGATGCTGATTTTGCGGGGTGTGTTGACACTAAAAAATCCACATCGGGTTATATTTTCACCCTAGCAGAAGGAGCTATTTCTTGGAAAAGCACCAAGCAAAGTGTTACTGCATCGTCAACAATGCAGGAAGAGTTTGTGGCATGTTATGAGGCAACTAGGCACGCAGGATGGCTGAAGAATTTCATTCCGGGTTTAAGGGTGATTGACAGTATATCTGAGCCACTCACTCTTTTCTGCGATAATCAACCCGCAGTGATCTATTCGAGTAACAACAAGTCAAGTGGTGCTGCCAAACACATTGACATCAAGTATCATGTTGTGAAAGTTAGAATCCAGGATCAGACAATAAGTATTAAGCATATAAGGACTAACGCAATGTTAGCGGATCCACTCACGAAAGGCCTGCCACCCAGTGTGTTCAAAGAACATGTTACTAGCATGGGATTGTCAGAAAGCTTTTGATCCTGGAATTGGGACCGTTATGGCACCATCTCCCCATAAGTCTAAGAAGGGTTCTTCTCTTTGATGGAACAATGTACTGTAGTCAATTAGTTCAATGGTACTTAACTGACCATTGCAATTTATTGTCTCTGTATAAGTTTCAACAAAGAGTTGAGCTCATAAGTTTGTAATAAGTATAAGTTTATGGAGCTCTTAAGTTAAAGGGGTTCTGTTTTAAAATAAAGTGGTGTATTGTAGTAACTAGGTTCTGCGGCACTCTGTGACCGTTGTAATTTTGTTGTCTCATATGTTGTTTTGTTGAAAAATGGGCTTATAAAGTTTATCCTTACGATCAAGGGGGAGAATGTTGGATATATTAGTGATCTGCAGTTTTCTGTGATCAAATAAGCCTTTTTAATGGCTTTTAGGGGCTGTTGATTAATAGCCATTGGATGCCCTGATCGGGGGCATCCTGACCGTCCATCCTTAGGTGCTAGTTCCCCTAGTGCAGGTGCCTATATAAGGGGCTCTAGGGTTTGAGCTGAGACATGGCTGTGCTCTTCTCTCTCTCACTCTCCCCTGCTCACTGATCAAGCAAGCACCCACAACACTAGGAAGAACCACCCATTGATCTTGCAAATCTTAATACGAGCACAAGAAGGCAGAAGTGGAAGAATCAAGAGGAGGCCATGGCTGGACCTCCAGATCAAGGTACATATATACCTGATCCCCTTTTGTGGCTCTAAACTTGAGCTAGATGATCCTATAGGATCTAACAGAACACACTATCACATTGCATTAAACTGGTACACTGGACAAATCGCCAGCACACAAGTTAAATACAGAATGAGGTAGATGACCAACCCAAACATTTCGGTTGCCATCCCCTAACAGAAGGCCTTGGATAGCAAGTTCATGCTCTGCAGAATACATGACCTTGGAGATACAGAAAATTTTACATTATCAAAAGCAACATTTAACAAGGCTTTGATTTCCCTGAAGATAATTCCAAGAGATGAGAGGTCGTAGCTCCCCGTTGTTATGGCTTGCTTCACAAGATAGTAGCATCAATTTCCAGCATCACCTTGCTGGATCCCATGGTAGAAGTAGCGTGCATAGCCTGGAGGGCTGCTAGAGCTTCTGCACAAAGAGTGTCGCTAGCCTCCTGAAGATGACCACACCCTGCTGCCACATCGACACCCTGGTCGTTTCTGACTACAAAGCCCTAGCCTCCCGACAGACAAGCCTCTCCGAAAGCACCATCAATATTAAGTTTCAGATAATTATGCATATGCAAAGACCATTCAGGTTTGTGCTTGATCGTGACCATTGTTTTCTTCTTTCAAAGACATGTATCTCCATAACATGTACCGAAACAGATGATATAGTTTCGTAGGGAATTCTTATCTTTCCTCCAACATTAGCCGTGTTCCTCTCTGCCGACCATATATCCAAAAAGACAGCATACGGTGGCCTTCTTCTCCTCATCCAGTTTGAAAATTTTATCAAACAGAGAAGTGGCGCTTAGACATTCAGAAAGATGTTCCCTTATATTTCTTCTAATTGCAATGATCTCCAGATTGGTTTAACCATCTTGCACTTGCAAAATATGTGGCCTTCTTCATCTAGTCTGAAACATATGGGACATCTGGTGTCCACCTACATTCCTCTTTGTTTTAGCTTCATACGTTAGTAGCCATTCTCCAAAGAAAGTGCAAGATTTTATTTGGTAGAGGAAGTGCCCATAATTTCACCCAGTCAAAACCCCCATTTGTATACTTACAATGGAGTTTGCGGCCAGGCCTCTTATGGAATCATGTGCTTCACAATCTCTTGCTAGCTTATAGGACGATTTTACTGAAAAGATGCCTTTCTTGTTGAAATGCCAAGCTAGGAAATCATCAAACTGGTCATGAATAGGAATTTTCGATACTCCCTCCGCCCTGAAAAGGACGTCGCAAAATTTTCCAAATTCTGACGTATCTATATAATAAATAGTGTCCACATACATCCGAATTTAGCAAATCCGTGACATCCTTTTTAGGACAGAAGGAGTACGACCTGTACATCTTCATACACCAATGTCTGATTCAACAGATGCATGTCCCACTTATTTGTAACTGGGTTAATAAGCTCCTCTACCTGGGTGATAATATTTTTGCCTTTTCTTGAGATGACTCGACGTGATATTCTTTGTGGGATCCATAGATCTTTCCGTACATCTGCCATTTCCCACTCTCCATGTTATTCTTCTCTTTAGAAGGTTCAGTCCCCTCATAAAGCTTCTCCAAGCATAAGACATTCCTCTTACCAGTTATGCATCCAGGATATGTCCAGCTAGGTAATATTTTTCTGCCAGGACCTGAGTACTTAGTGAACTTGGATTCTAAAGTAACAGCCATGCTTGTCTTTCTAGCATTGCAATATTAAACGAGTTGAGATTTCTAAAACCCAAACCACCATCACGTTTTGTTATTGTAATTCTTTCCCAGCTTACCCAGTGTATCGTTCTACCTTGATTCATCTGGCTCCACCAATACCTACATATCATCATACTCACTTGATCATAGAAAGTTTTGGTGAGGTCGAAACACGCCATGGCATAAACGGGTATAGACTGAGCCACCACTTTAATTAATATCTCTTTTCCTGCTTTAGACAATAATTTCTCCTTCTAGTCTTGGATTCTTCTCCAAATTCTCTCTTTCAAGTATGCAAAGGTTACTTTTAGATTTTTCAATATAGACCAGCAGGCCAAGATATTTTCCAGAATGCCCTTCTTTGTTAATATTAAGGATTGTCCTCACCTCTTCCTTTTGTAGATGTTTTGTATTCTTGTTGAATAGAAGTGATGATTTGTATATGTTGATGACCTGGCCTGAGCACCTCTCGAAGATATCAAGGATAGGATGGACTGCTCGTGCACTCCTTTCTTCAGCTTCAATTAACAACAAAGAGTCATCAACAAATAGTAAATGGCTAATGGTAGGAGCATCACTACAAATTTTGCTACCTTTAATCCTCGCTGGGGGATTATTACCTCTCTGGCATCATCGTTAACCGTGATCTGGTATTTAACTGTAGTGACACATTTCATTACCAGGTTAACCCATCGCCTTTTGAGACCTAGCTTTAGCAACATCTCTTCCAAGAAGTTCCATTCGACCCGGTCTTAAGATTTACACATGTCTAATTTAAGTGTTGCATATCCTCTTTTCCGGTTCTTTTATTCTGCAAGTAGTGAGTTAACTCATATGCAAGCAAGATATTATCTGAAATAATATAAACAAGTTGAAAATTATCCTCCCTGAAATGTGCTACACTCTTTCTTGGTCTGGTTGAAACCAGATAAGGCGACGTATCGACAGGCCGGCAATTTTCATTAGGACGTCTGTACTTCACTAATGGGCTGGGCTATGCAGGTTATACAGGTCGTCAGGAGGCGTTGTTACAAGATTGGGCTGGCGACAAGTTAAAGCAGGGCGTGAACCCAGTAGCATCATGAAGGTCCAGTATATCTAACAAATACTTGGGCCGCCAGTCTAATCCAGCGCGACCGCACGTCATCCACCCGTTCCTCCTCCGCATCGAACGTAACGAGCCACCAGCCAACCAAAATCGCGCAGCTCTTCCGTATCACGCCGCACCGGGGCCGTTCGTTCCATCCAAAACCCAAACCCCACACCCGACGCTCTCTCCAACGCCGAACAGATAGCATTACCTCGAACGCATCGCCCGCCTCCTTCCTCCATGGCCACCGCGTCCCTCTCCACCCTCTCCTCGGCGGCCGCCGCCGCCGGCAAGCGCTTCGTCCTCTCCTCCCCGTCGCTCTCCTTCGCCTCCCGCCGCCTCGCCACCCCGGCCTGCCACCTCCGCGCCGCCGCCGCTCCGGGGGCGAGGAGATTCGCGGCGTCCGCGGCATCGGCCTCCCCTGTCGTGGCCACCATCGGGGTCGGCGACAAGCTGCCCGACGCCACGCTCTCCTTCTTCGACCCGGCCGACGACGAGCTGAAGACGGTGACGGTGGGCGAGCTGACTGCGGGGAAGAAGACCGTGCTCTTCGCCGTCCCCGGCGCCTTCACCCCGACGTGCTCCCAGAAGCACCTGCCGGGGTTCGTTGAGAAGGCGGGCGAGCTCAAAGCCAAGGGGGTGGACACCGTGGCGTGCGTGTCGGTGAACGACGCGTTCGTGATGAAGGCGTGGAAGGACAGCCTGGGCCTTGGCGAGGACGTGCTGCTTCTGTCCGACGGCAACCTCGAGCTCACCCGCGCGCTCGGCGTCGAGATGGACCTCTCCGACAAGCCCATGGGGCTCGGCGTGCGCTCCCGCCGCTACGCGCTGCTCGCCGACGACGGCGTCGTCAAGGTGCTCAACCTCGAGGAGGGCGGCGCCTTCACCACCAGCAGCGCCGAGGAGATGCTCAACGCGCTCTGAATCTGAGCAGCGGCGCCTCTGGTTCTTGATTCAGCACCTTCTACGTGTTTTTAGTAGTGGAATAATAATAATCCGACGAACTGTATCCCGTGTGAGTGTCCTTCGATGCGTCGCCGTCGTATAGAGGATTTTTTGTTAAAGTTTGCTGTGATCGATGAAATTACTAATGTGTTCACAACGTAGCGTTCTTGACATTGCCACTGAAAGTCTGAAATTATAGTGAAATGTTTTCCAAGCTTTGCATGCAGCATCGCACACTGTTTGTGCTTAAAGGCATCTAGATCAGCTCGAGACCTTCGTTTAACATTGTGCGTTGGGCTCATGGAGGGCGGCGCCTTCACGACGCAATGTTAAACGAATTGAATGACTTGAATTGAGATGTCCTTCAACTAGCCGTGGTCTTGGAGAGGAATTTTCGTTTAACAATGCGTGCAGTCCATGTGCTCGATTAAATGACTTGAATTGAAAACAGTCTCTGACATTGCCACATTGCTAAATCCTGAAAATTTTCTGTAGTGTTCACGTAAGCCATCGTACAAAACCGCATCGGCTTGGGATTGCAGGCAGATATTTCCCCTCCTCGCCCTCTCTCTCTCTTCGCTACAGTAGTCAGGTGCTCTCTTTGTGGACCGGGCCGACCCTGAGCCTCTCTGACGGCTTTGCCTGTTGGAGATGGCGGAGGGGAGGCGCTGGGAGTAGTCTAAGGTAGGGCCTTGGGCTTTATGCCCATAGTTTGGGGCGAGGTGCAGATCCTGGCCAGATCTAGATCTTAGGGTTTCGCCGCCGCCGGTTACTCCCTCGGTCGGAGTAACTCGCGCCGGTGCGGACTGGCATCTCCTTTTCAATAAGGCTGTCGTGGGCCTCCCGCTGTTGTGGATCCGCAACCTAGTGTCTTCCGTTCCTGGCTGGTCGTGGTGGCGAGGAGGTGCGGTGTCCTGGGTGGTGTGTGGTGGCGTCGTCTCTCCTGGCCGGTCGTGGTGGCGAGGAGGAGGGATGGCGGCTCTGCTTCTTCTTCAGCGGTGCGGAGGCGGTTCGTTGGATTCTTTGTGTCGGGCGCCTCGGCGTCGCTCGCCTGCTTCGTCGAGTCATGGTGGCTCTCCTGCAGGCGGCGGTCTCTGCAGTGCTTCCTGGCGGAGAAGCGTTCTGGAGCTTCTCTTCGGCGTTTCCTTGGCGGCAGGTCTCCTCAATGCGTTGCACTCAATAGCAGTAGGGATGCAGCTCCTCCGCTGCTCTGTTCCTTCTGTCGGCTGCCCCCTGTGGCGAGGGTGCTGGCTGACGCCGGAGCTTCGTCGATCTGGAGGAGGAAGAGGACGAAGGGCTTGATTACTTTTTCAAGTTTTCTTCAGGGTCTTCGGTACTTAATTTAGGGCCTCTGTGTTATTTTTCATTCTTAGGCCTTTTGTACTTTACGGACTTGAATGCAGCAATATATGTCGGGTGCAAACGTTCACTGCTAAAAAAAAGATCAGCACGGATGATACTGGGATCAAAATCGCATCATATAACAGCCGGTACAATCAATACGTGTACTGTGATTGGATAAACCACACGTGATGATGCCCAAGACAAAGAGAAACGGCGTGCTTAACTAAATGATGAACTTCACCATAGCTAAGCGCATCTCCAGCGGGCTGCTTAAATCTTCGATGCAAAACAGTCCGATTTTGTCTAGATGGGTCGGCCCGCTGAGAAATTTGGGTGCCGGTCTGGCCTGCCTAGCAAGCGCGTCCATCGGTATGACCCAACCTGTCGGCACTGCCTGGCTGTGGACATAAAAAAATTGAAATTCAAACTAAATATAAAAGTGTGCTAATTTACTGATAAATTACATAGATTTATAGATAATTTAACTGGAAATTAAAAAAAAGGTTGCCCTAGTTGCGGCCTTTGGCTTGCGGCGACGCACTAGCCATCTACTCCTCGTCATCAGAGACGAGGTCGAAGTAGGGCGGTGACGCCCAGAGGTTTTGGCGTGGCAGCGTGTATGTCAGCGCTAGCGGGTTGATCACCTGCCCGGCCACTCGGGCTGAGACAGTGGCGGTGGTGGTGGCACCAGATCGGCCAGCTCCATCCCGTGGCGGGGAGCTACCGACGTCACCCACGACGACAGCTATGGGGGAGGAGGCAGGAAGGCGTCGTTCTCCGCGACCATCGTCGTCAGCTGGGCGTTGTCGCGGTAGCCCTCCCATTTGGCGTCCTCCTCCTCCACGGACACATCGATGACCTGGTCGAGGATCGCGTCCTCGTCGTAACCAGTCGCCAGGATGGCCTGGTACTCCCGAGGAAGTTGTTGGGCACCCGGTTCCTGCTTAATGACGTGGCCACTGCCCTCGCCCTCGTCGTCATCGTCATCGTGCTCGCCAAAGGAGGGGTAGTTGGGGACGCCCTCGTAGATCTCCTAGGGCTGGAGCTTGATGCAGAACGCAGACGAGCGCCGTGCATTGTGCTCCCTCGCCAGGAACTTCTTCCCGTACTCCTTGCTCTGGTAGGCCCTCTACCACCGGATGGCCTGGGGGAGCTTGGCGATGTGGCGACGCATCTCCGCCTCCAGCGCTTCCCCTTCTTCGGCGTGGGCAGCATCGACATCTTGTCCTGTTTGAGGTGCCAGCCGTTGGGGAGGGAGACATCATGGTGCTCGATACAGTCCCCGTCCTGCCAGCATCGCTCGCACTTCACCACACGAATGTAGCAGTGGTCGCGCTAGTGGTTGTCATCGTCCTGAAAAACATCACCGTGTGTCGTAGGACCGATGAATGGTAACATTAAGGAAGAGTTGTACATGGTACAACCCGAATGTTTTGTCGATCCTAAGGATGCTAACAAAGTATGCAAACTTCATAGATCCATTTATGAACTAAAGTAAGCATCCTAGAGTTGGAATATTCGCTTTGGTGAGGTGATCAAAGGGTTTGGATTTGTCCAGACTAATGGAGAACTTGTATTTACAAGAAAGTGAGTGGGAGCTATTGCATTTCTAATATTCCATGTGGATGACATATTACTAACTGGAAACAGCATAGAACTACTTGTGAGTGTTAAAGCTTATTTGAATGATAGTTTTCAATCAAATACCTTGGTGAAGTTGCATATATATTAGGAATCAAGATATATATAGATAGGTCAAGAGGCATGACAGGACTTCCATAGAGTACATACCTTGACAAAGTTCTAAAAAAGTTCAGAATGCATAATTCAAAGAAAGGATTCTTGCTAATGTTGTAAGGTAAGACTTTGAGTAAGACTGGGTCCAGCTATGGCAGAAGCTAGAGTAAAGATGAACAACACCCCCTATGCCTCAGCCATAGACTCCATCATGTATATGTCATTCTATGTACTAGACTAGATGTGTGCCATGTTGTTAGTTTGACTAGCAGGTACCAAAGTGATCCAGGAGTGGAACACTGGACAACAACTAAGAATATCCTAAAGTACCTAAAAAGGACTAGGGATATGTTTCTCGTTTATGGAGGTGACCAAGAGCTTGTTGTAAAGAGTTGTGTCGATGCTAGTTCAGACACCGATCTGAAGGGAATATGCCCGAGAGGCAATAATAAAATGTTTATTATATTTTCCATGTTTATGATAGATGTTTATTTTCATGCTATAATTGTATTAATTGGAAATGTTAATACATGTGTGTTTAATAAACAAATAAGAGTTTCTATTTATACATCGCATTTAACTAGATCATTGATTAACTGATGATCAAGGTTTCCTTATCATGAACATTGAATGTTATTAATAATGGGATCACAACATTAGAGGAATGATGTGATGAACATGCACCCAAAATATAGCAATACGATCAAACGCATTATGTTTACATTGCTATACCATCTCATACGAAGTAACCCGGATCCTTAGATCATGATATCATGTTAACCACTAATACTGGAAGAGTGCTTTGATACCATCAAATGACACACTTTAATAGGGTGACTATAAAGGTGGGTTCAGGTACTCTAAAAGAGTTATGTTGCGGCTCATGGATCAAGAGTCAAATTTGTCTATCCAGATGACGGAGAGATATATTTTGGGCCCTCTCGGTGATATCACATCGACACAACTTGCAAGCACATGACTAGATCACAAAGAATGTTATATCACAAGAATAAGAAAAGAGTACTTGTCGGTAACGAGATCAAACTAGGTGATGACCCACAAGTATAGGGGTGTATCGTAGTATTTTCGATAAGTAAGAGTAACGAACCCAATGAGGAGCAGAAGGTGATGGCTAGTGGTATGGATCCGGAATTCTCTGCAAATACTTAGCAAACGGATTTTTAGGGGTTTTCGATAAAGCAAGTAAACAAAGTACGAGTAAACAAAAGACAGTAGGAATAAATGCAGCAAGTGGCCCAATCCTTTATGCAGCAAAGGACAAGCCGGTTGTATTTTTTAAGATGACCAAACGTTCTCGAGGACACATGGGAAGACTGTCAAGTGATTTCGCTTCATATAGTCGATTAATCTTGTCTAGCTTGCTAAGTGTTGTGTGGGTGAACCTGTGCTAATGTACCGCCCCATCCAAGACTAATACATACTTGTGATTATACCCCTTGCAAACATCCGTAAGTACAAGAAAGTAATTAAGGTAGAAACCTAACCACAGCTTTAAACTCTAAGACCCTTACGTCCCTTGTGCAATGGTTTCCTAACGGGGGTTCAGGTTTCTGTCACTCCGACAACCCCTACGATTAGTAGCCAAATACACAATGCATTCCCATAGGCCCATATAGGTGAAGTGTCATGTAGTCGACGTTCACATGACACCACTAGAAGAAGTACACCACAACTTAAATAACAATCTATTAAATCTTTCTCAACGCAACTCCACTACTAACAACAAGACTTCTCCCATGTCCTTAAGAAAAAAACGAACTACTCACAAGACATCATATGGATCATGATCAGAGATGGAATAATGATGTATAACAATCTGAACCTAAACAATAATTCAATGGTTCACTCAATAGCATCAACTACAAAGAGTAATCAACACCGGGAAAGTTTCCCCTATGAACTATAGCAAGATTCAACCAATTGTTACAGCAATATGGAGATGGTGATGAGGGTGCTGATGGTGATGATGGTGGTGATGATGATGATCCCGATGAAGTCTAGCTTGATGGTGGTGTTGATGGCGACGATCTTCCCTCTCCGAGAAGGAATTCCCCTGGCAGAAATCTGTCTGCCGGAGAGATCTTTCTCTCTCGGTGTTTCCCGCCCCGCAGAGGCGGCGGAATCTTTCTGTGGTCGCTCCCCGAGTCTTAGGTTCTCGTGGGGATGATATACGCTAGAGGAGAGAGGCTGGAGTGGGCCAGGGCAGCCACACCACCTCCAGGCGCGGCCTGGGCCTGCCCGCGCCATGGGGTGGTGTGGGCCCCCTGTGGCCCACCTCCACTCCATCTTCTGGCATCCTGAGTCTACTGGAAAAATAGGATTTTCCGTATATATTCCCGGATTTTCTGATTTTCGCAAATTTTTCCTCCAAATAGCACCTTTTCCATCAGAATCCTGACTGCAGCGGTCCATGCTCCAAAAGTCATCAACCATGCAAAAATAGATGAAATAACATAAGTATCACCTCTCAATATGAAATATATCAATGAATAACAGTGAATTAAGACATAGAATAGTGATACAAAATGGACGTATCAACTCCCCCCAAGCTTACACTTCGCTTGTCCCCAAGCGAAACTGAGCTCAATAAACATGGCCTCAGGTTTATGGAGTGAAGAGTCGATAAAAGAATATGGACAAGAAGCATCACATTCATCAAATACATATATCTTAATATAAGACAACTCACTATTATATAACTCAACTTGTAATGAGTAAAGGAAACACAATAAAGATACATTAAGTGAATCAGAATTGGTAATGGCAAACTTAGCTCTCGGTCGAAGAATAGTTGATAATTTGCTGGAGTTCACAAATACCTGGTTTTCGATGAAAGCTTTCAAAGTAGTAAACATCAAGATAAGAGCAATGTGCAAAACAAGGATCATAAGAAACATGATTAAATAAATCATCATATGAATGAATGAAACACATCAACTCAAAATACTTGCTGAGATAGAAGGGAATAGGTTTACTGACTCAACTACAAAGTAAAAGAAAGGGCCCTTTGCAGAGGGAAGAAGGGATTGCAAGTCTCATAAAGAGCTCCCAAAAATTATGATACTTACTAGCTTTTAGCTCTCATTGCCCCTATCATAGGCATCTTTAGGTGATTAAGGTGAAAGTGAGGTCCAATCTGACTTATATGCTTGACAGACTATAAACTGAAGATCCCAAGTCCCTTGAGTACGAGGGCCGCTCCTCATGCTACTCAACTTTAGTTACCGGTAAGTTCTTATCATCATAAGTATGTGTGTATCATTGAGAACCGCCAACGGGGTACCCCTTGCCCGATAATACGGAAGAATCCCCATATCAAAATGACAAGGCAAGCAAACAATGAGTATCTCAGCAATCTTCTTATTTACCATGGGAAAATGGTGCTTTTTCTCTCTTTCCTCTTTTCATAGTATCTCTTTTTTCCTTTTCTTTTTCCCAATAGCTATCTCTCTCTTTTTTATAAGAAGAATGCTTCATAGATATCATTATGGTTACGCTGCAGGTTTCCACCATGTCAGCATGGATTAGACCAGCGGCCCAGGCGTTTCTCTAACACACATACATAACTCCATGGACTTACAAGCTTCCCTTTTATTTCACACCGACGACATCCGCAAACAAAAGAGCAAGGTATCAATTGGGTATATATTTACAAGTGTTGAAAGCGTTCCCCGTGACAGCACGGTTCTGCTAATCCCCAGCCTATAATTTGCAAGCATATAACTTTCATGGAGAGTTCACAATGGTTCAAGTTTATTAAATGCAAGAAAGTAAAGTGTGCCATCAAGTTCGTGAGAGCTTTAATCACTAATTTTCGCATAACAAGTTTAATTTGGGAGGTAGACAAAACAAGAATTTACTTGGGATAGCAATAATGCTACTAGGTAGGTATGGTGGACACAAATGGCATGGGTTTTGGTTTAAAGGAGTTGGAAGCACGAGAAGAGTACCCTCTCAGTACAGGTTTTTGGCTAGCAAGGCTGGGTAGCAAGTACAAGAGTTGAAGGAAACAACCAAACATACAAGTGATAAAGACAAACACGCAATCTTCCTTGGAAGCACAAAAGATCTTAACTAGAGAATACTAGACTTATGAGCAAATCAAGAAAGAAAGATGATGAAATTATTTTTCTTTAGAGTACTTCTATCTTCTTCTTTCAACTCTCAAAAAGGTGTTGCTACTGACCAAGCCAGGTTTGCCAAAACCAACTAAATTAACTCAATGATCCCAAAGTGCTACCAATACTAACAACAAGATCAATCATATAACCACGAATTGAAAACTAATATAAGCTATGCAAATGTGTAAATGATAGAACTTCTCATTAATATTCCATAACGGAAACTCACACCAAGGGATACATATCTAACGAGAGAGGGGACACTTCCATAATGCAAACCATACTACATAATAACTCCTCTATTCATAATATGACTCTACTAATAAGGTAAAAAGATAGAATATAGTGATATGATACCGCGACACTCCCCCAAGCTTGGAACAAACCAAGGGGATGCCAAACCTGATGACGAATTACTCCTTAGGTGGTGGTGGTATCCTCTTGATGAGTTATTTGATCAATTTCCCAAAGTCCTCAATCTCGAAGGTGAGAGTACGAATCAACTCCGAGTTGTGCTCAATACGGCCCATTATCATTTCAGTTTGTGGATCCCAACTCTTGTGATTCTTTTTCCATTCTTCCCACTTGGAGTCTTCTTTTCCTGCATGGTTATGGATAAAGGATGGAATGGATTCTTGGTGTGTGGAGGAGGTGTCCGTGGTGCCAAGCAATGACGCGGAGGCTTCCCTCTAGTTGACATCCGTGCAGTCCTTCTGATCCTGGCAGGGTTCGCACCACTCCAATGTTTGCAACGGTAGTGCCGGTGTGCTTTGCCTCCTCTTCACCTTCACTCTTGATCTTCTTCTCCTTCCCGGGGTCTTGGAGGTCTTCCTCCATAGGTTCCTTCCCTTTATCCTTGGCGAACACCATTTTGCTTCTAAACCTTCAAAGAGTATGTCCTAGCAGAAACAGATCGAAACAAAAACACGACGAATACACGATATACCAACCTCGGGGGATCCGGGGGGTTATATATTACGAAGTTTCATATCAAAAGGAAGGTACTGGGAGAAAACAAGTCGGAGGCGGAGTCCTGGGTGGCCTCACCACCTGGTGGCACGGCCAGGGGTGGGCCCGCGCCATGGGGTGGTGTGGGCCACCCTGGCTCCGTTTCTGTCCCTTTTTCGCTTCGTAGCTTACCTTATTGACTGAAAACTACAAATATATAGTTGGATTGTATTTTCGCAGAACTTTTCTTACCAGAACTGTTGCCTAGTTGGAAACAGACTCTACAGGTCTCTGGATTTGGTCCTCCATGAATTTCTCTAGAGTTATCTCTTGAATATCATTGATATCTCTATCTTCATATACTTATTACTTGAGTCATAAAACCCTTCTCTTCCTTATTACACTGTTGTCTCCACTTCCTAAAAATTTCTTTCACACAATTCTTATTAGCAACATTAGTATAAGTGAAGTGATAAAACCTTTTGAGCCCAGTCTCAACTGAAAACCATCACAACAAAATCTACTGTAGCAACTTCTTCCGAAAACCCAAAAAGAATTCAAAAAGAAAATAGAATAAAGAAGCAAATGCAAGAGTGGTTAAATCTGTCAAAACAGACCAGCAGGCAAAGATCAATTTTTTCGAAAATCTTATGTTGCTCAAATCAAAAATTGCAAAACTAACGAAAGTTGAATAACAACCTGGGGCAGAAGCACAAATAATTAAAGCTCAATCCGTCATACAGAGATCTCTCACTAATTTTTATGGTGAAGCACAAAAATCTTTTTCGGGACAGCAACTTCCCCAAATCTTACTTCTCTCTCATTAGAGGTTGATCTTGACACGAAAACCAAACAATACGGATAAGGAGCGGTTATTACCAAAGTAATAACTTCCAAGACTCAAAGAAACAAAAACAAACTAAAAGCAAAAACAAATTGGGTTGTCTCCCATAAAGCTCTTTCTTTATAGCCATTAAGATGGGCATGATAATTTGAAGAAGCTCTCATAGGGATATGAATTGAAGTGAAAGAGAGCATTAAGAAGCAAAAACACACACACATTTAAGTCTAACCCACTTCCTATGCAAGGGGATTTTGTAAACAAACAAGTTATTGAAACCAGAGGCAACTTGCATAAGAAGGCAAAAGAAGTGCAACATAAAAACTTTCAGCATAAAACAAGGAAACTTGATATTATTGAGATGCATAAGAACACTTTTCCCTCTCTCATAGTAGCTTTCAGTATCATGCATAAACTTAACAATATAGCTATCGCAAGGACTATCATAGCAATGATCACTTATTCTAACAGAAAACACAGGAATACTAGCTCTCATAACACTACTATGTGAAACAATATTAGAGGTATTCTTACAAAGGATAGTGTGTCCCTCTTTTTCATATTTAGCAACAAAGTCTTTCACATTTGCTACAATAGGTTCATCAACCATTTGTTTATCAGGTTCAACAGCTTCATTCGTACTTTCATTAACCATACTAACTATCATAGAATGTTCCTTTACCTTAATTGGAAAAGGCATTTTCTCAATATAAGGTTTAGGTAAAACATGATTAGCAGTATAAACTTCAGTATTTCTTGCAGGAACACTCTTAGCAACATCTTTATAAGGTTCATGATACTTATTCCACTTCTTTTTAGGCACTTCAATATAAGAAGCAAAAGCCTTAAAATAAGAAGCAATAGCTTGAGAGTCTAGACCATAAGCATTTTTAATATTTTGAAAGTCATCAGTTCCCATAAAAGATTCAATGCATTCATAATCATAATTTATACCTGACTTTCTACCTTTGTCATTCTCCCAAGCTTTAGCATTGTCCTGAATACGATCTAGAAGGTCCCATTTAGCTTCTTGTTCCATACAAGTGAATGATCCAGCACAAGAGGCATCCAATAAATCTTTGTCATGTGGAGGGAGCCTTGCATAAAAGTTGTTGATAATAATATTGTTGGGGAGCTCATGAATGGGACATTTGAGCATTAGTAACTTCAATCTCCCCCAAGCTTGAGCTGTACTCTCTCCATCAAGAGGCCAAAAGTTGTATATTTGATTCCGATCTTTATGAATCTCACTAGGAGGGTAAAACTTTGAATAAAAGAGAGGCACTATTTCCTCCCATTCTAGAGCTTGACCATTCTTCAGCAGCTTATACCATTCTTCAGCTCTTCCTTTCAGCGATAATGAGAATAACTTCTTCTTAACTTGATCTGTAGTAATACCTGCACACTTGAACAACCCACATAATTCGTGTATAAAGAGCAAATGATCACCGGGATGGACAGTTCCATCCCCAACATAGTAGTTATCCATAACACGATTAATAATGCTTGTAGGTATTTTGAAAACATCTTTCTCAGCAGGTGGTGGCTTATCTACTACCTTAGAAGTGGTAATAGCATTACCAAATAAGAAACTCAGTGAATTATCCATAACGAAAATAAAGCAACAAGCAGAAATAAACAATACTCATAGTAGAAGTTTCCTTTACCAGTTCCACTCTCCAATAGCGCTTCACTCCCCGGCAACGGTGCCAGAAAATAGTATTGATGACCCACAAGTATAGGGGGTGTATCGCAGTATTTTCAATAAGTAAGAGTGTCGAACCCAACGAGGAGCAGAAGGTGCTGGCTAGTGGTATGGATCAGGAATTCTGTGCAAATACTTAGCAAACGGATTTTTAGGGGTTTTTGATAAAGCAAGTAAACAAAGTACGAGTAAACAAAAGACAGTAGGAATAAATGCAGCAAGTGGCCCAATCCTTTATGCAGCAAAGGACAAGCCGGTTGTATTTCTTAAGATGACCAAACGTTCTCGAGGACACATGGGAAGACTGTCAAGTGCTTTCGCTTCATATAGTCGATTAATCTTGTCTAGCTTGCTAAGTGTTGTGTGGGTGAACCTGTGCTAATGTACCGCCCCATCCAAGACTAATACATACTTGTGATTATACCCCTTGCAAACATCCGTAAGTACAAGAAAGTAATTAAGGTAGAAACCTAACCACAGCTTTAAACTCTAAGACCCTTATGTCCCTTGTGCAATGGTTTCCTAACGGGGGTTCAGGTTTCTGTCACTCCGGCAACCCCTACGATTAGTAGCCAAATACACAATGCATTACCCTAGGCCCATATAGGTGAACTGTCATGTAGTCGACGTTCACATGACACCACTAGAAGAAGTACACCACAACTTAAATAACAATCTATTGAATCTTTCTCAACGCAACTCCACTACTAACAACAAGACTTCTCCCATGTCCTCAAGAACAAAACGAACTACTCACAAGACATCATATGGATCATGATCAGAGATGGAATAATGATGTATAACAATCTGAACATAAACAATAATTCAATGGTTCACTCAATAGCATCAACTACAAAGAGTAATCAACACCGAGAAAGTTTCCCCTATGAACTATAGCAAGATTCAACCAATTGTTACAGCAATATGGAGATGGTGATGAGGGTGCTGGTGGTGATGATGGTGGTGATGATGATGATGATGATCCCGATGAAGTCCAGCTTGATGGTAGTGTTGATGGCGACGATCTTCCCTCTCCGGGAAGGAATTCCCCCGGCAGAAATTTGTCTGCCAGAGAGATCTTTCTCTCTCGGTGTTTTCCGCCCCGCAGAGGCGGCAGAATCTTTCTGTGGTCGCTCCTCGAGTCTTAGGGTTTCGTGGGGATGACATACGCCAGAGGAGAGAGGCTGGAGTGGGCCAGGGAGGCCACACCACCTCCAGGCGCGGCATGGGCCTGCCCGCGCCATGGGGTGGTGTGGGCCCCCTATGGCCCACCTCTACTCCATCTTCTGGCATCCTGAGTCTTCTAGAAAAATAGGATTTTCCGTATATTTTCCTGGATTTTCTGATCTTCACGAATTTTGCCTCCAAACAGCACCTTTTCCATCAGAATCCTGACTGCAGCGGTCCATGCTCCAAAAGTCATCAACCATGCAAAAATAGATGAAATAACATAAGTATCACCTCTCAATACGAAATATATCAATGAATAACAGTGAATTAAGACATAGAATAGTGATGCAAAATGGACGTATCAACTCCCCCCAAGCTTACACTTCGCTTGTCCCCAAGCGAAACTGAGCTCAATAAACATGGCCTCAGGTTTATGGAGTGAAGAGTCGATAAAAGAATATGGACAAGAAGCATCACATTCATCAAATACATATATCTTAATATAAGACAACTCACTATTATATAACTCAACTTGTAATGAGTAAAGGAAACACAATAAAGATACATAAAGTGAATCAGAATTGGTAATGGCAAACTTAGCTCTCGGTCGAAGAATAGTTGATAATTTGCTGGAGTTCACAAATAGCTGGTTTTCAATGAAAGCTTTCAAAGTAGTAAACATCAAGATAAGAGCAATGTGCAAAACAAGGATCATAAGAAACATGATTGAATAAATCATCATATGAATGAAACACATCAACTCAAAATACTTGCTGAGATAGAAGGGAATAGGTTTACTGACTCAACTACAAAGTAAAAGAAAGGGCCCTTTGCAGAGGGAAGCAGGGATTGTAAGTCTCATAAAGAGCTCCCAAAAATTATGATACTTACTAGCTTTTGGCTCTCATTGCCCCTGTCATAGGCATCTAGGTGATTAAGGTGAAAGTGAGGTCCAATCTGACTTATATGCTTGACAGACTATAAACTGAAGATCCGAAGTCCCTTGAGTACGAGGGCCGCTCCTCATGCTACTCAACTTTAGTTACCGGTAAGTTCTTATCATCATAAGTATGTGTGTATCATTGAGAACCGCCAACGGGGTACCCCTTGCCCGATGATACGGAAGAATTCCCATATCAAAATGACAAGGCAAGCAAACAATGAGTATCTCAGCAATCTTCTTATTTACCATGGGAAAATGGTGCTTTTTCTCTCTTTCCTCTTTTCATAGTATCTCTTTTTTTCTTTTGTTTTTATCAATAGCTATCTCTCTCTCTTTTATAAGAAGAATGCTTCATAGATATCATTATGGTTACGCTGCAGGTTTCCACCATGTCAGCATGGATTAGACCAGCGGCCCAGGCGTTTCTCTAACACACATACATAACTCCATGGACTTACAAGCTCCCCTTTTATTTCACACCGACGACATCCGCAAACAAAAGGGCAAGGTATCAACTGGGTATATATTTACAAGTGTCGAAAGCGTTCCCCGTGACAGCACGGTTCTGCTAATCCCCAGCCTATAATTTGCAAGCATATAACTTTCACGGAGAGTTCACTATGGTTCAAGTTTATTAAATGCAAGAAAGTAAAGTGTGCCATCAAGGTCGTGAGAGATTTAATCACTAATTTTCGCATAACAAGTTTAATTTGGGAGGTAGACAAAACAAGAATTTACTTGCGATAGCAATAATGCTACTAGGTAGGTATGGTGGACACATATGGCATGGGTTTTGGTTTAAAGGAGTTGGAAGCTAAAGAAGAATACCCTCTTAGTACAGGTTTTTGGCTAGCAAGGCTGGGTAGCAAGTACAAGAGTTGAAGGAAACAACCAAACATACAAGTGATAAAGACAAACACGCAATCTTCCTTGGAAGCACAAAAGATCTTAACTAGAGAATACTAGACTTATGAGCAAATCAAGAAAGAAAGATGATGAAATTATTTTTCTTTAGAGTACTTTTATCTTTTTCTTTCAACTCTCAAAAAGGTGTTGCTACTGACCGAGCCAGGTTTGCCAAAACCAACTAAATTAACTCAATGATCCCAAAGTGCTACCAATACTAACAACAAGATCAATCATATAACCACGAATTGAAAACTAATATAAGCTATGCAAATGAGTAAATTATAGAACTTCTCATTAATATTCTATAACGGAAACTCACACCAAGGGATACATATCTAACGAGAGAGGGGACACTTCCATAATGCAAACCATACTACATAATAACTCCTCTATTCATGATATGACTCTACTAATAAGGTAAAAAGATAGAAGATAGTGATATGATACCGCGACACTTCCCCAAGCTTGGAACAAACCAAGGGGATGCCAAACCTGATGACGAATTACTCCTTAGGTGGTGGTGGTATCCTCTTGATGAGCTCTTTGATCAATTTCCCAAAGTCCTCAATCTCGAAGGTGAGAGTACGAATCAACTCCGAGTTGTGCTCAATACGGCCCATAATCATTTCAGTTTGTGGATCCCAGCTCTTGTGATTCTTTTTCCATTCTTCCCACTTGGAGTCTTCTTTTCCTGCATGGTTATGGATAAAGGTATGTAAGGGATTCTTGGTGTGTGGAGGAGGTGTCCGTGGTGCCAAGCAGTGACGCGGAGGCTTCCCTCTAGTTGACATTCGTGCAGTCCTTCTGATCCTGGCAGGGTTCACACCACTCCAATGTTTGCAACGGTAGTGCCGGTGTGCTTTGCCTCCTCTTCACCTTCACTCTTGATCTTCTTCTCCTTCCCGGGGTCTTGGAGGTCTTCCTCCATAGGTTCCTTCCCTTTATCCTTGGCGGACACCATTGTGCTTCTAAACCTTCAAAGAGTATGTCCTGGCAGAAACAGATCCAAACAAAAACACGACGAAAACATGATATACCATCCTCGGGGGATCCGGGGGTTATATATTACGAAGTTTCGTATCAAAAGGAAGGTACTGGGAGAAAACGAGTCGGGGGCGGAGTCCTGGGTGGCCTCACCACCTGGTGGCGTGGCCAGGGGTGGGCCCACGCCATGGGGTGGTGTGGGCCACCCTGGCTCCGTTTCCGTCCCTTTTTCGCTTCGTAGCTTACCTTATTGACTGAAAACTGCAAAAATATAGTTGGATTGTATTTTCGCGGAACTTTTCTTACCAGAACTATTACCTAGTTGGAAACAGACTCTGCAGGTCTCTAGATTTTATTTAATGAAAAATTTAATGCAAGTGTATGGAATGAAAATTCATTTTAGTGGGATGAGTGGAGATTCCACTCACATGAATGAGGGAGAGGTGGGGGCTGATAACCCACGAGTATAGGGGATCATGTGTAGCCTTTTTGATAAGTAAGAGTGTCGAACCCAACGAGGAGCTAGAGGTAGGATAAATGGCCTCTCAAGTTCTATCAACCACTGATACAACTCTAGGCACGCTAAACATTTGCATTATCTAGAAAATAAAACTAGCAACAATACAAGTACTAGAGATAGCTTTGCATGATAATAAATAACAAAAAAGTAAAGCTAGTTGTTGCAGCAATAAAATACACTAAACTAACAGAACCATGAGTGTGGAATAGTGGTGGTAATTGTGGTGGCTTTTTCCAAGTTTAAATTGCTAATAGATCGAGTTCATTGTATTCGATGCAGTTTTCTATGTGGGAGAGGCTAAATATACATGCGTTTCACTACTTGGAATTACATGTACTATATGATTGGATTGTTAGCAAACATCCGTAAGTACTAACAATACATTAAGGTTTCCCCAACCATAGCCTTAAGTTTAATGGTCCTCTTACTCCCATACGTGCAACGTTCCGGTTCGCGTCCTCAGGTTTCTGTCACTCCAGCAGAACTCCCCCTTCCTTTTACACATACTACAAACCCTATGATATTTAATCCATGCGCGCATAAATATAATGGACACCAAAAGACTGTACCATATCAACATACAACTCTAATGAACCAAAGACATTCAACCATTCAATCTAAGAACAAAGAAACTACACAAACATGGCATATATCATAGGATTATAACTTATAGCATCAAACACCATGTTTACATAGGATGGTACAGAGGTGTGTGGGAGGATGAACCACTACATACTAGGAGGATTAGGTGATGGAGATGGCGGTGAAGTTGGTGAAGAGGGTGGCGGTGGCGCCGGCGCCGGCGCGGGAGACTCCTTCCCCGCCGTCGGTATCATGGGGAAGCACCGCCCCTTAGCCCCCTTCCTGTTGGGTTCGCAGCATAGAAAACAAAAAATTTACTACGGTGGGAACTATACGCCAAGATCTATCTACTAGATACAAGCAACGGGTGGATATACATCCATAGAGAACTTACCCTCGAAGACAACAAAGCTTTGTTAATGAGTTGGAACTCGTGGATGATGTAGTCGTACACTTTACGATCTCAAGATCATGATGAAGTCCAGCAGGTCCGGCTCCAACACGTCCATCAGATCCGGCTCCAGCAAGTCCAGCATCACCAAGTCCAGCACCACAAAGCAGCGGTGCATTCGTGATCTCCCACACATCCGGTACCCGACAACCTTCGTCTCTCGCTCCAGCAAAGCAGCAACTCCTTTCTAGATAAATCCACCGGGAACATGTATCTCGCTAATCCGAGACCATGGGGAAATAATACTAGAGGGGGAGAGAGATCCTTCACGAGGAGGTGTGAGTGTGAAGTTGTGAGAGGGGGGCCTTTTATAGGAGGAAGGGGGTGCCCCTCCCCATGGCCAGCTCCCAAGGGGTGACCCCTCACCTCCTCATTATGTGGTGGTAACTCCCTCCATATAAATTTGCCTCTTCACATTCTCTTTTAAAGTCTCCACTTTAAATACATTAAATTTATCCAAATTTAATGCTCTCTCATTTAATAAAACCCTTTTATTAATTTTATTCAGAATTTTGTTAATTACTTTAATTAACAAAAATTCACATAAACCCCCCTGCAATATTTCAATATTACATGCAGAACCAATTTCAGCAATTTCGCCCAAAACAGTTTCGGTGTCTATTGAAATAATTCCAGCGCTTTCTTAAATCTTTATCTGAAACATATTTGCTTCAAATGGTGTCGGTATCCCTTAAGTGTGTCACCCTACGGTTTGCGAATAATGCAGACATGATCGAGACCCCTCTCAGATCAATAATCAGAAGCGGGACCTGGAGATCCATACAGACTCCTACACATTCAACGATGACTTCTGTGATCGTGAGAACCGTTAATGCTAGTAACTAAATCCCTTTGTCTTGCGATATATTACATGTCCGAGATTTGATCATCGGTATCTCCATACCTAGTTTGATCTCGTTTCCAACATGCACTCTTTTCTCGTTCCCGTGATATAACATTCTAGTGATCACATCACTTGCTTGCAAGCTATCTTAATGTGATATCATCGAGAGGGCCTAGAGTATATCTATCCGTCATCGGGATGGATAGATCCCACTCTTGATCCATGAGCCTCAACATAACACCTTTGTAGCATTGAACCCACCTTTATAGTCACCCTGTTACGGTGTGACGTTTGATGTTATCAAGATACTCCTCCGGTGTCAGCAATTAACATGATCTCATGGTCTAAGGACTAAGATTACTTCTTATGATGTTATAGCAATATAAACATAATGAGTTTGATCGTAATGCTATACTTCGGATGAATGTTCATCACATCATTCCACCAATGTTGTGACCTCGTTATTAACAACATCCAATGTCCATGATCAGGAAACCTTGATCATCTTGTTAATCAACAAGCTAGTTTATATGAGAAGCAGTACTAGGAACTTTGTATTTTCTTTATTAAACACACATGTATTAATGTTTCCAATTAATACAATTATAGCATGCAAAATAAACATTTATCATAAACATGGAATACGATAATAACCACTTCATTATTGCATCTCGGGCATATTCCCTTCACTTCCTTCATGGCTTCTTGGGAGCCCTCCCCCATGGAGATGGGATCTATGGGGGAGGAAAAAACATGGCTTTGGTGGGTGCAAATTCGTGGTTCGAGATGTCTTGGGCGAATTAGGTTTCCTCCCTTTATATAGCTTCTCGGATTCCCGTCACCCCATCTTGGGCTGCAGTAAATCGGGCCTAGCGGCCCGTCCGGATTCGGAATCAGCTAAATTTTATGCCTAGAATGTTTGTCGCAAAATTTCCAACAACTTTGTAGTTCAAGAGTTTTCCGTTTGACGCCGTCTTCGATCCGAAATGTGACCATCTTTAAAAAGAGTTCTGAGACAAATTTCTGGAAAATCCCAATTTGACTCCAACAAGGTTTCCACTTGTATTCTTGGTAATTCCTACACATCAAAGTGTAAAACAAGAACATTTTGCACTTTTGCAACTATTAGTAGGTTAGTCCAAATAAATCATAAAATTTATAAAAAAATGAGTGTCAAAAGCATATTATTAGCATAAAACCATCAAAAATTATAGATACGTTATGGACGTATCAGGGGCACCCACCATGGCCGGTGGCCATGGCCCTTGGGGATGCTCCCTCCCCTATAAAAGGAGGTGGATACCTCCTCTCATCACGCACCATCCTTGTGAAAGATTTCTGTATCTCTCTCTAGTAGTTTCCCATGTTTTCGGAATAGTGATGAACATGTTCTAGTAGTTTATCTTGTGAGATCCGCTGCTTCCGCAGCTCTGCTAGAGTGAAGGCATGGAGATTTTTGGGAATCAGGACGTGTACCGAGCATGGATGCACTGCTGGTTTGCGGCGCTCTTCAACTCGATCTTCAGATCAACAAGAGTTCGTCTACATCATCCACGAGATTAATTCCCATAAAGCTTTTTGGTATTCGAGGGTAAGTTCTCTATGGATGTATATCCACCTGTTGCTTGCATCTAAACTTGGTGCTTAGTTGTCCATATCATAAGAATTTTTTGTTTTCTATGCTCCGAACCCATATGATCTAGATTATTCTGAGTCTCAATCTGTATACGTATTTATTTTGAATGGAGGAGCGATAAACTAGAGGAGCTCCAAGCAAAACGTGACGACACTATATTCAACTCTAGCGGAATACATCGTTGCTTTAGAAGCAACAAGAGAAGCAATTTGGATTAAAGAGTTCCTCTCCAAGCTGGGTATGGTTCCTAGTGCATTGGGCCCACTAACCATGTACTGTGATGTAATACCTCAGACATTACGCCGCTCGCACCTGAAGCTATGATCATAAAAGTGGGAGGGATGGTTGGCTGGTACCGTGCCCTGCTCCACAAGGTGGGTCTACTGTGTGTGGCTGCTCGGCCCCACGGTAGTACGTCCTGTCCACTTTTGGATCATACCAGCTTGTTTCTTAGAGTGTAGTGTCCGAGGTATTACATGTGACAACACATGTGCCATTGCCCTTATCCATGAGCCACAAGCACACAAGAATGCCTAGGTTATCAAGCACCATTTTCACATCATATGTGAGCTTGTCCGACAAGGTGACATAGAGATTTGCAAGATACATACATATCTGAATGTCGTAAACCAGTTGACTAAAACTCTTCCATGAGCCAAACATGATCAGCACCAAGACTCCATGGGTGTTAGATTTATACCAAAGTAAACTAGATGACTGTTGAAAATATTCCCAAGAGGCAATAATAAAGTTGTTATTGTTCATATTTCCTTATCCATGATTAGTGTTTATTATCCATGCTATAATTGTATGTATTAGAAACAAAATACATGCGTGGATAAATAAACAACAAAAAGTCCCTAGTGAGCCTCTTCTATTAGTTTGTTAGTCAAGTGATGTTAAGGTTTCCTAACCATGGACATGATTGTCACTTGATAATGGGATCACATCATTAGGAAAATGATGTGATGGATATACCCATTAATAATAATAGCTTCTAATCGCATTGTTTAGTTTGATTACTATTGCTTTCTGTAATGTCAAGTATTTTTTTCCTCAAACCATGAGATCGTGTTACTCCCTGGCATTAGAGGAATACTCACTTCATAACCGGGTGATTGTAAAGGTGACTTTTAGGTATCTACGGTGTGCTTGTTTGGTTGCATGGATCAAGACTGTGATTTGTTCCTCCATGTGATAGAGTGAGATAACTATGGTCTCTCTCGGTAGTATAGCATCCAATATCTCAAGTGACTAATGTGTTTATTCATGAGGATCCTATACCACGGTACAATAAAACAGAACTTGTTGGTAACGAGATTGAACTAGATATGGTGATACCAATGATCGCATCTAGGGCAAGTAATATATTGCGAGGCAAAAGGAATGGTATACTAAATTGATTGAATCTTTGACATTGAGGTTCAAACAATAAAATAACTTTGTTGAATGTGTAGTAACCACTATGGACATCCCGGTACCGGTAATGGTTATTGATCAGAGAGTTTTCTCGATCATGTATGCATGTACTCGAACCCATAGGGTCACACACTTAACGCTTTAGTGTTGCTAGTTTTCGTTGAGATTATAGGTGGTGTAATTAATTGTTGATTTGGAGTCTTAGATGAGATCATTGATATCACGAGGAGCTTTGGAATGGTCTAGAGGTAGAGAAAATTATATGGAAAGTATGATTTAGGGTTCCGAGAAATGTTCATAATGTTTTTGTGAGACCGAAACATTCTAGAAGGTTCCTGGGGGGTCCACCTGCGAGGTGGGGCCACATGGCCGTGAGTGGGAAACCTCGACCCTAGTGGTCTAAGGCACCATAGTCACCTAGGCCCATGCGGCGTAGGGTTTGCAAACCCTAGATGGAAGGGGCGTATGGGAGGGGGAGGATTTCCCGCTCCCCTTTTCCGCCGCTGACCCTTAGAGCTTGGAGGAGGGGCCAAGCATCCTCCCACATGCCTATAAAAAGGAGGGTATGGTAAGGGACACTACACCCATCTCTCTAGCCACCGCCTCCCTACCTGCCAGATACTCCCCTCTCCCCTGGAATAGAGCACGGTGAAGCCCTCTAGCATTCCTTCTCCACCATAGTTGCACTACCGTTGTGCAACTGGAATCTTGTGGAGATCTTCTCTCTCTTGCGTTACCAAGAAGGAGGAGATGCCACCAAGCAGAATGTGTGGATACCACGGAGGTGCCGTCCGCTTGGTGCTAGGGTCAAGGAGGTAAAGATCTATAGATCGTTATTGTGTTCTTTGAGGGTAAGTAGATTATATCTATTTGTGGTTCCACTTGCTATTCCATAGGAAAAATTTGGATTTCCATGAAACGAACCCATTACTTTGGATCCGCCTTGGCACCTTCTTTGTTGCGATTTCCAAGGTGTTGTTTGGGGGATTATGGTGGTCATGTTCCCATATCGCATGCTCAGATTGAGTCGAGAGGAATGAAGATTACATGAACTACTCACAACATATCGGGAGAAGTATGTGTGTCATAGATAAGCGTTTTTCAGCAGTGTTCTTGACGAGTGAGGGAGCACTACAAAAATATACCCCCGTCCTTGACACTTTTTTTGGGTGGCATAAGCAAAAAGTACATGCAAAAGTTGGTTACCCAGGAGATGAGCATTCACGACACCATTTTATCACGGCAACCACTTATACGCCATAGAAGACTCGATACCAATAGATTTCAGGGCCGTGGTACATGATCGGCAAGTCAGGTGCCACCTAATGCTGCATTAGATCGATGGATGCAATTAACATTGTGTCGTGGATGGTGAGTGATGGCTCAGTGTCGGCGCCAGGAAAATGCTGGTGCGATGTTGATGTAGAGCTTGTTGGGAACCCCAAGAGGAAGGTATGATGAGTACATCAGCAAGTTTCCCTCAGTTAGGAAACCAAGGTTTAATCAAACCAGTAGGAGCAAGGAAACACCCCAAAGGTGTTGCTAGCTGAGCCTTGGCAGGGCGCACTACCGGTGCTAGTAGCAACGTGAAGACCTACACAACACAACCACAGAACTTTGTCCCCAACTTGCGATGAGGTTGTCAATCTCACCGTGTTTTGCGGAAAACAAAGGATTAAACATATCGAATGGAAGGAAGTAAAAGTTTGCAGAAAGTAAACACAAAACAGTAAACAGTTTATAGATTGTATGTAAAACACAAGGACCGGGATCCATAGTTCACTAGAGGTGGCTCTCCTTAGATAGATAACATGTTGGGTGAACAAATTACAGCAGGGCAATTGACAAACATCGAGAAAGCAATACATGCATATACTAATCATCTTGACTCCTTTGGAACTTGATTGGGCATTACAACATTATACATAGACCGCCATCCAACTGCATCTATGCCTAATAATCCACCTTCCGGTTATCATCCGAACCCCCTCCAGTATTAAGTTGCAAGCAACATATTATTGCTTTACGAACTGCGTGTAAAGTAAACAATATGATTGTTCTATGAACAAAGGATTGTTGTTTTCTCCCTAGTAGCAACAGCACATCTAGTACCTTAGAGATTTCTGTCACTTCCCCAGATTACCAGAGGCATGAACCCACTATCGAGCATAAATACTAACTCTTGGAGTTGCTAGCATCTACTTGGCCAAGATAGCTACTAACAACGGAAAGAATGCAAGATCACAAATAACAAAGACATGATAGAATCAATAATCAATCTGAAATAGCATCTCAATATCCATCGGATCCCCGCAAACACAACATGCAGAATTACAAATAGATGATCTTGATCATGAACGGAGCTCACAAGATCTAGACATGAAAGCACAAAGGAGGAGAACCAGCCATCTAGCTACTACATGGATCCGTAGTCCAAGGATGAACTACTCACGCATCACACTGGAGGCTTGCATGATGATGAAGAAGGCCTCCAAGGTGAATTCCCCTCTCCGGCAGGGTGCCGGGAAGAGTTTCAGATCCCTCTCGATCTAGGGATGGAGATGACGGCGGCTACAGACTCTTTCGTGGATTTTTGATCGGGCACTTAGGTTATTCGTCCCGAGGGCAATATATAGGCGGAAGGAGAGGCCGAGGGGGTGCTGGGGTCGGCCAGACCACCCCCTGGCGTAGGCCAGGCCTGGACGTGCGGCCAGGTGGTGTGGCCGGCCCCCAGCCCTTCTCTGTCTCGTATTCTGGCATCTGATGACTTCCGAAAAATAGGCACTTTGGCTTTTGTCCCGTCCAATTCCGAGAATATTCATTTTCTGACTTTCCTGGAACCAAAAAACAGCAAAAAAACAGGCAGCTAGCACTATGGCTCTTGTTAATAGGTTAGTCCAAGAAATCATATGAAAAATACTCCAAAGTGTGGACAAAACACAAGAAAGTGGATAAAACCAAGCATGGAACATCAAAAATTATAGATATATTTGCAATGTATCAGTGAGCATCGTGCTGATTGGTCAAACACATCACACTGAGTGGTGAGACTCACCACTACCAAGTTGTTAGAGTGAGCTATTTACATTTTATAGAGTTCTTTTTTTAATCATAGACCCGGAGTGCAATATTTAAGTCTTGTCGTAGTTTTTCTATTTGAGGGATAAATCCGGTGGTAGTTAATGTCTCATAATCGTGTTTTCTATTTCCTCTCCCATAATTAAATCATGATTGTGTGTATCCTCCCATCGTTCTTGTGTGCGGTTACATAGAGAAATAAAGTATTAAGGCATTCTTTATGGGCCATTTGAGAAAATGCGGGCCCAAAAGCTAAATGCCTGGACCACACTTGCTCAAATGGCCCTGACTTGTCACTTTCCACTCCCCACTCTATATAACAGAGGAACCCTAGAAATTAATCCCATTCTCAGTCCCCGCCTGACCCCGCCGCCTCCAACTCATGAACCAAACTCTGAGTGCAGCATCTTTCGTGGCCCCGCCGTCCTCCTCCATTGACTTGTCCGATCTGCAGGTTTGTTTCTCATCTTCTTCCACATCTTGGGTCGGTATGTTCTTTTAGATCTACTGCTTTGTTCTTTCTCCTCTTAATAATCTCCCTTATCTCTCTTTCAGTTCCAACCGAAGTTATTAGCATATGGTGTTTGCTCAAAGGCAGATCCATTTTGATGTTTTTGGTGCGCATAGATTTTTTAGCGCAAGCATGATGTTGATGTCAAACGAAATAGGTAGACGCTCTAGAACTCTAGTATTATATAGGACATTTCTCCTAATTAGGTGTAGTTTTAATTTTTACAGTTTGATCTACTGAATAGAGATGGGCTCAAGACCCTCTACGTTATTAGCAGATGCTACATCTAATGTAATAATTAAAGAGGGGCTAAAATCCAGTGTAATATGATGTAATGAATATTTTATACATTAATAAACTAAATTTTTCGAACTGCAATGGAATTAGCAACATAAAATAATAAAGTTCCCCACCTTCAGTAATGTACCAATACACATCCTCTGTCGCGTCACGGAAGCGCAAGGTCAACAGATAACGTTGTGCCAAGCAAAAAAAGCGTCGCCGATGCACTTTTCCCGACGCAGTTATCCCTGACGCCTTTTTGTGACGCTCTAGCGCGAGTGCGATTACTAGACGTGTGTTTCGGCGTCTATAAGCGTCAGGGGGCGACGTCCATGTTGTAGTGGAGACGAAGACTTCTTCCTTGGTGGTCCCAATTTCAAACCCTAGGTCCCACCTTTGGTGGTTATACCTAGCAATGGCAGCTACCTAGTTGTTTTCTTGTTGAAGACATTGTGTGAAATTTTGACCTTCTTCAAGATGAAAACCTAAGATTTGACAATGTTGGTTAGACGAAAACGATGACTGTGTTTGTGCAATGTTATCTTCCTGGAGGCATCGTTTTGGAGAACCTTGGTCAGAGTCTAGGTGTCTGTCACCACCGGTGATGCTCTTGTTGTTGCGAGTCGAGTCTCTGGTTATTTCTATTGAATTGCATTCATTAGCCAACGCAACCAACAGTCTGAACTGATGGAAAGGGCTAGACAATTTACTTTAACACCCACCATATGTGTTATGACCGGCCTCACGTACGGCCGGAGGAAGCCTGCTAGTGGGCCGAATTAGGGGCTTAGCCCATTTATTTTTAGTATATAAGGAGTTGTAATCAGACTATTCGGATTAAGCAATAATCAAAGTTATTATTGCCGACTCCTCAAGGAGTCGGTCTTGAACCCTAGCCGCCGCCTCCTCCAGCGCCTCTGCCTCCTCTTCCTCGCGACCACGGCGCCGACACGCCATCGGCGACGTCCGGCTCCTCTTCATCCTCCCTGCCACCCATACCACCTATGTCCTAGACCTGGAATATTAGCTGGTTCTACCAATTTGGTATCAGCTAGCTCAGGCTCGATGTCTTCGGGACTGCCCACCGCCTCTGCCACGATCGCCACCTTCGGCGCGCCCACCTCCATGGACCGGCCGCTTCGGGACCGGCTGCTTCGGGACCGGCCGCCACTTCGGGACCGGCCGCTGCAGGACAGACCGCGCCGCCCACCGAACCCGCCCCTCTCCTCTCGCAGCAGGAGGTCTCAACGGCCGTCCGCGACCTAACCTAGGCGGTCGCAAACCTTCAGACCTTCCTCCAAGAGTTCACGGCGCTGTCCCAGCCGGGGCAGGGGTTCTCTGCGCCGCCACCACCGCCGTCCGCCGCACCCTTCACACCGCCACCACCACCGCTGCCGACAGCTATCACCTCACAGCAGGGGATTCCGATCACGCAGATCAAGTTCTCGCCATCGTCGTCGCAGCTGCCGGCTTGGCCCGACTAGTCTATGTACAAGACGGCGCCCACCCAGCCGGCAGCGCCTTCGCCGGCCGCCGCCTTCGGGGGATTCACTGGGTACGGCGAGCCGTATACATCCATGGCGCCGACCTACTCGCCCCCCGCAGTGCTGGGTCGCTCCGAGGGAGCCTACGCCGCCGTTCCGCACGTCTAACAGCCACCCCGCTTCACCAAGCTCGAGTTCTTCACCTACGACGGCACTGTCGACCCCCTGAACTGGCTCAATCAATGCGAGCAATTCTTTCGGGGGCAGCGGACACTGGCATCGGACCGCACCTGGATCGCCTCCTACCACCTTCGTGGCGCCGCCCAAACGTGGTACTACGCCCTCGAGCAGGACGAGGGCGGGATGCCGTCGTGGGAGCGTTTCCGCGACCTGTGCCTCCTCCGCTTTGGACCCCCGGTACACGGAAGCGGGCTGGCTGAGCTCGGCCGACTTCCCTTCACAGGCTCGGTGCAGGACTTCATCGACCGCTTCCAGACATTGGCTTGCCACGCGCCTGGCGTCATGGCTAGCCAGCGTGCCAAGCTCTTCATCGGGTGCCTGCCCGACCACATCCGCGTCGACGTGGAGATGCGCGAACCACAAGACCTGCAGACGGCCATGTACTACACACGCGCATATGAGCAGCACGTCATCGCCATGCAGCAGACCTTCCCGGGCCATGGGGCGCGACCCCACCTTGCCCGGCTCCGGTGGCCCCTGCCCCGACGCGTCCCGTCCTACCAACCGCCCCCGCGGTGGCGCCAGTGCCAACGCGCCCCTTCCATCGCCTAACCACGGCCGAGCAGCTCGATCGGCGCCACAAGGGTTTGTGCTTCAACTGCGACAAGACCTATGCGCCGGGTCACGTGTACGCCCGCCTGTTCTACTTGGAGACCGTTGACGACGAGGAGGTGGAGGCCTTAGCCACGGAGCTCGAGGCCACGACTATCTCCGAGGCCGGCGTTACGACCTACGGGCCAGTCGATGCAAAGGCTTTTGTCGTCTCCCTCCATGCATTGGCAGGTATCAAGATGGCCAAGACTATGTTGCTTCCGGTCACTATCAACGGGGAGTGCCTCACCGCCCTTGTAGACACGGGCTCGACGCACAACTTCATGTCCGGGTGCCGAGTAGTTCCGCGTCACCGTCGCCAACGGGGACCGCCTTGCGTGCCAGGGCGGGGCGCGGCAGGTCCCGGCCCTCATCGGCGACGAGCACTTCGCCATCGACTGCGTCGGCATCAACCTGGGCTGCTACAACTTCATCCTCAGCCTCGACTTCCGGTCCACACTGGGCCCCGTACTCTGGGACTTCGACGCGCTGACCCTCATCTTCTGGCGCGAGGGAGGCCGCCGAGTCCAGTGGACGGGCATCGGCGGTATAGGTCCTGTGACCCCGCAGCTCCAGCTAATGGTGGCCACCCTCGACGAGGCACACCCCCTGCTGGCCGACCTCCTGTAGCAGCACAACGACATCTTCGATGAGCCACAGGGCCTCCCACCGGCGCGGCCCTGTGACCACCACATCCACCTGCTGCCGGATACGGCGCATGTCACCGTGCGCCCATACCGCTACCCCCAGCTGCCGAAGGACGAGCTCGAGCGCCAAGTGGCAGTGATGCTCGCACAGGGCATTATCCGGATTTCGACGTCGCCGTTCTCAGCACCGGTGCTCTTGGTGCGGAAGCCCGATGGCACGTGGCGGTTCTACATCGACTATCGTGCCCTCAACACCGTCACCTCCAAGGACAAGTTTCCCATGCCCATCGTGGACGAGCTCCATGGGGCGCGCTTCTTCACCAAACTTGACCTCCGCTCCGGCTATCATCAGGTGCGGATGCATCCGAACGACATTGAGAAGATGGTGTTCCGGACACACCACGGCCACTTTGAGTTCTTGGTGCTGCAGATGCCGGACTTCGACAGCCCCTTCATGGTTGACTGCGACGCCTCCGGCATCAGGTTCGGCGCCGTCCTTCACCAGGGCGAGGGACTGCTGGCCTTCTTCAGCCGCCCCTTCGCCGCTCGCCACCACAAGCTGGCCACATACGAGCGCGAGCTGATCGGGCTGGTCCAGGCCGTGCGACATTGGAAGCCTTATCTTTGGGGGCGGTCCTTCCGCATGCACACGGATCACTACAGCCTCAAGTTCTTGCTGGACCAACGACTCTCCATTGTTCCGCAGCACCAGTGGAACAACAAGCTCTTTGGCTATGACTTCACGGTTGAGTACTGTCCCGGCCGTCTCAACACGGTTGCCGACGCACTGTCGCGCCGTGACACGGAGGTGTTGGCGGGGGACGCCGCAACCTCGGGAGCGGTCTTGTGCATCCGATCCGGGCCATCATTCACGCTCATCGACGACATACGTCAGGCCACGGCGACCGCCGGTGATGCGCATGGCCTACGCCAGCGCCTGGACGCCGGCGAGCTGGAGGCGCCCTGGCACCTGACTGACGGACTGCTCCTCCATGGGCGTCGTCTCTTTGTGCCCGACCACGACAACCTTCGCCATCAGGTCTTGACGTTGGCGCATTCGGCTGGCCATGAGGGTGTGCAGAAAACCCTCCATCATCTTCGCGCCGACTTCTACATTCCGGGCGATAAAGCACTGGTGCAAGATTGGGTGCGGACATGTGTGACTTGCCAGCACAACAAGACGGAGACGCAACGGCCAGCGGGTCTTCTTCAGCCCCTCGAGGTGCCCTCGCAGGTGTGGGCTGATATCTCCATGGACTTCATTGAGGGGCTGCCCAAGGTGGGAGGCAAGTCTGTCATCCTCACGGTGGTCAACCGCTTCTCCAAGTACGCGCACTTCATTGCACTCGGCCATCCGTACACCGCCGCGTCCGTGGCACGCGCCTTCTTCGACGGCATCGTCCGCCTCCATGGGTTTCCGTCGTCGATCGTCAGCGACCATGACCCGGTGTTCACTGGTCACGTCTGGCGGGATCTTTTTCGGCTAGCCGGTGTTAAGCTCCGCCTGAGCACGGCGTTCCACCCGCAGACGGACGGTCAATCTGAGGTGGTCAACAAGGTGATTGTGATGTATATGCGTTGTGTTATAGGTGATCGTCCACGCGCCTAGGTGGAGTGGTTGGCATGGGCGGAGTACTGCTACAACACCTCCTATCATGCCGCCCTGCACACCACGCCTTTCGAGGTGGTCTACGGCTGTCTGCCTCCGCCGATGCTGCCATTTGAGGACGGGATGACCCGAACTGAGGCTGCGGGTGCCTTGCTCCGTACCCACGATGAGATCTTGGCCGAGGCACGCCAACGCCTTCTCCAAGCACAGCAGATGGCCAAGAAGTACTATGATGCTCATCATCGCGAGGCGGAGTTCACGGAGGGTGACTAGGTGTGGCTGTGCCTCCTTCATAGGACGACGCGGTCCTTGGACCCGCGCGCCAAGCGCAAATTGGGACCTCGCTACGCTGGGCCATTTCGTGTGCTGGAGCGCATCGGGACGCTCGCCTACTGGCTGTACTTGCCGCAGGGGTCTCGCCTTCACGACGTGTTCCATGTGAGCTTGCTCAAGGCCTACCGTGGCGACCCACCTGCCGTGCCGCCGACTCTATCTCCTACGACCGAGGGTCATCAGTTGCCGAGCCCGGAGAAGGTGCTGAAGGCGTAGAAGCGCCGTGACGTCTCGCATGTCCTGGTACAGTGGACATGCGTTCCTGTGGATGATGCTACTTGGGAGAAGCTCGACGAGTTCCACCAGCAGTTTCCGGATATCCAACTCGAGGACGAGCTGTTTGTCGAGGCGGGGAGAGATGTTATGACCGGCCTCACGTACAGCCGGAGGAAGCTGAAAGGATAGAGATGTCGCCTAGAGGGGGGTGAATAGGCAATTTCAAAACTATTACAGTTTTGGCTTGATAGAATGCGGAATTAAACTAACGTTTATTTTACAAGCACAAAACCTAAATACACTAGGCTCAACTAAGTGCACCAACAATAAGATAAGCTAAGCAAGATAGCACAAGATAAATATACCACAAGTGACAAGCAAGACATAAGTACTTCAAGCTCGATGGTTATCACAAGGAAAGTAAGCTCGGGTATAGAGATAACCGAGGCACGCGGAGACGAAGATGTATTCCCGTGTTCCCTTACAAGTAAGGTACGTCACGTTGGAGAGGTGTGGGATTCCACGAAGGATTTCCCAACACCACGAAGGCTCACCTTCTTCTCCGAGTCTATCCCACGAAGGAATAGGCCCTTTCCTTATGGCTAGCTTTTCATCCACTTCGGAGATGGCAAGCTCCACAACCACTTCACAAGCTCCACGAAGGAGAAGCCCGGGTCTCTTCACAATCTTCCACGAAGAGAACACCGCGGCACCAACCGCCAAGCCAACTAGGAGGTCACCCTCCAAGAGCAACAAGCTCACGGTCTCTCACTCGAACAAATCGTAGTGGAGAGCTCAACACTTATGCAAGAATGCAAAGCAAGAACACCAAGGGCATTCAAATCCCTCACTCTCAAATCCCACCAAAGCAACAAGTGCTAGGGAGGAATTAGAGAGGAAGAACAATGGTGGAAGTCAACCAATGACTCCAAGATCTAGATCCAATGGGTTCCCCTCACTTAGAGGAGGAATTGATTGGTGGGGATTGTAGATCTAGATCTCCTCTTCCGAAGCCCTCAAAAAGATGCAAGAATTATAGGAGGGAAGGGAGAGGAAGCAAGCTCAAGAGGTTCAACAATGGAGGTCAATTTCATGGTCAAAACACCCAAAAACGTTGGGGGAAGAACCCCCTTTTATAGGGAAAAGCAAATATGGCCGTTGGAGATAAAACAGCGAAAACTCGGTTCCAAAGTCGGTTGGACCGGCCCCAGAACCGGGAAACTCGGTCCCCAGGCCGGAGGACCGACCTACAAACCGAAATACCTCTGTTTGCCAACCCGGAATAGACTCGGTCGCGAAAACCGGAAAATCCGGTGTGAGATCCGGTCTACCAGAGCTGGAACCGGACCGTCCGGTGTGGGGCTCGGTTGAACCGGATCCACAACCGGGATGAAAATGACTTCACGAAAAGTGCAATAACTTTTGCATCCGGACTCCGATTTCGATGATCTTGGGCTTGTTTTGACGAGGTCAACAATCTCTACAATATGGTGCATGAAAACATCATAGTACAACAAAGGAAGATAGAACCAAATGAGGAAAGGTATGGAGCCTCCCTATAAGAAGAACTGGTAAAACCTTCAGACTCGAAAACGCCATATAAGATGCATACAAATTCCGTTTTCGATGAACTTGGGCTTGTTGAAGAGCTAGCAACAAGCTAAAGAACCTCACATAGAGAAAATACCAAGAAGCAACAAAATAGGAAGATGCAAAGTATGAAAAGGATTGAGCTCCCTATGACGATGTGATCAAGTTACCCAACCGAAAGCCCCTCTTGATAGTGCGGCTATCTATCCTATAACCCGGTCTCCCAACAACCACCTTGAGACCGGTAAAAGGAAAACCTAGCAAGGCCATACCTTTGCCTTGCGCATCCCGCTTGATCTTGATGACAATGCTTCAAGCTCCATCCAAGCCGGAATGCATCACTTGATCATCGTTGCTTCGTGAAGACTCGTAATTTGCACCCCCATAAACCACTATGGGGTAGCTTCATTAAGACACATCTTCACATGTCCATTATCACCAATATGGATGGCAAGCTTCAAGCAAATGATCTTCTCGAGATGCTTATCATGAACTTGCCCTTCTCAAACTTTGATGACGATCACCACTTTATGTCATCCTCTCATGGGCTATTTGAGATCTTCACTTTTGAAGCATTCCCATGGAAAGATACCTATCCCATATAGAAAACGCAAAGGCACATATATAATGGGTTAGTTCATGATGCATAAATGGCAAGGCTTACCATACCACAAGATCCATGTGGTACATTCTTTATGCTTCATGTGTTGACCAACTTGAAAACACTCTTCACTCTTTGTATTGGTCAACCAAGTATCTTCTCATGCTCCATCTCAATATCTTGAGGTACATAAAGAATTCTTCATTTGATTGCATGCTCTAAATCTTAGTCAACCATAGCTCAACTAATGAGGCTATCATGACACCGGCTTAGAGCCATATCTTGAATTCTTCGATTGAGATCACACTCTCAAGATCTTGAACATATCATATTCTTATCTTCAATTTGATGATCTTGATGTCAAAACTCAAGGTATACCTTTATCTTCATGGCATCCATACTTGAATCCAACATATGGACTACAAGCATGACCTATGGGATATTCCTTCATATAAAACTCAATGAAAACATTAGTCCATAGGGATTGTCATTAATCACCAAAACCACACATAGGGGCAATTACCCTTTCAATCTCCCCCATTTTGGTAATTGATGACAAACACAACAAGAGGGTTTATATAATGAATATTAGAAACAAGTACGCAACTTATCCGAGAATAAGTTGTATATAAGAGGTTGTATTTGATATGGTTAAGTAACACAAAGATACTAGCCCATATCAAAACTGATTCTACTCACACAATTACAACTAGTGCAAGAGATGTGAGTAGAACCAACATATATAGAGCAAACTCCCCCACAATATATGCACGTGTGATGAACTTGAATTTCATTGCATACATTGTCAAGCATAACCTTTGGGAGAGTTTACACTATATATTCAACCATGCAATAGATAATAAATATGAAATGCATGAAAGGCGAACACTTAAGAACAAACCTATCTTAAGTAGAAAACCATTTCCCTTAAAACCCTCTAAACTTCTCCCCCATTGACAACAAGTGCCAAAATGGATGACAAAGTTAGAAGGCCAATATAGTTCAAGTTCCTCCCAAGGTGTACATTTCTCATAATATGAGTGAAATCATATGCATATATCCAATAACGAATACTTGGAGGAAATCAACTATATTGAGGATCGAATATTTCTAAAAGGATAACAAGGTGAAGAAACTTCAACGGATGAAGTAAGCAATCAAAAGATCCAAAAAAAATCAAATGGAAAAATAGTGCTCTAAATGAAATAAGGAAGCTCCCCAAGGTTCGTGCATAAATTAGTTGTTTCATTTGAATACAATATGCACAAAAATGGAATCCTCACTCCCTCTATATCATTTAGAACACATCAATGATACAAGGAGTATAGATATAAATCAATACACTTGTCAAGACAAGCTTAAGTCCAAAAGAAACCAAATATGAGATATGAGTGCGTGAAGATGCAATAAAAGTAAACCGAGCACTCATAAATCAAGACCTTACCAAAACCATTAAAAACTAAGCGGATAAGTGAGATGGTTGGCAAAAGGCGAGGATATCAAGGTGAGATATTAACACTCTTGTGTATATAAGTTTCTATTTGGGAAATCATGGGAATAATCCACAAAGAAACATCCACACATAAGAGGTTAATAAAGATAAGAAAACATGATATCCAAGAGGAAGTCATAAGATATACCAAAAAATGATATTTTGCTTAAGTGCATATATATAGCCCATGGCTCTATTTTGTCTTATGGTATATCAATGAACTTCACCAAAGAAAAATAAAACCTCAAAAACATCACAACTAACACTAAGGAAACAAATGCTAGTTGGGATATTTTGAGAAAGGCAACAAGTATCAAAAGGAAGGATTCAATGCAATTTCAACAATATTGCACATGAGAGTACCTTGAGGAATTGATATGTAATAAATTGCTAGAAGGCATATTTGGGATTGGTGAATCATGAACATGATTTTATATACTCCCCATTATATGCATCATCTCAAATTACTCACATGAGCAAAAGGATAGAAAAATCTTTCAAAGATCCTTGCAAGAACCGCAACATTTATAAACAAATAAATTCATGCCAAGATGCAACCTACAAGAGATTGGATGGAAGAATAGTATGTATGAATAAGATACTTGTTACCGAGATAGCAATGGTATGATGTAGTAGATAAGAATTATTCGATCATCCTAGCTTGGCTCCAATTATCATGTGGTGACAACATGTCCTTATAGATAAGACAAGCATCCATTGCATCTCCAATGTACCTAAAACAACATTCAAGTACATCTTGGTCCCCAAACTTATTGGGTCCAAAGTGGTTAGAGTAACCACAACACATAGGACATACTCCATAAAAATATGTGCATATTTAGAGATGAAATTTGAATTCATGCACATCATAGCCGTTTAAGGATTTGATGGAGTATACCCTATATATTGGATCACAGAAAGCAAAACATGATATAAGATATACATTTAGTAAACATGCATGCACGAGACTTTCAAGAACGAACAAAGATATAATTTGGACAAAACACCAAAATATTCAAGAAGGCATACAAGGTGTGACAAAACACATTTGTTGTCCAAACTATATCAAAGAATCAAATCAACACAAGATTTGTTCAACAAAGTTCAACAAATGAACCAAGCAAAAACTATTGAGCATAAAATATGAGATAAAAACATAAATGCTCAAATATTTATCTCATTCAAGCAAATAACATAGAGAATAAATAATGAGATAACAAACTCCCCAAAGAGCAAGGTTTCAACAAATAAACCAAACCCTTAACACTTTTCACAATGGCACAAGGTTCCTAGAAAAAAAGTTTGTCTTCCACTAAAAGCACATTTGATAATAATCAAAAAGACCATCAAAGAGATGTTCAAAAGCCAAGGAATACAATGGGAGCCACGACAATTTTTGGAAAGAAAAATAAGGCAATAAGAGGTGAAAACCAAGGTGAAGATGATCCACAAATGCTACCATGCCAAAGTATATCAATTGTCGAAGACAATGAGTGTATTGGAATTTATTTCCGGTGGTATATTGCATAGATATTAAAGACAAATCTTCACAATAAAAAGCATAGGATAGGAATAAAAAGATTAAGCACTATGCAAAGATAGAGATTCTTGATAGCTTCAACTAGTCACACAATCATGCAAAGCAATGATTATAATAACTTGAAGCAAATGGTCTCCCAAATAAGATATAGAGATATGCATTTGAGGAAGGCCACACCAAGAATTTCTTACTCAAGCAAAGACCGAAAAGATGAGCAATAAAAGCTTCTAACAAAAATTAGGACCTTGTTTGAGCTAACATGCCACCTAGATACAAGATAACCAAAAATATCAACTCTAAGTGGCACCACCTCATATGTTCACATTTCCTAGGATTGTGATATGCAAAAGAAGCATATTACTCCCCCATAATGTGGTATTCAATTTTTTGTTAATAAGAGGAAAAACAACCTCAACTAGAGATAATTAATGGACATTTTAGAATTTGAATTTCTCATGAGTATGACACACCACATAGTGACTAGATAATCTTGCAATATCAATACTACGTGGTAGTACTCATGTACACACATTTTAAGGTATGAGAGATGCACGAGGCATATCACTCCCCCAAAATGGGATCTTCCATTAACCACTCGAAAAGAGCCAAATAAGATATGATCAAGATGCATTAGAGGCTCAAAACAAAACACACGAGTAAATGATGTGCCAAACACCTAGACATACTTAAATACACAAAATAAGAAAGCATGAGGCACAACAAATACAAACACATACTTGGTACAAGACCAAAACATGTAAAGGGGCAAGTAACTTACAATATAAAGTTGAGTTCGAGTTACCGCAAAGAGGCGCATTGGTTATATGGTAGGAAGATGATAATCCTTATAACTTGGCTTTATAAAATATAATATATGAAGATCCCTTAATTCTTCATGAGTTAGCCAAGTCTCCAATGCCCTCCACAAACACCTATTGATCAAGTTTGAGCTTGTTGGTCCCCAACCAAGTTGGGTCCTAAGAAGTTAGTCACAATAGGCTTGGCAACCCAAATGGTTCTTTTCTTAACACCACTTTGAGTTCCAACAAACTTGGCAAACACATTGCCATCCTTATCCTTCCCAAGAGAATAATAATCATCAACAATGATAGGGTTAGATAAGGTACCGTTTGAACATGAAGAGGCCAAGTGTCCCTTCTCACGACATATGTAGCAACAAGTTCTCCCCTTTCTCTTCTTTATTGATTTCTTGTCTTGGGGAGCCTTATCTTGATTCTTCTTGGGAAGTGGCCTAGCTTCAACTTGAGGTTGAGATTGGGCTTGACCTTGAACTTGTGGCCGCTTCCCTTGTTGCTTCTCATTCAAGTGCTTTTTATTCAATGGACAAGATCTTACATGATGTCCTACAACCTTGCACTTGAAGCAAATAATCTTGGCCGAATCCTTGACTTGGTCTTGGCCCTTCTTCTTGTTGCTCTTGGACTTGTTCTTGTTATTGGAGTTGAATCCAAGTACACTTTTATCATTGGGGTATTTTTGCACACTCAAAATATTATCGAGTGTGGATTTGCCTTCATGACTCTTTTTCAAGTCTTTCTTCAAAGAAGTGACTTGGGCCTTGAGCTCTTTGATTTCCTCTACATGGTTAGTATAAATAGAGGTACTAGAGGAAGTAGAAGCTTCATTGTTAGAGCAATAAGGCAAAGCAAGTAATCCAACACAAGGTTTATCACTAGTATGACTAGAAGGATCACTAGGACTAGCACATGGCAAAATAGAATTTTGATTAGAAGTTGTGCTAATGTCCAAAAGAGGCTCACACGATGTTACCTTAGTGATACTTGCCTCACGAGCTAATTTTAGCCCATCATAGGAGATTAGAAGATCATTATGAGAGCTCGAGAGCATTTCATGACTCTCTTCAAATTTCCTATACTTGCTAGTTAGCAAATCAAGTTGAGCCCTTAGCTCAACATTCTCCTTTAACATAGATGCTTCACAAGAATTAGAGTTAGTAGCACTAGCATCATTAATAAAATTTTCATTTTCAAGCTCATAAGATTCAATTTTTTGTGTGAGGAGACAATTAGTGTGCTTATCCTCGGCAAGCTCTTGCTTAAGGAGATGGAATCTACGACTCCCATCATCAAGTTGGAAATCCAACTCCTCTATGGTTTCCGTTTGTTTAGTTATGGTGTCCATAACATGTTTGAGACAAGCAACAACCTTATTATTACCACGAAGAGAGGTACACAAAAAAGTTAACTCAAGCACAAGAGCAGTAGTATCCTCATCAAGGTCATCATCACTATCATCATTATCATTGCTATTATCTAGAGAAGATATCTTGGGATCCAAAGTAGGAGATACCTTTGATCCTCTTGCCATAAGGCACATGTGAGCACGGGAGAATGAAGATGAGGATATTATTGAATCTTCATTCATGATCGTGTCTTGCTCCATAGGGTGTTTGATTTCCTCTACATTGTTAGATACACAACTAGAGGAAATATAAGAATTTTGTTTATTGGAACAAGACAAATCAAGCATATCATCACCACTAGTACTCAAATAATTTCTAGACAATATGCAAGGACTAGCAACACAAGGGGATACATAATTATCGTTGCGAGAAGTGCTTAAGTCCAAACTCTCTACACCATTAGCAATTATAGAACATGAATCATTGGTGTAAAGAGAACCACTACCATCATTACATATGATTTCTCCACTCACGATGACATTACCTTGTGACTTGTCACATGTAGGTGAAGTGGAGGGAATTGAAATCTCATCGCGGCCGGAGGTGGAAGCCACTTGGAGCTCTTCAGAATGTGAAGGAGAAGAGAGCTCCTCGGAGATACCACCGACCCTATGAGAAATGGACCCACCAAATATTTCTTTAAGCTTGGTCCACATCTCATGAGATGACTTGCGCTTTACATTTGTCAAGAACAAATTAACTATGGGGCTCAAGGAGAAAATAAGCTCATTAGATACTTGAGCTTCGAGATGTAAATTTTTCTCATCCTCTAAAGATAGATTTTGAGGATCCATCGGAGGATAAAAACCTACATCTAGAAATCGCTCAATATTATGACACAAGGTCCGAAGATTACAAAGCAAGCAATTTCTCCACAAAATATAATTTGTGCCATCAAAGATAATTGTGTCATTGTGCACTATACTACTAGCCGACATCTTTACACTCTAGGCGGTGAAGCCTAAACAAGGAGAGACCTTGCTCTGATACCAATTGAAAGGATAGAGATGTCGCCTAGAGGGAGGGTGAATAGGCAATTTCAAAACTATTATGGTTTTGGCTTGATAGAATGCGGAATTAAACTAATGTTTATTTTACAAGCACAAAACCTAAATACACTAGGCTCAACTAAGTGCACCAACAATAAGATAAGCTAACCAAGATAGCACAAGATAAATATACCACAAGTGATAAGCAAGATATAAGTACTTCAAGCTCGATGGCTATCACAAGGAAAGTAAGCTCGGTTATAGAGATAACCGAGGCACGCGGAGACGAAGATGTATTCCCGTGTTCCCTTACAAGTAAGGTACGTCACGTTGGAGAGGTGTGGGATTCCACGAAGGATTTCCCAACGCCACGAAGGCTCACCTTCTTCTCCGAGTCTATCCCACAAAGGAATAGGCCCTTTCCTTATGGCTAGCTTTTCCTCCACTTCGGAGATGGCAAGCTCCACAACCACTTCACAAGCTCCACGAAGGAGAAGCCCGGGTCTCTTCACAATATTCCACTAAGAGGACACCGCAGCACCAACCGCCAAGCCAACTAGGAGGTTACCCTCCAAGAGCAACAAGCTCACGGTCTCTCACTCGAACAAATCGTAGTGGAGAGCTCAACACTTATGCAAGAATGCAAAGCAAGAACACCAAGGGCATTCAAATCCCTCACTCTCAAATCCCACCAAAGCAACAAGTGCTAGGGAGGAATTAGAGAGGAAGAACAATGGTGGAAGTTAACCAATGAATCTAAGATCTAGATCCAATGGGTTCCCCTCACTTAGAGGAGGAATTGATTGGTGGGGATTGTAGATCTAGATCTCCTCTTCCGAAGCCCTCAAAAAGATGCAAGAATTATAGGAGGGAAGGGAGAGGAAGCAAGCTCAAGAGGTTCAACAATGGAGATCAATTTCATGGTCAAGAACACCCAAAAACGTTGGGGGAAGAACCCCCTTTTATAGGGAAAAGCAAATATGGCCGTTGGAGAGAAAACAGCGAAAACTCGGTACTAAAGTCGGTTGGACCGGCCCCAGAACCAGAAAACTCGGTCCCCAGGCCGAAGGACCGACCTACAAACCGAAATACCTCTGTTTGCCAACCCGGAATAGACTCGGTCGCGAAAACCGGAAAATCCGGTGTGAGATCCGGTCTACCAGAGCTGGAACCGGACCGTCCGGTGTGGGGCTCGGTTGAACCGGATCCACAACCGGGATGAAAATGACTTCACGAAAAGTGCAATAACTTTTGCATCCGGACTCCGATTTCGATGATCTTGGGCTTGTTTTGACGAGGTCAACAATCTCTACAATATGGTGCATGAAAACATCATAGTCCAACAAAGGAAGATAGAACCAAATGAGGAAAGGTATGGAGCCTCCCTATAAGAAGAACTGGTAAAACCTTCAGACTCGAAAACGCCATATAAGATGCATACAAATTCCGTTTTCGATGAACTTGGGTTTGTTGAAGAGCTAACAACAAGCTAAAGAACCTCACATAGAGAAAATACCAAGAAGCAACAAAATAGGAAGATGCAAAGTATGAAAAGGATTGAGCTCCCTATGACGATGTGATCAAGTTACCCAACCGAAAGCCCCTCTTGATAGTGCGGCTATCTATCCTATAACCCGGTCTCCCAACAACCACCTTGAGACCGGTAAAAGGAAAACCTAGCAAGGCCATACCTTTGCCTTGCGCATCCCGCTTGATCTTGATGACAATGCTTCAAGCTCCATCCAAGCCGGAATGCATCACTTGATCATGATTGCTTCGTGAAGACTCGTAATTTGCTCCCCCATACACCACTATGGGATAGCTTCATTAAGGCACATCTTCACATGTTCATTATCACCAATATGGATGGCAAGCTTCAAGCAAATGATCTTCTCGAGATGCTTATCATGAACTTGCCCTTCTCAAACTTTGATGACGATCACCACTTTATGTCATCCTCTCATGGGCTATATGAGATCTTCACTTTTGAAGCATTCCCCTGGAAAGATACCTATCCCATATAGAAAACACAAAGGCACATATATAATGGGTTAGTTCATGATGCATAAATGGCAAGGCTTACCATACCACAAGATCCATGTGGTACATTCTTTATGCTTCATGTGTTTACCAACTTGAAAACACTCTTCACTCTTTGTATTGGTCAACCAAGTATCTTCTCATGCTCCATCTCAATATCTTGAGGTACATAAAGAATTCTTCATTTGATTGCATGCTCTAAATCTTAGTCAACCATAGCTCAACTAATGAGGCTATCATGCCACCGGCTTAGAGCCATATCTTGAATTCTTCTATTGATATCACAGTCTCAAGATCTTGAACATATCATATTCTTATCTTCAATTTGATGATCTTGATGCCAAAACTCAAGGTATATCTTTATCTTCATGGCATCCATACTTGAATCCAACATATGGACTACAATCATGACCTATGGAATATTCCTTCATATAAAACTCAATGAAAACATTAGTCCATAGGGATTGTCATTAATCACCAAAACCACACATAGGGGCAATTACCCTTTCAGAAGCCTGCTAGTGGGCCGAATTAGGGGCTTAGCCCATTTATTTTTAGTATATAAGGAGTTGTAATCAGACTATTCGAATTAAGCAATAATCAAAGTTATTATTGCCGACTCCTCAAGGAGTCGGTCTTGAACCCTAGCCGCCGCCTCCTCCAGCGCCTCCGCCTCCTCTTCCTCGTGACCACGGCGCCGACACGCCGTCGGCGCCGTCCGGCTCCTCTTCATCCTCCCTGCCACTCATACCACCTACGTCCTAGACCAGCTAGATTAGCTGGTTCTACCATTATGTCTTTCGTCCTTTGACCTATTGTGACGCATGTTTGGAGAGCCGCAATATTTTGTTTTTAATTTTTGCGTTGGTTAGAATTTGATCTTTTTTTCTTCTTCTTTTACTTTTTTGGCTGTGTTGCCGAATAATTAATATCATATCGCTGTTAATATATTCTTCATCGAAAAAACTTCTCATGGTCCACGAACCAACAACTAAATCAAATTTAGTGGCACGAGGGATCTCTGTTCATTTAGCACACGCTGCACAGGGAAAACTTGCCGTGGCATACAAAAGAAGCTTCAACAGTTTGATTTTGCTCACTCATGTCTGAACCTCTTCCTTTTTCTTATACTATTAGTATTACATTTGACTTGGAAGCAACCATCCTGCTCCCCTTAATCACGGCACGTACTTGCTACAAGCAAAAAACAAAAACACCACAATACTCCTGCAGTGACCTTACACTGCACCTGCACTTTCTATTACAATAGCACATACAAAGAGAATGCTGCTCGCAGTACTATCAGTCTCCAAAGAGAAAGAAAAACAGAGAGAAATTGAGAGAAGACTGATTGATCTTTACTTCAAACTGGCTATGCACTGCTGGCTTTGCTGAGTTCTCCTCGAGGAATCGCAAATCGAGGGCGTTGATATATTCTCCACATACTTTCGGTTATGACTGGGGAACGATTGTGCCAACATAGCCAATACCGACGACGAAAAATGCTATCGACTGGAAGAAAAGGTATATGAAGAAATTGTCCTTCCCACCAAACGCGAGATCATACCATCCACAGGAGAAGAGGAAGGCTGACACGCCAAGCTCCGGAACATTTAACCTGAAATTTATCTCTGAAAATTAGTTACCGAAAGCTGAGAAAGAAAAGTGGCGAAATATGGCAGGTGTCTAATATTGTTCAGTACCTCTCCCACATCCTCATGAATGATTTCTTGGCTGATCCTTTGTTAGACGATTTCATCTTCAGAACGTTGCCAAGCTTCTCGGTGACAACCCATTCGTTCACCCTGCCCGCCTCTAACAAGCCGATCAATGTGGCCTTTGTTCTATGCAGCGACATGACATTTTCGAAGAGGATCCAGAAGAAAAGCAAGTGAAAAGACCTGCGAAATGGAAAGAAGATTAAACGCACAGTTTGATCATATACTAGTGACAACGAAACGAGCATTACTTGTTCATATTTGGTTGATCGTTATGTTCTTTACTGGCTATAATTACCTGGGAGTTCCAACAGAATTGAGAAGTGTGATGATCGAGGGAATGTAGATGCAACCCCATTTTGGGATATGAACCTCAGGGACAAAGATGGTTGCCGGGATGACAATGCAGTAGAAAGTGAAAGTCACGATGTGCGCGACGATCTTGCGCACCAAGAAGAAGTTGTAGATGACATGAAATTTCTTCCAGATCGTCACTTTCTGCACACACACACACACAAAGATCAACATCCGAGTGAGTTAAGCTTGCTGCCTTAATTTTCTAGACCTGATGAACTGCAGTTTGGTGCTGGGTCAGACCTTATTTGTCACAATCTCCAACAGCATCTTCCTGAACAGGTTTGCCGGACCACAGGACCATCTGTGCTGCTGAAACCGAAAGGCTTTGAATGTGCTGGGAAGTTCGCTCTTAACCTGAAAATGGCAAAGTTCTTGCTTAGCTCCAATTTTTCCACTATGAAGTCCCTTTTACTGTCGTCTCAAAAAAATCAAACAAATTAGGAACATACTACCTCCGTTTCAAAATGTAAGCCTTTCTAGCAGTGCAATTTGAACTGCTAGAAATGCCCACATTTTGGAGCGTAGGTAGTAGCAAGTAAGAGAAAGGCCAGAGGATGTGGATTGGATGGTATCTGGAATCTGAATCTGATGGTGTGCATATGATTGATAAATGTACCTGTACATCGCCGAGATAGACAAATTTCCACCCTTTGAGGCTGGCCCGGATAGCCAGATCCATGTCTTCGACGGTGGTCCGGTCGTTCCAGCCTCCTGCTTCATTCACTGCAGAGATGCGCCACACGCCGGCGGTCCCTGGTCGATGAAATTGCTGAACTTGTTAGATGCCATGGATAAAATGCCAATATTGGATAAAACCAATGTTGGTTGGTAGAACTTGAACTTGAAACAAACAAAAAAGGTTGGAAATGACATCGGAGACTACTGTGAAGCTCACCGTTGAATCCGAAGAACGCGCAGACAGAGGAGCTCACTTCTTGCTCCACTTTGAAGTGGTAATCCAGGGACATCTCCTGCATCCTTGTCATCAAGCACTCATCCGCATTCACTGATCAAAACAAATACCAGAATACTCAGCATCATCAAGGATGAACAGTTAGGAAAAAGTGTAGAAATAATCTGGCAGTCACTAAAACTGTAGTACAGTAAAGAGGCTGTTTTTCTTCATCAAATTTAGGCAGGTACTACCAGGCTCCAATTCATAATGCAGAATTCGCCACACATTCAGGGTTCTGCTCAGCTTTTTTACTGCTGCACTTGACTTTTTACACAGTTACACAGTCGTTCACCTTGTTTCTTTTTACTGTTACTACTTTGGAACACGTTCAACAGGTTTCGTTGTTGTGCATCCACCGGCACTGTAGTACGGTTGGACCAGACAGACAGTGTGTGGGCGCGGTCGAATAAAAAGTAAATCTTGGAGGTTATAGGTTGGACTCATCAGACAGACAGATCACGGGATCACGCCACAATTCGTGCTGACGCAGTCATGGATCTTGCGGGCTAATCTGGCTCCATCCCACGGCTGGGCTCCAAACTGAATCCGGGAAGACGCAATGCAGCGAGCAGATGGCATCATGCGATGATTGATGCGAACTCTGGGAATCTCAGATAGATACCACTGCCATGAAGGCATATTTTCCTACGTACTAACAATTTCTGAGGGACAAAGCTTGCGCGCGCTCCAGGACACGGCACGCCCGCGTGCAACTGCAGCGGTGACAAGAGGCCATGGTCGCTAGGTCCCATGCCTTGCCTGTGCCTTCGGGTCTCCGGGGTTGGACCCACCAGCCATGCACCGGCGGGCCGCACCACGTGGACGCGAAGATCTGTCCTCTGGCCCACGCTCCCGGGAAAAAGAGCGGATAAATCGGTCGCCACGTCCAGCTATCTGGATCACCGACGGTGGCCACCGACGACGCCGATGAGCGCGTGGGTAATCGCCCGCCGAAAACGTACCGACGGCGCGGAGTAATTCCGGCCGACCGACAGCCGCGCCCCGGAAGAAGATCCGGGCCGCGCCGCACGCAACAGTGTACGGCCACGAGGACTTAACTCGTCATCTATCTCTCCTAGTCCCAACCATGGTGTCAGTGCACGGCTGTACGCGTCCTGGCCGCGCCCTAGATCTATCTATCTACCTACCTGCGTCGCCTCTTCAAAAGAGTTTATTATCACGCCGCTGCTTCCTTCCTTCCTTCCCCATAAGGCATAGCCCCAACGAAACTCCCAAGCCATATCTGCTTCAGGTGTCGAGTTCGGCGGTGGCTTTGGGTGAGGCAAAGTTAAGTTGCGCTTGGACGCATCCTAGTAAATAAGCTAACTAAAGCTTTTGCTTCCAGACAAGGGAACTGGGATCCTGATTCCTAGACTGAATTGGGGTGAAACCTTGAGATTTGCTTTCGCACCAGCCTTTTTGTCTCCTCTCTCTTTCTTCATTTTTTAAACCTATCCAAAAGATACTAAGATGCTATTTTTTCTCCTTCCTTTTGTTGCTTCCCCTGTGCAATGGGGTCCCATTGAAGCTGAACCCAAATTTCACCACACTGTTGTTGAGTATGGAGGATGAAACAGAAGAACAAACTTACCGAACCTCCATCGCGCCTGGACGAGGGCGATGTCCGGGTTATGGTAGAGGTAGGGGATGGTCCGATGAAGGAAGTCTGGGTCGGGCTGGAAATCGGCGTCGAAGATGACCATGTACTCGCACTCCCGCACGTAGCCGTGCTTCATGCCTTGCTTGAGCGCGCCGGCCTTGTACCCCTTGCGGTCCTCCCTGATCTGGTACGTGATGTTGATCCCCTTGTGCGCCCACCGCTCACACTCCATCCGAACCATCTCCTGCACATTTTGCGACATGATATATATTGGCATGTGGACAAGTACAGAATATCACATGAATTTAGCATACAGGGTTCAGTTCTCGCAGAGGTATTGCGTTCCAAACACGATCGGTTTCCTTCAAAAGGACAAGCATGGAAAATGATAGTATTTGTATACATTTTCGAGCTACAGAAATAGAATTACAAACAATGTATTAGTGCCATGTCCAGATATCATCGTTACGTTCTTAGAGCATGTTTTATTCGTACACAGTGACAGTAGTACATTGGTAGTACTGTTGATGTTTGTTAATGGAATCGATGGAATTTCGAAAAAAAAAAATGAAGTAGGGATAAATGCTAGTACTAGTAGCGTAGAGCTAACGTGTTTTGGAATCAACGACGTCCTTAGCCTGGGGCAAGTGCTGACTGAGTTGCCTAAACTAATGATTAGTACAACCGACGAATGGAAGTCCGTGTTAGCCAAGCGTTGCCTAACACTAACACGACTTGAGGCCATGCTCATGCTTAATTACTGGAGTCTTGTCTATCGATCGCGAGGATCGATCGTCACGTACTGTTCCATGAAGTCCTTGCGGTGGCGACTTTAATTACACATTTAACGGCGTGGCTTCTCACGTGGCTCGCACGTGCCTGTAGCGGCGGCAACGGGGAATGAACAGGGGTCTGCTTGCTCTCCATCTACTCCACCTCGAGGCAGAGAAAAGAAAGTACTCTGAGAAATGTTCTTACAGTGGTACCCAGCCCAAGTGCTACTACTCTCACTCGCTCATTCACCGATCTGGCTCGTCGGTCAAACCATTTGGAGCATTCAATGCGAACCCGATCCCTAATTAACAACTCATCATCAGCTCAGGACCGAGCGCGCCTCCCCCGCCCCCGCCCCCGCCCCGCCAAAATCATTGGGAGCCGTGTTCCTTGGCGCGCAAATGAAGCCCAGATTTTTTTTCTTTCCAACTCTTTCTTCGGATACCGTGACAGGGCTCACAGTCTGCATTGCTGGGGACTACTGCTACAAATACTCTAGAGATTGATACTAGTACTGGAGTAGTTATATAATTGGAAAACGGTTTTGATCACTGCCCCCCCTGATTTCCGATTACGGAGGAGACAGGCGTGTACAGTACACACAACCAACCATCACTTGGGCACCGACATGCGCGAGCTGTCTAAATTGCTACAGATAGATGTCTGAATATTAATATTTTTTGGGTCAGACCTCCTAGGCCAAGCAGAAAAATTATGGGCAAGCCAAATGCCCAAATCTCGCTCAGCCCCTACCCGGGAGTCCCGGACTTGACTACTCGGAGATGGCGATGGCTCAGACCAGAGCTGCCTAGCAGCTAGCTCTGTGACCGCGAGGTCCTGGCCGGGCCGTACCATATGATGCTAACGTGTCTAAAGGACAAGGGCGGTCGGAGCCTGGCACAGCAGGATGCCCCGGTGTCACGGCTTTTCCCTTTGGGTAAAAGAGAAGGTGCGGAGAGGGAGAGAGAATCCCGGGAGCAACGAGGTGGGTGCGTTGTATGGGAGCAGCTATGGACGGATAGATAGACTGGGGAATGGATGGGGGAGGGAAGTCACCGACAGGTGAACATGAGGCTCCATAATTACTAGGCCGGTACTGCTGCTGCTTGTACTGTTACCCCCCGAGCGAGAGGCGACTGGGGATGAGATAAGATCGCAGCTCACCTTGATGACGGGGTCCGTGGAGTCGTCCAGCACCTGCACCACCAGCCGATCCGACGGCCACGACAGCCCGCACACCGCGCCGATCGACAGATGATACACCTACACGTATGTATGCCGAGAGAAGAATGGTTAATTTCCTTGGATTATTAACCCATCCCCTGCACCTCTCTGCAACTCTGCTGGGGAACTGAAGCTTGGGCGAGCAAGGCAAATGTGAATCGATGCCACGAAATGTATGTACCTCGCGCTCGTTGAACATGGGGATCTGGACGAGCACGACGGGGAAGGCGGCGCTGCCGAGCTCGGGGTCGTCGTCCTCGGAGAGCGGGTCGCACTTGTACCGCCGCTCCGGGGTGCGCCGGAGCAGCTTCACCCCGATGATGACCACCCCCATGTAGAGCCGCTCCAGGAACAGCAGCACCGACATGAGCAGGCACACAGCCACCGCCAGCCGCAGAAGCGGCACGATCAGCGGCGCACGCACCTGCGACCACGCGTCCGGCAGACCCACCGCCGCGTCCATCGAGCGCCGGCCGGGAGACGAGGAAGGGCAATGCCACGCGCGAGCGAGCGAGCTAGCTAGCTAGCTTGGCCAATGAACGAGTGGCGCGCGCGGCAGTCGACCTCGCTCGCTAGCTTGGCTAGAGCTAGCTAAGCTCCTGCTGGCGGGCTGGCCAGTGCGGAGGAGCTAGCGAGCTGGGACTGCCTGGGGAGCTTCGGGGGAAGGGATGGAGTGTGTGAGTGTGTGTGCGAGAGTGTGCGCGGGTTTTATAAAAGGGAGCGCGAGGCACGGCGGCACATGTAGGGTTTTGTGCGCTACGGGATTCCATTTCCACCGAGTGTAAAATGAGTAGAACAGTGGAGCGGCGTGGTGATAGGTAAAGCAAACAGGGTTATTAACAGTGCAAAGCCTCGCAGGCCATGATTGTCGGGTGGGGGAGATGAGATAGGTTGGGGTCGCGGAGAGGGAGAGTGTCGGTGGTGGAACAAACTGGCTGAGCTCATGTGTCACAGGGCCAGTGAAGTGGTTACTGCTTGCGCACCGTACCGGTGATTGGGCCATTGTATTGGGGGGGTCGTTTCGATTTGTGGATGGATGGAGTGCAGCTTTCTGGGGGATTGGCTCTTTAGCCAAAAGGAACACCAAAGCTAATTATGAGCAAAGAGGGGAAATTGAGGAACCCAGTTCCTTGTTAGGTAGGACATGTTCAGTTTCTTTTCTCCAACGAGGTTGCACATGTTTCATCAATGTACCAGCGGGCGGAATGGTCAATCTTCTATCTACACTATTATCACCTTGGCTACCGTTTCTTCTCCAACTGTCGTACTTAGATTTAAAAAAATACTAGAGTACTTCAAATACCAATAGTTTAATAAGAGTTAAAAGAATACATTGTGTCTATATATGGTAGGAGTTGTGGTTATATGTGTGAGTCAACTCAGTTGTCCAGGAGGGTAAGTGGACTTTTCCAATTGGAGGTGCACATGGCTAGGAATTGTGGCCATTTCGGAATCCTTTTGCATTGATGAATACATCATATTTGTGACAACTACATACGATGTCAAGTAACTAGTCTTAAATAATATATTTCTTCTTGCTTGGAGGTTTCTTTCATTTGATATTCTCCCCGGTTTCCATTAAGGGAAATCAAGCTAGCTACTTCTTGCTTGGAGATGCAAATAAATCATTTTTTATATCTAGAAATTTTAAACCTAAACACCACCTCCCCTTTTATGTCTGGGTGTACGAGTGGAATTTAATATCCATTTCTTATATTTTGAAATGTGTTCTTATGTATTCTCATGATGTGTGCATCTATACTTATGAGCCTAAACACCATCTCCTCTTCTCTCTTGATTTCTCTCTTTCTTCTCCACTGAATGCTAATCTGAAGTTTTGGTCACACCTCTTGGCAGCGGTTGCGCGGGAGGCTAAACATTCCCTCCGCCTTATGTGCGTCCAAAATGACACTAGGACATGACGCTTGCACTATTCCTTCTAACATTAGGGGCATGTTTAGTTGCAAAGGGCCAAATTTCACGTTTTTCCTACTTGGCCCGTTGAGTGCTGCATGAAGGAAGATTTGCGTTGGGCCAAGTTTGGCACTTTGTTTGGTTGCCCATATCTAGTTTTTCTGCAATTTTTTCGCAAGTTGTTTAGTTGGTAGCAAAGCTGTTTTTATCTCGCTTGATGCAAAAACCTACATGTTCAGTTGCACATGCCATAGTGTTGTGCTCACAACTTCTCAGAGCTGGTGACGTTACCACACAATACCAAATGGGGAGCAAATTGAAATAGCAACTACAAACAAGCAGCAATTTAAACTAGCGGTACGAAATAAGCACCCTAGCTACTAGCAAATAACAGTTCACCACAATATTACCTAGCCACTATGAATGAATGTTTTACACCTACATCAGGGGTTGTTCATGGAACACAAGGTCAGAACTTCATCAGCAAACCATCTTCTTCATCATCTTCTTTAGCATCATCTTCGTCTTCTTCAGATCATGTAGTTACCTCTCGTCGCCCACATGTCGAGGGCCCACTGTTGTCTCATGTTCTTCCAAGCAGCACAATTGCCATGGGCAACACCATGGCCCCCGTTAGTGTCGTTGTCGTGAGGTATTCATTGAACACAAGGTCAGAACAACATCTTCCTTAGTCGGGAAGTACTCATCGGTGCCGAATTGCAAGATCCAGTTGTGCAAAATGCAACATGCAAGAACAAGCTTAACTTGGGTGGGGAAAGAGTGAAAAGGCTTCTGATCAAGGATCTTAAACCTATTCTTCAGAGCAGCGAAAACCCTCTCAACCGTGACTCTAAGGCTAGAGTGCCTCATATTGAAAAGTTCTTCCGGAGTCTTTGGGTAGTTTCTAGCTGAGAACTCATTTGAGATGATACCTTGTTGACCTGAAGGGTGGAAGAATTCCAGGCCGGCAAGCATACTCGGCATCTGCTAGGTAGAATTTGCCGGCATTGAGCTTGAGGCCATCAGGTCTGCTAAGGCTGTCAACTAGAATCGTGGCATCATGGGCAGATCCTTCCCACCTAGCAAGCACAAATGTGAACTTCATGTCGAAATCAACAGCGACAAGCACATTCTGGCTGGGGTAGTGCTTCCTCCCCCTATGCAGCATGTTCAGCTTTGGGCACTCTTGCCATGACATGAGTACCATTAATTGCTCCAATACAATCTTGACATTACTAGAGTGTTAACCGTCTGTCTAAAATAATCATCCAAGGAAGAACATGATAGAGTTGCTCACCTTAAAAAAGGGGAACCATCGACCGTTGCCTTGTATCTTCGCGGGGGTTTGACTGGATGGTGGCTTGATCATCTCTTCTCTGAGCTCTCCAATAGCATACAACACCTAATGGAAATACCAGGAAATTGACTCGATTGATCTCCTCCATTTGCTATGAATCACTCGGAATCTTTGGTTATGGCCTAGAACATGAAGAAACAGAGCCACATGTTCTTCCATAGAGGTGTCAATGCTGACCTTAAGTAAACCCCTTGACCTGAAGGTCTCCACAAGATGGTTAAATGGGGATCTTCTCATCCTAAGCATGGCGATACACTCGACATCGTTGTTTTTGTAGATGTAGTTCACATTCGCCATCCTCTCTCTGTCGTGTTGCATCAGGGGACCATATTTCACTGACGGCCTGGTTATCCTAGCAGACGCTCTTCTGTAGATCACGAACATCCATGCCTAAATCATAGGGACTAGGGCAGCTGCCTGGAAGATAACCTTTAATTGCTGGCCCTAAATGGAGTGGCATTGCATAAGCTATCTAGGTAGGGTACTAATGGCAAGCTAACTACCTTGGTAAAAATGTTGGAGAGGAGGTAAGGCCGCGGTTCTTACCTTCATGGTGTCGGACGTCGAGGACCTGCCGCAGGCAGAGGAGAAGGGGAGCGAGGAGTTGGTGCCACTAGTCTGCGAGGCAGCAGATGCTGGAGTCGAATAAGACACGCCAGCCGGTGCCGGAGTCGACTGAGTCGCTGCTGCCGGAGATCAAAATTGCTGCCACCACCACCGCCAAAGCCGCCGCACAAGAGGAAAGTAGGGAAGGATTTGTGTCAGAGTGGGAGGTGGTATCATAAGAGGGAGGTGAGCCTACTTTTCATGCCATATGGCGCTGCAATTCTTTCGGCTCCCGCCATCTTCCCGATGCCTCTCCGTGCATGTCGTTCCTCCTCTTGCGCTCGATAGGGCCTGTCCTGGTGGAAACGCTTGATTTTGGTGTTCCTTCGGAGCCAGGATTAGGGATGCTTTAAGGCCCATGCGGGCCAATCCCCGGTACACCGCAACACACCGAACAGGCTTATTTCTTCTGGCCTGGTGTGAGAAACAAATATCGGGCCAACCAAATATGCCCTAGGACATGGAGCTTGCACACCAACATATAAAAACAACCAGGTCCTAACAGACCCGTCGGACATATGATTCCACGTCCCCTCCGCTGGCGCTAAGCGCACCACCAAAGCGAGGATAGGGTGGGAAGGACCTTCTTCTGATTTCAAGACGCAGTCGCCCCCTCAACATCCCAAAAAAGACACTATAAAATGGTCTAAATAAAGAATGTGAACCTTCCTGCTGGCGAGAGTCCATGGTTCGCCATACCTTAAAGGCACCAAGGCCTCCAAAGGTAGATCGGGCCTATGACATCGCCTACAAGAGGTACGAAACCCTTTATGGGTTTTATAATCACCGCCACCTCTCTCCTGCCCTCATGCATGTGTATCGATTCGGTAGATGTCGTCGGATTGAAGATAAGTATGCCATCAGGGGGTCCTCGAGGCGGTGAGACATACAATGGTCCGGGACAGTGAGCACACAGGTTTACCCAGGTTCAGATCTGACTACAGTGGCCGAATACTACTTCCTGCTAGAATCCACTATAACGACAGAGCTAGGTGTCGTCAGATTGATGACAAGTACGCCATGAGGGGGTCCCCGTGGCGTGCGGAAGAGAGGGGTGTGAGACATACGGTGTTCCGGCACGGTGAGCACACAAGTTTACCCAGGTTCGAATCCGCCGGCTTTGGACAGATCCTACTCCTACTAGCAATCCAGTAATATGGCAGAGCCGGAATATGGGTTACAAGGGTTTCGCCTGTGTGAGTTGATATTATAGACTATATGTTGGAAATATGCCCTAGAGACAAATAATAGTAAGGATTATTATCATATTTCATAAAGTTTATGATTAAGTTTTGTATCATGCTATAACTGTATTGAGTGGAAACAACAATACATGTGATATATAAACAACCAGGGGTTCCCGGTGAAACTCTAGTCACTGGTTCATTGGTCAACAGATGATCAAGTTTCCTGATCATGTGGCATTTATGCTAGTTGGAAATGGAGTCAACTCATTCTGAGAATGATATGATGAACCAATACCCAACCTAAACATCGTGAACCGATCATGTCACGAAGTTCAAGTTATGATGATTAGAAATGGATCCTCGTAGACTATTCCTTAGACTGTGAGGCTATATTAATCACTATCTTCCGAGAGTGCTTAGATAGCATCAAGCGCCACTTGGCAATACAGTGGTTATAAAGGTGTGTTCAGGTACTCGGAGGAAACCGTAGAGGCAATATATGTCAAGAGCGAGATTTGTCCGTCCACGTGACGGAAAGATACTCAAGGGCCCACTCGGAGAAGTTATATCCAATAGCTGCGCAGCGTATGATTTGATCACAGGGATATCACTTGTCGGAATGAGTCAAGTAGCATTGTTCGGTAACGAGATTGAACACGACATGGTGATGTCATTGATCAGATCTTGGGCAATGCAAGTATCGAGAGACAAAGGGAATAAGACACGACCGTCCCGATTCAAACGATGAAAGATCTTCGTGGAATGCACAGGGGTCACAGGGCCATCCAGGTCCCTTTGTCGATCATTGGTCCGGGAGTGTCCTGACCATGTCTAGAGTGTTCCCGAACCGTAGGGTATCACGCTTAAGGGTTTGATGATGCTTAGAGAGTGTTTATAGGATCGGAAGAATCATCGAAGAATAGTAGAGAGAAAACCGGAAGGGTTTCGGCAAGTTCGGAGGATGTCTGGAGTGGAGGTGGAAGGTGTTCGATAGCCATGGAGATTGAATAATATATGAATGAATGTTAAATATTGATTTAATCATTTATTCATAATTATTTAATAAAAGAGAAAATCAATTTAAAGGGTTAAAAGGCTTAATGGGGCAATTCCGGAGCGAACATTAGGGAAAGGCAAGAGGGAGAAGGGCTAGAGGGGGTGGTCGGCGCCCTAGTGGGCCAGCCCCTCCCCCTCCCCGCGTGGGGCCCATGGGGTGGCCAGAGGAGCCACCCCTCCCCCTCTCCTCTCCTTTAGTCCAACCCTGGGACTTTGAGGGAGGTAGTAGCTCCCCTCTCCCTATATATAGTGGGGGTATTTGGCCAGATAAATACACATAATATTCAATAAAAGGTTTCCTCACTTTTTGGAGACCTCCAATTGATATTCTCTCTCTCTCTCGTGACCGTGGTCCCAAGTTCGTACTGCGCGAACGAGAGACATCTTCACCGCGGAGCGCCGTCGTGCTACGGGATTCAGATCTAGGAGCTCTACTTCCGCAACTGCTGCTGGATTGGGGAAGCGGGAATTATCGTCAGGCACCAGACATGTGTAACTCCCCGCGAGGTGTCACAGTTGACGCACTCAAGTCGTTGGAGCCGCAGGAGCGCAAGGACTTCATCACGACCTTGAGGTCGACTTTGGCTCGTCTACATCAACCACGCTCTCCTGAGCGTTGACAACGATTTTCGGTCTTCAAGGGTAAGTTCACGAAAAGCCCTCCCGTTACTATATTACTAATAGATAGGTCCTGGCAACATCAGGGGTTCAGGGGCGTAGGGTAAATTTTTATTGTTTTTATACGCGGAACCGCTACAGTGGTATCAGAGCTAGATCTATGTGTAGTAATGCTAGTACGGGTAGAACACACGAGATGTAGCATGTGGGGGTTGATCTTTTAGTTGTTACCCTCCCACGTGTACTTGTGTATACCGCAGTAATGCTTGATGAAGCGGCCCCAACCGACTTTACGCGTCCATTCGCGAGACTGGTCCACGCTTGACATACGGCTTGTACCGTGTAAAGTGGCTTAGGGGGTGTCTGTCTCTCTCGCATTAGTTGGTATGCCATTTGCAACGGAGGGCCCCAAAAGGGGTGTAGTAGAGACAACTACTTGATCAGCGTTGTGCTGAAAGTTCGTAGGTAAGAACGGTTCTTGTGTGAAAGTCCATTCAGCCACGTAAAACATGCAAAGATAAAGTAGAGGCGTCTAACTTTATTTTGCAGGGGGCGTTGCTTTGTGATATGGTTGTGGCAAAGGTTAAGTGATTACCTTATGTTACGTAGTAGTAGATAGTCACGGAGGTGATGGACTACCACGTCGGAAAGACACCGGTACCCTAGTGTCTACGGTGCCGGAATCCGGTGAAGACGGATGGAGATCACGACGTGAAGGACCATATCACATCGCATTTACATTCAATGTTATTGTTTGTATATCTTATTGTGTGCTAGTATTAGATACTCGACGGTAGCCTAATAAGATGATCCCTGTTAAAATTACCAATGATTGTGTTCCCCCTTAGTGTGCACCACCAAGAAAGTTTTTCGGTATGAGGTAGACCATGACGATCGGGTGTCAGACATATCTACGTTCGCATACAGTGGGTGTAAGCCATGTTGCACAGTGAATACACTAAGATTGAGTTGGCGAGCCTAGCATGTGTAGACATGGCCTCGGAACACGGATGGTCTAAATATCGAGCACGAGTCGTAGGAATGATGTGATCGACGCGTAGGCGTCCAGCCTAGCACCCACATTGATGGCTGTGATGATCGGGGGAGATGTGGGGAAAAGGGGTCATGTTATCACTAGGAACCCTTCAGGGGATAGGTGTTTCTGAGTGGAGTTCTTATTAACTCATTTAATTATAAACTTATTCTAAATTCCTTTTGCAATTATAAATGTAGAAAATGGTTCTCCCCGATGCCACCTTTCTTGTTGATGATTGGTTAGATGGAGAGAAGTTCAGGCTAGATGGATCAAACTTATCTATATGGGTTGCGCGCCTCCATGTTCTCCTTAGAGATAATAACATGGTCGACTATGTACTCAACGAGATGGATTTGGAGCAGCCCTGCTTCTATGAGACCCCAGAACAGTGGGAGGACCGCTATTATCGTCGTGAGATGTCCACCTTCATATCAGCTACAATGTGCTACGGGATTGTGGATGAGCTGTGGCCAGTCGTGGGCAATCTTGACCCTCGTGCAACTATCATACAGCTTAGGACACATTTCATAGAACAAGCACACATATGGGAGCATGAGCTGATGGGAGACTTCCTCTCCATTAAGATGGAGGATAACTCATTGCTTGGCGACCATTTGGAGCGCATGCATGATGCGTACATGAGGCCCGCATACTTCCTGGATAGCTGGATGACGGGATCTTTTGCAAATGGTATTGTGTTGCAGTCGCTGCCAGCAAGCTACCAAGCACAAGTCAGGACTTGCATTATGAGAGGCAACGCGGAAACACTGGATTTCCACGAGTTCCTATCATATTTCAGGGATGTGGTGGTTGAACCCATTATCGCTGAGGTCATCAATGACAAAGGTATATATTTGATATACAATTTTATAAATGTTATAATCTCACAAACACATTTGAAGTGTTAAGTATATTTGATACTTGTTTTGTTTTACTGAAAATAGGTCCTTCTGCATGAGAGGTGCTTGCTGGAGAGGAGGTGACGTTGCGTGTTGATGGCGAGCATGATGACGATGGCCAACGACACTCTCCCTCAACATTTATCATTTAGTTTATGTTTTTGATAGTTATTGTAATCAAAAGATTGTGAACTTCTTTAGTGTGTCTCACACTTAGTGAGACGGTTATTCATATGAGCTTGTAACAAACAGTTGTTCCACTTTTATGAATGATCTCTATTCGCTTTCATATCTTGTTTGATTATATGTGAATTATCCTGGTTTGTTTTGAAACTAATTGATAATGCATGAACATTTGTAAAATATTGAAATGCCTTAAAATACCCAACTTAATGATATGTTCATTAATGAATGAAACCATTGTTTGAATTCAAAAGTTATGTTGATAATATGTGAAAGACATTCGATTTCTTGTCACATATAAATCATGCCTATGTTTGGCAAAATAACTTGAACATTGTGTATTACTTGAATGCAAAGTGTTTAATGAATTGTTAAAAGTAAATACATATTCGATGTATTATATTTTAACGAAATGGTAATTATCATTATATGATTGTTTAAATGTGTAAAGAAGTTTACCAAAGGAAACATAAGTATGAAACTATTTGATATGATCAAAGTGTTTCATCAACAAAGGGTATAAAGATAAATGAGAATCTAATTACTATGATTTGATCAATAGTAATGGAATTCGACTTTATGGCATAAAATAAATTGTGGAATGCAATGCGTTTGAAATGTCAAAATGCAAAGTATCACAATGTGATATTAGATATCAAAATGGGTGAATAGATGGCGCCAAATAAATCGTTGTAGTGTATATGTATAGACCATTAGTTAGAAATAGTTAGCACTCAATTAGAATATATAGTGAACCATTTGAATTCGTGAAAGCGGCTCCATATCTGGTATGGATCATCATGAAAGATTTGGGGTTATTTGATATAACCAAAACAATAGCGAATAAGTCCTTGTAGAGTATTCATTGGAAATTTTGAATACGAAATCCATAGCTGAAACCAAAAGAGAAGCAAAACTAGTATTGCTTGGTTTTTGGTACATTTTCGAGAAAGTTCGCATTCAGTGATATTTCTCGATTATGAAGCAAATGAAAGATAGTGAAAAACACGATGAGGATTCAAAACCCTACATCAGAGTGTTGAGAAGCGCAATAGAAAATGTTCCTGAACGATACTCTTCACAAAGGAAAGAATCAATGATAATGATCATTGTGTTTTCCTCACTGGTGTTTTCACTACATGAAGTAGGATTCAAAATGTAATCCATATATTGTATGGAGACATTTGTGAATCATTTGTCATGATTACCGGAATATGGCATACCTACGAACTACTAAGGAAATAATGGTAAACTAGAATTATGAGAAATCCTAAAAGAAAAATTCACTTCAGATTAGAAAGCAATTCGCTACTGAATCTCACAAGTAAAAGGGGTTACTTGGATTTTCCCAAATGACTGCAAAGCCATAGTGGAAAAGGGGGTGAATGACAAAAGCACAATTTGTCAAGTATTGGATGAATTCAAATGAATTTGATTCAAGTGTGCTGAATGTCTAGTGGATTTAAAACTAGTAAAAGTACTAGTATCTCATAGTAAATATCCAAGTTTGATATTTGATCAAAGGATTTTGAAGTTGTTCAAAATAGTGAGTGGATATGCAATTTTCATAAAATTGAGTGGGAGCTATGAAAGTCTTCCTAAAACAATATGCGAATGACATATTTTTGAGTGGGAGCAATATAAGTATCAAATTCAAATATGTAGGAACATAGTTTTAGTAAGATTTGTGACTCATACCCAAATATGTTGGGAACATATTTTGAGTGGGAGCTTATAGGAGTGATTCTTAAGTGTGTTAAGAATAAAAGCGCAAGTACCGATAAATAATGATTTATAAGGTGTAGAAGAAGATAATAAGTGTATTATGATATTATGTAGTATTCCTTAAGGGATTCTAAAAAGGGTTTCAGAATAGAAGTTAATTAAGGAGCTGGTCCTTAATAACTCAAGTTAGGAATAGTATTAAGTTTAACATCAATGGTTGAAAGAAAGAAAAGGATGATCATCATCCACTATGTTGAGATATATGTTCTATCTTAGAAAACCATGATGATAACTTAACACAATATAAGATCCAATAAGGAACCTTTAAAAGTGATTAAGTTTGAATCACGGAACGTCGAGCTAGGTTTGTCCGCAGTGTCTAATAGAGAACTGCAGACATATTTTCCAAATCCATAAAGGATGACATATCTTAAAACATAAAGGGTAATGTTATAAGGGAATATGTTGGAAACTCCTGTAATACCGATTTGATTCAAGTAGGAAGCGAGGTGAACAAAAACAGTGAAAGTTGCATAGGGTGCACTCGTGTTTCGATGAATACATTTATAATAATAGATAAGGGTACCATATAAAGTGTTGTATAATGTTATGGCGGGGATAGTTCACTTTTAACGTAGAATGATGTGTCCCAGGGCACAGTGCCCATCAGAAAGCCCTCGAGGTTGATCTAAAGTCACTGTAGGCTCCTGGAATTCAGCCTCGTTCTACTGCCATAGAGACGATGCATACACACAGATGTTATCATGTGATGGTAAAGTATTAATGTCAATCAAGGTGACATTAGTAAGTTGCAAAGGATTTGTGACTGTAATATACAGACCCAAGACTCAACCACTTCCATGAGCAAGCATGTTCAGGGTACCGGATATATGGTGCCAAGGATTAAGAATAAAAGCAGCTAGTTTATTTGTACTCTAGTGCAAGTGGGAGACTGTTGGAAATATGCCCTAGAGATAAATAGTAATGAGGACTATTATCATATTTCATAAAGTTTATGATTAACTTTTGTATCATGCTATAACTGTATTGAGTGGAAACATCAATACACGTATGATATATAAACAACCAGGGGTTCCCAGTAAAACTCTAGTCACTAGTTCATTGGTCAACAAAAGATCAATATGCCAGTTGGAAATGGAGTCAACTCATTCCGAGAATGAGATGATGAACCAATACCCAACCTAAACATCATGACTTGATCATGTCACAAAGTTCATGTTACAATGATTAGAAATGGATCCTCGTAGACTATTCCTTAGACCGTGAGGCTATATTAATCATTGTCTCCCGAGAGTTCTTAGATAACATCAAGTGCCACTTGGTAATACAGTGGTTATAAAGGTGTGTTCAGGTACTCGGAGGAAACCGTAGAGGCAATATATGTCAAGAGCAGGATTTTTCTGTCCACGTGACAGAAAGATACTCAAGGGCCCACTCGGAGAAGTTATATCCAATAGCTGCGCAGCATGTGATTTGATCATAGGGATATCACTTGTCGGAACGAGTCAAGTAGCATTGTTCGGTAACGATATTGAACACGACATGGTGATGTCATTGATCAAATCTCGGGCAATGCAAGTATAGAGAGACAAAGGGAATAAGACATGACCGTCCCGGTTCAAACGGCGAAAGATCTTCGTGGAACACACAGGGGTCACATGGCCATCCAGGTCGCTCTATCAATCATGGGTCCGAGAGTGTCCCGACCATGTCTGGAGTGTTCCCAAACCGTAGGGTATCACGCTGAAGGGTTTGATGATGCTTAGAGAGTGTTTATAGGATCAGAAAAATCACTGAAGAAGAGTAGGGAGAAAACCGGAAGGGTTTCGGTAAGTCCGAAGCATGTCCGGAGTAGAGGTGGAAGGTGTTCCATAGCCACGGAGATTGAATAATATATGAATGAATGTTAAATATTGATTTAATCATTTATTCATAATTATTTAATAAAAGAGAAAATCAATTTAAAGGTCAAAAGGCTTAATGGGCCAATTCCGGAGGGAAGAGGGCCCATTAGGGAAAGGCAAGAGGGAGAAGAGCCAGAGGGGGTGGCCGGCGCCCTAGTGGGACAGCCCCCCGCGCGTGGCCCATGGGGTGGCCGGCGGAGCCACCCCTCCCCATCTCCTGTCCTTTAGTCCCACCCTAGGACTTTGAGGGAGGTAGTACCTCCCCTCCTCCTATATATAGTGGGGGTATTTAGCGAGATAAATACACACAATATTCAATAAAAGGTTTCCTCACTTTTGGGGAGACCTGCAATTGATATTCTCTCTCTCTCGTGACCGTGGTCCTACGTTCGGCCTGCGCGAACGAGAGACATCTTCACCGCGGAGCGCCGTCATGCTACGGGATTCGGATCCAGGAGCTTTACTTCTGCAACTACTGCTAGATCAGGGAAGCGGGAGTCATCGTCAGGCACTGGACAAGTGTAACTCCCTGCGAGGTGTCACACTTGAGGCACTCAAGTCGTTGGAGCCACATGAGCGCAAGGACTTCATCACGACCTTGAGGTCGGCTTTGGCTCGTCTACATCAACCATGCTCTCTTGAGCGTTGACAATGCGTTTTGGTCTTCAAGGGTAAGTTCGCGAAAAGCCCCTCCTGTTACTGCAATACTAATAGATAGGTCCTGGCAACATCAGGGGTTCAGGGGCGTAGGGTAAATTTTTATTGTTTTCATACGCGGAACCCCTACACTATTGTGGGGTGCCCTAAAGGCTGGTCCCTAGGTCGGCTTATATAGATATCCAGTCTAGGGTTTACAGGAGAGACCTATCTCGCTACGACTAAGAGTCGGTTACAAAGTACATCTTGAACTACAATTAACACTACAGGCCTATGTCGGTAAGTCTTCTGGGCCTTCTTATAGCCGGACTGGACTCCGTCTCTTCTCCCTGACTGGGCCGCCCATGAAGCAAAGCTCTAACCCGAAGTGGGCCACCCTGGTCAGTGAGGCATAGTGAGGATGCCCGGAAAGTATATCCCCAACAACAGCCCCCGGAAGCCTCCAAGATCCAGAGTCGGATTTCACCATCGCCTAGCTTGATTCATCTTCGGCTTGTAGAATCTTGAAGGGTTCCTGAAACTTCAAAAGAAAGGATAGGATCCGAGTCTTAAAGCGAGTCGGACCTATGAGTACATTATTCGAGTTTCTAGCTTGAATTTCAAACTTAAGCCGGAACTTGTTTCTGACGTAACCTGACATTAGTCAAGGTTAAGTCATGTCACTAACAGACATTCCTATCAGCACGACTATTGGTGGGTGATGTCTACGCACTTCTATTCTTGTAGACAGTTGTTGGGCCTCCAAGTGCAGAGGTTTGTAGAACAGCAGCAAGTTTTCCCTTAAGTGCATCACCCAAGGTTTATCGAACTCAGGGAGGAAGTGGTCAAAGGTATTCCCTCTCAAGCAATCCTGCAATCAAGATACAAGAAGTCTCTTGTGTCCCCAACACACCCAATACACTTGTCAGGTGTATAGGTGCACTAGTTCGGCGAAGAGATAGTGAAATACAAGTAGTATGGATATAAAATAATGGTGCTAGAAAATAGCTTGATGGCGTGGAAGATACTAAAGGCAAACTGAAATAAAGATGGAAGCAAGCAAACATGTAACAGATCTAATTGCAAACGGTGTATCAATGCTTAGAAACAAGGCCTAGGGATCATACTTTCACTAGTGAACACTCTCTCATAAATATCTTTCCTTTATGATACTACTCTTAACTATTCTTCGGTTGGACACTCTAATCGATGGTAGGGCTATAACAGCACACCTCAAAGTAAGCCTTTCCCATCTAGAAAACCCCACACTGTCACCTTGAGTACTAGATGAGTCCAACAAACACCACAATTTCATAAAGACATCCAACTCCAAATATAACTCATAACAAGTATTTGTAATCTCTAGCCTAAGTGCCACCATGGTGAGCACACTGTCACTTTCACACACATGGGGAGAGCAGAGATTCATTAAAGCACTTGAGTAGCAGAATAGATCTATAGATTACAAGCTCATGATCTCAATAAGATCATGCATAGAGAGAGAGATGAACACATAGCTACCGGTAGAACCCTTAGCCTCGAGAGAGAACTACTCCCTCATCATCATGGGAATCAGCAATGGTGATGGAGATGGTGGTGGAGATCGATGGAAATGGCTTCGAGGGCACTTCCCCGTCCTGGCAGGGTGCCGGAATAGAGACTTTCTGTCCCCCGAATCTCCTTTTCAGTGGCGGCGGCGCTGCGGAACTTTTCATTGCTGGAGGCTTGATTCTTTAGGGTTTATGCCTCGGGAGGCTTCTTATAGGCGAAGAGGCAAGGTCGGTGGAGGCCAGAGGGGCCCACACCACGGGCTTGTTCGTCTGCGGTACCAAAGTTGGCAGGCCAGCGCATGGCGGTACCTAAGTTGCCTGAAATCACCGCGTTTCAAAAAGTTGGGCTGCCAACTACCGAGAGGGGCCATTTCGAGGCAAACTCATCTCACCCGTGCCAAATACAAACATTCAGTTAAACTGCCCCATGAAATAGACGGTCGAGACCCACATGTTGGTTATCTGTCCATGACGTGGGCGCAAACGCGGCAACCCCTTAGGCAAATCGAGCAGCTAAGAGATGCGTTGACCAATTTCACAAATCCATTCCCAGCTTTCCCCTAGCACCGGCGGCATCGGAATCCACCCTCCAGGCAGGACAATCCCTTCGAACATTTGACTTCCGGGGCCAAGTTGCTGCGCCCAGTCGCTGATACCGAGCTCCAATGGCGCATGCCGTAGCCGCCGTTGCGAGGCTCTAGCCCGCCTCCGCCGCCGACGAGCCGAGCAGCTCGGAGGATGGCAGATCCTACTATCAAGAAACAAGAATTTTTGTCTATAAGCGGGTGATCTACCCTTCTCCTTGCTATTCACACTAGTTACAACTGCTAGCTAGCTACTAAACCTCAAATTGTTTGTTAGCCCATCGCTGACAAACATATTTTGTCCACAGTTTTCTGTCAAGTGGGATCTGCGCGGACCCCCTTGCCTGGTTACGGTAGTCCTCTATAGGTACGACTCTAAGGGCAACAGGTATGGACACCATTGTTTCACGATGAAAGAAGCGCCTGCGTAGATCTGCACTATATCCGGTATGGTTGCTGCTCTGTATAATCATGTTGAATTATGGCCGAAGCAGACTGCAAAGTTTAGCTTCATGGATGAACGTGGCATCATGGTTCCTATAACGTGTGATAGTCAGCTAATTGGTTTGATGAAAAGGTATGCTTCGGCTGCCATGTTTGAGCTGAAATATGATGTACTGGATGTGGAAGCTGCTACAACTGGGAGTCGCCCTTCTATTCTTGGACAGGGTGGTTGCTCGAACGCAATTAGCTCCTGGTAAGTAAAGGTCGCTTGGGGTTCGCATGTTTGTGCTGAATTGTAATTTTTGTTTTATTTACTCTGTAGATATTGGGCAGTTATGCAACAGTCTTGTTTCTTTGATAGGAAGCGCCGCAAGGTTAGAAATATGACTGCCGGGTCAGTCATTTTGCTGCCCGAGGAAATTAAAAACGAGTGGAAAGATGATGTTGGACACGATTCTGGTGCCCATTGTCCCGGCGATGCAGAGTACGTGAAGCTAAGAAAATTGGCACGGAGGAAGAGGAAGAAGGCAGGAAATGAAGAAGCCATTGGACGTGAATGCTTGGCACCCAGGCTGCGGAAGAAGGCTGCTGGCAATGAAGATGCATAGTAATGTGTTGAACTTGAACCTATATATGTAATTCTGTTAAATTCTGATCGCTCTGTGTGTGGCACGATGCTGGGCGAAACAATCTACCCACGTTCTCTGAGTAAAATGTACCGCGACTTAGGGTTTGGAAATGCCCGAGTCGGTAGTTGAATCCGAAATTGTGATTGTGCCACTGCTATCTGAAAACAATGATCCACCGGTTCCACGATTGCTGAGGGGCAGGAGGTCTCCAAATACGACGGAATGTAAGTGGCACATAAATAAATTATTTAAGCTGCCACACTCCACGAAGCAGCAATTTATTTCAGATGCTACACAACGACGTGGCAACATAAACAACAATGTTCTCACTGATAATGCCGAGATGAGGAGGAAATGGGTACCACTTTCTGGCCTAATCTTGAGCCCATCTATCTCACCACATCTCTGCTCCTGCATCCCCTGCATCTGGCGAAGCTACCGGATCTCCAGTAACCGGGTGTACGTGCTTCCACTTTATAAATTGTGGTTGTGCCATTTGCATGCGGCACAATCCACGTAGATTACGTTTAAACAAACCACCAGTGTCAGAATACACTAGTAGAAATAGTGTCTTTGGTCCACGGTTACATTCCCAATCCAGGACAGAGATCTAAATCGAGGCAGAAAGTGATCTAAATCACAAATTCTTCCACAAATTAATGCGGAGTCAGAGCAATTTTTTCCTCCCTGGAATCCGGGACCAATAGTTCAGACCGCTGGGTCAACAAGTACAAATATTACAACTTAAAAAGGCACGGAGCTTAAGCTAAATAAAACTAGTTATCACACATCTCCTTGATCTTCCTAATCTTGGCCCGATGCGCATCTTCCTGTGAGAGCAAGGATCGAATTGTCTGCTCCTTCCTTTTAGCATCTTCCTTGCACAGCTTCAATTGTTTCTCTGCATTTTTCCTCATGCACTTGTCAATACTCGTAGTTGTGTACTGCAGGACTTTGGCCTGGTGGAGATCGTTCCTTGCTTGAGTCAGTTCTTGCTCTGCTTTAGCCTTCATGGCCAACGTCATGTCCCTCTCCTTCTCGACTTTGATAACCTTGTCTTGCACCCACCTGAGATCTCGCTTATGCTTGGTCGTGTCAACTGGTTCCCATAGATTCATCTCAACACTGTCAAGAAGTGAGCTGAATACGGATTCTTTCAACTCGATAGTCATTTCCCATAGTTTGTCCAGCGTTTTCTGCATCGATTTGGGCCACTCTGGATCTACCCATTTGACAACACCGCAACTTCCGCCTTGCATCATTGCACGATGTCCTTGACACTGTAGAAACCTCCTGCCTGTGTTTCGTCCTTCGAAGGCTACAAATTTAGCGGGCACATATCCATGTTTACATACCAGAGGACTGTCTTCATCCTCTAAACCATGATAGTCGGAGTCAACATCGTCTGGTTGGCCTAACACATCATACGCGCATGAGTAAACATATTAGATCTAGCTCAAAAAATAGATAACTGGCCACAGATGATAGAAATAGAGATGAGACGACTCACATCGAAATCACCGTCCCTTTCGTCACGACGCGTTTCCTCGCCGTCTCCCCTTGAACCCATGGCGAGAGGGGTGGGGGGTGGCTGCCGGAGAGGGGATTGGGATGGAGGTGCCGTCGGCTAGCGGCTACGGCAGGATGGAGTGAAGTGGGGAAAGTGGCTTCGAGGTAAGGACGAGAAGTATGGGGAGGAAGAGAAGTAATGGGGACGTGACACTGGGATGTGGCCCACTGAACTCGTGAGATGTGACACTCGAAATAGGGGAGTGCCCGGTGTTGCCAGTTTGTCCAAAGCAAGCGTGGCCAATCATGACACAGAATAGCCTACTCGCGGATCGCTCTCACGAAGACCATCCCAATTGTCCAAGCGCCCCAATCGAACGGTATGTAACAATCATCGAGGAGAACAACTGTGTTAGGGCGTGCCTTCTAGAAGACTCGATCTAACGGCTACCCATGCAATGACACTGGGCGTGGTTTATGGAAGGAACAGACATGCAATGACACTGGCTGTGATTCATGAAAAGAACAGACATGCAATGACACTGGTAGATCCTTATGTGGTTCATGAAAAGAACAGACAGGCAATGACACTGGTGGATCCATATGCGGTTTGTTTAGAAGAACACACATGCAATGACACTGGGTGTGGTTCATGAGAAGAACACACACGCAATGAGACTGGTGGATCCTTATGTGGTTTTTTTAGAGGAACAAACATGCAATGACACCGGTGGATCCACATGTGGTTTATGGAAGTAAAAGACATGCAATGACACTGGTAGATCCTTATGTGGTTCATGAAAAGAACAGGCATGCAGTGAAACTGGGTGTGGTTCATGAATAGAACAGACATGCACTGATACTAGGTGTGGTTCATTAAAAGAACAGACATGCAATGACACTGGTGGGCCCATCCTTATGTGGTTCATGAAAAAAACAGACATGCAGTGAGAAGGCTCCTTATAGGCGAAGAGAGAGGCCGAGGGGGTGCCTGGGGGGCCCACACCACCCCCTGGCGCGGCCTGGCATGGCCCGCGCCACCACGTGGTGTGGCCACCCCCAGGTCTCTTCTCCGTCTCGTATTCTGGCTCCTGGAGTCTTCGGGTGAAATAGGATTCTTGGCATATTTTCCGGGATTTTTCCTAATAGTTGATTTTCTGCACAAAAAGTAGACACCAAGGTAATTCTGCTGAAAACAGCATCAGTTCGCATTAGTTGCATCCAAATCACACAAGTATAGAGGAGAAACAATAGCAAAAGTGTTTGGGAAAGTAGATACGTTTTGGACGTATCAACTCCCCCCAAGCTTAGTTTATTGCTTGTCCTCAAGCAATTCAGTTGAAAACTGAGTGCGATAAAAGAACTTTCACGAACACATTTGATTCATATGATGTAAATATTCTCAGCAATGTGATCAACTACTTAGACAATTCATAATAAAGAATATGCAACTGAGTCTACTTAATAGTCATTGCAAGCTATGAAGAGATTCCAACTCAAGAATAATAAGTAGCATGAAGCATAAACATAGGCAACATTACAATGCTCACAGAAAGGTATGATAGAGTGGTATCTCGCTTGCCTTTGATTATGAATGCCAAGGCACCTCTGAAGTTCAAGTGATGACTAGAAGTAAAGATATCAAAGATACAATCATCGAAGTCATAACACAAATAATCAAGTAATGGAACAAACACAAAGAATGACAACTAAGCTCTCAAGAAGGTGCTCAAAGAATATGTGGAGACTCAACAAGTAGAAGAAAAGGTTTTGAATAATTTGAAAGGCTTCCAAATGCTGAAAGTATGGTACTCATTAGCTTTGAGCTCTCATTGCCCCTATCATAAGCATCTTTAACGTGGTTAAGGTGAAAGTGACACAACTAAGAGGATATGCTTGACAAGTTATAAATCGAAGTCTCATGCCCCTTACTTACGAAGACCGGTCCTCATGCTACTCAACTTCAGTCACAAGTAAGCTCTTGTCATTGTAAGTATATACGTATCGTAGAGAACCGCCAACGGGATACCCCTTGCACATGAAATGGGAGCTATCCCATAATCAAAATACAAGGCAAGCAGACAATGAGCATCTCGGCGATCTTTTTATTTACTATGTGCATAGATTTTTATTGAGGATGCTTCATAGAATGCTCATTATAGTTATGCTGCAATTTTCCACCATGATTAGGCATGGCTTAGGCTAGCGGCCCAGGCGTTTCTCTAACATACATACAAACTCCATGATCTTACAAGTTCCACTTTTATTTCACACCGCCGGGATCCATAAGCAAAAGAACATGATATCAACTAGGTACAAAATACCTATGAGGCGTTGAAAGCGGTCCCCATGATACATGGTTCTGCTAACTTGAACTCATAAAGCGTAAGCATATGCACAACAAAGAAGTACGCAATGGTTCAGGTTTATTAAGTGCAAGAAAATGAAGTGTGCCATCAAGTTCGTGAGAGCTTTACTAACTAACTTTCTCATAACAAGCAAACATTTCATTCGGAAGAAAACAAGGCATATTGAATATGCACGGAAGTAGCAAATGATGCTAATGGGTAGGTATGGTGGACACTTTGGAAATATTTGGTTTAGGGAGTTGGAAACTTGAGTAAAATATACTCGATGAAAGTGAAGGCTAGCAATAGTAAGGGATCGACAAACGAGAGAGCAATAGTCGTCATTATCATGTTTGCAACAAAACAAGAATACTCATGGCAGAAAGTGATCCAAGATCCTCAAGGCAAAATAATTCATCAAGGCTTAACTGATTATTATAGTCATGTGCATGCATGAGCATGTGCCAAGTCAATCAAATGAAACATTCAGAGGAGGATGCCACAGTGTCATACCAATTTATGAATAGAGCAATGCAAGCAAACATTCCTGAGACATACTACAAACTATTAGCGAGATGGAGATAATCATAAGAAAGCAAGAACTACTAAGCATCCAAAGAAAACATACACTCTACATGAACGGACTAAACATGCCCACAGTGCTGAGTGTATGTACAAAAGTGAAAACAAATAGAGTTCATTACCAGCCTCTTACCACGCCTCAAGTTGTCATTGATCCTCATTATTGCTCTTCACTTGTGTGGCTTGAATAATAATATGAAACCAATATCCACTGAGGACTGCTGAACCCTGAAGCAAACTCACAAAAACCAAAGAAGAACGACAAATGTTTTTGGTGTTTTCGATTTTTTAAACAAGAACCAAAAGGGAAAAACAAACAAAACAAAATCTTTTTGGGTTTTTCGAATAGTTCAAACAAAGCAAAAAGGGGAAAAACAAACCAAGGCAAAAAGAAGAAGCAAACCAAAGAGAAACAACAGAAATATTTTTGGTCTTTTTGTGTTTTTAGAAAGCAAAAACAAAGAAGAACGAAAACTAAAAAGAGAACGAAAACATGAATATACAAAGTACCGACGCAACATGATATGGAGATGAGTGCAGTGTCGGCGTACCTCCCCCAAGCTTAGGCTTTTAGCCTAAGTGGGTATCAATCCCAAGCTAGCCAGGATGAAGTATCACCGTGGTACGACGAGGAGGTACCCTCGTCCTGGTGCGAGCTCGAGTACGTCCCTCCGTAATGCGCGGAGTAATCATAGGAGGGCACATCCTCCTGGTGCTGCTCGTGGAAACCCAACAAGCGAAGCTGCTCGTCCACCTCCTCCTTGGAGCGTGACCACGGTCTCATGTGAACACTAAACAAAGCAAGCCATGGCAAAAGGATCTCCCTTTCATCCCCGTCAGTGAAAAGCATCCTATATACTTGATTGTTCAAATCAGAGGTAGCAGTGACAAAGTGGTGAGTTTTCATGGCAACAAGGTCAAGCCTTTGTGGTGCCAGCATAGCATCATCGGGATCCACTGAAAGACCTAATGCATTGACCATGCGCGATGCAATGATGCCTCCATAGATAGGCCCCCTAGCAGCTAGGCGACGAGCAATAAGCGAGCCAAGATTGTACCAAGTGTCATTGCTGAGCGCAGCAGCAAGGAAAGCTAAGTGATAGTTGGATATATTACTAGTGTTCTCCCTACCCAATACACTAGTGGCAAGATAATATGCAAAGTATCTAAGAGCAGGGAGTTGGATATTTCATATCTTTCCGCGCTGCGCCACGCGGTCATCATCATTGGTCACCCCTCAGTAAAGCTCCAACAAATCAGCGGGTCGCCCTTGAATTTTCTTCACGGTCCCTGTCATACACACACCTACAATACTGCAAAATCTCTCCAAAGGCATGGTGAAGGGCATATCATAGATTTTAAAAGAGACAGTAGACTGATAGGGTGTGTTAGTAAATGAGAAGCTCTCAACAAAAGTTTTGGTGAGCATAGCGTATTGTGCACTCTCATCTTGCATATAAGAGGTCAAACCAACCCTCTGAATCAGTAGCAAGAAATCATCAAGAACACCTGCAGCTTGCAAGAAAGTAAAACAAGGAAAAGAGGATGGGTGAGCATCTCCATCATCCCTTTCACTGCCAATGCATGTTGCAATGAGGTCTTCTTTGTATGATGGCCTAGCTTGAGAGGCTGTTCTTGAGGGCCTTGACCTCCTAGGTGCATCACTCTCAAATATCTCTCCAAAAGTACGGTTGTTCATGCTTGGTATTATGAAATTTAAACACCTATTAAACAAGTGATTGCAAAGTAAATATAATGAAGGATTCTACTCATAGGGACTTGCAAGAGGCCTAAACATGCATCAAAACTATATCTCTAAGCATCAAACAAGCTTACAAGCTCTCAAAACCAGTCACCTACAGCAGCAAAATACTCAACATATAAACCACTAAACACAAATCTACTTGGACAAGGGGAGGAGTCACATACCAGGGAACAAATGCTCCAAATTTCAGCAAGAAAGATGGGTTGAGCAAGGAGATCGAAGAAATCGAGAGCAAGCACAGAAAGAACGCGATTTTGAGCTATGAACTGGAGCTTACTTGGGAGAGAGAAGAAAGTGGCAGGTGAGAGAGGTAGTGGGGGGCTAGGGGTGGCCCACACCAGGGCTGGCCATGCCACACATGGTGTGCCTTCCTGGTGGTCCCCCCTGGTACCTACCAGGTACTCCTCTTCCCCTTTTTTCACGTAAAAATTTAATATGAATTTTCTAGAATTTTTCGAGACACTTTATTTTTGGGCATTTTTCAGAGATAGAAGAATGATTTTTTCTGACAGACAGATTTTTTTGCTTTTGGAAACACGATGCAAGGACAAAACAAGGCTAGAACTACAGAAGTTCTAACATGCAAGCAACTAACAACAAAAAGAAAACTAGACGAAAGCAAGAACTAAAATGCAAAGGATAGAAATTAATGGAGATAATCATAATGAAAACATTGTTTTGTTCAATGGAATCCTTTTGTTAGCAAGGTTGAGCAAGTCTTGCTACCAAAACGATTGCATATGAGACAAAACTTTGTACTCCACTAATGATTATGTTACCTCAACCTTGATAGCAATGGTCCCAATCATAATAGTTTCAAAATTATCTCTTGGTATGGGACAATATATTTCTCCAACTTGAATGCCTTCAACATGTTAAATTGAATTCAAACCATAAGTCCTTTCAATCTTCTTGGGGAAATAGACAGTATGTTCCTTGTCATTAACATTGAAGGTCACCTTTCCTTGATTACAATTAATAACAGCTCCTGCAGTATTAAGAAAAGGTCTCCCAAGAAAAATAGACATATTATCATCTTTAGGCATTTCAAGTACAACAAAATCAGTTAATATCAAGCAATTGTGAGCCACCTGAACAGGTACATCCTCACATATACCCACAGGAATAGTGGTAGATTTATCAGCCATTTGCAAAGATATATCAGTTGGTATCAATTTTTCAAGTTGAAGCCTCTTATAGAGAGAGAAAGGCATAACACTAACTCCAGCTCCCAAATCACACAAAGCAGTTCTAACATAACTGTTCTTAATAGAGCAAGGGATAGTTGGAATCCCTGGGTCTCCAAGTTTCTTAGGAACCTTACCATTGAAGGAATAATTAGCAAGCAAAGTATAAATTTCTTCATTAGGGATCTTCCTTTTATTCGAGACAATATCCTTCATATACTTTGAGTAAGGAGGCAATTTAATAGCATCAGTTAAAGGAATTTGCAAGAATAAAGGCTTCATCCACTCACAAAACTTATTATAGTGTTCATCTTCCTTTGACTTGTGTTTCTTATCAGGGAAAGGCATAGGTTTTTGGACCCAAGGTTCTCTTTCACTACCATGTTTCTTAGCAATAAAATCTTCTTTGGTGTATTTAGTAGTCTTAGTGTGGTTTTCAGGTTCTTATTCAACTTTTTCTTCATTAGGAACTTCATTTTCTTCATTACCACTTTAGTTTCAGCATCAGAGATAGATATACTATTAGGATCTATGGTAGGTTCAGAGGGTTCTACAACAGTTTTATGTTTCTTTTTCCTTTTCTTACAAGTAGAACCACTATTTTCAGCTTGTTGAGAATGCTGCTCAATTCTTTTGGGATGCCCCTCAGGATATAGAGGATCCTGGGTAGCAGCACCACTTCTAGTTCTAATTTCATAAGCATGTTTTTCTTTAGCAGCATAAACTAGCAAGTCGTTTTGCACTTTAACGAGTTGGTCTATTTGAGTTTGAACCATTTGAAAGTGTTTAACAATCATTTTAACGTCATTAGAGGTTCTTTCCACAATATCTTTCAACTCAACAATAGCTCTAGTGTTTTCCATTAGATGATTTTGCACCGTTTTATTAAAGTTATCTTGCTTAACAATAAAGATATCAAATTCTTCTAAGCATTGATCAGGAGGTTTCAAGTAAGGGATATCACCTTCATCAAAGTGTTGGAGAGAGTGTACCTCAATAGTGGGTGAGTAGGGAATAGGCTTACATAATTCTTGTATAGGAGGTAAATTCTTGACATCTGCAGCTTTAATTCCCTTCTCCTTAAGACATTTCTTAGCTTCCTTCATCACTTCATTATTTAATTCAATAACTCCCCTCTTCTTTGATGTTGGAATAGGCACAGGAATAGATGGTTCAGGTACAATTACTTCAGGTATAGCTTGTTTAGGAGGGGTCCAATCTTCATAATTCTTGCTTATTTTAGCCATTAATTCCTCAGCTTCCTTAGGAGTCCTATTCCTGAAAACACAATCAGCACAACTATCTAGGTATGTCCTAGATTCCTCGGTTAGTCCATTATAAAATATATCAAGAAGCTCATTCTTAGGTAAAGGATTTCCAGCCGATGCATGAATCAAAGCACAAAAGCTTGCCCAAGATTCAGGCAATACCTCTTTTTCTCCCTGTTTAAAATCAAAAAGTTCCTGCAAGATAGCATGTCTAGCACTGGGAGGAAAATATTTCTGCAGGAAAGTACTAATCAAGCACTCAGGGCTATCAATAGATCCCGGAGGTAAATTACTAAACCAAGTTTTAGCTTCTCCTTTCAATGAAAAAGGAAAAATCGTAGCAACAAAGTAAGTACGCATCTTAATATCATCAGAAAACAAGCCACTCATGGTAGAAAGTTCATTCATATGTGCTACCGCACTTTCATTCTTAGTCCCATAAAAAGGTTCTTTCTCGACAATGGCTATGTAAGATAGATCGAGAGAGAAATCATAATCTTCATCTATAATGTTTATGGGAGAAGCAGCAAACTTAGCAGCAGGAGATAATTTAGGTCTAATAGTACGCCTCTCAAGGAGACTCTTAGCAGCGCTCCTATCATGGGTGTTCTTACATTCTTCAATAAACTCATCGGTCATCTCAACATAATCTTCTTTAGTATCATAACTCTCACTAGACTCAGGTGAGCTAACAGGTGTGGTAGTGTCTTCATTAGGAGTTTCGGTATTTCCAGCTATAGTTCTAGCAATCATAGCATCTAGGAAAGGACCTAATGAACCACTCTTATCAAGCACAGTAGAAGCAGCATCATAAACATCAGAAGTTTCAGATTCAGCAGTAGTAGCAGTGTGTGTAGCATGTGTATGTGGTGGTGTAACGAGCTTACTTATAACATATGGTGAATCAAGAGCAGTAGAGGTATTTAGAACTGTACCTCTTCTTGTAGTGGATGGTAAAATAGGAACCTTGCCACCACGAGACTTACCCATGATGGATGGATAGCAGCGAACAATAGAGAATCCAAGTGAACTTGATAAATAAAGCTATGTTCCCCGGCAACGGTGCCAGAAAATAGTCTTGATGACCCACAAGTATAGGGGGTGTATCGTAGTATTTTCGAGGGAAGTGAAACCCAATTTATCGATTCGACATAAGGGGAGCCAAAGAATATTTATTAGCCTTAACAACTGAGTTGTCAATTCAGCTGCACCTGGAAACAATCTTGCTCACAGCAGTTTATCAGTAGCAACAGTTTTGTAGTAGGAATACCAAAGTAACAGCAGTGGCAATGCAAAGACAGTAGTAACGAAAGCAGTAAACAATGGGATTCGAGTGCGGTAGGCGTAGGGATGGATGGACAGGCGTTGCATGGACAAGACAATTCACATAGCAAACAGAACATAGGGCAATTGCAGATAAGTAAGATAAAGCACCCAAGTACTAGACAATCCTAGGCATGTGTTCCATATATAGTCATACGTGCTCACAATGAGAACTTGCACAACATCTTTTGTCCTGCCAGCCCGTTTGCAGCGGGGCCTCTAGGGAACTACTGGCAATTAAGGTGCTCCTTTTAATAGAGCACCCGAGCAAAGCATTAACACTCCGTGAACACATGTGATCCTCACATCAAAGCCATTCCCTTCCGGTTATCCCGATTTCTGTCACTTCGGGGCCATAGGTTCCGGACAACAACGTGTGTATACAACTTGTAGATAAGACCAGAAACAATACTATCATAATGCATCAATAATAAGTTCATATCTGAAATCATGGCACTCGGGCCCTAGTGATAAGCATTAAGCACAACAAGTCGCAACAAAGTCATAAAGCACTACTAAAAGATACTAGGCACCATGCCCTAAAAATCCGATGCCATTACATGAACGATCTCATCCAATCCCTACAATCCCCATAGCCTACAACGGGGGATTACTCACTCATAGATGGGGAAAACATGGATGGTCGATGGAGAAGCGATGCTGCTGATGATGGCGAGGATCCGTCCCGGCAGGGTGCCAGAACGGAGTTTCTGGTGCTGTTTCGTGGAATATGGTGGTGGCGGCGGAGCGGAACTCCTTCTGGAAAAACGTCGAACTCCCTAAAGTTTTTAGGTCAGAAGGCTCCTTATAGGTGAAGAGAGAGGCCGAGGGGGTGCCTGGGGGCCCACACCACCCCCTGGTGCGGCCTGGCCTGGCCCGCGCCACCAGGTGGTGTGGCCACCCTAGGTCTCTTCTCCGTCTCGTATTCTGGCTCCTGGAGTCTTCGGGTGAAATAGGATTTTTGGCATATTTTCTGGGATTTTTTCCGATAGTTGATTTTCTGCACAAAAAGTAGACACCAAGCCAATTCTGCTGAAAACAACGTCAGTTCGCATTAGTTGCATCCAAATCACACAAGTATAGAGGAGAAACAATAGCAAAAGTGTTCAAGAAAGTAGATATGTTTTGGACGTATCATGGTTCATGATTAGAACAGACATGCACTAACACTGGGTATGGTTCATGAAAAGAACAGACATGCAATGACACTGGTGGGCCCATCCATATGTGGTTCATGAGAAGAACAGACATGCAATGACACTGGTGGATCCTTATGTGGTTTGTTTAGAGGAATACACATGCAATGACACCGGTGGATCCACATGTGGTTTATGGAAGTAAAAGATATGCAATGACACTGGTAGATCCTTATGTGGTTCATGAAAAGAACAGACATGCAGTGAAATTGGGTATGGTTCATGAATAGAACAAACATGCAGTGAAACTAGGTGTGGTTCATGAATAGAACAGACATGCACTTACATTGGTGGGCCCATCCTTATGTGGTTCATGAAAAGAACAGACATGCAATGACACTGGTGGATCCTTATGTGGTTTGTTTAGAAGAACACACATGCAATGACACTGGGTGTGGTTCATGAAAAGAACACACACGCAATGACACTGGTGGATCCTTGTGTGGTTTGTTTAGAGGAACAGACATGCAATGACACTGGTGGATCCACGTGTGGTTCATGAGAAGAACACACATCCAACGACTCTAGTAGATCCTTATGTGGTTCATGAAAAGAACTGACATGCAGTGACACTGGGTGTGGTTCATGAAAAGAACAGACATGCACTAACACTAGGAGTGGTTCATGAAAAGAACAGACAGGCAATGACACTGGTGGATCCTTGTGTGGTTTATGGAAGGAACATACATGCAATGACTCTGGCTGTGATTCATAAAAAGAACAGACATGCAATGACACTGGTGGATCCTTATGTGGTTCATGAAAAGAACAGACATGCAATGACACCGGTGGATCCTTATGTGGTTTGTTTAGAAGAACACACATGCAATGACACTGGGTGTGGTTCATGATAAGAACACACACGCAATGACACTGGTGGATCCTTATGTGGTTTGTTTAGAGGAACAGACATGCAATGACACTAGTGGATCCACATGTGGTTTATGGAAGTAAAAGACATGCAATGACACTGGTAGATCCTTATGTGGTTCATGAAAAGAACAGACATGCCGTGAAACTGGGTGTGGTTCATGAATAGAACAGACATGTAGTGAAACTAGGTGTGGTTCATGAATAGAACAGACATGCACTGACACTGGTGGGCCCATCCTTATGTGGTTCATGAAAAGAACAGACATGCAATGACACTAGTGGATACTTATGTGGTTTGTTTAGAAGAACACACATGCAATGACGGGTGTGGTTCATGAAAAGAATAGACATGCAATAACACTAGTATATCTTTATGTGGTTCATGAAAAGAATAGACATACAGTGAAACTTGGTGTGGTTCATGAATAGAACATATAT